>CM074727.1:79948057-80548057 GCA_037306005.1 Rhinophrynus dorsalis | reverse complement strand
CGTCTCCCAAAAGGATGGCAACAAGGGAGACTACTGACTCACGCATGCAGTCAGCAAAGCTGGTTTCCGCCAGAGCCACAGGTCTGCACCAGATAGAATGGTCAGACAAGCCAGGGTCACACACGGAGTGGGTAGTCAGCCAGAGCCACAGGTCTGCACCAGAGAGGATGTCCACTAGTCAGGAGGCAACACAGAGAGGATAGCTGGACAGAGCCTCAGGTCAGCACCAGATTGGATAGTCAGACAAGCCAGGGTCATACACGGAGCAGGTAATCAGCCAGAGCCACAGGTCTGCACCAGATAGGATGTCCACTAGTCAGGAGGCAACACAGAGAGGATAGTTGGACAGAGCCCCAGGTCAGCACCAGATTGGATAGTCAGACAAGCCAGGGTCATACACGGAGCGGGTAGTCAGCCAGAGCCACAGGTATGAGCCAGTTCCCCTTTTAAACCCAGCCAGGAAGTAGGTAGGTGGAGACTGACATGACCAAACTGCATAAGACTGAGGCCTGCGTTAGTACGCAGCCTCGCACCCGAAAGTGACACATCGGAGCAGAGATGCGTCCACTACAGCCTGCAATCCTGTGTCATATTGAGCAGCCGCGCCATTTAGGGAGAGGATACGGACCGCTGCTGGAGGCACCAAGCTTGCTTAGGCCGGACGCCTGGAGCGACATTCAGAATTACGCCGAAGCGTCTTTCCAGGCCCCAGGTTCCCAGCATTGCCCGATGCAGCGGCGCTGGAATTAAGGTAATCTGTGACAGCATCCATGGCCCTCCCCGTTAGCTTCCCTGTCAGGATAGTCACCCAGTCCTCGTGATCAACTTGCACCACCTGACAATGCAGTTCAAAGTCCTTTAGGAATCCATTGATATCCCCCACAGTATCATCAAAAGTTTTGAACAGTTGGTGGGGGATCTGCCGTGAGTGCTTCATGCTGTTCATCCTCTGCTCGCTGGTTTGGCTGGTTGAGTCAGAGTTCCCTGGATTCAACTACTTCCAGTATTCTCTTTCCACTACTAGCATACTCATTATCCTGAAGTCCTGGGAAATGTCCGGTCCCAATAAGGCCAAGCAACTAGCCACTTGCTGAGTCTCTATATCTGATACAGTCTGAGGTACTGACTGGGGGACCGGGGAATGCGATGCCAGGGAAGGGGCATCCTCTTGCGGTAAGTCTGTGGTTCGTGCTCGTTCCGCCATCTCCTAGTCAATATTGTGTAGCACGGCTACTAGTTCTGGCTTCTTCAGACCTCTGGCGTCCCTGCCACGTTCCTACACCATGCTCTGCAGCTCTGTAACCAAACGATGCTTGTAGATGTTGGCCATAGTACCAGCTGGATCCCGGTGGTGGTTTGAATACCCTCAGTGTAGTGAGAGTGAAGATACCACCTCTGCCACCAGTGTAACAGAAGCCTAAGTCTTTGGGCTGATTTAGACTGTCGTTACAGGGTCTCTCCCTCCTGAGGTAGGCTACAGAGTGGTAGCTGTGCCAGTACTGATTCAGAGATTCTTCCTAGAGCAAGAGAAGCTCCTTTACACCATTCTGCAATGAGACAACAGGACACCTTGTTCCAAGATGAACTCAGTTTATTTGTGAAAGCACAGCTTTTATAAACGGTTAACAGCATCAACTCACAAGGGGTTGATCAAAGAAGACAATGGCAGTAGATACATTGTGATGAAATCACAAGACATGGTACAGTGGGTAGGTGTGATTACATTAACTTTACAAAGGCATGAAAAGTGAATATACAATGAAGCGTAAATAGACGGTGATGAAGCAATGAGCATGGTACAATGGGTAGACATGATTACACTAACTTCACAAAGGCATGAGTAGTGAATATACAATGAAGAGTAAACAGACGGTGATGAAACAATGGGCCTGGTACAATGGAGTAGACATGATGAAATTAACTTCACAATGGCATGAGTGATGAGTAGACAATGTAACAAAAGGGTGTGGACCAGGATACAATGGTCACAGGGGCTGGAATACACATCTGGAATGCACTCTGGGCTGGTGCATCTTTTATGCCATAAGTTTGTCAATGGTTGTTCAGCCGCCCAGAGCTGAGACTTCATCCAGTGCCTTCCAGTCTATTTTGGGATATTTCTATGGCCCTTGAAGGAGCCCCAAGTAACAGCCTATGGTCTGTTACACCCCTGTTCAAAGACTTTCGCTAATTGTGCGACTTGTAGGATCTTCACGTAACTGGCCCACACCCGTTACAGGGAGTAGCTGGACAAACGGCGGAAATCATCAGGTAATCCTCGACAGGTCTTCTGCCCTGTGCAATGGAGCACAGTTGACTCTGGGCTGATGCGGTTCTTAACGGATCATCATACAATGCCTCTATTGCCTTTTGGAAGCTAGAACAGGAGTCCAGAATGGAACTACTGATGTGCAGGAGTTGATGAGCCCAGGCCTGTGGCTCACCGGATACCAGGGTGCTAGAAGTATGGACCTCATCAACTCTGAAGCATATGTGTAAGGGTTCAGGGTAAACAAGAGTTCACAGGCAGTGATGAAAGTCCTGTATTTGGCCCTATCACCAGTGAAGTGTCTGGGAGAGGTATCCTTGGCTCGAGTCCATCTTAATGGCTGCTTTGTTCTTTTAGCTGCCTGCATACTCCCTCTGTGCAGAATGATTCGTGCAGAGACGGCTGTGTTGCTATAAATGGTTGAACATAAGACTGTAGCCTGATGGACAAGACATGAGAATGATGGGAAAGGCAATGCAACTCCAAAGAAAACTGAAAACGCAGTACCGACAAAAAGGATCCAAAATAGCGAGGTCGAGAATAGCCGAGGTCAGGGTAAGCAGAACTGGTGTGCAAACAGAGAGACAGGCCAAGGGTCAGGGCAGGCGGCACAGGAACACAATGGTGTGACAAGCCGAAGATCAGGGCAGGAGGATTTGGTGCAATAGCGGGGAAACAAGCCGAGGGTCAAAAGGTAATGAGGAATTAAACCAGAGTTTAATAATATATAGATATATAGAAGAGAAGCTCAGAATACTACTTAGCACAAAGCTTGAACATAAGAGCACCGAGGCCTACGCTGAAAGGCATTTTATAGGCTTCCAGTGCAATTGCAGAGACTGTTGGCGTCTGATGTCACATGCAAAAGGAACATGCCCTTGAAGGAGGAAGGATGGCTTTCTACCTAACTTAGGCTGACATAGCGCAACTACCAACTAAACATGACCATAAGTCCCACATCTCTGTGCCAGCATTCAAGTTTAGAACAACTCCTGGCTCAACAGGATGAATCAATGAAGTAGATGAATTGATAACAGAGGGCTTCAGTGTAAATGATCAGAGGTCTGCCAGAGTCATTTCCTGGGAAGGACCAGAGAGCATCTCTGGAAGCCATATTCAGGGACATTCTCGGTATCGAATCTGTCTCTCCACTACCCCTTGACTGAGTACATATAGCCTTGAGACCAAAGGGTGCCACTACTGACTCAGTGATTTTATCTGCTGCATGGGGTGATTTCAAGATAAAGAGATGATTATGCTACGCAGTAGAGAAATGGGAGATGTCTCTTATGCTGGAGTTAAACTGAAATTCTTTTGGGACCTGGCTCCCCGTACCTTACAACAACATTGGGCTCTGAAACCCCTTATGGATCATCTGCGCAATTGATAGATATTGACAGATATAAGTGGGTTTTCTTTTTGCCTCATTGCCCTTCACCAAGGCTCCACTGCTACCCTTAAAGATTCTGAGGGGACACCAGATTGCTGTATGGCCCCTGGGAATATCCAACCCACTGATATGCAAGGATATGAGACTGGTGGCTTTTTTGACTCCTCTCGCCCCCCCCCCCCATCCCGAGGCCAAGGACCACAGAGTGTGATGGTCATTTACACAGCACTTTGGAGCTAAAAAGGCAATGCTACTACCCTCTGCAGCATCGACAGATGTACAGCCAGGGAGACTGGCTGGAACTGTGACATGTTCACCATGTCTAGGACTGACCTGTGTCAGTTACTCTAAACATTTTGATCCTGTGCTTCCCTACGTTATTTTCAGGCTGTAACTTTTGGGGTCCAATAACAGGATCTTAGATCCCATGCCAGTGGATACCTTGAAGCCTATGCCTCAGGTTCTATTTTGGGGATGGTTGGTGCTTGTCTGTGACAATTGTTATCTCTTGTTATTTATGCTGCTTTGGGCCCACCATCCAACACCTCATGGTGGGGATGGCCAGTACTCTGGCCTCTGATCTGTAGGTCCCAATTCTTTATACTGGCATAGATCTTATCTATATCCTACTGTTTTTAAGTGCTTTAGGGTTTGTGGTCTCTGTGGATGGGAATACCTCCAAATTGTTACACTGTTAGACCTTTAGAGTTTGGTTCTGTTCACCACATCTTAGGGTGTTCCCCTCTGCTGCGCCTTTGCTTCTCATCACACTTATTGGGCCCATAACCTGGAACTTTCCATTACACCTGCTACGGTCACTTCACGCCCTCATGTGTTGGGGTTGGGGAGTGGGTTTGGGAAGGGGGAGTGGGGGTTGGTGGGTTATTTGATGGGGCACTTAGTTGCTATTTTGACTGTTCCATGCTTATACTGAATGAATGAATGAATGAATTAATTAATATGTTTATATAGTGCCACAAGTGTACGCAGCACTTTACAATTTAAGGGTTTAGACAATACAGGGTTACAAAGTGCTTTGCAAAGTGAACACTGGAAGTGAGATCCCTGCCCAAAAGCTTATAATCTAAAGTGGTAATGGGAGACTTACAGAGTACATAAGGGTCAATTGCTAAATACAGTGCCAGAGTTCTGGTTAAGATATGGGATATAAATAAAGTAAATAATTTATAAAGAGAGTTCATTGTACAATGTCAGTGCCTCCTAGTATGCTTAAGTTTTGTTAAGGAAGTGTAGTTTTAATCAAGTGTAGTTTACACTGTTAATTCCAGCTTCACCTGAAGGAAGGCCCTTTCCTTTCTGTGACCTGGGGATACTTTGGGGTTCCCTTTCATAGTGGACCTTTGGCTCTTTGATGCAATCCATGGGTTCCCTTCCCCCAGGTGTCTACTGGGGGGATGTGCTCCTATACTTTTCTCCCTAGCTTTGATACATGCAGGCCCGCTGAAGGACACAGTGTGTCAATGCGAAAGATTCATGATGTTATTGATACTTGAGGTCATACATATTTGCAGTTTTGTAGGGGCCCTTTCCTTCAGTGCTTATTTGCTGCTTATCTAGTGTTAGTTTCATACCATTTCCTGATAGCTAGTATTTGAACTGGCTCTTTAGGCGGGTGTGATTCATCTTATCTTAACCATTCAGAGGCATCCAGGTCAGCTGACTGTGCATGCTTCATGTGATTAGGTATCTCTTGCACCTTCCTGTTTAGGCCCACAGGCCCTGCTATTGTTTATTGGCATGTTCCCTTCTCTATGGTGATGGAACCCCTAACTAAATCCCTAAACATGTTATTGGTGAATGCCAGGGGCCTCAATATTCCTGAGAACCTATGGGAATTTGTGTTTCTACAGGAGACACATTTTGATAAGACCAGTCCCCCACTTTTCCTAAAAACTACTTTCCCTCCATTTGTTTAGCATCTGTGGAGCAGAAGAAGCATGGTCTAGCAATTATTATGCATGCTTCCCTTCCGTGGATCCATCAGGATTGCCTGGTCGATCCTGATGGCCGTTATTTGTTTATCAAAGGTACACATTATTGTCACCCCTATACTTTGGTCCTCCCATCTTTACTTTTTTAATGCGGTTTTAGATCAACTAGCTACTTTCAACACACGTTGCTTGATGCTTGGTGTCAATTTCAATTCCTTTTGAACCTTCTATTGGACAGCTCCACTTGCCTTTTCAGTGTCCCCAGCTCTGTCCTTCCAAAACTTGAGACTCTCTTCCATGACATAAATCTAATTGACACATGGAACTTTCTGTTTGCTAGTGGACTCCAATACTCCTACTATTCGCCTTTTCATGATAAATACTTACATATTGACTACCTATTTATTGACCAATACAACTTGCATTCGCTTTGGATGGCTGATGTGGAGCCTATTACCTGGACAAATCACTCCCCTATCTGAATAGTTGTGGATATACCCTCATATGATTCATGTTCTGCCCCATGGCGCCTGAATGACCCTCTGTTCCAAGACGACGAGGTGATTGTTGACCTCCGAGCACAGATGGTTTATTGAGATGGACAGGATGTCATACCTGATGGTCTGGGAGGTGCACAAGTGTGTCTTACCTAGTGTGATCATTAAATGTGGGTGGCCGCTATAAACTCCTGGACTCCCTAGTTGAGAAGTTTCTCACTTTGGAACTCCAAAATCTGAAGTCGGGCTTGGAGTCTGATTTACAACTTCTCTCCCTTGCAAGGGCTGACCTTTCACAGCTCCATGCTGCTCAGATGGCTAAATCTTACCAATGGGCTAGGTTCCACAATTATATACATGGAAATAAATGTGGGAAGCTCTTGGCAGGTTTGGTTAAAGCCAAAGAAAGAAATGCTTCATTCATCAAATTACGGATGTTGCGATTGTTGTCAGGAAAATCTTTCCTGACATGGCAGATGTGTTTTGTTCCTTTTATCATAACCTGTATAACTTGGCTGAGTCTGAATCCTCTCTCTCTTCCTCACTCTTGGAGAAGATACGTTCCTTTCTCAATTCGTCGGGTCTTTCTTCACTTCCCCAGGTTACTCTTGATCTGCTTGAACAACCCTTTGAGCTTAGTCCCTCCCTCTTGGGAAAGCTTCAGGTTCATACGGCTATTCCATAATTTACTACAAAAATTGAATGGAGGTCTGATTGTTTATGTCCTTTAATATGATTGTGTCAGGTGAATCTCATCTTGCATGCTTGAGGCTCATATTATAGTTATACCAAAACCTGGGAAAGACCCATCTCTGTGTTGCAATTATCGTCCCATCTCCCTGCTTAATTTAGATTGTAAGCTCTTTGCCAAAATGCTAGCAGAACGGCTCAAAACGTGTTTGTCTACTTACATTCACCCCAACAAGGCTGGGTTTGTGCCAGACAGGGAAACGAAAGATAATACTACTAAAGTTTGGCTTTCATTTAAACTGTCATGCAAAAACAGATTCCATCCCTTTTAGTCTTGGTAGATGCAGAAAAGGCATTCGACCATTTGGGCTGGCCTTATCTGACAAAGATTCTTACTTTTCTGGGCCTGGGTCCTTGAGTATCTACACTTCCCCGTCAGAGAGAGTTGTGGTCAGCGGGTCTGCTTTGCATCCGTTTACCATTACTAACGGAACTAGACAGGGGTGCCCACTGTCCCCTATTATTTTCATTTTGGCCCTGGAGCCACTTCTGTCCCTGATTCGCAAGTGTGATGATATTTGGGGTCTCCCGATGAGTGGAAGGTTCATCAAAATGGCTATTTTGCTGATCACTTGATTTTCCTGTTGTCCAAGCCACGGTCCTCCCTACTGTGTCTGATTGAGGTCCTTGAACAATACACTGAAGTCTCTCAATTCAGATTGAACTACTCTAAATCAGAGATTCTGGCTTTTGGGGTCCCACTCCCATCTCAACAAGCTCTGCATTCCCAGTTTTCTTTTACCTGGGTGAAGGAATCCAACCAGTACCTCGGTATTATATTTAACCTCCTCCTTTTGTTACATCAAATTCTTTGCTTTCCTTTATGGAGAATCTCTCATTGTCAATTCTTTGTCTCTCTTGATGGCAGTATACTATTTTCTACTGCTGACTGTAACCCCCAGATGTGACTCCTTAAATCCTGGATTGTTGTTTGTAAGGCTGGTTTCATAATATGAAGGATTATGAACTGTATGTGTATGGCCTAATCTGCCTAATTTGTCTTTATTAATACATTGCAGTGTTGTTTATTTTCTAAGAAATAACCAGACAGAGCAGCAAATGCAAGTGCAGCAATTATAATTGTAGAAGGAGATACTCTGGAGATAATCTGGAGGTGATCTGTGGTGATTAAAGCCGAAAAACAACTGCAAAATCTGAAGGTATTTTACTCTTTGTCCCCTGATTACATTAGTGCTGTGAACATGTCAGGCATGTTGCAGTGCAATGGATGTTTTGCTTTTCTCCCTCAGGAAACCTTTTCGAGGTTCAGCAGTTGTCCAATTTGTCAATAATTTTCTGTTTTTCAGCAGGAGATTGATAATTTGAAGGCTGAGATCTACAAGATGTCTCTAAGCTCCACATAGATGCAAAAGAAACAAATGCCACTGCCTCAGAGACTTCCAAGAAATGTCAGATGGACTACATTTGGTTCTGGAAGGATAAGAGTTGGGGACAAGAGGCATGTCTCACAGTCTGTGTCTCTTCATAATTCTTTTGCTGCACCTTCAGAACACTGCCTTAATATTGTAACAACTCCAGAAGCAGAGACTACTAGTTCACCAACTTTGAATACACAGGTAAATCAGACTGCAACTACTCACAAACTAACAAAAGTAAGTGCAAACTACTTTGAGAGGAAGCAACTATTATTGGGTATTCTATATTATATATTGATTCTGGAGGATAGTCATGGGGGTGGCAAAGAAGTCAGATGTCTTCCTGGTGATACAGCTCACAGAGACAGAAGACACATTTTAAAAATTGTTAAGGAAGCAAGACAGAATGGAGAGTTGGATGTCTATCACGGTGCCCGTGATTGCTCTCCTTTTGTGTCTATCACCAGTAGGGGGCTCTTCATTGGCTGGCTACTTTCAGCCCACCCTGCATTGCCTATTTAAACCTAGCCTGGGCACCCTTTGGTTGCCCTTTCGTGTTGTCTCTATGCTGCTTGAGTCTACTATCGTTCCTGAGCATCCCTGGGCCTCTGCTGCGTTCCTGCTCCAGTATTCGTCCTGTTCCAGTGTTACCTGTCTAGTAGTTCCTGCTTCCATCTGATCCGGTTGGTGTCACCGCCTCCTGCTGCCGGTCGCCGCCGCTGTTCCTGATTCCGGTTGATCGTCTGTATGCTGGTTCCTGCTTCCTCCTGATGGTTCCTGTCCAGTTCGCCTACAGTTGTCTGACGTTCCTGAGTCGCCTTGGCAACATTTCTATCTTGCCGGTTATTCAGTACGCGGGTACTGGTTTGCTTTACAGCTGCCCGGATGTTTCCTAACATCATTTAGCGTTCCACGTACAGGGTACTGGTACGCTCCACAAGCCACTCGGCTGTATTGCAGGATCGTTAAGCGTTCCACGTACTGGGTACTGGCTCGCCCCACAAGCCTCACGGCTGTATTGCAGGATCGTTAAGCGTTCCACATACTGGGTACTGGTTCGCCCCACAAGCCTCACTGCTGTATTGCAGGATCGTTAAACGTTCCACATACTGGGTACTGGTTCGCTCCACAAGCCACCCGGCTGTATTTCAGGATCGTTAAGTGTTCCACGTACTGGGTACTGGTTCGCTCCACAAGCCTCACGGCTGTATTGCACGATCGTTAAGCGTTCCACGTACTGGGTACTGGTTCGTTCCACAAGCCTCACGTCTGTATTGCAGGATCGTTTAAGCATTCCATGTGTGGGGTACTGGTTCGCTTCACAAGCCACACGGCTGTATATCAGTATTGTTTAGCGTTCAATGTACTGGGTACTGGTTCGCTCCTCTAGCCACTCGGCAGTGTAACAGTATTGTTTAGCGTTCCACGTACGGGGTACTGGTTCACTCCATAAGCCACCCGGCTATATTGCTGATCGTTTAGTGATCCACGTACTGGGTACTGCTTCGCCCCACAAGCCACCCGGCTGTATAACAGTATTTTTTAGCGTCCCACGCACAGGGTACTGGTTCGCTCCTCTAGCCACTCGGCAGTATATCAGTATCGCTTAGCGTTCCACGTACAGGGTACTGGTCCGCTTCTCAGCCACCCGGCTGTCTGCAGGATCACTTTGCGTTCCACGTACAGGGTACTAGTTCGCTCCACAACACCTGGGTGCTCCTTCCAATTGATGGCGTTACAAGTGTGAGGGCACTGGTTCGTTCCACATCCATCCGCTGCCTCGATTGCTGGTGCTTACTATCTTCCAGTACACTGGTCTGGGTGTTGCCTGTTATTGCTAGCTGATTTAGCCTCTTTGTCATCCCTGTGACTGTTGCTGCCACCTTCCAGTCACTGAGGCTAGTGGTTGCCATTGTCTCCTTGCCAGGCTGCCTTGCCCGGTATATTGGTAAGGCCGGTAGAACCTGTCCTATTCCTTGGGTTGCCTTTCCCGGTTTTGGCAAGGCCGGTAGAGCCGGTAATTGTCTCCTGTCAATTGGCTGCCTTGCCCAGTATATTGGTAAGGCCGGTAGAACCTATCCTGTTCCCTTGGGTTGACTTACCTGGTATTGACAAGGCCGGTAGAGACAGTATCTGTCTCCTGTCTATTGGCTGCCTTGCCAGGTATGTTGGCAAGGCCGGTAGAGCCTCTTCTCATGAGTTCCTATTTCCTGGCTGCCTTGCCCGGTACATTGGCAAGGCCGGTAGAGACTATATTTCTATTGAACTTATTGCTTTCCTGTCTAATAAAGAAATATGTGTGTACGTGTTGATACCCTACGGTGTTGCCTTTAAACTTTTCAATAAAGTTGTGTTTTTACCTAACTCTGCAGCTGAGAGTCTTAACAAACCGTGACAATGTCATCGTCCATTTAAGGACAAATGATTTGGCTTGTAATAAGGTGAGTGTGTATCACGGTGCCCGTGATCCCTGAGGAACATTGTTACTTCCGGGTTTAAACTGGCTGCGTTTTTATTGGCTCTGGGTTATTGCTTCTCCCAGGGCTTGCCTTTAAATATGCCCTCCTGTCACTATACCGGTGCCCTTTCGTGGTGTACCCATATCTAGCGACTAGTTGTTCTTGTTTCCTGTTTCCGTGTATGACCTGGCTCGCCTGACTACGCTTTGTACCTGATGCTCTTGTGATCCGATCCCGTTGCTGATCTTGGACTGGCTGACTAACTCCTTGTGTACCAAACTGGCTTGGCTGAGTATCTGGTTCTGTTACTGACTAGACTGGCTGACTAACTCTCTGTGTACCGAACTGGTGTGGCTGAGTATCTGATTTCGTTACTGACTAGGACTGGCTGACTATCCGTTTACACCGATCTGGCTGGGCTAGTGTTGGTGGTCCTCCTGAAGTCTGTGTGTGCCGACCTGGTGGTGCTGGTATCTCTGTCGCTTACTGGACTAGCCTGTTACCTCCGAATACCAAACAGTGAGACACTGGTCCAGGACCGGTTACGTTACGTGCCTATCTCCCACTCAGTTGCCGCTCCTACTGTCTCCTGGAGCCTGTGGGAGACCCAGCACTCACCAGTGTCTGTGTTGCCTCCGGTAACTCTATAATACCTGGGTCAAGCCAATACCACACTGTTGCCGGTGTTGCCTCAGTTTACCCTAGTGACCTAGGGTCGTTATATCGCCAGCATCTGGTGTCTGTTGCCTCAGTTAACCCAAGCGTGCTAGGGTCCCATCACTGCCCGAGTCCAGTCCGTGTTGCCTCCGCTTACCATAGCATTCTAGGGTTCAGTCACTACAAGTGCCACAGCCGTGTTGCCTGCGTTAACCCTAGCGTGCTAGGACCTAGTTGCTGCCTGAGTCCATTCTGTCTTGCCTCCATTAATCCTAGTGTTCTAGGGTTCAGCCGTTGCCAGAGTACTACCTGTGTTGCCTTAGTTAACCCTAGTGTTCTAGGGTCCCGTTACTGCCAGAGTCCTGCCCATGTTGCCTCTGTCTACCCTACTCTCCTAGGGTCAGTTCTCTGCCAGTGTTTTGCCAGTGTTGCCTTCGTTAACCCTAGTCCACTAGGGATTGCCCTTCAGTCACCCATCGCCTGTGTCACCTATTGCGGTGTGGGGCTGTCAAGGATATTATTGTTCCTGAACCTTGCTGAGAATCTGTCTAGAAGTCCAGGATCATTATTTCTGCTTGCTGACTACTACAGTGTGTGTAGTTTCGCCCTGACCTGCGTCAGATCTGGAAAGTACTCGGTACGGACCTTATCTGGACCTGAGTGGGGTTATTGTACATTATTTTCAATAAAGTTTTTAACCTTACCGAACTGTCTGAGGGTTCTTTTACAAACAGTAACAAACCGTGACAATACAAAAGGGCCAATGACCTCAGACAATTCTGGTGAAGGTAGCTCCCAGAACATCCACTGGAGAATGGATGCTCATGAGCAACGTTTGGATCAGTTGTCGCTGGCTGTGCAAACTATCCTGTACCGCACACCTAGACAAACCTGAGCAGGCATCGGTGGCCACCCCAGTTTTGGCACCAATGTCACAAACCTTGAACCCCAGTATGCCTAATAGAGGGCTGTCAGCCACGGCTCCCCTCCCATTGAGATATGATTAGCATCCCACCCTATGCCGGGGTTTTCTAAATCAGCTAGAGATTTTTTTGTAACTAGTACCCCAGGCTTTTCCAAGCGAGAGAAGTAAGGTGGGATTCATGATTTCGTTGTTGACTGGTCGAGCACTAGCCTGGGCGAACCCTATATGGGAAACGGGCAAACCTATCACTACAAACTTTAATGAGTTCATAAGGGCATTCCGTAATGTATTCGAGGTTCCTGGGCGTGCCACCTCTGCAGTAAAGCGTTTGATGAGAATCCAGCAGGACACACGTACAGTTGCGGATTACGCTATAGAATTTTGCACACTTGCTGCAGAGGTTGGTTGGAACAACGAGGCTCTTGTGGCAGCATTTGCACAAGGCCAGGATGACAAAATAAAGGATGAGATAGCTGCACGTGAGATGCCAGATGGGCTGGACAGATTAATAGAATATACTACTTTAACTGATACTAGCATAAGGGAGAGGAGTCTGTATAAATACCGCAAGCAGAGGCCAACTCTTGCTGGGTTGCGAATGCACCTAGGATCTTGTAGGGGACAGATACTAGGTGGAGTATACCAGTCCCCAGAAGGTACCCAGTGGTGGAGGTGCTGGCATCCTGGGCCGGGTCTTCCTTTATTGCTTCCGACTTGATTGATTCTGGCGTGGCCGGGTACTTTATGTATAAAGACTTTGCGAGCCGTCAGAACATCCCACTGGTTGAGATGGAATCCCCGCTGAATATTGAGGCCGTTGATGGGAGACCTTTGGTGCCTCCATAGGTCACCCAGGAGACCTGTCCCTTGATTGTTTGTATTGGAGCCCTCCACACAGAGACCCTGAAATTCCAGATCATTCAATCTCCACACTATGCTATTATCCTCGGTCTTCCTTGGATGCAAAAACACAACCCCAGAGTAAATTGGAGATCCTGTGAGATTCTGGCCTGGTCTGAGTTCTGTACGACTCAGTGTTTACACCCAACTACCAAGATTTTGTGTACCTCTCCCTCCTTACCGCTTGAATACCAATCATTCAGCGATGTATTCAGTAAGGGAGAGGCTAGCACTTTGCCATAGCATCACCCATATGACTGTGCTATTAATATTGTGCCCAGTTCAATGCCGCCTAAGGGTAGAACTTATCCATTGTCCTGTGAGGAGAATCAGGCAATGGAGGAGTATATCTCTGATGCCCTGATACAGGGCATAATTTGCAAGTCTTACTCGCCCGCGGGGGCTGGATTCTTTTTTGTGAAAAAGAAAAATGGGGAACTCAGACCCTGTATTGATTACAGGGGTCTGAACAAAATTATGATCAAGAATGCCTACCCAGTTCCGCTCATAACGGAATAGTTTGATCGACTCAAGGGCGCTTCCATTTTTTCCAAACTCAACTTAAGGGCAGCATATAATTTAATCAGAATAAAAGAGGGTGACGAGTGGAAGTCCGCCTTTAACACTAGAACAGGGCATTATGAGTATCTAGTGATGCCCTTTGGGCTATGCAATGCCCCGGCGGTATTTCAAGAGTTTATCAACGATGTCCTTAGGAACATGTTACAGTCTTGCGTAGTGGTCTACCTGGATGATATTCTGATATATTCCGCTGACCTGGAGACTCACAGGGAGCATGTTAAAGTGGTACTACAGAGATTAAGGGAGAACAAGTTATTTTGCAAACTAGATAAATGCAAATTCCATAGATCCAAGGTGCCGTTCCTGGGCTACATGATTGGCAAAGATGGCATTGCCATGGACAAGGACAAACTTTCTGCCCTATTGCAGTGGCCACGTCCTATTGGCTTGAAGCCCTTGCAGTGGTTCCTGGGCTTTGCAATTTATTATAGGAAATTTATCCGTGACTACTCTACGATTGAAAAACCATTGACTGACATGACGCACAAGGGTGCTAATGCTTCAGTATGGTCCCCTGAAGCAGTAAAGGCGTTTGATTCCCTCAAATCCGCATTCTCTTCTGCACCAGTTCTGTCACATCCTATACCTAGCTTGCCATTTACTCTGGAAGTGGACGCCTCCGAGACTGGTGTAGGAGAAGTACTGTCACAGAGATCGGGTGCTGGGAAGACCTTAATGACATGTGAATTTTTTTCTAAGAAAATGACGAAGGCCCAGAGTGTATACGATATTGGGGATCGCGAATTATTGGCTATCATCTTGGAACTTCGTGAGTGGCGCCATCTGTTAGAGGGCACCGATTCTGATCCTTACAGACCACAAAAACCTTACCTACCTCTCGGAGGCCAAGAGGTTATCCCCTAGACAAGCCAAATGGGCCTTGTTCCTATCATGTTTCAATTTCATAGTATCATACTTACCGGGTACTAAGAATATTAAGGCTGACTCCTTTTCCAGACAATTTGGTACAGATCCAGAGTCCAAGTCGGCACCGGTGCCTATTATATCTCCGGATCACATCTTTGCAACGCTATGCACCAGCATCACATCCCCATCGGGTCAAGAGATTCTGGCAACCCAAGCTAATGCCCCTCCAGAGAAACCTATGGGGAAGTGTTTTGTGGATGAATCCTTTCGGGCTAAGTTAATGGAGACTTATCACGCATCCCGTGCTGCTGGCTATGTAGGCAAGAATCAGCTGATATGGTCATTGTCCCGAATGTTCTGGTGGCCTACGCTAAGGGCGGATTGTGCAGCATTCATGCCAGCTTGTATAGTTTGTGTCTGCTCCAAGTCCCCAAGGCATCTCCCAGTGGGGCTCTTGCAAGCCGTCCCTAATGGTGACCGCCCATGGTCGCATGTGTCAATCGATTTTATGGGAGAACTGCCTGCTTCTAATGGCTATACTTTCATTCTTATGGTGGTTGACAGATTCTCGAAGATGGCTCATTTTGTGCCACTCTCTGGCTTACCCTCAGTTAAGACATTGGCCACGGTTTTCGCTAGAGAGATATTTCGGTTTCATGGGATACCCAAGGTCCTTGTCTCCGATCGTGGGAGCCAGTTTGTATACAGGTTTTGGAGGACTTTCTGTGACCAAATGGGCATCCAGCTGTCATTTTCCTCAGCTTACCATCCCCAGACGAATGGTGCCGCTGAACGCTCCAACCAGGGGTTGGAGCAGTTTTTACAATGTTTTATCTCCAACCATCACGATAACTGGGCAGACTTGTTGCCATGGGCTGAGTTCGCCAGAAACTGTGCGGTGTGTTCTGCCTCCAGGAGCTCACCCTTTCTCATCAACTCTGGGTTCCAGCCGTGCTTGCTCCCAGACACATTTCAAGCACAGCAGATGTTGGCTCTAGATGAGCATATGAGACAACTCCACGCCACTTGGGCACAAGTCCAGAGTTCTCTCAGGGACTCATTTCAACGAGTTCAGCGGCATGTCAACAATAGACGTCTGCCAGCTCCCGTGTTCCAAGTGGGGGACCGGGTATGGTTGTTCTCTAAGAATTTGAAGTTGCAAGTTACATGTGGCAAGTTGGCCCCCCAATTTGTGGGTCCGTTCCGGGTGCTCCGTAAAGTTAACCCTGTCGCCTATGCCTTGGAGTTGCCTGCCTCTATGAGAATTCATAACGTGTTCCATGTATCCCTTCTCAAACCCCTGGTGTGTAACTGCTATACCACCACTCAGGCAGTTCCAGCTCCAGTCCGTATTGAGGATTACGATGAATATGAAGTGCAGAGCATTTTAGACTCACGTAGATTCCATGGACAGATCCAATACCTGGTACACTGGAGGGGATATGTGCCCAGAGGAACGCTCATTGATAAACCACTGTGACATCCATGCTCCACTATTGTTGCTCAGATTCCATGCTAAGTTCCCAGCTAAGCCCAGACCTCCCTCAAGATGGGGGGCGGTCATTGAGAGGGGGGTTCTATCACGGTGCCCGTGATCCCTGAGCGACATTGTTACTTCCAGGTTTAAACTGGGTGCGCTCTTATTGGCTCTGGGTTATTGCTCCTCCCAGGGCTTGACTTTAAATACGCCCTACTGTCACTATACCGGTGCCCTTTCGTGGTGTACCCGTATCTAGTGACTAGTTGTTCTTGTTTCCTGTTTCCGTGTATGACCCGGCTCGCCTGACTATGCTTTGTGCCTGACGTTCTTGTGATCCGATCCCATTGCTGACCTTGGACTGGCTGACTAACTCCTTGTGTACCGAACTGGCTTGGCTGAGTATCTGATTCTGTTACAGACTAGGACTGGCTGACTAACTCCTTGTGTACTGAACTGGCTTGGCTGAGTATCTGATTCCGTTACTGACTGGACTGGCTGACTAACTCCTTGTGTACCAAACCGGCGTGGCTGAGTATCTGATTCCGTTACTGACTAGGACTGGCTGACTATCCGTTTACACCGTTCTGGATGGGCTAGTGTTGGTGGTCCTCCTGACTGGCTGTGAATTCTGTGTATGCCGACCTGGTGGTGCTGCTAGCTCTGTCACTTACCGGACTAGCCTATTACCTCCGAATACCAAACAGGGAGACACCGGTCCAGGACCGGTTACGTTACGTGCCTATCACCCGCTTGCTTGCCGCTACTCCTGTCTCCTGGAGCCTGTGGGAGTTCCTGCACTCACCAGTGTCTGTGTTGCCTCAGGTAACCCTATAATACCTGGGTCAAGCCAATACCACACTGTTGCCCATGTTGCCTCAGTTTACCCTATTGACCTAGTGTCGTTATATCGCCAGCATCTGGTGTCTGTTGCCTCAGTTAACCCAAGAGTGCTAGGGTTCCGTCACTGCCCGAGTCCGGTCCGTGTTGCTTCCGCTTACCCTAGCGTTCTAGGGTTCAGTCACTACAAGTGCCACAGCCGTGTTGCCTCTGTTAACCCTAGCGTGCTAGGGCCTAGTCGCTGCCTGAGTCCATTCTGTCTTGCCTCCGTTAACCCTAGTGTTCTAGGGTTCAGCCGTTGCCAGAGTACTACCTGTGTTGCCTCAGCTAACCCTAGCATTCTAGGAACCCGTTACTGCCCATATTGCCTCTGTCTACCCTACTCTTCTAGGGTCAGTTCTCTGCCAGTGTTTTGCCAGTGTTGCCTTCGTTAACCCTAGTCCACTAGGGATTGCCCTTTAGTCACTCATCGCCTGTGTCACCTATTGCGGTGTGGGGCTGTCGAGCGTATTATTGGTCCTAAACCTTGCTGAGAATCTGTCTACAAGTCCAAGATCATTATTTCTGTTTGCTGACTACTACAGTGTGTGTAATTTTGCCCTGACCTGCGTTAGATCTGGAAAGTACTCAGTACGGACCTTATCTGGACCTGAGTGGGGTTATTGTACATTATTTTCAATAAAGCTTTTAACCTTACCGAACTGTCTGAGTGTTCTTTTACAAACAGTAACAAACCGTGACAGTGTGGTAAAATAGGTTTTTAAGAAGCTATGTAAAGATCTGCAGCAAGTTGCTTCCACTATGTCTGTTTCAGAGGTTCTGCCAGTGTTATAAGGAAGATGATGGTAGAATGCAACGAATTAGAGACTTTAATTGATGACTAGGGAAATGGTGCCAAAAACGTGGATTTGGCATTGTTTCTCATACCAACCCTATTTGGTGTAACAAGGAATTGTACTAAAAGGATGGCTTACATCTTTTTCAAAAAGGAACAGAGGTTCTCAGCAAGCAATCAGATGTTTTGTTAAAAGGTATTTAAACTAGTAGAGGGGGGCAACGGAATGATAACTCCAGTTGCCCCCCACAGCATTGCACAAATGAATTTGAACAAGGTAGGTCAAAAACCAATGGGATGTAGTAATACCATGGTACTCTCTATTTAAACAGACAGGAAAGGCAGAAAAGGAGGAGAGGTTGCCACTTATGTCAAAAATAACTTAAAGGTTAATTTTATACAGGGTATGGAAGAGAACACAGAGACTGTTGGGATAACTTCAGAATATGGGAATAAGATGGTCACTCGTATAGGTGTGCTCTATAGACCCCCAGGATAAGCAGAGGAGTTAGATCAACTGCTGGTCAAGGAAGTAACTCACAAGCTCAGGTGTGCTCTGGAGTAATTTGAATTGAACAGTTGGACATCCCAGCATTGGAAAAAGTGTTTTTTGTGTTGACATTCTAACCTGCAGTAAGAAGGTTAAAGGGTTAAAGTTTAAAAGGTTGTGTTTTTCTCTGGGAGTGTGTGTAATTAATTAATTAAGGGTGGGGTTTGTGAACAATCCCCTGTGTAGGCCTGTATAAATCTAGGTACAGGACTCACAGATCTTGCTCACAAGCTCAGGTGTGCTCTGGAGTAATTTGAATTGAACAGTTGGACATCCCAGCATTGGAAAAAGTGTTTTTTGTGTTGACATTCTAACCTGCAGTAAGAAGGTTAAAGGGTTAAAGTTTAAAAGGTTGTGTTTTTCTCTGGGAGTGTGTGTAATTAATTAATTAAGGGTGGGGTTTGTGAACAATCCCCTGTGTAGGCCTGTATAAATCTAGGTACAGGACTCACAGATCTTGCTCACAAGCTCAGGTGTGCTCTGGAGTAATTTGAATTGAACAGTTGGACATCCCAGCATTGGAAAAAGTGTTTTTTGTGTTGACATTCTAACCTGCAGTAAGAAGGTTAAAGGGTTAAAGTTTAAAAGGTTGTGTTTTTCTCTGGGAGTGTGTGTAATTAATTAATTAAGGGTGGGGTTTGTGAACAATCCCCTGTGTAGGCCTGTATAAATCTAGGTACAGGACTCACAGATCTTGCTCACAAGCTCAGGTGTGCTCTGGAGTAATTTGAATTGAACAGTTGGACATCCCAGCATTGGAAAAAGTGTTTTTTGTGTTGACATTCTAACCTGCAGTAAGAAGGTTAAAGGGTTAAAGTTTAAAAGGTTGTGTTTTTCTCTGGGAGTGTGTGTAATTAATTAATTAAGGGTGGGGTTTGTGAACAATCCCCTGTGTAGGCCTGTATAAATCTAGGTACAGGACTCACAGATCTTGCTCACAAGCTCAGGTGTGCTCTGGAGTAATTTGAATTGAACAGTTGGACATCCCAGCATTGGAAAAAGTGTTTTTTGTGTTGACATTCTAACCTGCAGTAAGAAGGTTAAAGGGTTAAAGTTTAAAAGGTTGTGTTTTTCTCTGGGAGTGTGTGTAATTAATTAATTAAGGGTGGGGTTTGTGAACAATCCCCTGTGTAGGCCTGTATAAATCTAGGTACAGGACTCACAGATCTTGCTCACAAGCTCAGGTGTGCTCTGGAGTAATTTGAATTGAACAGTTGGACATCCCAGCATTGGAAAAAGTGTTTTTTGTGTTGACATTCTAACCTGCAGTAAGAAGGTTAAAGGGTTAAAGTTTAAAAGGTTGTGTTTTTCTCTGGGAGTGTGTGTAATTAATTAATTAAGGGTGGGGTTTGTGAACAATCCCCTGTGTAGGCCTGTATAAATCTAGGTACAGGACTCACAGATCTTGCTCACAAGCTCAGGTGTGCTCTGGAGTAATTTGAATTGAACAGTTGGACATCCCAGCATTGGAAAAAGTGTTTTTTGTGTTGACATTCTAACCTGCAGTAAGAAGGTTAAAGGGTTAAAGTTTAAAAGGTTGTGTTTTTCTCTGGGAGTGTGTGTAATTAATTAATTAAGGGTGGGGTTTGTGAACAATCCCCTGTGTAGGCCTGTATAAATCTAGGTACAGGACTCACAGATCTTGCTCACAAGCTCAGGTGTGCTCTGGAGTAATTTGAATTGAACAGTTGGACATCCCAGCATTGGAAAAAGTGTTTTTTGTGTTGACATTCTAACCTGCAGTAAGAAGGTTAAAGGGTTAAAGTTTAAAAGGTTGTGTTTTTCTCTGGGAGTGTGTGTAATTAATTAATTAAGGGTGGGGTTTGTGAACAATCCCCTGTGTAGGCCTGTATAAATCTAGGTACAGGACTCACAGATCTTGCTCACAAGCTCAGGTGTGCTCTGGAGTAATTTGAATTGAACAGTTGGACATCCCAGCATTGGAAAAAGTGTTTTTTGTGTTGACATTCTAACCTGCAGTAAGAAGGTTAAAGGGTTAAAGTTTAAAAGGTTGTGTTTTTCTCTGGGAGTGTGTGTAATTAATTAATTAAGGGTGGGGTTTGTGAACAATCCCCTGTGTAGGCCTGTATAAATCTAGGTACAGGACTCACAGATCTTGCTCACAAGCTCAGGTGTGCTCTGGAGTAATTTGAATTGAACAGTTGGACATCCCAGCATTGGAAAAAGTGTTTTTTGTGTTGACATTCTAACCTGCAGTAAGAAGGTTAAAGGGTTAAAGTTTAAAAGGTTGTGTTTTTCTCTGGGAGTGTGTGTAATTAATTAATTAAGGGTGGGGTTTGTGAACAATCCCCTGTGTAGGCCTGTATAAATCTAGGTACAGGACTCACAGATCTTGCTCACAAGCTCAGGTGTGCTCTGGAGTAATTTGAATTGAACAGTTGGACATCCCAGCATTGGAAAAAGTGTTTTTTGTGTTGACATTCTAACCTGCAGTAAGAAGGTTAAAGGGTTAAAGTTTAAAAGGTTGTGTTTTTCTCTGGGAGTGTGTGTAATTAATTAATTAAGGGTGGGGTTTGTGAACAATCCCCTGTGTAGGCCTGTATAAATCTAGGTACAGGACTCACAGATCTTGCTCACAAGCTCAGGTGTGCTCTGGAGTAATTTGAATTGAACAGTTGGACATCCCAGCATTGGAAAAAGTGTTTTTTGTGTTGACATTCTAACCTGCAGTAAGAAGGTTAAAGGGTTAAAGTTTAAAAGGTTGTGTTTTTCTCTGGGAGTGTGTGTAATTAATTAATTAAGGGTGGGGTTTGTGAACAATCCCCTGTGTAGGCCTGTATAAATCTAGGTACAGGACTCACAGATCTTGCTCACAAGCTCAGGTGTGCTCTGGAGTAATTTGAATTGAACAGTTGGACATCCCAGCATTGGAAAAAGTGTTTTTTGTGTTGACATTCTAACCTGCAGTAAGAAGGTTAAAGGGTTAAAGTTTAAAAGGTTGTGTTTTTCTCTGGGAGTGTGTGTAATTAATTAATTAAGGGTGGGGTTTGTGAACAATCCCCTGTGTAGGCCTGTATAAATCTAGGTACAGGACTCACAGATCTTGCTCACAAGCTCAGGTGTGCTCTGGAGTAATTTGAATTGAACAGTTGGACATCCCAGCATTGGAAAAAGTGTTTTTTGTGTTGACATTCTAACCTGCAGTAAGAAGGTTAAAGGGTTAAAGTTTAAAAGGTTGTGTTTTTCTCTGGGAGTGTGTGTAATTAATTAATTAAGGGTGGGGTTTGTGAACAATCCCCTGTGTAGGCCTGTATAAATCTAGGTACAGGACTCACAGAGCTTGCTCACAAATAGAGCGTGCTCTTTCCTAAGTGCTCTGTAATAAGTGTACAGTTTGTGAAACACAGCAGTTGGTGAAACAGAGGAGGTAGTGCAACACAGGTAAATTAATTGCTTACATTTTAGGAACTCACATTTGCACCATACAAGATGAGCAAGATTGGAGATCTCACTCAGTGCACATCATGCCATATGTATGCATGCTTGGAACAGCAGTTCCAGGGTCCATACCGCTGTAGCAAATGTGAGTAAGTGGCCCTTCTAGAAGCTCAGATTGGAGCTCTAGAGAGTCATATTGCAACACTGAGAGATATTGACAACCTTGAGAGGAGTCTCTTGCTAACGGAGCAGAGTCTAGCTGGGTCACCTAGCAAAGAGGGAGGAGATCAGCTAGAAGGGAACCAGGCACATAGCTGGGTGACAGTTAGAAGTGGTTGCAGTGGGGGAGGGAAGAGGAAGAGGGCAGCCAGTCCTGAGTTTTTCCATCCAAACAAATTTGCTCATTTAAGTGAAGATGTTGGGAAGGCAAACCCAGAGGTGGAATTGCTGGAGAGGACTGTTCTCCCTAACAGCCGGGAGAACAGCTCCTCTAGCACAGAGGGGATCCAGAGGAAAGTGAAGCCTAGGCAGGTTGTGGTGGTAGGGGACTCTATTATTAGGAGAACAGATAGGGTAATCTGTGGCTCTGATCGCAGCAACCGAATGGTTTGCTGTCTCCCGGGTGCCCGGGTTCGGCATGTTGCAGACAGGGTGGACAGATTATTGGGAGGGGCTGGAGAGGATCCAGCTGTCTTGGTGCATATTGGTACCAATGACAAAGTTAGAGGAAGGTGGAGAGTCCTAAAAGGTAATTTTAGGGATTTAGGCAGTAAGATTAGGAACAGGACCTCCAAGGTAGTATTCTCAGAGATACTACCTGTGCCATGCGCTACGCCAGAGAGACAGCGGGAGATTAGGGAGCTCAATGCATGGCTGAAGTCTTGGTGTAAGAAGGAGGGCTTTGGGTTTTTAGAGCACTGGGCTGATTTTGCTTTGGGGTACAATCTCTATAGCAGGGATGGATTGCACCTGAATGCAAGAGGGTCTCAAGTGCTTGGGGAGAGGATTACTAGACGGTTGGAGGAGATTTTAAACTAGGAAGGGGGGGGGAGGGGCCAATAAATACTGGGATAGATAGTATAGAAAGGGAAGGCGATGTAGTTAATAACCAGGTGGGAGGATCTGGGGGCGGGGTTAGTACAGATGATAGGGAGAAGACTATAAGCCACAACAAAATTAAATCACAAATGGAACACAGCAGTGGCATAAATTGTATGCTTGCAAATGCCAGAAGTTTAACTGGTAAAATAGGGGAACTGGAGCTGGTAGCTGAAATTGAAAACTATGACTTGATAGGCATAACAGAAACATGGTGGGATGACACACATGATTGGGCAATCAATTTAGAGGGCTACATGTTATTTAGAAAAGATAGGTCAAGCAAAAGAGGGGGTGGGGTCTGTCTGTATATCAAACCAGCATTATTGCCTCAATTGCGGGAAGATATATGTGATGACAGTAGTGAACATGTGGAATCCCTGTGGGTTGAAATAGTCACTGGGGATAAAACTGCCCAGAAAATATTAGTGGGTATTTGTTATAAACCACCAAACATTGGTGACCTTGAAGAAACACAGCTATTAATGCAAATAGAAAAGGCTTCCCAAATAGAGAGAACTATAATTATGGGGGATTTTAATTATCCAGAAATAGACTGGAAAAATGGAATAGCTAACTCTGCTAAAAGCAGCAAGTTTCTGAACTTGTTGAATGACAATTTTTTGTCACAACTAGTGCAGACCTCAACCAGAGGGAATGCATGTCTGGATTTGGTAATAACTGACCATGAAGAACTTATCTCTAACATCCAAGTAAGGGAGCACTTGGGGAATAGTGACCATAACATGGTATCGTTTGAGATTAATTCAAAAAAACAAGTTGATATGAGTTCCACCAAAACACTGAATTTTAAAAAGGCCAACTTTAGCAGGTTTAATTCATCCCTTGGTCTCGTTGACTGGGATAAAATATTTTCAGGAAAAAACACAGAAGGTAAGTGGAATACCTTTAAAATAACATTGCAAAAATACACATATAAATTTATCCCTGTTGGAAACAAATACAAAAGAAGCAAATTAAAACCAATGTGGCTAACCAGTAAAGTAATTCATGAAATAAATAACAAGAAAGCGGCATTTAAACATTACAAAGCTGAGGGATCAGCAGAGGCATTTGCAGAATACAAAAATGTCAACAAAACCTGTAAAAAGGCTATTAAATTAGCTAGACTGGAGAATGAAAAAAATATTGCTAAGGAGAGCAAAAGCAACCCAAAAAAATTCTTTAAATACATTAATGGCAAAAAAATTAAAGTCTGATAATGTTGGGTCCTTGTTAACTGAAACGGGTGAGATGGTCAAAGGTGACAGAGAGAAGGCAGATATTTTAAATAATTTCTTTTCTTCTGTTTTTACCAAGGAAGACCCATTGGACAAGAGTCTGCAAACTACTTTTACAGAACAGTCACAGCAAGCATGGGACTGGCTAACACAAGAAAAAGTGTTAAAACAATTGAATGGTGTCAAGGTAGACAAAGCTCCGGGGCCAGATGGTATACACCCACGGGTACTTAAAGAGCTAAGCCAGACCCTGGCCAGACCGATATATCTGATTTTCAGGGATTCTTTTATTTCTGGTATGGTGCCCATGGATTGGCGTAAAGCAGATGTGGTGCCCATATTTAAAAAGGGATCAAAGTCCCAGCCAGGAAATTACAGACCCGTAAGCTTGACATCTGTGGTAGGGAAGCTGTTTGAAAGTTTGCTAAGGGAATATATTCAAGAATTCTGCTGGAACAGGAATATCATTAGCAATAGCCAACATGGCTTTGTGAAAGATAGGTCTTGTCAAACGAACTTGATCGCATTTTATGAAAAAGTAAGTAATAATATAGATGAGGGAGAGGCGGTTGACGTGATCTATTTAGACTTTGCCAAGGCATTTGATACGGTTCCACACAAGAGGTTACTGTACAAATTGAATGAAATAGGACTAGGGCAAAATGTTTGTGAGTGGATTGGAAATTGGCTGAAAGATAGAATGCAAAGAGTGGTAGTAAATGGCAAGTTCTCCAGTTGGATAAACGTGATAAGTGGAGTGCCTCAGGGATCTGTCCTGGGTCCTCTTCTTTTTAATTTGTTTATTAATGACCTCCCAGAGGGCATAGGAAGCCATGTATCAGTGTTTGCCGATGACACAAAATTAAGTAAGGTAATAAAGTCTGAACTGGATGTGTCTTCATTACAAGAGGACTTGGACAAATTGAGTAACTGGGTAGGCAAATGGCAAATGAGATTCAATATAGACAAGTGTAAAGTTATGCATTTTGGGTATAATAATAAAAATGCAACATATAGTTTAAATGGCGTTTCTCTGGGGAAATCTACTAATGAAAAGGATTTAGGAGTAATGGTAGACAATAGACTTAGCAGTAGCATGCAGTGCCAGCTGGCAGCGGCAAAGGCCAATAAGATATTGGCATGTATTAAAAGGGGTATTGACTCAAGGGAGGAAGATATAATTATGCCTCTTTACAGGTCCATGGTAAGACCCCACCTAGAATATGCTGTTCAATTCTGGGCGCCCTTTCTGAAGAAGGACATTATGGAACTAGAGAGAGTGCAGAGGAGGGCTACAAAACTAGTAAGGGGAATGGAATGTTTTAGTTATGAAGAGAGGCTAGAAAAGTTAAACTTGTACACACTAGAGAAACGGCGTCTTAGAGGGGATATGATAACACTATATAAATATGTTCAAGGCCCATATAAAGGGCTTTCAAAAGACCTGTTCATTAACAGAACAGTACACAGGACAAGGGGCCACCCGCTTAGACTTGAGGAAAGGAGATTTAGTCTACAACAGCGGAAGGGTTTCTTTACAGTAAGGACAATAAAGGTATGGAATGCACTTCCGGAGGAGGTGGTGCTATCAAATACATTAGATGCCTTTAAAAGGGGCCTGGATAATTATTTAAAAGAGCATAATATAGAGGGCTATGCACGTTAGTATTGGGATTAATATTTAGTTAGGGCTTGTTGATCCAGGGAGAAGTCTGATTGCCATTTGGAGTCAGATGCCTTCTTTTGGGTCAGCGATGGTAAACAGGAATAGGAAAAGGGTTGAACTGGATGGACGCAAGTCTTTTTTCAACCTAAATTACTATGTAACTATGTAACTATGTAACTATGTAACTAAGATGACAGGGAAATGTGATGTTATTATTATGGGGGCATTTAATCTTTCTGATGTGGACAGGAAAACCAAGCAGCAGGCTCAGCCAGGAGTAGAGATATCCTAAATTATTTACATGGATTAGCTCTCTTAGTCAATTACTAGAAGAAACAACTAGGAAGGAAGCCTCACTAGATTTATTATTTACTAATGGAGACTTGGTATCAGCTGTTGCTGTAGGAGAGTGTTTGGGCTCCAGTGATCATAAATCTGTGTGGTTTAATATAAAGACAGAGGCTGAGTTGTGCCACACTAAAACAAAGGTTCTAGATTTTAGATAAGCTGCTTTTTCTAAAATGGAAACATATTTTTGTCAATCTTTAACAGCTTGGAGATCTTTAGATGGAGTCCAGGAGAAATGGGATTATCTGAAATGTCAGCAAGAGTAAAATAAAAAGAAAACCACTGTGGTAATCCACAGAAGTGGCGAATATAATAAAAGAGAAAAAAGAAACATGTAGGAAATATAAGCAGATGCGGAAGGCAGAAGATAGGTATTGTATCTGTACAAGACTAGGCTGAAGGAGGCCAAATGCATTATTAGATGTGCAAAAAGCACACACAGAGGAAAACATTGTCTAGTCAATATAAAAGGAAGATGAAACAGTTTTTAGATAGGACGAAAATGAAACAAGGAATAGTTAGACTGAAAACAAAAATTGAACTATGTAAATGAGACTAAAGAGCTAACTAACTGTCTCAATTAATATTTCTGTTCAGCTTTTACAGAGGAAGATGAAGGGAAGGGACCTCTGTTAGAAAAAAGAAATAGCAAGACATGGCAAGCATGTATGTTTACTTCAACTCTCTAAGGTAAAAACAGATAAAATACCTGGGACCAGATGGAGAACACATAAAGTTATTAACATACCTTAAGAGTGTTCCGGCAAAACCTTTAACATAATTATTCAATCATTCACTATCAACAGGAGTAGTTCCAGAACATTAGAAAGTAGCAAATGTAATAATGCACTTGGGATGTAAAAATCCAAAGGAAAAATATAGTATTAAGGGTACTGTGCTGTCAGAGACAACAGAAGAAAGGGATTTGTGAGTAATTATTTCTAATGACTTAAAGGTAGGCAGGCAATGTAACAAAGTGATGGGGAATGCAAGCAGGGTGTTGGCTTGTATAGCTAGGGGCATTAGTAGCAGAAAAAGGAAGTGGTCATGCCACTCTACAGATCTCTAGTTAGATCTCACCTAGAGTATTGTGTGCAGTACTGGAGACCCCATCTCCAGAAGGATATAGATACTCTAGAGAAAATAAGAGAAAGGCTACTAAAATGGTGACTGGTTTAAAGGAAAAGAAATATCAGGATAGACTAAAGGATCTGAACATGTATATCTTGGAGGAGAGAAGAGACAGAGGGAATATGATAGAAACATTCAAATACATTAATGTATTCAACAAAATACCAGAGGGAAGTACATTTTAAAGGAGTAAAAATGTTAGAACAAGAGGCCATAGTCTAAAACTAGAGGGACACAGGTTTAGACATAATGTAATAAGGTTTTGCTTCAATGAAAGGGTAGTAGATAAGTGGTAAAAGTGGTAGAAGTTAATTCAGTGACAGAATTTAAGCATGCATAGGATAGGCATAAGGCTATCCTGAACATAAGACAAGACCAAGAACCAAATAAGGTTTGAGGTCTTTACAGTAGGAAAATGGAAAGACTAGATTGGTCGAAGGGTTCTTATCTGCCGTCAAGTTCTACGTTTCTATATTTCTATAAAGCATTTATTTAAAAAAAAAAAAAAAAAAGAAATGAAAAATGAAAAGAATACTGTGTGTACCATGGGGTATTTTTTTTATTATTATTATTCTGACTCAGATAGTTGTGATAGCGATCTATCCCTTGTAAGACCTCTATGCCTGGTCTGAATAAGCAGATATACCCACTGCGGACAATCCTTATCAGATAGCTGAACTCACCAATACTGGTTTTCATCCACAAGCTGGTTTATTCTGTACAACAAACAATGGAATACAGCAGAATGAATGGATTTCAGTATTATGCGGTCAAAAGATGATGCTTTCCTAGCTTAGCATGCAGAATACATGTTTCCCTATTACATGTGGCAGGCAACCATGATACAGGAAGTGCCTCATTAGAGAGCAGGGGTGTGGTTTACATACAAAGTAAATGTGTCATAAGTGCATTACCAACAAAAAGGCCACAAGATGGCAACAAATAACTAACCATAGAGAAATCCATAGTAAATGGATCAAAGAACAAACTATGTAATTCCCATCTACAATAATGAGAATATTAACTGTGTAACAGCACACTCCCCGTCTGGCATTTTAAATGTCACTATTTACACCATAACGGTAGTTATACAATTGCAAATAAACATCAGTGCAATTTGCTTTGATGTCTTGAAAACCTGGAAGACATAAAAGAGAACATGCAAATAATGCAACAACTATAATGTAAGACTTCAAGTTGTAACAATAAAGTTCAAGACTCTTCCTTCTTGAAGTCACAGGTAGGATCCAGCAGCATACGCATGCAAGTTCATTCTCCAGAGGGCAAGAGCAAAATAAGTTCCGTGATAGGTCTGATGAAAGTCTTTACAGTCCCTTGTCTTGCAACTTTCACCTCCACCTTGCGTATTTTACCGTCATCACTAGGAACGCTCTTTATAATAAGTCCCATAGGCCAATCGATTCTTTCGGCTTGTTGATCCTTGAGCAGAACGAGATCTCCAATTTTTATGTTAGGGTTCAGGCGTTGCCATTTCCTGCGTCCTTGCAGAGTAGAAAGATACTCCATCTTCCAACGATTCCAGAAGCAGTTGGCGAGGTATTGTACTCGCCTCCACTGGTCATAGCACAGATTTCCTGATTTAAAGTTTCCAGGTGGAACAGGGATGGACCCAAGCTTCTGGGTAAGCAGAGTAGCTGGGGTAAGGATAGCTGGGGTCTCTGAATCTGTAGACACTGGAACAAGTGGTCTGGAATTGATTATGGCAGATGCCTCTGCCATGAAGGTGGTTAGAACCTCGTGAGTAAGTCTTGTGGAATTCGAGTCCATAAGCATAGAGTCCAGTATTTTACGTGTGATGCCTATCATTCTCTCCCATGTGGGAAGCATGAGGAGGATTGAATATCCATGTACAGCCCTTTTCAGCTAAAACATCTTGGATTGGCCTAGAGTTGAGCTGTAACTCTCGACAGGCACCAACGAAATTAGTACCACAATCAGATCTTAGTGTCTTGACTGGTCCTCTGATGGCAAGAAATCGTCTGAAAGCATTGATGAAGCTTGAAGCATCCATAGATTCTATTACTTCAATGTGTACTGCTCGCACACTCATGCAAGTGAACAGCACTGCCCATCGTTTGCTATTTGCTTGGCCACCTCGAGTTCTGCGGGCTGTTACCATCCATGGTCCAAAGACATCCAGACCAACATGAGTGAAGGGTGGGTCAGTACTCAACCTCTCAGCTGGCAGATCTGCCATTTGCTGTTGCTGATGTTTACCTCTTAGTTTACGGCAGTGAACACAGCTGTGCAGTGTAGCTGTAATTTGTCTTTTTGCTCCTATAATCCAAAGGCCTGCAGCTCTTATGGCACCCTCCGTGAAGTGTCTACCTTGGTGCTTAACCCCTTCGTGGTAGTGCCGTATGAGCAGAGTGGTAATGTGATGGCGTGCAGGTATAATGAGAGGATTCTGTTCTTGCCTTCCCAACTCGGCCTTGTTTAAACGTCCACCAACTCTTAACATGCCATCACTGTCAATGAATGGGTTCAGATTAGCAATTGGACTGTTTTTTGGAATGTCCCTCTTGTCACGGATACATTTAATTTCTGAGCCAAAGACATCCTGCTGTACAATGCATATTATAATCATTTCACCTTCAGCAATGTCCTTTGCAGAAAGAAGCTTTTGACACATGTGCCAACCTTGACATTGAACATCGGTGGGCTTCGTGTGAAAACAGTGTGCAATGTGGACTAACCTTGCAATGGTGCGTACAAGCCTTATCCATCTGGAAAAACGTCCAAAGCGCTGACAGTCCAAGAAGAATCTTTGCTTAGTTCGGGTGACGAGGGTTTTAACTTCCGGACGAATCTCTGGATCTTTGTCCGGTTCTAGAATGCTGAAGACATCAACTGTGTTTTCTTCTGGATGATACAGCAAGAATTCAGGACCTGTTAACCAAGAAGAATTTGCAAAGGCACTTGCAGACACTGGCCTGGTGGCATGATCTGCAGGATTAATTTCAGATGGGACATAATGCCATTGTTCAGGTTTAGATGATTTCCTGATTCTTTCAACACGGTTGCTGACATACACATAGAAACGTTTAGTCTGGTTGTATATGTAGCCCAGAACAACTTTACTGTCTGTGTAGAATTTGATGTCATCTATCAGAATGTCCAGCTCATGTAGTATGAAATCTGCAATTTCTACAGCTAGCACAGCCCCACAAAGTTCAAGCCTAGGGATTGTGTGCTCTGGCTTAGGTGCTAACTTAGCTTTCCCAAACAGAAACCCTATGTGGGTTTGATTAGAGGAGTCTTTTACCTTGAGGTAGGCAACAGCTGCTATGGCCTCAGTAGATGCATCTGAGAAGATGTGAAGCTCTTTTCTCTGACTTGTAGTAAGAGAAGCTGAAGTGTAGCAGCGTGGTATACGGATTCCATCTAAGGCATGAAGAGATTGTTTCCAGGACTCCCACTTTGGAAGCTTGTCTGTTGGCAATGGGGCGTCCCAATCTTTAATAGCCCCTGAGAACTGCCTAAGCAAGGATTTGCCCTGTATAGTGATGGGAGCCACAAATCCTATTGGGTCATATAGGCTGTTCACTACTGACAGAACGCCACGCTTGGTAAATGGCTTGTCTGCAGAACTGACTTGAAAGCCGAAGGTGTCCCTTAATAAGTCCCACCGTAGGCCCAGACTTCTCTGTGGCGGCATGTCCATCCCCAGGTTTAGGTCTTTGAACCCTGTGGCATGATCGTCAGGTTGAAAGGCTTTCATAACTGCAACACTATTTGAGGCAATCTTGTGTAGTCTGAGGTTAGCCTCAGAGAGCATACCTTGTGTCCTTTGGAGCAGATCTATGGCTTCTTCATCTGTAGGTAAGGACTTAAGTCCATCGTCAACATAAAAGTCTCTCTCAACGAAGTGTCGAGCGTCCACGCCATACTCCTTTTCTCCATCAAGGGCAGTCCTTCGTAATCCATATGTTGCAACAGCGGGTGAGGGACTATTCCCGAAAACATGTACTTTCATGCGGTATTCCATGATCTCATTGTCCATGTTGTTGTTACGGTGCCACAGAAACCTTAGGAAGTTCCTATGGTCTTCGCGTACAATGAAGCAATGAGACATTTGCTCAATGTCGGCAGTTATTGCAACTGGCTCTCTTCTAAACCTCATAAGTACACCTACAAGGTTGTTGGTTAGATTCGGGCCCGTAAGAAGAACATCATTCAGGGATACGCCTTGATACTTGGCACTGGAGTCAAATACTACCCTGATTTGTTTAGGCTTGCGTGGGTGATACACTCCGAAGAAAGGTAGGTACCAGCACTCATCGTGTCTTTGAAGTGCTGGCGCTGGTTCGGCGTGATCATTGTCGAAGATCCTTTTCATAAAGGCGATGAAATGGTCCTTCATTTCAGGCCTGTTCTTTAGTGTTCGTTGAAGTGAGTTGAATCTGGATACAGCCTGTTCACGATTGTTTGGGAGTTTGGCCCTTGCAGCCCGAAGGGGTAATGGCGCAACCCAGCTGTTAGACTTATCCTGGAAGAATTCTTTATCCATTATTTTTATGAACTCTCTGTCTTCAACTGACAAGGCTACTCTGTTGTCATCACTGGTAGTACTAAACACTGCAGCACCTAGGTTGTCATCACAAAGGACAGGAGTATCATGCCATACTTGGATGATGTCAAGAGGCTTCTCCTTTACTTCGTAATGATAAGGGCATTGTTTGAAGTGGGAGGCACGTCCATTTCCCAACACGTAAGTTTTGAAGGAGCGGATCTCGGCTGACGTACGCATCCTGCTCAAGCATACATCGCCCACTATTACCCAGCCTAAGTCAAGTCTTTGTGCATAAGGGGCATCGTCAGGTCCATCACACTGTTCGCGTACTTTATGTACTCTGAGAATGTCTCTTCCTAGCAGGACCAAAATTTCAGCACTCGTGTCCATTGCAGGAATCTCATCAACAAGGTGCCTTAAGTGAGGATGATGATATGCGGCTTCTGGAGTGGGAATCTCTTCCCTTTCGCCTGGTATCTGGTCACACTCAACTAATGTTGGTAGGGGTATGCCCTCTCCCTCCTTGATGTGAGAAACCATGAATCCATCGACCCTTCTGCCGAAGGTCTCTACTCGACCAGAACACGTTCTGAGAGTATACGGTGTGGCTTGACCCTCTATGCCAAAGATCTCAAAAAATTTAGGCTTAACCAGGGACCTATTGCTCTGTTCATCTATTATGGCATACATTCTAGTAGCTTTCTCAGGATGGTCCTTCGGGTATATCTTGACTAGGCATACCTTGGCACAGCATTTGTGATCCAAGCCCTCTCCACAGACTTCTGTGCATGAAGATAAAACATTATCATTGGCTGGAGCATGACTTTGTTGCTCCCCACCATGATTTAAGGCAGGGGGGGAGGTAGCTAGCTGCTGTAGGTTGTCTGGAAGTGGAGTAGGATGCATAGCTGTAACATGTCTGTCGCTACTGCATTCTGTGCACTTGATGACGACTTTACAGTCTTTAGCGAGATGACTATAAGAAGCACAGCACTTGAAGCAAATTCCTAGTTTCTGGAGAATCTCCCTGCGCTCTTGTAAAGTCTTTGCCCTAAGCCCACGACATTTCTTAAGAGGGTGAGGCTTCTTGTGAATAGGACACTGACGATTAGGGTCTTTATCTCTGTCATCCACAACGCCCTGATCACTAGGTGAGGTAGTTGAGGGTGAGATGTCTGTCCTCTTGACAGATATTGCTCTATTAAAGTCTCTACGTTTAGGTACTGTGTTATCATACCTTGATGATGATGAGGATGAACCAGGCAAGTTGGGTTCACTGAAGCTGAAGCTGGGATCGTTTCTCATCCAGGCTTGATCACTAATGAACCTGCAAAAGTATGAGAATGGAGGAAAGGATACGTTATGGTCTCTTTTGTACCTTGAGCCCTGTTGTGCCCATTTCTCTTGCAGGCCATATGGCAGTTTAGACACCACTGGGTTGACACCATGAGCAGTGTCCAGGAAGCTTAGTCCAGGTAGACGTGGGTCTGTCTTTGCCAACTCTAGCTCCATGAGGAGGTCACTCAGATCTTGCAGCTTGCGATAGTCTTTGTTTGCTAATTTGGGGAAGTTTTGCAGTCTCTTGAATAGAGCGCTTTCTATGGCTTCAGAGCTACCATAGGCTTGCTCAAGTCTTGCCCATGCAGCAACAAGACCTGCATCTGGGTGGTCCACGTGTACTGTTCTCAGTCTTTTAACACGATCTGCAGATTCTGGTCCCAGCCACTTTATGAGCAAATCAAGTTCTTCCTTAGTAGTAAGGTTGAGATCAGCAATAGCAGCCTTGAAGGTTGATCTCCAGGCCCTGTAGCTCTCTGCACAATCGTCAAACCTTGAGAGGCTAGTGTTAATGAGCTCACGGCGTACCATATATCTGGCAAAGTCATTCAAATCTGATTTCTCACTCTTTGGTGCCAAAGTAACTTGTGGAACCACTTGGGTGTGAAAGTTCTCTGGTGATGTAGGGTGAGGTTTACCAGGGTAAAATGATGTTGCATGAGCGTTTAACTGTGGTGTAGTCTCTAAGGCTTGTGCTGGCTGTGGCTTGAGTTGCAGCTTGTCACCGGAAATCACGTTGTTGTTGGCAGGAGTTGATGTGGTTTTCTGCGTAGAAGTACTTGTGTTGTAGACTTGACAAGGCTCAGGCATATAGAGTTGAGAGGTCTCCGTGTTGAGAGTCAGAACAGTGTTGTTAGTAAGAGGTACAGGAGATGACTCTGTGTCTTTGCAAATGTTATGCTTTAGTACGTATTCACTGGTGCGTTCAACTGGATCTTCCAGTTCTGCTGGGATAAAACAGTCCAAATTAGTGCTTTGTCCCATTGCTTCTTCAAGGACTTTCAGCCTTGCCAGGGAAGCTGCTTCCTCTCCTTCCATTTGCAAAATCTTTATTTGGGAATCTGCCTCTGCTTGTTGAGCTGCCTTGCTTGCTTCTACCTCTGCTTGCTTTCTGGCAAAAGAGCTTCGCGCTTTTTTTGATTCGGCATCAGCGCGGGCCTCTATTAGCTTGTCGCTTAATGTAGAACTTCTGGAGCGAGAGGATCTAGAAGAAAGTGCAGTGCGCTTGGTTGAAGTGGATCTGTGAGATCTGGTCTCCTGCAGTTGAATAATGCGGAGTTCTGCCTTAAGCTTAGCATTTTGCACTGCGAGATCCCTTTGTTGATTCAGTGCATTGGTCCTGGTCAGTTCTGCTGAAGAATCCTCTATATTAGAGTCCTGCAAGAAAGCTGAGTATTTTACAGACAGCTGCTGGTAGCGTTCATATGCAGCAAATAGGCGATTTATAGAGTCTCTTAATTCAGCTGGTTGATCAATAAAGTGTGACAAAACTGACATGCAGTGTGAGGTTCTGTCCCAGAGGTCTGACAGATTACTGGAGAACTCATCTCTAGTGGCTTCATAGTTTTCCCTGAGCTTCTGTGTCGGTATTATTGTACGTTTGGGTCTTACACTCTGTTCGGTAATATCTGCCGGATCTGTTCCCTGTACGACTGCCGGTTCGGCGGCATGATGTATCTGCGTTGATTCGGCCATAAAAGAGTGTTCAGAGCCTTGTCTAGACATTTTGCAAAAAATGGTACTGTCTCTTTAAGAAGATGAACAGCAGCTTAGACAGGTGAGGTAACACAGTTTAATGCAGAGAAACAGTTTTCAACATTCACATGAAGTGCAGTAGGTTTGCGCAACCATGTGCTTCACAAGATGGCGGATAGCACTGAGCTTGATTGCAGATTAGGTACACACATATACACAGCAGGCTGTAGAAATTCTATGCATCTTTTGACTATTCTGACTCAGATAGTTGTGATAGCGATCTATCCCTTGTAAGACCTCTATGCCTGGTCTGAATAAGCAGATATACCCACTGCGGACAATCCTTATCAGATAGCTGAACTCACCAATACTGGTTTTCATCCACAAGCTGGTTTATTCTGTACAACAAACAATGGAATACAGCAGAATGAATGGATTTCAGTATTATGCGGTCAAAAGATGATGCTTTCCTAGCTTAGCATGCAGAATACATGTTTCCCTATTACATGTGGCAGGCAACCATGATACAGGAAGTGCCTCATTAGAGAGCAGGGGTGTGGTTTACATACAAAGTAAATGTGTCATAAGTGCATTACCAACAAAAAGGCCACAAGATGGCAACAAATAACTAACCATAGAGAAATCCATAGTAAATGGATCAAAGAACAAACTATGTAATTCCCATCTACAATAATGAGAATATTAACTGTGTAACAGCACAATTATTATTTGTTATTACAGACCTCACTGGGAGGCATCAGGACCCCTCCTGATGCCCCCCAATGAGGCATGAATAAAACAGGATGGGCCCCAAAAGAATATATCCTCTGAGTGCCATAGGGTCGCTAGCACATTGCAAAGTAATGAGCTGTACTCCACTGTGGTACTCAAAGGGTACATTTTTTTATAATTTTTTCTTTCTAGAGTGAGAACTTGTGGGGAGACATCAGGACGCTCCTGATGCCGCCTCAGTTATTGATCTCCCAACACAATTGGCTGGGAGATCAATATGGGGACACAGGAGAGCAAAAAGCTCTCCTGCTCTTCTCTCGTATCCTCGGTAGGAGTGAAATGGATTGGGTAAAGCTTCTTAATGTCACCAGTGACCATGTCACCGATGATGTTGGAAGGCTTCCCTTGATCCTGCCCACTCCTACTCGAAAGCTGCTCTTCTCCTTCTTAAATATTGATCTCCTAGCAAGATCGCTTGGGAGATCAGTAACTGGAGGGGCATCAGGAGATCCTGATGCCCCCCAAGTGTGCTGGGCATTTTCTTTTTTTTATATGTGGCCACTGCATGCAGGTCATAACGGCTTATGCAGTGACCTCATTTCACTTGTACTTGTATGAGCTTGGCTCTGCAGGAACTACTGTCCAAGCACGTACAATGTACCCACCTGTCACTCTAGGGGTTAAGAATCTCTAAACTGCCATGATGCACCAAAGAATGGTATGAGTATAAACTAGATTGGGCAAGGAGTCTTGTCATAAATAAAAGAAGTGAGCTAGCTCGATCCCATTACACACATAGGAACAACAGGCAACCCTTTCCTTTGATTGCGGCTCACATAGTTCCAGTTCCCGCAACAGAACCAAGGCAGTCCAATAAGTCCCAATGTCAGACATACCCATTCCAACCCCACAAAGGTTCCAGACTTAGAATTGTGTCGCTAAAGTGGAAAACTTTGTAAGGTGAAGAGAAAGGAAGCGGGTATTCTGGAATAGATATAGTAGCTTCGGGGGATCATATTTTAACCAGGTTACCACGCCTAAACCATGATACATAGAGGAAGTCCCACTTTCAAAGGTCCGCCCTAATGGAATCTATTAGCCTTAAACAAATTGGTTGGGTTCGGAGTGAAATTGATACCCAGGTATTTAAGGGTCGTAGAACTCAAGTGAAAGGGATATTTCTTCATCTCTCGATTCACCTGCGAAGAAGGGAGAATGATATTTAATATTTCATACTTAGAGTAATTCATTTTAAACAGAAACAGCTCTTTATGACCTTGATTCAGTTGGGTTTGATGCAAAAAAAAAGCATGTACGCCATTCAATTAGCCATCTTATGAACAGCTAAAGGCAGTTTCAAAATCCCAATGGACAATAATATTTCACCCATTGAAAACAAAGGAACAGCTATACCCAGGAGCTATTCAGTCCTGGCCACTGGTGCCAATGGATTATTAATTGCTACAATTAAAGGCTGAAATTCTGCGCCCAGTTTTTCTGACCATACAGCACACAATGGAAAAAACCCTCCATTGGATAAAACAAAGCAGGGAAACATCTGCTTACACATCACACAGCACAAGAACACCAATGGCAAGGCCAAGCAATCACATGGAAAATGGACATGCCTTATATCCCAGACAAACAACAGAAACCTATCAACAACCCAGGGACAAGGGGTTGACAAAGCTACCCAAATACAATACACAAAGCATACCCCAGAAAACAGGGATAACACACAACAACACATATATACACATAACACAAGACGCACACCTGTCAATCCGAAAGCAACCCAAACTCACCTGTGCAACACCACCAGCCAGTGGAGACCAAACGTGCACCTGGCAGCATCACACAAGCACCTGCCATTACAACAAACCAAACAAAAACAGCCACATCACAAAACACTGACTTGGAAAATACACACCTTCCCATTGGTCACTTCCAACTTGATGACCGTTCCTGGACTGCATCCCATCACTGTCTTAAAGGGACATCTCCCCATCCAGTGAGACCACTCAGACAGAGGCAAGACCAGTATGGTTGCATACCTTTTTCTTCGAAGACATCTGAGACAAAGGTGTGCATGGGTTAGGGATCACCATCAATCTCCAAGCACACCTGCTGAACAGCCTCTGTTTGATCCAACAATTGATGCTCCAGCTGGACAGCCAGACAGGAGCTATCTCCACCTGGAGGACCACACAAGGCAGTGGCAGCTGAGGTGCTACAGGGACCCCACAGCTGCCACAAGGACAAAAGAAGACTGCACAGACCCAGGATATTCCGCACAAGGGTCATGCTCTTTGGAATGATGGACACTGAAGTCAGTGACCATTACAGGTTGATGTTGCACAGCATCATCGACATATATGAGGTGATCAAATATGATGTAGAGCCCATATACAGCCCCAGCTGTGCACTGTCTGGCTTTCAGAAGCTGATGTGTGCCATACATTTCATGGCAAGTAGATCCTTCCAGTCCACAGAAGGCTATGCATCTGCCAGCCCCAGCCCACATGTTCAAGAGAACTGGCTCAGGTGTTGGCAGTGCTCAAGAGGAAGTCCAGGACATACATCCACTTCCCCTCCACCAACATGGATTGAACATGTGTAAAACAGGACTTCGACACAAGGGGAGGCATGCTCAGGGTCATGGGTGCCATAGACTGCACACGTGAGCATAAGAGCTCCAACGCATGAGGGACATCTCTACATCAACAGGAAGAATTTGCACTCTGTCAATGTAAAGATAGTGTGTGATGCTCACATAAGGATAACCCATGTTTGTGCCTCCTATTTCGGCAGCTGTCATGACTCATACATCCTCAAGCAGTCCTCCATGTACAAGGACTTTGAGAATGGGACCTATACAGAAGGGTGGTGTTTGTGTGAGTTAACAAACCAAACATGACCCCACATGCACAGGTGCACTCAGATAACATATGTAAACCCAGCTTAGCATGGTAATGAAGACACACAAGTAGTACGTTCCCCTCAAACAACATCATCCACAAAACATGTGGTCCCCATCTCACGCTGTCACTCTCTTTTCACGGGTGATGACGGGTATGGGTGTAAGCCGTGGCTCCTCAAACCACTAACAAATCCCCAAACACCTGTACAAGAGAGATACAATGAGGCACATGTCTGAACAAGGTATGCCATTCAGCGCACCTTTGGCCTGCTCAAATCTAGATTCCGGTGCCTGTATCACTCAAGGGAAGCTCTGCAAGGCAAGGCATGCAACATCATCCTAGTCTGTGCCATACTACACAACATAGCCATCGATGCAAATCTAATGGAAGATATTAAGCTGCTACCTAAGGTGGAGGTACCTGTTCCACTTTCACAGTATGAGGAGACCCAGAGAAGGGATGTGTAACGGGAGCCTAAGTCCTTGGGCTGACTTAGACCGTCGTTCCAGATCTCTCCCTCCTGGATGCGGCTACAAGCTAGTAGCCTGTCCGGTGAAACAGGATAACTGGCTGAATATCTGAAACTGCATAATTAATTGGAACCAGATTGGCTTCTACTGTCAGCTACAAAGTGGGTAGCTGAAGAAAGCAGGCTGGTAGCTGTAATACTGGAACACTGGAAGGCTGGAACATAAGCTGGAAAGCTGGATACATCAACTTAAAACAATGGAACATCAGCTGCCTGAATGGGGAACAAAAGGGCTCCTTTAGACCATTCAGAACACCAGGGCTCCTTCTTAATTCCAAATGACTAACATTTTATTAGTGACCACTCAGCTCTTTTATACACAGTTTATCACATTATTTTGGGGGTGGTAGCACAAGTGATACAATACAATACAATACTATACAGTGGGCAACAGCAAATGGTGTGGACATAGCACAATGAGGCCAGACATGATTGAATTACTTACACAGGGAAGGGAAGGGTAAACAGTGAGATAAAGGATTGTTGGTGGAGCGGCTTGCCATACCATGGGACCCCCTGGGGCTACTGTACACACATAAACAAAGGGACAATACAAAGTCTGTGACAGGTAGTATGACTGACACAATCATGAACACAGCACAATGGGACCAGATGTTACCTACAGTCAGAATCCCATCACACAGACAACAGTGGATACACAACATAGAGGAGATTAGTAGGCAGAACCCTAATCAACCTCTGGACCAGACAGTAATACAATACACATTTGAAGTAGCCTTGCCCAAACACAAATAATTAACCCCTAACTGCCCAGTCCCTTTAAAGCAAGTCAGCAGGCTATGATTTTAGTCTTTTTGGCATAGCTGTCCACCAGTATAATGTCTCAAAGTTCTCCATAGCCTATGACAGTGGGCTGACAATCCATACGCCCAGAGAGAGCTTCTAGTAACAGACTGTGGTCCGTTACATTTCTCCCCCTTTTCAGTACCAAGCCAGCAGCAGCTTATTCGAACGCTGGCTTGGGACCCCAGGAGGTCCATGAGGATAGAGCCTCGTCCTGGGCCGAGAATAAAACATTATCCCCTTTGTCCTGGGCTATGATGCAAAAGGTTAACCCTTGGTCCTGGGCTGAGCAAGGAATGGTTGCGCACTCACACTCACCAGTTTGGGGCCAACAGGGTAAGCAGCACTGTGTTGCTTCAGTCCACTGAGGTCATCATAATCAGGGGCAACAAAGGGACCTCTGGTGAGGCAGGGTTAGCTGAGTCCCTGAGTCCCACTTCCTGATGCAGGGGAATCACTTGCCCTGGTGAGGAGCGGATTCCCACTCACCAGGCTGGGGTCAACGTATTCAGGGGTAACAAAGGGACCGCTGGTGAGGACCTGAGCCCCGCTCACCACACTAGGATTAGCAGGGGAAGGGGCCACCTGCACATCAGGGAGAACGTCTGTCCCACTCCCTGATCCCTGGTGAGGACCTGAGTGCCACTCTCCACGGCAGGGTTAGCTGAGTCCCTGAGTCCCACTCCCTGATGCAGGGGCATCACTTGCCCTGGTGAGGAGCGGATTCCCACTTACCAGGCTGGCGTCAACAAATCCAGGGGTAACAACACAGGGCCTGCTGGTGAGGACCTGAGTCCCACTCACCGCAGAAGGGTTAGCAGGGGAAGGTGCAACCTTGGTCCCACTCACCAGGGCAGGGGTCTCACAGGGGCTGGTGAGGAGCGCACTCCCACTCACCAGTTCAGGGGCAACAGGGTCAGCGGCACTGTATGGCTTCAGTCCGCTGAGGGCCTCATATTCAGGGTCAGCAGGGTCAGCAGCACTGTATTGCTTCAGTTCGCTGAGCTCCTCATATTCAGGGGCAACATAGTCAGCAGCACTGTATTGCATCAGTCCACTGAGGTCATCATATTCAGGGGCAACCAAACTTTTTGGCATAGCTGTCCGCCAGTATGATATGTCTCAAAGTTCTCCATAGCCTGTGACAGTGGGCTGACAATCCGTACGCCCAGAGAGAGCTTCCAGTAATGGACTGTGGTCTGTTAGAGGCTGATATATGAGACAGTCTCTTCAGGGACCACTTCACCCTCCAAGATTATGATCCAGGAATCATACAATGCATCAAGCCTGTCCATGATCAGGCTTGGGGAATGTATGAAAACACACTCACACAACACACAATGATCTGTTTCACACCATATGAAGAGTGAACCTTGATATTGCCTACAACATCACACTCATATCTGTTACAGTATATAACCCATGCAGCAGATATTCTGTGGATGTGTTATTTTAAGGGTGTGAATTCAACTGGCATCTGCCATGCCTTCGGCCATGATGGCATTGTCACTTCAAGGATATCATCCAACCCCTGCGATTAAAGGTACACCCCATTGGCTATGTTCATCACATGTCTGACATGAACTGACTAACTTATTTGGTAGCAGGAAAACTATAAAATTCTCAGTCACTGAGGTAGGAGGCGAAGGTTGAACTTGATGTACCTGTGTCTTTATTCAACCTAATTTACTATGTTACTATGATAGAGGTATATCTAGTGTAATGACATGCAATGCATTGGATACCACTCTGGCATTCTATGAGAACATTAGTTGTGCAATGCCTAATGGAGCACAATAGGGATGGATATACTATGTTAGTGTTGTTTACAGTATCGGAGTCACTCTTTGAGAGTCAGATTGTAAGGCCCGGTATCCTTTTAAAAGGTTGCACGCAAAAGAGCATTCAACCACATGACACATTAACCATGTCCTCATCAGAGTGTGAATCCCAGCATATGCTTGTTCTGGAAATCTATCTTGCCAGTGAATAATTGTCCAAGAATATATGGTTGGCTAACCACACCAGTGGATGAAACTAAATGGGGACAGTCTGGCATCTAGTATGGAAAAGGGTAGGTGTCAGTTGTTCAAGTACCACTGACATCATGACCATATAACATCTTCATGTTATTTTGTGTTGCTAGGTGTATTGTAATTTGAAATTGGACAAGAGCGAATGTGCTGTGTGTTGCTTACCCAAGCTCAAACACATTACTATCAAGTAATATGTGCAGGAGTTGTGTTCACTGGATTGCTTTGCAATGCACTGGAGACATTTCTGCCACATAACCTGTTAGGAAATAGAAACATTCACAGACATAAATGGGATGAATAAGTGATCTTTTATTTGGGGACACATCACAAATGGGCATTTTTATTTCTTTTTGGTGCAGGGGTCACACTGGAGGGGAAGGTGGTTGAGGTGGATCCTTCTGTGGATTGATGCTTCCTCTTCATCTGCTGGTTCTCCCTGCATTTGTGTTTCCGCATTTCTACTAACATCAGTCTCATCATGTCCATAGTTCATTTACGGAATTGCCGAATCTCTGTTGTGAGTATGTCCTGCTGAGCTTCCATTGCAAGGAAGGTGTTTGTGATCCTCTGCACATGTCTCTGAACCCTCCTCATTTACCTGGCTAATTGCATGTACTCCCTGAGCTGCCTCCTCTGTATGCTAAGGCACTCTGCCTCCATTCCAGAGGCGTAGTGGATATCCCTGCAGTCCACAAGGTGCAGGGAGGGCCCCCGGTGGCCTCAGGGACCCCCATAAAATTTACCCCCATATTGTATTGGAGGTACCACCAGACAAGGGGCCCCAACAGAACTCCTGTGATCCCTCTTTCCGAGTCCGACATTCCACCCCTGCTCTGCGTGCTTCCTACTTGACTCTCAAATCTGGAGGATGGGCATGGCTGGGTCACGTCCTGCTTAGCTGAACAACCACGCTACGTCACCATGTACATTTACAGTGCATAGCTGGTGTAGTCAAGTGTTACTCCAGACTGCAGTTTTTTGGGGGCCACTCCGACTGCACACCAGAGCTGTGTGATACTGTGCTGTCTGCTGCCATTTCTTGTTGCCAGTGCCATTCCGCCAATCAGTTCCCATCCCGAGTCCCAACAGAAGGTAAGGGCTAAGCATAGTACAAATGAACCACCACCCCGTCCCCAAGTACTTTCTTAAAGACTTGAGAAACACAGAAAACTCAACAAGTCAGGATAATTTTATCAGAAATGGCTCAAAGTCAGGATAAGGGTTTAAATATATGCACATTGTATAATTTAAAACCTTAACCCTGATATGGTTGCCACCCGGACGGTATTTTAGCTGTTAATTAGCACACTGGAGCCGGTGCCGGTATAACTACTATACCGGCAATTGAAAAGCCGGTATTTGTGTGCGTCTATGAGCTACCAATAAACCTGGAGCTTGTCCTCTGTGTCACGTCATTAGCTCTGGGATGTTCGGAAGCTCTTCCACTTCCTTCTAACTCACTCTTTTCCTGTATGCTTCATTGCTTCAATTGCCAGTGGTCAGTTATGTTCAGTGAGCATGAGCAATGCATATATCCCTACCCCTTATTCTACAGAACAAAGCAAGATGTAAACACAGAGAAGATGCGTGACATTACCAGGTACCGGGGAAGTTCCCTTGATGTATGAATATATTCATACCATGTGACACAGGACTTCCCCCGATGTCTGTTATGTTGCCATGGTAATGCCCCCAGTGTGGCACTTTTGTAAATACGAGGATGGAAAACTTCTGGTTGAGTAGCTGTTGGTGGACTACAGACATATAATTTGCACTTTCCGAAGTAGGGTAGAATTGTACTCCAACAATAACTGAAAATACACGGTTTGCCCACAGATTGTATTAGTTGGTTTTACATTTGCTCATAATTTATAATGTGTTTATAGTCATTTTTTGTGTGGCATGATGTCAACATCTATAAGTTGCCTTGCTACTTTGATACCGGGGCAAATCATGCTACACTGAGTGGCTCTGCCCCTTTTGTGGCTCCTCCCTTTTGCAGCTCCTCCCTTTTTGCGGCTCCGCCATTACCGAACCAGAACTATGGCTGGTATTTTTTTGAGGAAAAGGTGGCAACCCTAAACCCTGACAATGAACTAATTTTGATAAAATTATCCTGTAAAGTTTGTTTGTGACTTTGTGTTGGAATTGCAAAAAAGGGAATATATGTTTATCCTATATAATAATTCGCTAGGATGTTCGTCATGATGCAGTCATGGTCAGTCTCTACTGCGCATGATTGCATTGCGTGGGTGAGGCGACACAAGACTGCATCGCGTGGAGCAGTGAGGTAGCGACCTCTTAACCCTTTGAGTACCAGAGGAGTATGCAACGCATTGCAAAGTAATGCGTTGCGTACCCCTCTAGCACTCAAATGGTTACCATTACCTGGACCTTGGCCCGTGTACAAGGGCTTTTACACTAGTCATTTTAGAATATAATATAATGAAATATATAAAAACTGTAAAATATTTGGGTTGTAATGCTACACTCTCTTTGTCCCTCTGTCTCCTTCCAGCAATTACTTTGGGTTCTGTTACATTCTGTGCCTAAACTCTTACTTAAGAATGTGGTGGTGGGACACCTTTTATCTTTATGGCACAGATTCTCCACCTCTTTTGATCTTTCACCTTCCCCTTCTCCCTTGTTCTCAATTATAGGTAACCCTGCTTTTGCACCTGGTATGTGGGAAGATCAATTTAAACCTTGGATTTTAGCAGGACTTACCGATTTAGATCATCTCCTCTCTTCCTCTCCCTTTCCTTCCTTTTCTGATTTGCAATCGAGATTTGATTTGCCCTCCTCAGAATTTTGGCACTATGTCCAAGTACATCATTTGTTAATTTCACCTGACTTGAGATTGTTTCGCCCACGTTCTCTTACCCCTTTTGAGAAATTGGTCCTTGTTGACCGACCCCTCAAGAGAGGCATTTCGAAACTTTGGACTCTTTTGTGTCAGTCCTCTTCCTTTCCCCCTTCGTTTAATAGACATCTATGGGAACGGGATCTAGGGATCTCCATTTCTGATGCTCAATGGTATAAGTCTTTCCAGGTTCGAACATCCCTTATCTCTAATGTCCTGCTTAGAGAGGTTAATTATAAAATTGCGCTACGGTGGTATCGCACCCCGGCTCTACTGCACAGATTTCAGCCTGGTGTTCCCGACTCCTGCTGGAGATGCGGCAAGGAGGTCGGGACCCTGATGCATATATGGTGGCAATGCTCCTTAGTGCAGCCATTTTGGTAGACTGTTCATGATAGTATGCTTACTTTGAAGGGGTTCCGTTTACCCTTCTCAACCCAAGTTATGCTTTTGGATGTTTGGCCACAGGATCATGCCTTGAGTGAGGTTTTGTTGGGTCAGTTGAGATCCTGGTTGCTGCTGGTTTCTGCTGCTAGGGCGTGCATACCTGGGCTGTGGAGGTCTACTACTGTGCCTTCCCTCTCCGACTGGAGGTCTCGCCTCTGGAAGGTATATATGATGGAAAGGTTATATTTTACCTCCATAGGAGACCTTCCGACTTTTCATGAACACTTCTCCCAGTGGGACTCTTTTCTGACACCCCCTTGATTTTTAGGTCAATGAGTGTACCCTAATGGTTAATGTAGAAATAATGAGACTGTTGATGAGAAACCTAAAGTGATAGTAATACTTAATATGTAAAAAAAATTATATTGTAGTGTTTATCCCCTTGAGTAAAACAATGGTACTCCCATGGCTGGAAGGTGTTTTATTCAAAAGTTATTACAGCCCAAACTTGAATTTTGTAGGTACAGTATCACAGTGGCCTGACATTGTAAAGTGGTGCTGTTGCTACACCATCCTATGAGCAGCTTTGGTCAGTTGACCATAAATCACCATAAAATGGTGTAGCAACAGTGCCACTATACAATTTCAGGCCACTGTGATACTGTACACAAAAAAATCAAGTTTGAGCTGTAATACATTTTGAATAAAACACCTTTCAGCAGTCAGAATACCCTTGTTTTACTCAAGGGATAAAGCTTACAACATATTATTTTTTACATTTGAAGTATTACTATTCCTTCAATGGCATTACAGGCAACAGGTTGGCTTTTGGACAGAAGTTCTTGACTGTGTGCAGTCTAGCTTTCAGAGGACGCAAGGAAAAACTAGGAGAGAAAGACTATGAACGTTTTTGGCAATTATAGAATTATTAAGCAAATAAGACTTCTGCAAATTTAATAGAGAAAGACATAAAAATAAAACATCTAAATGCACCAGAAGCAGAGTACCCACATTGGCCCCAAAAGGGGACATACTGCACCTAGGGCAGGCAGTCACCATAGAAAGGCACCCCCCTCGCTTAGGGTCTGATTAGCCAATAATAGTGTAGGCCAAGCAGGCGCTTGAACCAATGTAATGAAAAAATGCAATGAACAATCAACTTATACCAAATGTGGGAAGAAGCAACCCCTTCACCTCCTACCAGCAGGGAGGAGACCCCAGCAACAACAGTTTAATGAACAGGGCAGGCCAATTGTAATCAGCAGCATCACATATTAATAACAAGAAGAAAATGAGGAGTCCCCCCACTTTCAACACAGCAGGCATTAAGCTCAGCATAGGGGAAGACCTCTCCATCTGGTACACAGTTGACCAAATATCTATAAAAGAATGGGTTGCAAACAAGAGGTCAAGTAAGCTTTTCCAGGTTGTGGCATCCAGGGCCTGCCCCCAAGCAGGGCCTGCAGTCCTGCCAGGCTCCCTTTAACTCAGGCACCCCCCACCCCAAGGAAGCCACCACTTGCTCACACTGCCTGAATCCCCCAGCCTGGTTCCACTGAACCCTGGTAGTCAGAAGCATAACACAAAATGTAGGGGGCACCCCTGCAAACTATTATAAGGGGCCCCCGGTCCCTTCCCTGACTAAGCCACATCTCTGATTAAGCCCCACCCTCAATCAAATTCCCCAACCATAACAGTAAATAAATAGACAGGTGTATCACACAAGGCAGTTGAAGTCATTTCCAACACGTAAGGAGATTAAAAATAATAGCATCATAACATGAACATGGGGTTATAACACCCTTAATCCTTTTAGTGTCAGAGGGGCAAGCAATGCACTGGACAGTAGTGAGTTTCTCAGCCCACTGGCTCTCAAAGGCTTTTATATTACTGAGCTCCATGCCAAACCTAGAGAAATGACTCAGATTTCTGAGGCCTAAAATCCAGTCTTATACACTGACCTGAGGGAGAAGCAGCCATACTCCCTTCCCATCTCGCCCCTTTTCCATTGCTATAAATGTATGGGCATCAAAGCAGCCTAAGGGATTATCCAGATACCATAATACATATTCCACTTTTTTTTGTATTAAATCTTGGTTGCTAAGCTCTAAGGAGTTAATACAGAAAAGTGTTATTTTAAACATTAAAACCTTCCTGATTGTAGACCAATAAAAGAATGACAGCATCAGAACATAAAAATGGGGTCAGATACAAATTTATGTTTAGTATATACAGTAATGTGCAAATGTTTCAGGCAGGTATGAAAAAATGCAGTAAAGTAAGAATGCGTTCAGAGTAGACATGTTAATAGTTTATATTCATCAATTAACAAAATGCATAGTGAGTGAACAGAAGAAAAATCTAAATCATATCAATATTTGGTGTGACCACCCTTTACCTTCAAAACAGCATCAACTCTTCTAGGTACACTTGCACAAAGTCAATTATTTTTTAGGTATATAGTCAGGTGTATGATTAAACAATTATACCAAACAGGTTATAATGACTATCAGTTTAATATGTAGGTTGAAACACAATCATTAACTGAAACAGAAACAGTTGTGTAGGAGGAATAAACTGGAGTAATAGCCAAACTCTGCTAACAAGGTGAGGTTGCTGAAGACAGTTTAATGTCATTAATGTCAAAAGTCACACACCATGGCAAGAGCACAGCAACAAGATGCAAGGTAGTTATACTGCATCAGCAAGGTCTCTAGTAGGCAGAAATTTCAAGGCAGACAGGGGTTTCCAGATGAACTGTCCAAGCTCTTTTGAAGAAGCTCGAAGAAACAGACAATGTTGAGTACCGTAGACATAGTTGTTGGCCAAGGAAACTTAGAGCAGCTGAAGAAAGAGATCAAGCTTACTTCCCTTCACAGTCAGAAGATGTCCAGCAGTGCCATCAGCTCAAAATTGGCAGTGGGACCCTGGTACACCCATCCTCTGTCCAGAGAAGTCTGGTCAGAAGTAGTCTTCATGGAAGGCTTGCAACCAAAAAGCCATACCTCCGCTATGGAAACAAGGCAAAGTGACTTACTTATGCATGAAAACACAGGAACTAGGGTGCAGAAAAATGGCAACAGGTGCTCTGGACTGAGTCAAAATTTGAAATATTTGGCTGAAGCAGAAGGCAGTTTGTTCACCAAAGGCTGGAGAGTGGTACAAGAATGAATGTCTGCAGGCAACAGTGAAGCATGGTGGAGGATCCTTAGAAGTTTGGGGCTGCATTTCTGCAAATGGAGTTGGGGATGTGTTCAGAATTAATGGTATCCCCAATGCTGAAAAGTACAGACAGATACTGACTGGCAAAAAGGAAAAAAAAAACATATTGGCCAGGGTTGGGCAATCATAAGAATCTCATTTCTGCACTGATTGCCCAACCCTGGCCATGACTTAATGTTTTCAAAACATGTTTAAAGTTAGTGTTTTAAAAACATGCAGTACGCATATATTTAAACTACAATCCCTGAAACAGTTTTCATAAAGTAATCATGTTAAGCTTATGTTTTTGTTGGTAAAAAGGAAAAAAAAAACCATCTTGGGATGTCATATTGAAAAGTCGTTGGCTACATGCTGACTGTGAAAAGGGCAACACTGAAATGTCACCCGCATCAAACATCCAACATAAAAATGTTAGCTGTGTAAAAAGGGCGCCTTAAAAATGTCGCCCAATCCATGAAGAGGAACAGCCTGAGAGAACTCAGGAATGTTCCACCATGTGGAGAAAAGTGCCTCTTGTGCCCCACTTTTGCTCCTCTGGCATGCCTCAAGAAGGTTAGAAAAGCAAATCCTTCCTATCTCCATGGATCAGCTGAACCTCCTCTATACATAACACTAGCTGGCTGCAGCAGCTGACTGACACTGCAGACTTAATCTAGGGTGCTAAAGCAAAGCAGTGAAATTCTGGAGCAAGGCAGGAACACCAATAATAACAAACATGTCCATTCATTTAAATTAGGTGTTTAACCCATTGAATGCTAGAGACCTTTCCAGTGTCATGTCAACCAATGCTTTTGAAACCTCTGTGACATTTTATGGTGTTCTTGATTACGTTGTCCCCGTTAGGCCATAAAACCTCCGACAGCACTGTAAGTCATTCAATTCACAGTGCTATGAAAAAATTCCTGCAAAAAAATCCCTTGCCGGGCGATAAAGTCAGAGGCGTTTTGGCCCATAAACAAGTGAAACAAACGCTTTCAGTTGCCATTCAATAGATTGCGTTAGCTGGTAATATCAAATAAGGGACTATAGAGCTTAAATTTAAGACCTAGTTTTTGTCTGACTAAAGTCCCTTATCAGATCTTTGGTCACCCGACACAGCAATTGAAAGTAAAAAATAACCTAGGTCCACAGTGCACAGCTTCAAGAGACTGTGTAAGCACATCACAGCCAATGGCTGTGAAGGAATTTGAACAGAGCCTGCCCATATATAAAGGCAGACTCTGTTCAAATTCCCTCAGTGTGGAATGGCATTGGCCCATGAGGGACAGGACAGGGGGGCTGTGGCACACAGTACTGTCTCCACTGCCTATTCAGCCACACACAGCGGTGGAAAAAGATTCATAAGCTAAGTATTTTGGGTTATTTATTTATGGTATTATTATGGCATATTTATGGCATTTCGGAATATCTTTTTTTTAATCCAAGTCGTACATCTTGTTATAACTAGAGGCATTTATATTGAAGCTAAAATTAATACATTGTTTAACACTTTAAGCCCCAGGGAGGAACGCAATGCATTACTTTGCAATGTGTTGCTTACCCATCTGGCACTCAAGGAGTTAAACTATGTATTAGTGTGCTGGATATTTCACCAACATTTGTATTAATACACTTATTTTTTATTTACAACAAAGACAAGAAGAGAAGAAAGAAGGTAGGAGAAAGTAGAGAAAGAAGGAAGAGAGAGAAGGAGACGGACAGTGGATGATAGGAAAGTGTAACACATATAAGTTGACGATCGGTGTTTGGCAGTATATCAGGCACCCATATATAGCTTTTTACTGTGAAGTTCCCAATATTGCTACTATTTAGAGGTGTTTTGGGAATTTAATGCACAAAACGGACGTTTGGCCACAAGACCAATGGGATTTTGGAGACTTGTATTTATTCCCTATGGTACCACTGGTGAACACCACAATTGTCCTACTTTTGTTTGGTGCATCAGCATTTGTGCTGTTTAGGATATTGCAGAGGTGGGATGAATCCAGGCCTCAGTAGGACCTTCCCTGCCCTAGGTCTGTCTGGATACACACAGAGCAATACTGATAGATCAACAAGTGACTCTTCAGCTAGTTAGGTGTGGCTCTGACTGTATCCTCATGCAAACACCCAGAAAGACATTGCTAAAGACATGGCCATGAGAGAGATATAAGGGCACCTGTCTGTTGCAGACTAGAGTCTCCAGAGTGCCCTGTGTTTCCGGGTCAGGTACTATCATGCTTCCAGCCTGTGTGTTCCTCCTCCACATACTCTGGGCAGAGATCAGCTCGCTGGAAGAACACATGGATACATGCTCTGAGTGTGTACTGAACATTATGGTTGTGAAACACATGATATTTTTTAATAACGGTAATCAGAACTCTGGTTATATTGTAGTGGTGCCACATACTGAAGATATATAGCTAAGTGTGCACCATAATATATGGGAAGCAGATTCACTGTCTAGAAGAGTTGCTAGCCTCTGGCACTGAAAGGGTTAACCATAAAAGCTGTCACATCCAGGAAGACATCTCATTTACCTCTTGAGTGCCAGAGGGGTATTCAGTGCATTGCTCTGAAATCAAAGAGTTAAAGAAAGCAATACTAAATTAATTTATTTAGCCTTTATTTTATTAGCAAACACCTGTAAACTCATTCCCAGGCACAATCCTCATTATGAGGATCATAATGGTCTTTGCAGCTGGAATGGCCCACGCAGCTACATAAAGCAGGGATCTGCAACTTTAAACATAGCAACTAGCGAATGTTAACACTGGAGACATTTTGACATTGCCATTTTAATGCTGCTGACATTTTTACATCACCCTTTTCAATATTGAGATATCCTCAGTGACATTCTCATAGTAAACCCATCTTGGCCAGGATTGGGCAATCATAAGAATCTAATTTCTGAACTAACAATGTTAGTGCAGACATGAGATTCTTATGATTTCCCAGTCCTGGCCAACAACATAAACTTAACATAATAATTTTATCAAAACTGGTTCAAATTCAGGGTTAGGGTTTTAAAATATGCAGTGTGCATATAGTTAAACCTTAACCCTGACTTTGAACCAGTTTTGATAAAGTTATCCTGTTAATAATGTGCTTCCCCACTTCTCTACTTCTGTGTTGGGGTTTTGGACATGTTTTATCTTCTGTCCTGTAGTAAGGCATAGGGCAGCAACAGCAACGGCAAGTGGCAGGAGTGCACTGGAGTACACACCAGCTATGCATGGTAAATGTGTAGCTGGGTCTACAGATTTTAAGCAGCCCACGGTGTAGCTGGCGTCTGAACATTTTAAGCAGCCCGTGCTAACTATGTGGTGATGTAGTGAGTGGTTGTCAGCTCAGCAGAAATGACCCACCAGCCATGCCTATATTTCGGACTCCAGTCGACAGCAAGGTTATCTGCTGTGTGAGCGCACACACGCAGGGCAGCGGGGAAAGGTTGGAATCAGAAGGAGGAGTGACTGACATGAATGGAGTCAGTCAACTGTGTGTGTGGTAGTGAGAACCCGAAGCTGCCAGGTACACTGACTGGCACTTCTCACTTGGGGGCCTCTTCTAAGTTCTTTTGGGGGCCCCATGTCTGACGGTGCCTCAAATTCAATATATGTGGTAAGCAAGGGCTGCGGGGTCCTCCGCTACACCTCTGCTGGTAGTCACAAATCCTCACATACACTATCTGACAACCTCTTCCCCCAGCGTGCTTCCATAGGCCACTGAAAATTGCAGCTCTCCACATGCATGGTTTGACCTCCCACCCTTGTTCAAATGCCAGCTGGCAGTCACAGATTCCCAAATACACTCTACTCCAGTCTTTTTCAAATAGTAGTTATAGAATCACACATACATTTTTTAATTTCACATCCTTGTAAGCAAAATGAGATCTTGCAGTTAGTGTAATTTTGTACTTCTAACACCACCCTACAGTATGTCAACTTGTACCAATGGGTTCCGCTTTTCTCATTAGAGCAGTAGCTAAAGAGAATATAGGACAGGGCTCAAAATTTCAAGCCCTGAGCTACTAGCCAGGCCTGAAAGTTATTCGCCACCAGTTTCCACGACTAGCCACACCCATATATCCATCTTTAACCCCACCCATCTCAAGTTCTCTTTGATGAAATTACAATGTTGTTCTATGTTTTATTCAGAATAAAACTAACAAAAATATTCAATAACAAATAAACAATGTACACACATAATTTAGCAAAAGGGGCATGGCGTTGCATGTGGTGATAAAGTCCTTTGAGTGTTTCAGGGGTATTTAACGCATTGCTTGACAATCGTTAATGTACTTTTGCACCAGAGAAAGGCTTCAATGTTTCAGAGGCAGAGAGGAATGTGTTGGATAGCTGTTTGGCACTGAAGGAGTTTAATGAAAAGCATGAAAATAGGCAATGTGTTTGGTTCCTTCAGTTGGAAAGAGGTATGTAACGCATTACACTGCATGGATATGTCTTTGTCTGTGAAAGACTTAACCCTTTCACTGGCGCAAATGTAGGGAAAACATTGGTCAATTATTGTGTTCAATACCCCTGAAGTAGTGAAAGGACTTAGGGCTCGATTTAAAGGCAGCCGTTAGCAAAAAAAATCACTAACGGGTGCGTTAAGTGTCATGTTGCAATTCAAAGATCCGTCTAAAGAACATCTAACGGCAGTTGCAGAATCCTAACGGCCGATACACTTATGTGCATTCAGACGCATTCAACAACATACCCCAGAGCTATTCAAAGGCTTGCGGTACTGATAACGGCTGAAAAAAAGACACACCTAACGGCTAAAAGTTAAGCCCCACTTTTCTCACACGTTAGACACTTAACAGCCAAAACAAACACCCGTTACAGAGGAAAAGACACAAAAGGCTTACCGCACAACCATGTAAATGGAAAAAATTAACCCGTGCAATGCCAAAACAACACAAAAACATGTATACACAACACAAATCACTACACACACAACAACAACCAACACCACAGGGACAACGACACACAAAAAACCAACAACACAACATGGCACGGAACAATGGGGGTCGTCACACAAAGCGGACACCTGCAAATACAAGCTCACCTGGGCAACATCAACACGCGACCTGCACCCCACAACTGCACGTCCACAAACGGCACACACAGAACAAGCACAACACACCACATCTTATAACACACACACACCTGCAAACACTTACCTGGACAAAAACAACTCTCCATTGGTCAGCACTCACCTCATCACCACACCTACACAACGCCCTAGCAAGTACTTAAAGGGACAACTCAACACACTCACTTGTGGCTTGTTTTCCACTCAGGGAGGGAGAGAGAGAGATAGCGAGCGATAGAGAGAGAGAGGTAGAGAGAGAGAGACAGATAGAGACAGATAGAGAAAGCAAACAGTATGTTGGGTTACATATTGTTGCGAAGACTGCGGAGAAGGCGTGCAAGGGAGAGAGCTAGGGAACATCAGCAACCTCAAAGCACGCCTCATCAACAGCCTTCACCTGTTGCAAGTGAGGAGGCTCTGGCTCAGCAGCCACACAGGAGTCCATCCCCACCTGGAGGGCACAGGATGTATAGACGACCACCAAGGCCCAGGGTATACCACCCAAGGGTCACCCTCTTTGGAATGACTGATGACGAGGTCATTGATCGCTACAGGTTGTATGAGATCATCAAGGAGCAGGTGGATCCCATCTACATCCACAACCATGCCCTAACTGGCCTGCAGAAACTACTCTGTGCCATACACTTCATGGCAAGTGGGGCCTTCCAGTCCACTGAGGGTTACGCATCTGGCATGTCACAGGCCACATTCTCCAGAGTGCTGGCCCAGGTCCTGCCAGCCCTCAAAAGCAAGGCCAGTAGCTATATTCATTTTCCCACCACCGACATGGACTGGATACACGTCAAGCAGGCCTTTTACGCAAGGGGAGGCATGCCCAGGGTCATGGGTGCTATAGATTGCACCCATGTCTGGATTAAGGCCCCAGCACGTGACGCACAGCTATTCATCAACAGGAAGAACTTCCACTCCATCAACGTGCAGATGGTGTGTGACAGCAACATGAGGATCATGAATGTCTGTGCAAAATATCCTGGCAGCTCACATGATGCATACATTCTACAAAACTCCTCAGTACACAGAGATTTTGAGAATGGAACCTTTACAGGGGGATGGCTAGTGGGTGAGTTCACAAAACAAAATCACATCACATACACAGGCGTACACACCACGCTGCTCAGCATGCACCTGACCCACAGCTACTACGTTCACCACACAAAACATCATTCACACAACATGTGCTCCCTGTCTCACCATGTCACTCACGTTACACAGGTGATGCTGGCTATGGATGCAAGTCCTGGCTACTGACCCCTCTGGCCAATCCCCAAACACATGCCCAGGAAAGCTACAACCAGGCTCAAGCCAGAACGAGGAATGCCATTGAGCGAACATATGGCCTCCTCTAGTCAAGATTCCGATGTCTGGACCATTCTGGGGGAGCACTGCAGTATGCACCGGCTAAGGTGTGTGACATCATTGTGGCGTGCGCAATACTGCACAACATCGCAGTGGACACCAGGCTGCTGGAGCACATCCCAGATCCCCCCATACAGGAAGTGGCCATGGACATCGGGCATGTGGAGGAGACCATGAGAGGGGCACAGATCAGAGACAGGCTCATCACGGAACACTTCACCTGAGAGTATAAGACACGCATGCAAACAATCCATGCAAGTCCCCCATCAGTCCTGTGACACTAACCACACTGCACATTTTGTTCTGTCTCACCCCACAGGAGCAGTGACACAGCACTGCACTGGCAGTGGACGTGGAAAATTGTGTGTGTGGACTCAACAACCATCCTCCATTCCACTCTCCACATTGACATACAGACCCCAAGGATATCACGCACACCCCCAGGAGAAACAAGGTACAACATATTACCCATGTTCATCACCTTACACGGCTTGATTGACAGCAACTAACTGGATATGCCATGATTATAGCCTGAACAACCATGCTAGCCCAGTAGCGAAAGAGTATTATCTAATGATATGCATTGGATAATACTCAGGCACATCAGGGGTTAAAGGGACATTAGACCTAATATGGGACCTGTACTGTGCCAGAGCTGAGAAGAGCAGCAGAGGGGTGGATGTACAGTGGTATTGTCACACAATGTAGAGGTCATGAGACGTAGATCAGATTACCAGGGACTCCATGCTGACCTGTGAGTGTGCAGACATATGTGTCCCTGACATGAATACACACATCAACAAATGTGTCCAAACAGTTCCATGGAACAAATTACATTGGGCTGCCACTGTCACTTTCACAGTGGCAGCACAATGTCATTACTTCCATGGAGCTCTCAGAACACTTGTTAATGTGTGTATACATGTCAGGGGTACATATCCATAGGGCTGGTGCACATGTCCTTAGTTACCCACAGAATTGGTTACAGATGAGTACACAACACATTGTCAAGCAATGGTTTGTGTACTCACCTGTAACTGTGAAAATTGAGAGGATTAAAAAGACTAAATTGTTGTTGCTTGATGATCAGTTCAGGTCTACTGCTCCAAATCCTGTCCTCCGTAACATGATCCATCCTTGAACTGAAGATCTTCTATGTGACTGGATTGATGTCTTGACAACACCTTCATGAAGATCACCCCTTGCTGTTTATGGTGATGTTGTTGGTGATGCAAAGTTTGACCTGAGGTTCACAAAAACCTCTACTGGAACATTCTCATATAGACACAGAAAACACTAATTGTCAAACCTTGTGGACAACACATGAGCTGGGCAGCAGTGTTACTGAAGTAGTACGATTTAGTTTCAAAGTACATTTAGTGTTCTCATACAGGTGTTCAATGCATATAGGCAATACACACAGAAAACACATGTACATTCTAATGTACTTTGAGACACAATAAAGATGAACCATCACCATTCTATCTGTGTCTGTAGGAGGATATATTTGAGAACACATTTGTCAATGCGTTACCACACCCAGGGTAGAGTATCCCCCATACATGGAAAGGCATCACCCACATCACAGGAGTCCACCACCTGTTTGCCAGTGAGTGGACTCTGTGATGTATCCATGCAAACAGATGAAGGTGGCAGTGATGCACCAATGTGTAGTGGGAGTGATAAAGAGGTGATACAGGGGACATACTTCCACAGTGAATACCTGTCCACAGTATCTGTATTGCTCAGTATAATCCATGTTCTGAGATTTTGCTCCACTTTGACATATCTCAGTACATGGGCTATATCAACGAACAAACAGACTAAGTGGACAAGTGTTATCACTGGTGAAGTCTGTTACACCCTTAGGAAAAAAACAACTCAACTTACTGGAGACCCCAATGCTCACCCCAGGATATCAATGTGTGTGCTACACATTGAAATCCTAGGTTAAAAACATTGGCTTCCCCAGTAAGTCAGTTGCACAATGAGTGTGTGTGAATCCAAGACAATATGGATACATGTCCCATTTATCTGTCCTGCTTGTAATGTCCCTGCTAAGTCACAGAGCTGTTTGTCTGGTTATCCCATTAACCCACTGAGTGTAAGAGTGGTCCCCAACGCATTTCTTTGCAATGTGTTGCCTACCACTCTGGCACTCTCAGGGTTAAACACAACATATGATGTAGACGAATGTTCAATGTTGAACCATTTCTTGTGCTAAGGGGTATGTTTTGTTGTTCAAATTCAACACACAACAACGCCATATAACACAGTGGTGTTATATGGCTCCAGGGATGTATTTCCAGTTGAATTTGTACAACGGTGTGTGTGTGTGTGAACCCATGCTGTAGCATCCCACAAACATTTCACCCAGGCAGAGGTTGTGTTCACTGCATTGTATGGCATTGCATTGGAGACAACCCTGCCACCCAATCCATAACTGAAGACACAACAGATCAGACTGGAATTAAAAAAAAAATGTTTTCTTTATTGAGGGGAAACTTAACAGGTTGGGCCTTTCATTTTTTCTTCTTTGGGTGGGGGGCCTTAGCCTGGGTGCCAGAGGGGGATGCCCTTGTGGATCTCCTGGTAACCCTCTGCCCCCTAGGTGTTGCTTCAGGGGTAACACTGGAGGGGGTGGTGGTTGCAGTAGACCCCTCGGTGGAACGCAAGTTCGCCCTCTCCATCCTCAGGTTCTCTCTGCGGTTGTTCTCCCTTAACTCCACAAGGACCTGTGTCATCATGTCCATGAGACCAGTCCTGAGCTGGTGGAGTAGTGTGTTCCCCCTGGCCACCTCCGACTCCAGAGCTTGGATTCTGTTCTCCAATTGGGCAATGTTCCTCCTGGATTGCCTCCTGCTCCTGGTGATGTTGCTGTCTGTACTTCTGCTTGACCGGAGTAGTCTTCTTTGAAGGGCCATACACTCCGCCTCCATGCCTGTGATGCGTGCGGTGCTGGAGGTGGATGTGCCCGGTGTCCCTGTGCTGCTGTTTCCTCTGCTGCTGTTGAGGGTGCTCTTTCCTCCTCCTCTGCTGTTGAGGGTGCTCTTTCCTCCTCCTCTGCTGCTGAGGGTGCTCTTTCCTCCTCTGCTGCTGTTGAGGGTGCTCTTTCCTTCTCTGCTGCTGTTGAGGGTGCTCTTTCCTTCTCTGCTGCTGTTGAGGGTGCTGTGGCTGCTGTTGGAGTGGCTGGTGCAGATGATGGGCATATGCCCACCACATCAAGTGATGCAGAGCTGCCCAAAGATGTGTGTGCTGGTGGAGGTGTGAATATGTCCCTGGGTAGGGGGAGCTGGGGCTCACCAATCAGGCCCAGGTGTGGGTAGTCCAGTGGCCAAGGCTCATATGGTGGCCACTGATAGGTGCTGGGACCCCACCTGGGATCATACCTTGGGGCATGTTGTGGAGCCATCCAGGAGGGTGGGTTGATGTGTGAGGAATATGGGCCATATTGGTTTGTGGCCACTGTCCCTTGCAGCCATTGTCTCCCTGGTGGTGGTGGTGCTGCTGATGGAGGGTAGTAGCTGGTGGAGGTGGGTGGATATGTCCACCTCTCCTCCTGCGGCATCCAGCCACTGTACTGGGGAGGTGCATCTGGAAGGGGTGGTGCAGCCTGTGGTGGTGCAGCTGGAAGGGGTGGTGCAGCCTGTGGTGGTGCAGCTGGAAGGGGTGGTGCAGCCTGTGGTGGTGCAGCTGGAAGGGGTGCAGTAGGTGGTGGTGCAGCCTGCGTTGGAGGGGATGGTGATGGTGGGTAAGGTGACCACCGGCTGGTCCCCTCCTCTGTGTCCTCCTCACTGGGGGGTGACATAGCCTCCTCCACTGTCTCCCGCTGGGCTTGACGGCCGTAAGCTGTGTGGAGGAAGAAGATGTTGTGATTAGTGACCTTAGCCATATGTTTGTGGAGACAGTTCTACTTTGATGTGTGGTGAAGAAAAATATATGTGCTTGTGTTAATCCCCCTGGGTAAACAAGGGTACTCCCACTGCTGAAAGGTGTTGTTTGAGTTATTACGGGTGAAGGTTTCATTTTGAGGTGCAATATCACAGTGTCCAGAAATAGTACAGTGGGGCTGTTGCTACACCCTCCCATGTAGATATCTGGTCCCTGTACCAGAGCTGTCCATATGATTGTGTAGTAACAGCACCACTGTACAATATCAGGCCACTGGGATATTGCCCCTGACATATCCATGTCTGAGCTGTGATACCTTTTGCATCAACACACCTTTCAGCAGTAGGAATACCATTGTTTAACTCGGGGGGGGGGGATCCAACAACATATATTTGTCTTCACAACTTGTAGGGATGGCTATCCCTCCAGGGGGATGGCAAAGGTTAAGTCCACCTTGATGTCAGATTGTAGACATTGTGGGAACAGATGTTGTTCTCTGTTAGTCCTATCCCTCCTACCTTCATGGTTGTTCAGATATTGCTCTATGTGACAGATGGAGATTTCAGTCATTTGTCCACACAAGGGCATTTCAGCAGAGACAAAATCAACCCATTTAGAGAACAATACTTAATTGGAATGGTGTACAGGGTGTGCATGGTTTACAAGCACACTCTGTGGACCATTCCAAAGAGGTATTTCTCTCGATATGTTGCGACTTTGGCTCTGCTGAAGAGCCTCCGTGTTGTCAAATGATGGATATCTTCACCTGTCACATAGACCAATGTCTGTATAACCAGGAGTGTTGGAGGGATGGGACTTAGATCAAGACACATCTGTTAACGATGGCAATGATATGACATCATGATGACATTACCCATTGCTATCCCATTACAGTGACACACAAGTAGAAATGGTCATATATGTATGTGGATATGTACCCTTCATATGGATACAGTAATATCCTTCCAAGATGTGATGCCAGAGAGCATTTCATTAGGTGTGATTGCCTTACTGGCTATATATGTGCACCCATCCAACAAGACATTGTATTGATATGATGGATATGAACATACCTCGTATATCCCATCTACGTAGAGTGTGATATACTATGTATGTGTATTTGGATGGTAGCAATGTAGGTTGATTTGTGATGGGTGCACATATCTGGCCAGTAAGGCAATCACATCCAGTGAACTGATCTCTGTGTTCACATCATGTTGGAACATATTTAGTAACATTTGAATCCTAAGGGCAACAATCCAGCCAGTAGTGAGGGATATCTTTGATTGAGGCCTGTTTTTTTTCTCTGTGTATGGCCCATCCATCCTTCTGTGTGAGGCAACCGTACTCAGTCCTAGATATCCATCAGTCATGGCCTGTTGGTGACCAAGGTACAATGTTTGCTATTTGTTTCCCATATGTATCCTGCATAGAGATGGTGTACCATCCATCCATGGCATCAGCACCCCTGTGGATCCATGTGGGAATCAGATATGGGATATGTAATTTCAAGTCAGAGTAAATGATTGCAGCCACAACACCAATGCCTACTTTTTCCAGCTTGAATTCTGTAAAATAGTTTTTGGCCTGTGTGTTGCACCTACAAGCATTTATTCTGTGTGACACTGTGATGTGTGATCTGATGCCCCCTTTTGTGATTCTGTAAGCGGTGATGTTGAACTGATGAAGTGAACATGATGGTGACTTCTCCAGTGATCTCCTTTCCCCATTTCCAGTGTTTTCCATGGAGTCTGTACAATGGGACCCTATGAACTTGATTCTTGTTTTGGCATATTCTCCATGGACTAACACTGGTACTGGTGAAGTGAGGGTGTGTGAGGGTTACTTTGTGTCCACCATCTGTTTGTCACCACTTAGTGAATTTCCCCTGTGTAGCATGTGATCGTTGTCCTATTGACTTGTTTGTTGTAAGGTTAACCCCTTGAGTCCCAGAGGGGTTGCCAATGCATTGTTGATTGAGGCATTGATGATCCCTCTAGCACTCAAGGGGTTAGGGTGGGGGTGGGGACATGGGTGACATTGTGTGTGAACAGTGATGATCTATGACAGTCGACATTTTGAACATGAAGGTTTGTGTATTGTGTGTAATGAGCACAGCAACAGGAGGGTTGAAGTAGGACTTTGACAGGTTTGTCCCAAGTTGGACGTTGCCATTTGTCCAGGTGTTGTGTCCTTTTTTTAACCCTCATGGTGCTGTGTTGGTGCAGTTGTATGGCTGAGTGATGGACATGTGTTGAGGTGTGACTGTGTGTGCAGCTGGTGTTGGTTGCTGTAGTGTGTTGTTCTGTAGTGTTGCACTTACCGGTAGTGTGGAGGCTCCTCTCATCCCCAGTGTCAGTTCCTCCCACAACCCCCTCGATCATGGTCGGGGACATGTTCTGCCGCACCATCTCCTCCCAGCCGCAGAATGTGATGGGCACAGACGGGCCACCTCCGGTGCCTCGGGCTTGCTTGGCCATGTCAGACATCTTGTTCTTGACCACCCTCCGACAGTCGCCCCATCTCTTCTTCACAGACTCCACGTCCCGCCTGCATGTAGCCAACGCGTTCACCCGGCTGCAGATCTGATTCCAGGCTGCCTTCCTCCTCGCTGCCAGGCCAGGGACCTTTGCCGTCGGGTGGAGAACACTCTGCCTCTCCAGGACAGCTTCCACGAGAGCCGTGTTCTCCTCCTCAGTATATCTGGGATCCCTGATCCTGCCCTCATCAGCTCCGGCATGGGAGGATTCAGAGCCGGAGTGCCCTGCCTGGTCTGACCCTGACTGTGTGGGGTGCTCCCCAGCAACTACCCCTCGTCCCACTGCAGGTTCTGTCCCTCTTCTTTGTGTGCCTGCTCTTGTGGGCCGGGTCCCCCTCCGCCCTGCAGATCTCCCTCTGCCACCCCTGCTCTGCTGAGGCATCCCCTCCTGAGCTTCCTCCTCCTCCACTACTCTCCCCATCCCTCTCTCCTGTCCTCCTCTCCTGGCCATCACTCACCCAGTCACACCCAGGCACTCCCACAGGCCCTCACAGACACACTCGATCCAGTCACTCTCTGTCACACACTTTCACTCCCAGATTCACACTGTCAAAATAAAATGTAAAATGTGTAAGGTGTTATAAAATAAAAGGACTATGTGTATGTATGTGTATGTGTTTGTGTTTGTATGTGTGTATGTAATATGTGCAAAAGTGTGATAAGTGTATATTTAGTGCACCTCTCTCCAAACTGCAAAACTCCTCTACCTCCAATGAACGCGCCTCTCTCCCTCTCTCTAATCACTATCCTCCGCTCCTGGGTCCTGATATCTGGCTCTGAAGAACTCGATAACAGACAGTGTGTGACGGTTATTTTTGGGTATATATAGGTGTATTTGAAGTTATTTGATACATTGGGGCTTTGTGATTGGCTGTGTGTTTGAATTTGTTTTGGCATCAATCATGGTTGCTAGACAATGGCAGCCGTTAGGTTAGATGTTGTTTTGAGCGCTGTTATCGTGTGATTTGGCTGCCCGTTGTGCATTAACATGAGTGACAATGGCTTTTGTGTTACGTGTTTTTTGTGTGCCTACGCTCAATAGCTATTCTCGTAGAGTAGCTATTGAATCTGCCGTAACTCCTGTATTATTTGTGAGCGATGTGCCTTTTTCACTTAGCGGCTGGTTTAACGGTTGCCTTTAATTTTAGCCCTTAGGGCTCGATCCAAATGTTGGCGTTAAAACCAATGTGAAGAAAAAAAATGCCTTTGCGAGTTAACCAAGACCTGGTAACATGAGATTCAAATCTTCCTTACCCAGAAAGGTTAACAAGTGACGACCAACAAAATACATGTTCACCTTAAACCTGCGTCCCATAGAAAATCTTACCTAAAACACACAATAAAAATGTTACCTAGCACCACAGCAACATCACAGCATTCCAAAATATAAAGTTCAGTCAGAAAACCCAAAATCACTGAAGACAGTCTAAACAGCATTCTCTGTGCTTCTCTACCCAGCCAGTAGGGGAACACAGAGAAGGCTTTCAGCAACATGGACAGCATTGAATGCCATAGGGATGTGCATTGCTCACCCCTGTGGCATTCAAAGGTTTACAATAAATAGAAATAGTACACCAAGCACTACACAATGCCCCCCCTCTTCGACACCCCCCCTTAGTATGTCGACATATATTGCATATATTCGACATACTAACTCCATCAGACATTTACCTCAGGGACTGCCATGTAGTCGACAAATCTGTCTTTTATTAAACACTTAACTCTTTGAGTACCAGAGAGTTAGGAAAGCATTGCTATATGACAAGTGCAATTAGGTTTTAGTGCTTAACCATGCACTGAAGATCCACATCCACTTCTTATATCTGAATCAGTGTGTCACAGTGAATTCTGAAGTATTATTACTGAAAGACACTGTTATTGGATGGTTGGAAGTAAAGTCTCCATGCTTCGCGATGCTCTGGTGACCCGCATCTGCTTGCAATTTCAGACTCGGCTTGTCACCATGAAATCAAATGTCTTATAACTGAATAGAGCTAATACCTGGCGGCATAAAGGATTATATCTACAATGTCAAATTACTGATAAATCATTCAAATGGTTCAATAGTCATAAATACTGTCAAGTTGTTAAATCAGCTTGTTGGATACCAATCGATTCATGAAAGCCTTATCAATTAGTCAAGAATATCCATGAATGGCTGGTCTAAATGGCAACATCCTGATTGCTCAAAGAGATCATTCCACTCTATATGTTAATGTAGAGTAAACAGGTGCAGAGGAGTCTCGGCGCTTTGCAATGCGTCAGAGACCCGCATTCACTGATACTGATTAATTGAAACAATGTTACAATTACCAAGTAGTTGGACAATGCTGAGTAATATGGCAAGGATTAAAGAATGAGAGTATTTCACAAGGAACTCCTAGAAGGCATTACTGAAAATGGCAGGACCACTTTGGCAGAGCAGATCCTGGACCCTCAAAAGAAACCCATCTGGAGTCAGAGGTAATTGAAGAAGGCTGTGGGAGGTGCCACCGGTAAGAAGAGAGAGAGCCAACTGAAGTACCCAGGCTAGACATCCAGAGCAAGCTGCAAGCCTAAAACCTATGAGGGAGAGACACAAAGCCAGGATCTGTCCTGCCCAAGCGGTCCTGCCATTTTCAGTAATGCTGTCTGGCTCTTGTTACAGAAATAAATAAATCAAATTTTGACTTTTAAACTCAAAATTTTGACTTTAAAATTCAAAATTTTTACTTAAAAGTTAGAATTCTGTCTTTTAAAGTCAGAATTTCGAGTTTAAAAGTCTGAATTCTTTTAAAGTCAGAATTCTGACGTTTAAAGTCAGAATTCTGAATTTTAAACTCGAAATTCTGACTTTAAAAGTCAGAATTCTGCCTATTAAAGTCAGAGTCAGAATTTCGAGTTTAAAAGTCAGAATTCTGACTTTAAAAGTCAAAATTCGATTTATTTTTTGTTGGCCCCAGGGCTCTTCCGTACTTTCTGGAGTGTGGTTTTCTCAGAGGGAGAAATTGCGGACTCTTCTTAGTGGTCCTACCCACTCCGAATACCTCACTGGACCTTTGTTGGTGAGATTAGGCCTCCAGAGAGCCTTACCTGGTTGCAGGTTTAGTTTGTGGTCTTACTCTGCTCCCTCCACAAGGACATCCTTTCCAACCCTATTGGGTATTGGGCAATGATTGCTGGTGCTGTGATCTGACTCTGAGTGGCAGCGATTGATAGCAGTCAAAATGGGACAAACTGAAATGCAGGCGGGACAGAGGGGGCTTCAAAATTGTGAGCCCTGATATAGGACATTACATAGTTTTTCAATGATTTCAGTACATCTGAAGGGCTAGAAATGTAAAATATGGCTATTTTTGCATCTGGTAATAAAGAGTCTGAGCAGGCTATGCGTGTTGGTAAAACTATTGTAAATACATATATAATATTAAGGCACTGATCATGTCATATCGTTGCAGTTGCTTATTGTCCAGATAATACCTCGTTCGCAACTGTGCTCTTTATCCTACTATTAGAACATACACATATCCAAAAAAAGGGGGGAAATCCCCAAAAAGTGGCACATAATGATTCAATGTAACACCTAAGTGGATCTATTTTTCATAATGGTGTTTGGGAAGAGTATAAAATATAACTTTTATTATAAAAATAAAGATTAAAAACATTAAATTAAAAGAAAACCAAATCCCACTTTGTAATCCCAGAAAGTGTTTTTCTATTAAAGAATAAATTCACTGAAATTCTTTTTTTTTTTAATCTTTCAACATCTTTTTTGAGAATAATCATCCAATACAGGGAAAAATCGAGAAGTCAACAGCTTGCAATAAACCCAAAATGAGCTAACACATTTAGCATAGACAAGAATGCATGCTACACGCAGGTGGTATCTGTAAAAGAAATCATATGGTACAGACATTCCAGTTCAGACATTCAAATGCTGAAAAAAGAAGAGAAATGAGCAGAAAAGAAGGAAAGAAAAACAGAAAAGAAGAAGAGAAAGGGGGAGAAATAAAATGAGAAGAAAAAGGGGGGGATCCATCCAGTGTGCCCGCTCAGCCCTGCCCGCCTGCCTGCACGCAGCCCACCAACCATGACCGACTGGCCCCGCCACCCCCAACTCCTCATCCACCCGCAGTTATTACCAAGATCAATTTCCGGGCAACCTGGCATATGGGATGGCATTCCAATACGTCTCGGTATGAACCCAAAGCGTGCATACGAAAGGCATGTAGCTGTTCCATGTCCCTATACGTGTTCATTCTATGAGACCAGTCTGACAGAGAGGGCAAGTCAGGGAGTCAGCAAGAAGAAGCAATACAAAGTCTGGCAGCTGTCAACATAAAATGCAAAAGCGGGAAGGAGGTGAGCATAGCATGGTAAGAAAACAGATAAAGGAGAGTATCTAGGGGAACTGGAAAGCCCAGAACTGTCTCCATTGCTTGACCTATTTGTGACCAGTAGTCCCGAACACGTTCACACCCCCACCACATATGACCCATGGAGCCTCCGTCTGCCCCACACCTCCAACAGGAGGCAGAATGTGGCCCAGCGAATTTAGACATAGTGACATACCACCGAGACAAAATTTTGAAGGGACATCACGAGGTAGAGCTTTGTGGACTACAAAGATCGATTTCCAAACACCAGTCTCTGCAAGGCCGGGAACCTCTTAGTCCCTCAGCCAATTACTGGCATAATGAGGCAGGACTGAATCACCACTCGTCCTCACCATATGATATAGCTTGGAAAGCGTCCGTCTCCTATTTACAGGTGACAGAATAAACAACTCCATCTCAGTTAGCTCACGTAACAGAGACCCCCGAAGGCTTGCCATCGACTTATAAGGTCTGACCTGCATGTACCCCCACTCCTCACCCAAGGGAAGCCCATACGAGTGTACAAGGTCTCTGTAAGTTGGCAATGTGCCCGAGGTGCCCAGAATCTGGAAGGAGCATATCTCCCATGCCAACCAAGCACGAAATGGTCTCCGATCTAATGCCGGACCAAATTCTGGGTTGCCTATGATATCTAGCAAGGGTGAGGGGTAAGGTGCCCACTTCGTCCGACCCTGGATACGTTTCCATAAATAAATGATGGAATCTAAGGCCAGAGAGGCCCTGAGTTCCGCCGGTGTGGCTGAGTCAGCTGCCAGCAACAGTTGGATCGGGGACACAGTGTCATACGGGTGGAGATCAAGATGGACCCAGTCCAAAACTGGGGCTGTGTCACGGTTTGTTACGACTCTCAGATGCAAGGTTTAGGTAAAAACACAATTTTATTGAAATAATTAAGACTATCCCTTAGGATTGTAAACACATACATATACATAGAATGAATGGTAAATACGAATAATGCAGACTCTACCGGTCTTGCCAAATACAGGGCAAGACAGCCTGGGTAATCAGGAGTAAGAGTCTCTACCAGCCTTGCCAATACCGGGTAAGGCAACCTTCAGATGGAATAATGTACAAGGTTCTACCGGCCTTACCGAAATACCGGGCAAGGCAGCCCAAGTAAACACAACGGTGTAGGCTCTACCGGCCTTGCCACTACCGGGTAAGGCAACCTCCAGATGGACTGAGGTAGAAGGTTCTACCGGCCTTACCAATACCGGGCAAGGCAGCCCAAGGATACATGGAGTCGGACAAGGTCCCAAATGCTGTCAGGTGACAATGACAGTAGTAACTCATTGAGTAGCCAGATCAGGGAGAGACCTAGGCAACGGTACCCTGTCACAACAGGAAAGGCCAGAACGCCGCTGTTAGGACTGGACAGCGCTCAATGTCAGCAATACTTAAGGATCTGCCGACAGAGAGTAGCCTTAACACTTTGGAGCAAACCAGCGTCCGCACGCTGGGACAAGTAAGGGAATCGTGTAGCCGCAAGGCTAGAAATAACCCAACGTCCACACGCTGGGACCAACAAAGGAATCGTATAGCCACAAGGCTTAGGAGCAAACCAGCGTACGCACGCTGGGACCTACAAGTGAATCATATAGCCGCAAGGTTTTGGAGCAAACCAGCGTCCGCACGCTAGGACCTACAAGTGAGTCGTATAGCCGCAAGGCTTTGGAGCAAACCAGTGTCCACACGCTGGGACCAACAAGTGAATCGTATAGCCGCAAGGCTTTGGAGCAAACCAGCGTCCGCACGCTGGGACCTACAAGTGAATCGTATAGCCGCAAGGCTTTAGAGCAAACCAGCGTCCGCATGCTGAGACCAACGACATGTATCGTATAGCTGCAAGGCTTTGGAGCGAACCAGTGTCCGCACGCTGGGACCAACAAGGGAATCATATAGCCGCAAGACTTTGGAGTAACCCAACGTCCGCATGCTGGGACAACAATCTGTATCATATAGCCGCAAGGCTTTGGAGCAAACCAGCGTCCGCACGCTGGGACCTACAAGTGAATCGTATAGCCGCAAGGCTTTGGAACAAACCAGATTTTGCACGCTGGGACCAAAAACATGTATCGTATAGCTGCAAGGCTTTGGAGCAAACCAGCGTCCGCACGCTGGGACCAACAAAGGAATCGTATAGCCACAAGTCTTAGGAGCAAACCAGCGTCCACACGCTGGGACTGACAAGGAATGTCGCCTACGCGACCGAGCAGAAGGTCGCCAGGAACACAGGAGACAGGCCAGGAGATGACAGGAACCAGCAGGACGAACAGCCGGTCAGGAAACAGCAGTGAAGACGGTCAGCAGGAAACAGCAACCTCAGGAGACTAGGCCGGAACCAGGACTGGAACAACTCTGCAGAAAGGAGGCACTGGAACCAGATGCAATCAGGAACTCAGGAACACAGCAAAAAGGCCCAAATGACTACTGGACATGGTGAAAGCGAATGTGGTCAGAGACACCGCGAAAGGGCAACCAAGGGGTGCCCAATCCAGGTTTAAACAGGCAATATGAGGCGGGCTAAAGGCAGACAGCCAATGGAAGCCCCCTACTGGTGATAAACAAGCAAATGCAGCAATCACGGGCACCGTGATAGTACCCCCCTTTAAAGACCCCCTCTCTTAGAATAGGGTCTAGGTTTCTGCAGGTATTTAGCATGAAAGGCCCTAGCTAACCTGGGTGCATGAAGGTCCTTACTATCCACCCATGATCGATCTTCAGGACCATATCCTTTCCAATGCACCAGGTACTGTACCCTTCCTCTAAGCCTTCGGGAATCAATAATGCTCTGGAACTCGTACTCCTCCTGACCCTCGACCTCGACAGGCCCTGGCACCACAGGTGTGGTAGTATAGCGGTTGCATACAAGAGGCTTAAGAAGAGACACATGGAACACATTATGAATACGCATGGATGCAGGTATGTCTAGTGCGTAGGAAACAGGGTTAATTTTGCGAATGACTCTGTATGGGCCAATGAACCGGGGAGCCAACTTATTAGACGGAACCTGCAGCTTGAGATTTCTGGAGGAGAGCCACACTCCCCAACCTGAAAGGAAACCGCTGGAAGCCTTCTGCGATTAGCATAGTGCTGATGACGCTGAAATGACTGACCAAGTGCCCTCTGAACTTGCGTCCATGTGGAACGGAGTTGCTCGATATGCTCATCCAGAGCTGGAATCTGGGAGTAAACAGGGCTGAAACCTGTAATTAATCAGAAACGGGGAGCTCCCGGATGAAGAATTGACCGCACAGTTCCTGGCGAACTCTGCCCAAGGCAACAAGTTGGACCAATTATCATGATGGTCAGTAATGAAACAGAGCAGAAATTGTTCCAAACCCTGATTGGCCCGTTCAGCGGCTCCATTGGTCTGGAGATGGTAGGCAGAGGAAAAAGACAGCTGTATGCCCATCTGTTCGCAAAATGCCCTCCAGAACCTAGACACAAACTGGCTCCCCCTGTCGGACACCAGTACCCTGGGAACTCCATGCAACCAGAATACTTCTCTGGCGAATACAATTGCCAACTCCTTAGCTGAGGGAAGGCCACTGAGGGGTACAAAATGAGCCATTTTAGAAAACCTGTCCACCACCATCAGTATAAAGGAATACCCTTTAGACATAGGCAATTCTCCCATAAAATCAATGGACACATGAGACCAGGGGCGTTCACCATTAGGCACAGGTTGAAGCAAGCCCACTGGGAGATGTCTAGGGGTCTTGGCATGGGTGCAGGTGGCACAGGCATTGGTAAACTCGGCACAATCGTTTCTCATGGAAGGCCACCAAAATAACTGAGAAAGGGACCATAACAGTTGGTCTCTACCAATGTGTCCCACAGCCTTAGAGGAATGGTACGTTTCGAGTAACCGAGTACGAAATGGTTCTGCGACAAAACATTTGCCCACTGGAGTTTCGTGGGGAGCAGAAGCCTGAGAAGCCAGGATCTCTTCCCCTAGGGGAGACGTGATACTAGTACGTATAGTAGCCAATATTCGATCGGGTTGAATGATAGGTGCTGGTGCTTCCATTCTGTCACTCTCAGCCTCAAATTGTCTTGACAGCGCATCAGCCCTAACATTCTTAGATCCTGGTAAATATGATACAATGAAATTGAACCGGGATAGAAATAGAGCCCATCCGGCCCGACGAGAGGACAATCTCTTGGCCTCCGAGAGATAAGTCAGATTTTCGTGATCTGTTAGGATTAAGACAGGATTTTTTGTACCTTCAAATATAATGATGCCATTCCTTAAGAGTGAGGATAATGGCCAATAATTCTCTGTCCCCTATCTCATAGCGGCTTTGAGTGCCAGTCAACTTTTTGGAAAAAAACCCACAGGGTCTGCGTGTTCCACCTTTATTGTGTCTTTGCGAAAGTACTGCCCCGACCCCAATATCTGAGGCGTCAACCTCTAACGTAAATGGAAGTAAAGGATTGGGGTGGGATAAGACAGGAGCCGCAGCAAACGCCAACTTCAATTTCTCAAAGGCCTCCTCAGCAGATGCCGGCCAACAAGATGGATTAGCGCCCTTGTGCGTAAGGTCAGACAAAGGTTTGACAATGGAGGAAAAGTTCTTAATAAACCTCCTATAATAATTAGCAAAGCCCAGGAATCACTGTATGGCTTTAAGACTCTTGGGTCGTGGCCATTGTAGAACAGCTGTCAACTTTTCTTTGTCCATAGCAATGCTATCACTGCCAATTATGAACCCCAAGAGTGGCACACTGGTTCTGTGAAACTCACATTTCTCCAATTTACAATATAATTTATTCTCATGTAGCCTTAGCAATACTTCAGACACATCTTTGTTGTGTTGTGACATGTTTGGGAGTGAATCAGTATGTCGTCAAGGTATAACACGACACATGACTGTAACATATCTCTCAGAACGTCGTTTATCAGTTCTTGAAACACTGCGGGTGCATTACACAGCCCAAATGGCATGACTAGATATTCGTAATGCCCAGATCGAGTGTTAAAGGCAGTTTTCCACTCATCACCTGCTCGAATGCGAACCAAATTGTATGCGGCCCGTAGATCCAATTTGGTAAATATCGAAGAACCCTTAAACCTGTCAAAAAGGTCGGTGATGAGTGGTATCGGGTACGCGTTTTTTGCCATCAGTTTATTCAGGCCACGGTAGTCAATGCATGATCTTAATTCGCCATTTTTCTTTTTTACGAAAAAGAACCCGGCCCCAGCCGGAGAGGTACATTTTCTTATGATCCCTCTAGCAAGGGCATCAGAAATGTAATCTTCCATAGCTTTATTCTCCTCACAAGATAATGGATAAGTGTGTCCCCTCGGAGGTACCACTCCAGGAGGCAATTCAATGCTACAATCATAAGGTCTGTGCTGAGGTAACGTGCCAGCCTCTCCTTTGCTAAAAACATCGCCAAATTGCTGGTATACGTCTGGTATAGCAGAGGAGGTGCACAAGATCTTAATAGGCTGGGTGACGCACTTGTCCATACAAAACAGAGACCAGGCAACGATTTCACATTTTTTCCAATCAAATTGTGGATTATGTAACTGTAACCAAGGAAATCCCAATATTACAGCATGATGAGGAGAATTAATAAGTAGGAACTGCAGCTCTTCTCTGTGAAGCGCCCCAATAGTCATAGATAATGGCATAGATTCAAATGTAACATGAGCAGGTTCTAAGGGTCTGCCATCAATTGCTTCAATAGCCAAGGGGGTCTCCCTTTCAATACGTGGAACTCCATGCAATTCGGCAAAGGTATTATCCATAAAATACCCTGCTGCACCAGAATCAACCAGGGCCAAAACCTCCACTGAGCATTGTGCCCAGGACAATACCACCTGTATGGTGGGTTTCATTATGCCCAACACTGGGGACGATTGTACACCAACTAGGGCCTGTCCCCCAAGGTACCCTAGGTGTGTTCGTTTCCCAGACGTACCGGACAGGATCTTAGCAAATGTCCATTTTTACCGCAGTATAAACACAACCCTTGCTTCCTGCGATATAGTCTTTCCTCTTTGGTTAGCCTAGTGAAACCTACTTGCATAGGTTCACCTGGTTCCCGTGCTGGTTCACTAGGCTTAGATACCAGGGGAGGGATGGGTGGGCAAAATATGCTACTAGACCCATTATTTTTAGACCGTATCCTACGATCTCTGACAGTTGATCTCTCACGTATTCTGGAGTCAATTAGAATAACATACTCAATATAATCATCTAGGTCAGTAGGCAAGTCTTTTGCTGCGATTTCATCTTTAATATGCTCACTCAGGCCTTGAGCAAAAGTTGCCAATAATGCTTCATTATTCCACCCTACCTCTGCTGCCAAGGTGCGGAATTTGATGGCATAGTCGCCCACCGTGCGCCTGCCCTGTTGTATCTCCATAAGACGTTTGGCAGCAGAGGTGGTTCTACCGGGAGGTTCGAACACTCTCCGAAAAGATTGCACAAATTCTCTGAAATTCTTAGTGTAAGGTTTAGCATTTTCCCACAATGGGTTAGCCCAAGCCAATGCTCTGCCAGTCAGCAGTGATATCATGAACCCAGCTTTACTACGATCACTGGGAAATGCGTGAGCCGTCAATTCCATAAATATTTCAAGTTGGTTGATGAACCCTCTGCAGAGATTAGGGTCACCGTCATACCTTAGTGGCAAGGGTGCAGAAGCCGTTAACCCTTTAACTGCGCCCCCTAGGGGCCTGGTATCACTCTCCGGTGTCTGACTTGGCGAGACCACCGGGCTACAGCCAGATTTGTCAGCAAGCACAGTGCGTTCAAGGATAGTTTGGATTGCAACCGCCAATTGATCCAAACGTTACTCGTGCATATCCATCCTCCAGTGGATATTCTGTGTATTACCATCACTTTTGTTGTCTGAGGTCATGGCCCTTTCGTACTGTCACGGTTTGTTACGACTCTCAGACGCAAGGTTTAGGTAAAAACACAACTTTATTGAAATAATTAAGACTATCCCTTAGGATTGTAAACACATACATATATACATAGAATGAATGGTAAATACGAATAATGCAGACTCTACCGGTCTTGCCAAATACCGGGCAAGACAGCCTGGGTAATCAGGAGTAAGAGGCTCTACCAGCCTTGCCAATACCGGGTAAGGCAACCTTCAGATGGAATAATGTACAAGGTTCTACCGGCCTTACCGAAATACAGGGCAAGGCAGCCCAAATGAACACAACGGTGTAGGCTCTTCCGGCCTTGCCAATACCGTGTAAGGCAACCTCCAGATGGACTGAGGTGCAAGGTTCTACCGGCCTTACCAATACCGGGCAAGGCAGCCCAAGTAAACACAACGGTGTAGGCTCTACCGGCCTTGCCACTACCGGGTAATGCAACCTCCAGATGGACTGAGGTAGAAGGTTCTACCGGCCTTACCAATACCGGGCTAGGCAACCCAAGAATATGTGGAGTCGGACAAGGTCCCAAATGCTGTCAGGTGACAATGACAGTAGTAACTCAGTGAGTAGCCAGATCAGGGAGAGACCTAGGCAACGGTACCCTGTCACAAGAGGAAAGGCCAGAACACTGCTGTTAGGACTGGACAGCGCTCAATGTCAGCAATACTTAAGGATCTGCCGACAGAGAGTAGCCTTAACACTTTGGAGCAAACCAGCGTCCGCACGCTGGGACAAGCAAGGGAATCGTGTAGCCGCAAGGCTAGAAATAACCCAACGTCCACACGCTGGGACTAACAATACAATCGTATAGCCGCAAGGCTTTGGAGCAAACCAGCGTCCGCACGCTGGGACCTACAAGTGAATCGTATAGCCGCAAGGTTTTGGAGCAAACCAGCGTCCGCACGCTGGGACCTACAAGTGAGTCGTATAGCCGCAAGGATTTGGAGCAAACCAGCGTCCACACGCTGGGACCAACAAGTGAATCGTATACCCGCAAGGCTTTGGAGCAAACCAGCGTCCGCACGCTGGGACCTACAAGTGAATCGTATAGCCGCAAGGCTTTGGAGCAAACCAGTGTCTGCACGTTGGGACCAACAATATGTATCGTAAAGCTGCAAGGCTTTGGAGCAAACCAGCGTCCGCACGCTGGGACCAACAAAGGAATCGTATAGCCACAAGGCTTAGGAGCAAAGCAGCGTCCGTACGCTGGGACTGACAAGGAATGTCGCCTACGCGACCGAGCAGAAGGTCGCCAGGAACACAGGAGACAGGCCAGGAGATGACAGGAACCAGCAGGACGAACAGCCGGTCAGGGAACAGCAGTGAAGACGGTTAGCAGGAAACAGCAACCTCAGGAGACTAGGCCGGAACCAGGACTGGAACAACTCTGCAGAAAGGAGGCACTGGAACCAGATGCAATCAGGAACTCAGGAACACAGCAAAAAGGCCCAAATGACTACTGGACATGGTGAAAGCGAATGTGGTCAGAGACACTGCGAAAGGGCAACCAAGGGGTGCCCAATCCAGGTTTAAATAGGCAATATGAGGCGGTCTAAAGGCAGACAGCCAATGGAAGTCCCCTACTGGTGATAGACAAGCAAATGCAGCAATCACGGGCACCGTGATAGGCTGAGGCTGAGAGATCCCCCAATTTGGCTAGGACCAATGCAGTGTAATAGCTCCGTATATCTGGGAGGCCTAAACCCCTATCCCTCATCAAGACATGTCGCCTACATCTGGGGCGCCGACCTCTCCAGATAAATCTGGAAATAACCTTCTGCAAACGATCTAGAAATGAGAGAGGGACTCGGATCGGGAGAGCTTGGAAGACATACAAGATTTTGTGTAGAATTACCATCTTCACCAAATTCACGCTGCCAAACCAAGAGATAAGTAGGTTACGCCAAGCGACCAGGTCGGACTCTACCTTCCTCAGTAGAGGGGGATAGTTTTGTCGAAAAAGGTCTGATATGCAGGGGGGGATGTGTATCCACAGATAGGTAATATGGCCAGTGGTCCACGAGAAGGGGAGAGTGAGACGCGCTGCCAATGTGTACTGGCAACACCTCAGATTTGACTAGATTAATCTTGGATCCGGAAAGGTCTCTGTGGTGAGACAACAAGGTCAATAACGGTGGTACCGAGCATGTGGGGGTCGACAGGGAAAGCAAGACATCGTCAGCATAGCTCGAGACCTTATAGTCCTTTCCCGCAATAGCTATCCCTTTGATATAGGGATGGGACCTAACCATTGACAACAGGGGCTCCAAGGCCAGAACATAGAGCAACGGTGATAAGGGGCAGCCCTGGAATGTCCCATTCAAAATATGGAAGACGTTTTACAGGGTGCCATTCACACAAACCCGAGCATTAGGCTGGGAATAAAGAGCCATTATCCTATGCCGACAGCAAGGCCCCAGGCCTATAGAATCTAGGACCCCAAAAAGGAAGTCCCAGTGCACCCTGTCGAACGTCTTCTCTGAATCAAGCGACAGGAAGACCTCTGGCATCCGAAGGGAGGACAACCTATGTAAAAGCGCATTAACTTTGGCCTTATTGTTATGAGCCTGACGGCCCACAACAAACCCAACCTGGTCCGGATGAACCAGACCAGGGACCCAGGGCTTCAGCCTCAATTCTAGAACCTTTGCGTATAGCTTTATTTCCACATTGAGGAGGGATATGGGCCTGTAGTTTGCGCAAAGACTGGGGTCCTTACTACCCTTTGGCAGGACAACCACATGGGCCTCCAAGGACTGTCTGGGAAACCAGCATGATCTGTAATAGTGTTGAAGGTTGTAAGTAATTCAGGAAGGAGAATATCTGTAAATTTTTTGTAATGCGAAGCCGGGAACCCATCAGGGCCCGGGCTTTTGCCTAACGGGAGTCCCTTAAGAGCTTTCCCCCTTACCTCCATCATAAAATCTGCCTCTTGGGAAGAAATCGCATCAGGTGAGAGGCGGGAATGGAAAGGAGATCGGATAAAACTGTTGAACACGAGACTGCCTGTCCTCCTCAGGCTCCCCTGACAGAGTGCCATGGATGTTATAAAGAGCTGAATAAAAGTCGCTAAATACCTCGGCGATGAGATCATACTTAAAATGAGGAGCTCCCGCAGTGTCGCGAATAGTGCGAACATGAGTTGTGGCTCTGTCTCGCCTGACCAGCCTGGCCAAAAGCCTCTGGATTTATTCCTTTGAAGATACATTTTGTATTTTGTACCACATATATGAATGGAAGGATTGAGATTTCATAGGTAAAGCTATATCAGAGCGCAAGGAAGCCAATTCTAAACCCTCAGAAAGCAGCAGAGTAGTTTTTTGGCGGGCCTCTAGACGTTTCAGATGAGCCAACATTTTGTCTAATGCTTGCAGTCGGACATGTTTCCTGTACGCGCCAGCTCGAATAAGTACTCCTCTAACAGTCTCCTTATGCGCTTCCCTAACCATTGGGGCAGAGATCTCACCCGTTCGGTTTAGGTAAAAAAAACTTGCATACGCACTGCTGGACCTCGGCCACCACCGTCTAATCCTCCAAAAGGAGCTCATTTAGAGCCAAGACTGTTTACGATCTGGAGCACCAAAGACCCGCAAGTCAACGAATACCAGAGCATGGTCCGACCATTTGATGTTGCCAATATCCGATCGACCAACGTGATGCAAGGTATACTGGTCACAAAGGAAAAGATCAATCCTGGAATATTTCTCATGAGGATGGGAGAAAAAAGAATAACCCCTTCTCTGCGGGTGTGTAAGTCTCCAAATATCAAAGAGGTTTTTAGCAGCCAGAGCAGAGTTACATTTCTTAACAGTAGATTTGAGAAGAAGAGGATAGTGCAGGCATACAGTCAACAGAAGGGTCAAGAGCGAAATTGAGGTCACCCCCCACCGGATCAGCTAGGCAGTCTATGTGTTCTCATTACATAGATCTGTGTAACAAGGTAGCAACCCCCTTCCTTTTAGTTTCAGAGGAATCATACCACTGAAATGGGAAATGTCTAGCAGGGATGTGTACAGGAATATTTCTCTTAAAATGTGTCTCCTGGATGAAAAGCACATTAACATTGTCTTTAATAGCATCTCTGATGAGAATAATTCTCTTTTCAGGAGTATTCAAACCACGGGCATTTAGGGAGCAGCAGCGGACATCGCCGCAGTCAGCCATGTCCAGGGGCAATGGCCAGCCGGACGACCAAGGCAAGCAGGCAGCCCATAGATGGAGGGATAGGGATAAGAAGGGAGAGAGGCAGTAGAGAGGGGGAGAGTAGATAGATAAAGATCAGGTAGGGAGTAGAGAAGCGGAGAGAGAAGATAGGCAGAACGAGTAAAGAAACTTTCAAGAGCAGTAGAAGCAGTATAAACATAAGTACATGAACGGCCAGGCCTGACTGGATTTGGGGGAAACCCAGTCAGAAACACCATGTATAACCAGTCCTAACAAGGACTTAGAGTACATTGGCAATGAGCCAAAAGTGATCATGCAAGATTAGGCTTGAATAAACAGAGAAAAACGTAAGAAGTCAAACAGGGGTCCCGCAGAGGCAAAACTGACACGGGTCCTGGGAAACAGAGAGGAAGGCTAAACGCCAGTCCCCCAAAGCCCCCACAACCCTCCCCCCTGCCCACCTCAGCCCGAGGCCCAGACCCAGAACAGTAAACATTATAAGCAACTAAACACCCACCCAGCAAGCACCGCGCGAGGGAGCAGAGCGACGCAGCTCGTACTGTGTGCCACAGCTCCAACACCTGAGGCAAGACAAATGTAACACCCAATCAAAGTTATGACAGTGCATACCTCCCAGGTCCCCGAACACATAGGTAAAGGAATCGAGCCACATTAAATACCACCAACAGGTCCCCCATATGTGGCAACTCACCAGAAAGGGCAAGGCCCAGTAGGGCAGCCGTCCTGCTACTCACACCACCTGAGGAGGTTGATGGAACGGCTGCAACCGCCCCCCCAACCCCTGCGCAGAATGCTTAGAACAGTGGAAAGCATCCCCTGCAAACTGCTAAGCAGACTAAACTGGAGGGACCCCAGTATAGCAAAAAAATCTGAGAAAGTCCAGGTCTACTTCCAAACATAAATGGGAGCGGGGGGGGGGGGAATATTCACAGGGCCGGGGATGTAAAGCAAAGGGGAACACAGGTGTCAGGGGAAGCCGCTAGAGCACCCCAGGGACCAGTACCTTATAGTGGCAAAGTGGTAACAAACCATCATCATGAACCAGTATAGTCCACTAGTAGCTCACAGAACCAGGAGCACATGAGTCACAAGATCAAGAAAGAGACACCTCAACAGGTCAGATAGAGAATACAAGGAGAGTTCTCAAGGGTCCACCACTGACAGAGCTTTCGGTTTCTTACATGACAGGAAGGCTCCTCCTGACATTGGAGTCAACAAGCGCAGGTCCCTCCAATGGATCATCCACGGGCTGCATCAGTGGATCTGCAGGGCCAAACAGAAAATCTTCACTTTGTCAAAGGATCTGAGGTAAGCCGTAGTCTCTTTGTGCTGTGCCTGAATACCAAATGGGAACCCCCATCTGTAATATACATTGAGCTTGGTGAGATGTTCCTTAAGAGGCTGGAGTGCCCAGCGGCACTGCAGCATGGAAGGCAAAAGGTTATTGTAAAGTCAATATTCCTGACCATTATGGATTAGAGGGCCCAGCTCCCGACTTTTACAAAGGAGATAATCTTTTTCCTTATAATTATGGATTCGACAGATAACATCCCTGGGGCGTTGATTCGGAGCACCTCTCATCCATAAAGCTCTGTGTGCCTGGTCCAATTTTACCACAAAATCAGCAGACTTATTCAGGGGGCCTCTAAAAATAGCTTGTAGAGTGTCCTCTAGGTCCTCATTCGATATATCCTCTGTTAAGTTCTTGATGCGTAAATTGTTGCGACGGCCCCAGTTATCGAGGTCTTGGAGCTTGCATTGGAGGTTGGATATAGTCTCCTGTTGGTTTGATACAATCTGTTCCAGGGATTGTAACCTGTCATGTTGGTCGTCGCCGTCGGTCTCCAAAGCCAGTACGCTGTGGATCAAGTTGGATACCTCCAAATTAATCTCCAAGAGATCCTTTTGAAAAGTGTCCTTCATATCTTTAAACATCTCTCTCAGATCTGCTTTATTCAGGAGGTCATTCCCGTCCATCCTGCTAGTGGGGTCAGTCATCGTGCACTTTGAAGCACAGACTGGGCCTCTGTCCAGGGTAGACACCAACTGCTGGGCACGTGGAAATCCTGGTGAGGCAGTACCAGCACCTTGCCTGCCTCGAGACTTGTGGCCTCGTTTGGTGGAAGATTGGGAGGCACGACAGCCACCAGTTGCATGGTGCGACATATGGGATGCACAGAAGCTCAGTGTGGGAAGATAGCAGTCTGCAATCGGGTAAAGACCTAAAAAATTAAGCCTAAATCTTCATGATCCAGAGCTCGTCTAAAGTGCACCAGCTCCTCCCCCATATTCACTGAAATTCTTATAACTCTATTTCACTATGAGAGATATATCTTTCCTTTTGCTGTAAAACATTTAAAGGTCAAACAAAATGTAATTGCCATAAATGGGCTATCCAAAAATATGTTAGATACACCCAATGTTTGCCAGAGTTCATTTATATAGTATCCCCTCAATGAGATTCTCACAGGGTATTTGAATGGTATATTCACGTGTGTGCTTTAAAATAATTGATGGTAATCCTATATAAATGTAATCACACCTCCATATTTAAGGGAGCTTTGGTACGAAAAACCACCCTCTAGGGGTGTCTTCCGTTTTGCAATAGTTTAGATAAAGTGATTTGTTTATTTTCAGCAATATATTCTATATTGACTTCGTAGTTGAGTGGTATGGGCGGACCTGGACCTCAGAATGACTGTGGGGAGCTCCTACTCTCCGGTGCCTTAAGTAGCACACCAATTTTAACTATCTCTGTTCCCTGTCATTTACTGCCTGCATTCTGGGGGTCACTGCAAAACTCTCCACACACTTATAAGGATAAGTAGGATTTGTTAGCTTAAAATAATTGTATAGTATTAATTTTCAAGTTCTGCCATTCTGTTTTGTCTTTCAGATGCAACTAAAAATGCCTGACCGGTTTTGTCAAAGGCTGAGATGAGGATCACAGGAGAGTCCCTTTTTTAACTCCCTGCGGCCAATGAGATTAGAGGAAAAAAACAATTAGTTTTCACCATATCAACACTACTGAAGGTGAAAATTCTCTTTGGTCTTTCTCAATAGAACTATGGAAAAATATTCATCAACTCCCACTTCTCTAAAGTGAAAAAAATATTCACTATTCACTATCCCAGTTTTGTCTGTCGTCCGGTTCCGGCTTCTATCTCACTCAGTGTATCCCGGCTTGTCTGACCTGTGGCTTTGGCTGACTACTCGCTCCCTACGCTGCTATCCTGGCTGACCATTAACCTCTTTGTCCCATGGCTCTGTCCGACTCTCGCTCCCTGTTGCCTTTGGTATCCGGCACCTCGCAATAGTGCAGTGTATAGATCAGTGTGCAGCTCTGGGTAGGAGTTTGGACCCTATCATCCTGTGGTCTGGGGTTATGTGGGATATTATCATCGCTATAGCTCATATATATTTATCACAGTATATTCCAATAAAGGTGGTTATATTTTATTACCATGTCTGTCCTTCTTTGCCTGAGTACCGTGACAGTACGTAAGGGCCTGTGTGGTGCAATGTACTGGCCTCTACCTTATTAAATATCTCTTTGTAGGCCTGATACTCAGCAGATAACAAGGTAGAAGTACACAATATTTTCGTAGGCTGCTGGAGGCAAGCCCTCGCATATAAAGATGACCACGACAGGATGTCACAGGTTTGCCAATCAATTCTAGGGTTGTGAGTCTGTAGCCATGGAAACCCAAGAATAATGGCATGATGGGGGGAATGTATCACCTGGAACTGTTGTGTCTCCTCATGGAGCGTCCCTACCCTCAGAGACAAGGGATGAGTCTCATGAGTAAGTTGTGCTGGCTGTAGAGGTCTGCCTTCAATAGCCTCAATGACCAATGGAGAGGAGCGAAACAACAATGGAATAACATGTTTGGCCACGAAGTCTGCATCAATGAAAAACCCAGCGGCTCCTGAGTCCAGTAGTGCCGGAGCCACCACGGAAGACTCGGCCTAAGATGGTATGACTTCAAAAATCGGCTTGTCCATTACTGTCTCTGGGGACTGTGAAACTCCACCCAGGGTCTGTCCCCTACTTGACCCTAGTTGTGGGCCTTTTCCCTGCCGAATAGGGCAAGCACTCAACAAATGTTCAGGTTCCCCACAGTATAAGCAAAGGCCCCTCCTCCTGCACCAAGCCCTCTCCTCCTTTGAAAGGCGTGTAAATCCTATCCTGAATGGGGAGCGTCCATGCTCTCACTTGTCAATTAACTTTATGGTTGAGTTGCCAACCTCTGAGGGTTACACAGTCATTATTATGATCATGGATACATTTTCAAGGATGGCCCATTTCGTACTGCTTAAGGGACTCCCCTCCTCCAAGGAGTTGGCTGAGATCTTTGTGAAGGAGGTAGTGGTCTCGGATCATGGGAGCTAGTTTGTGTCACGTTGCTGGAGAGCTTTTTGCGGTCAGATGGGGATATAGCTCTCATTCTCCTCAGCTTACCACCCACAGTCGAACGGCACTGTTGAAAGGTCTAATCAGGCGCTGGAACAATTTCTCCATTGTTTCATTTCTGAACATCATGACAACTGGGCGAACTTGTTACCGTGGGTGGAGCTGGCCAGAAATAGTGCAGTTAATTCCTCCTCTCAGAACTCTCCTTTTCTGCTTAATTATGGGTTCCAACCTTCTCTCCTGCCTGAGTAATTCGAGGTGCAGAACATTCCTGCTCTGGAGGAGCACTTGAGGGCTCTCCGCTCCACATCGGTAGGGATTCAGAGATCCCTGCAGAGTTCCATGATGTGCTATAAGCGTCAAACAGACCGGCAATTATCAGCTCCGGTGTTCCGGGTGGGAGAGAGAGTCTGGTTGTCCTCACACAATCTCAATCTCCAGGTGCCTTGTAAAAAGCTGGCTCCCAGATTTGTCGTCCCTTTCGGGTTCCCCGCAAGATTAACCCTGTGACGTATGCCCTCGAGCTTCCCGCTAGCATGCTCATTTCCAATGTGTTTCATGTGTCTCTACTCAAACCTCTGGTTTGTAACCATTATACTAAGGCTTTAACCATTATACTAAGGGACCATGAGGAATAATAAGTACAGAGTATCATGGACTCTCGCATGGTCAGAGGCCAGGTACAGTATTTGGTGCACTGGAAAGGCTATGGACCTGAGGAGCGTTCCTGGGTCGCTGAGAGAGATCTACATGCACCTGTCCTTCTCCGTGAATTCCACTCCTGCACCACCTCTAGTGCTGTATCACGGTCCCCGTGATTTCCTGTCAATCTTTGCTGTGTTACCTGTGCATTGGAGGAAGCTGACTGGCTCGCCCAGGATGTTCCTTTATATACTGGGTTTTGGGCACTTGTCAGTTGCCCTTTCGTGGTGTTCCTGAGCCTGCGCCTTGTTGCTGTGTTTCTGCATTCCTGTGTACCGACTCGGCTAGTCTGACCATTCCGTTGTTCCTGCTCCGTGATTGACCCGGTTCTGGCTGACGTTCCTGCTCTGTGATTGACCCGGCTCTGGCTGACGTTCCTGTTCCGAGTACTGACCCGGTTCCGGTTGGAGTGCTGCTCTGTGTTTGTTCCTGAGTTCCTGTGTGATCCTGGTCGCCGGCTGGTGACATTCAGAACTGTGTTTGTGTTGCTCTGGCTAATCCTCTCTTAGTCTACTGGGCCGTTGCCTGAGCCCGTTCCATAGCACTGCTGAGCTGTAGTCTCCTTACCGAACCTGTATTAACCCTTGCTTTGCCGGTTGCCTTCGATATCTGAGCCTGTTCCCTTTCACTTGCCAAGCCAGTGTATTCCGTTTGAGCCTGTTAACTGTCACGGTTTATTATGACTCTCAGACACAAGTTTTAGGTAAAAATCAATTTTATTGAAATAATAAATTGATAACGTAGGATGGCAACCACATACATACAGATATATTCAGAATATAACAAGACAGAAGGCAGACTCTACCGGTCCTGTCAATATACCGGACAGGACAGTCTGAAGTAATAGAATGTTAGGCTCTACCGGCCTTGCCAATACCGGGTAAGGCAACCTGCAGATGGAATCGCATAACGGTTCTACCGGCCTTACCAAATTACCGGGCAAGGCAGCCTCAATAGATTCATAATGTAGGCTCTACCGGCCCTGCCAATACCGGGTAAGGCAACCTCAGATGGAATGTGGCAAAAGGTTCTACCGGCCTTACCAATACCGGGCAGGGCAGCCCAGAGATAGTAGCAGCAGTCAGATGGTAATGGCAAATTGACAGGATCGTAAGCAACCCAGTGTACACACACTGAGACTAACAGGGGAATCGTAAAGCCGCAAGGCTTTGGAGCAAACCAGCGTCCGCACGCTGGGACCAACACTGAATTGTATAGCCGATAGGCTTAGGAGCAAACCAGTGACCGCACACTGGTGTAACAAGCGAGTTAGTATAGCCGTAAGGCTTTGGAGCAAACCAGCGTCCGCACACTGGGACCAACACAGGATAGTACAGCCGATAGGCTTTGGAGCAAACCAGTGACCGCACACTGGTGTAATAAGCGAGTTTGTATAGCCGCAAGGCTTTGGAGCAAACCAGCGTCCGCACGCTGGGACCAACACAGAATTGTATAGCTGATAGGCTTTGGAGCAAACCAGTGACCGCACACTGGTGTAACGAGCAAGTTTGTATAGTCGCAAGGCTTTGGAGCAAACCAGCGTCCGCACACTGGGACCAACACAGGATAGTACAGCCGATAGGCTTTGGAGCAAACCAGTGACCGCACACTGGTGTAATAAGCGAGTTTGTCTAGCCGCAAGGCTTTGGAGCAAACCAACGTCCGCACGCTGGGACTAACACAGGATTGTATAGCCGATAGGCTTTGGAGCAAACCAGTGACCGCACACTGGTGTAACAAGCGAGTTTGTCTAGCCGCAAAGCTTTGGAGCAAACCAGCGTCCGCACGCTGGGACCAACACAGGATTGTATAGCCGATAGGCTTTGGAGCAAACCAGTGACCGCACACTGGTGTAACAAGCGAGTTTGTCTAGCCGCAAGGCTTAGGAGCAAACCAGCGTCCGCACACTGGGACCAACACAGAATTGTATAGCCGATAGGCTGTGGAGCAAACCAGTGACCGCACACTGGAGTAACAAGCAATGTCGCCGACGCGACCAGTCAGGAGGTCGCCAGGGTACAGGAGACAGGCGATGCGATGACAGAAACCAGCAACGATCAGTCAGGTCAGGAAACCGCAGAGAAGAAGTACAGCAGGAACTGCAACACCAGAGACTAGGCCGGAACCAGGACTGGAAGTACTTCAGCATGCAGGAAACACTGGAACAGTAGAGATCAGGAACTCAGGAACACATGAGATCAGGAACTCAGGAACACTGGAACAGAGGCCCAGCTATCACTGGCATAGTGATAGCAAGAAGGTCAGAAACAACACGAAAGGGCACTCAAAGGGTGCCCAATCCAGGTTTAAATAGGCAATAAGAGGCGGGCTATCTGCAGACAGCCAATAGAAGCCCCCTACTGGTGACAGACAAGGAACTGCAGCAATCACGGGCACCGTGATAGTATCCCCCCTTCAAAGACCCCCTCTCCTAGAATAGGGTCTAGGTTTCAGTGGGTAATTGGCATGAAAGGCCCTAGTTAGCCTAGGTGCATGAAGGTCCGTACTATCCACCCATGATCGATCCTCAGGACCATACCCTTTCCAATGTACCAGGTACTGTACCCTTTCTCTAAGCCTACGGGAATCAATAATGCTCTGAACCTCGTACTCCTCCTGGCCCTCGACCTCAACAGGTCCTGGCACCACAGGTGTGGTAGTATAGCGATTGCAAACCAGAGGCTTAAGAAGGGACACATGGAACACATTATGGATATGTATGGATGCAGGTAGGTCTAGTGCATAGGAGACAGGGTTAATTTTGCGAATAACTCTGTATGGACCAATAAACCGGGGAGCCAACTTATTAGATGGAACCTGCAGCTTGAGATTTCTGGAGGAAAGCCATACTCTATCCCCAACCTGAAAGGAAACCGCTGGAAGACTTCTGCGATTAGCATGGCGCTGATGACGCTGAAATGACTGACCAAGTGCCCTCTGAACTTGTGCCCATGTGGAACGGAGTTGCTCGATATGCTCATCCAGAGCTGGAATCTGTTGCATCTGAAATGAGTCTGGAAGCAAACAGGGCTGGAACCCATAATTAATCAGAAATGGAGAGCTCCCAGATGAAGAATTGACCGCACAGTTCCTGGCGAACTCTGCCCAAGGCAACAAGTCGGACCAATTGTCATGATGGTCAGTAACGAAACAACGGAGAAATTGTTCCAAGCCCTGATTTGCTCGTTCAGCGGCTCCATTGGTCTGGGGATGGTAGGCAGAGGAGAAGGACAGCTGTATGCCCATCTGTTGGCAAAATGCCCTCCAAAATCTAGACACAAACTGGCTCCCCCTGTCAGACACCAGTACCCTAGGCACTCCATGCAACCGGAATACTTCTCTGGCGAACACCATTGCCAATTCCTTCGCTGAAGGAAGGCCACGGAGGGGCACAAAATGAGCCATTTTAGAAAACCTGTCCACCACCATGAATATAAAGTAGTACCCCTTGGACATAGGCAACTCTCCCATAAAATCAATGGAAACATGAGACCAGGGGCGTTCGCCATTAGGCACCGGTTGAAGCAAGCCCACAGGGAGATGTCTCGGGGTCTTAGCGCGGGCACAGGTGGCACAGGCATTCGTAAATTCGGCACAATCGTTTGTCATGGAGGGCCACCAAAATAACTGAGAAAGGGACCATAACAATTGGTCTCTACCAATATGTCCCGCAGCCTTAGAGGAATGGTAGGTTTCAAGCAGCCTAGTACGAAATGGTTCATCGACAAAACATTTGCCCACTGGAGTTTCATGGGGAGCGGACCCCTGAGAGGCCAGGATCTCCTCCCCTAAAGGAGAAGTGATACTCGTGCGTATAGTAGCCAGTATTCTATCAGGTTGGATGATAGGTGCTGGTGCTTCCACTCTGTCACTGTTGGCCTCAAATTGTCTTGACAGTGCATCCGCCCTGATATTCTTTGACCCCGGTAAGTATGATACAATGAAATTAAATCGAGACAGGAACAGTGCCCACCTGGCCTGACGGGAGGACAATCTCTTGGCCTCCGAGAGATAAGTCAGATTTTTATGATCTGTTAGGATTAATACGGGAGTCTTGGTACCTTCAAGCAAATGACGCCACTCCTTAAGAGCGAGGATAATGGCCAATAATTCTTTGTCACCTATCTCATAGTGGCCTTGAGTGACAGTCAACTTCTTAGAGAAAAACCCACAAGGTCTGAGAGTACCACCTTTCTCGTGTCGTTGCGAAAGTACTGCCCCAACCCCAATATCTGAGGCATCCACCTCTAACATAAATGGAAGTAGAGGATTGGGGTGGGATAACACAGGAGCCGCAGCAAATGCCAGCTTCAAATTCTCAAAGGCATTCTCAGCAGATACCGGCCAACAAGAAGGATTAGCGCCCTTGTGCGTAAGATTGGACAAAGGTTTAACAATGGAAGAAAAGTTCTTAATAAACCGCCTATAATAATTAGCGAAACCCAAGAAACGCTGTATGGCTTTAAGCCCTTTGGGTTTTGGCCATTGTAAGACAGCTGACAACTTATCCTTGTCCATGGCAATGCCATCATTGCCAATTATGAACCCCAAGAATGGCACACTGGTTCTATGAAAGTCACATTTTTCCAGTTTACAAAATAATTTGTTCTCACGGAGTCGTAGCAATACTGCGGATACATCTTTGATGTGCTGTGCCATGTCTTGAGAGTAAATCAATATATCGTCCAGATAAACCACAACACATGTCTGTAACATATCTCTCAGAACATCGTTTATCAGTTCCTGGAAAACTGCGGGGGCATTACATAGCCCAAATGGCATTACAAGATACTCGTAGTGCCCAGCTCGAGTATTAAAGGCAGTTTTCCACTCATCACCTGCTCGAATGCGCACCAGATTGTAAGCGGCCCGTAGGTCCAATTTGGTAAAAATCGAAGCGCCCTTAAGCCTGTCAAAAAGCTCGGTGATGAGTGGTATTGGGTATGCGTTTTTTGAAATTAGTTTATTCAAGCCCCGGTAGTCAATGCATGGTCTTAATTCGCCATTTTTCTTTTTTACAAAAAAGAACCCAGCCCCAGCTGGAGAGGTAGATTTTCGTATGATCCCTCTAGCAAGGGCATCAGAAATGTAATCCTCCATAGCCTTATTTTCCTCACAAGATAATGGATAAGTGCTTCCTTTTGGAGGTACTGCCCCAGGCTGCAATTCGATGCAACAATCATAAGGTCTATGCTGAGGTAGCAAACTGGCCTCTCCTTTGCTAAAAACATCGCCAAACTGTTGGTACACATCCGGTATAGCCGAGGAGGTGCACAGGACCTTAACAGGCTGGATGACGCACTTGTCCATACAAAACTGGGACCAAGCAGCAATTTCACACTTTTTCCAAACAAATTGTGGGTTATGTAACTGTAACCACGGAAAGCCCAATATTACCGCATGGTGCGGAGAATTAATCAGTTGAAACTGCTGCTCTTCTCTGTGAAGTGCCCCAATAGTCATAGACAGTGGCATAGTTTCAAACATAACCTGAGGCGGTTCTAAGGGTCTGCCATCAATCGCTTCAATAGTCAAGGGATTTTCTCTTTCAATGCGTGGACCTCCGTGCAATTCAGCAAAGGTATTATCCATAAAATACCCTGCTGCACCAGAGTCAACCAAGGCCAAAACCTCCACGGAGCGTTGTGCCCAAGATAATACCACCTGTATGGTGGGTTTCATTGTGCCCGACACTGGGGACGATTGTACACCACCTAGGGCCTGTCCCCCAAGGTACCCTAGGTGTGTGCGTTTCCCGGACGTACCGGACAGGAATTTAGCAAATGCCCTTTTTTACCGCAGTATAAACACAACCCTTGTCTTCTGCGATAAAGTCTCTCAGCCTTGGTTAGTCTAGTGAAGCCTATTTGCATAGGTTCACTTGTCTCCCGTACAGGTTCACTAGACTTCAATGCCAGGGGAGGGATGGGTGGGCAAAACATGCCACTAGGCTCATTATTCTTTGACCGTAACTTACGATCTCTGGCAATTGATCTCTCACGTATTCTGAAGTCAATTATCATAACATATTCAATGTAGTCATCTAGATCAATAGGTAGATCTTTAGCAGCGATTTCGTCCTTAATGTGGTCATTCAGGCCTTGAGAAAAAGCTGCCAATAATGCCTCGTTATTCCAACCTACCTCTGCTGCCAATGTGCGGAATTCGATGGCGTAGTCGCCTACTGTACGCCTGCCCTGATGTATCTCCATAAGGCGTTTGGCAGCAGAGGTGGTTCTACCAGGAGGCTCAAACACTCTTCGAAAGGATTGCACAAATTCTCTAAAGTTTTTAGTACAAGGTTTAGCATTCTCCCACAAGGGGTTAGCCCAAGCCAAAGCTCTGCCAGTGAGCAAAGATATTGTAAACCCCACCTTACTACGATCATTGGGAAATGCGTGTGCCGTCAATTCCATAAAAATCTCGAGTTGGTTGATGAACCCTCTGCAGAGACTAGGGTCACCATTGTATCTTAGCGGCAAGGGTGCATAAGCCGTTAACCCTTTAACCGTGCCCCCTAGGGGTCTGGTATCACTCTCCGGTGTCTGACTTGGCGAGACCACCGGGCTAGAGCTAGATTTGTCAACAAGTACCGTGCGTTCAAGGATCATTTGAATTGCAACTGCCAACTGATCCAAACGTTGCTCGTGCACATCCATCCTCCAATGGATATTCTGTGCATTACCTTCACCTTTGCTGTCTGAGGTCATGGCCCTTTCGTACTGTCACGGTTTATTATGACTCTCAGACACAAGTTTTAGGTAAAAATCAATTTTATTGAAATAATAAATTGATAACGTAGGATGGCAACCACATACATACAGATATATTCAGAATATAACAAGACAGAAGGCAGACTCTACCGGTCCTGTCAATATACTGGACAGGACAGTCTGAAGTAATAGAATGTTAGGCTCTACCAGCCTTGCCAATACCGGGTAAGGCAACCTGCAGATGGAATCGCATAACGGTTCTACCGGCCTTACCAAATTACCGGGCAAGGCAGCCTCAATAGATTCATAATGTAGGCTCTACCGGCCCTGCCAATACCGGGTAAGGCAACCTCAGATGGAATGTGGCAAAAGGTTCTACCGGCCTTACCAATACCGGGCAGGGCAGCCCAGAGATAGTAGCAGCAGTCAGATGGTACTGGCAAATTGACAGGATCGTAAGCAACCCAGTGTACACACACTGAGACTAACAGGGGAATCGTAAAGCCGCAAGGCTTTGGAGCAAACCAGCGTCCGCACGCTGGGACCAACACTGAATTGTATAGCCGATAGGCTTAGGAGCAAACCAGTGACCACACACTGGTGTAACAAGCGAGTTTGTCTAGCCGCAAAGCTTTGGAGCAAACCAGCGTCCGCACGCTGGGACCAACACAGGATTGTATAGCCGATAGGCTTTGGAGCAAACCAGTGACCGCACACTGGTGTAACAAGCGAGTTTGTCTAGCCGCAAGGCTTAGGAGCAAACCAGCGTCCGCATGCTGTGACCAACACAGAATTGTATAGCCGATAGGTTGTGGAGCAAACCAGTGACCGCACACTGGAGTAACAAGCAATGTCGCCGACGCGACCAGGCAGGAGGTCGCCAGGGTACAGGAGACAGGCGATGCGATGACAGAAACCAGCAACGATCAGTCAGGTCAGGAAACCGCAGAGAAGAAGTACAGCAGGAACTGCAACACCAGAGACTAGGCCGGAACCAGGACTGGAAGTACTTCAGCATGCAGGAAACACTGGAACAGTAGAGATCAGGAACTCAGGAACACATGAGATCAGGAACTCAGGAACACTGGAACAGAGGCCCAGCTATCACTGGCATAGTGATAGCAAGAAGGTCAGAAACAACACGAAAGGGCACTCAAAGGGTGCCCAATCCAGGTTTAAATAGGCAATAAGAGGTGGGCTACCTGCAGACAGCCAATAGAAGCCCCCTACTGGTGACAGACAAGGAACTGCAGCAATCACGGGCACCGTGATATTAACACTTATTGAGCCTGTGCCTTTCCGACCTTGCCTACCTATTTGCACTAGCAGAGCTGTTGTTCTCTCCGGTGCCCGTTAGCACCGCAACCGCGCCTGTTGGCGTTGGTACCTCTATTGGCTCTTGCTGTATGTGCTCCGCATGACACCGGAGGGGTGTCCCGGTTCCGGTCACTAAGTGCTCAATGTGTTAGCCATCTACCGTATCACCATTTACGTTGGCTCATTATCGTTTGTGCAGTGATTGCTCCGCTCTGGCACCCAAGGGGTGTGTACGGCTCTTCTCCCGTTGGCATATTGACAATATTGGGGCGATTCAGTTTCTGGTCCGTTTACTCTTGCAGTGGCTTTACTCCAGATTATTCCACTAAGGTGGTATAGGCTCAGCCCTGGGCATTCGCTGGTCAATCTGGGCGTTCATGTGCAAAGGTATCTGAGAGTGATTAGTTCAGTCACACAATACACCCTTCTCTGCACTATCAAGAGACTGATATCAACTTCTGGGCGTTGGCCAATCAGTTTACTAAACAGTCTATTTCTCCACATTTAACCCTGTATATTTGCTTACCTTAGCTGTTTAACTCTGCTTTACTCATTTGGGCCTGTATCTCACCTTTACCATTCTTGGCCCCCAGGGGCGCTGTTCATTCATTTTTATTTCAATAAAACTGTGTTTTTACTATACCAGTGTCTGAGTGTCAGAAAACCGTAACAGTACGAAAGGGCCATGACCTCAGACGGGAAAGATGACGGTAATACACAGAACCTCCACTGGAGGATGGATGTTCACGAGCAACGTCTAGACCAGTTGGCACTGGCCATGCAAACCTTGCTAGAACGTACGGTACACCTAGATAAACCTAACCAAAGTCCAGTGGTCCCCCCAGTTATGACACCGGATAACACTACTGGGCAAATGGTGGCACCCTCCAGAAGTTTAACGGCGGCGGCGCCGTTACCGCTAAGATATGATGGCGAACCCACATTGTGCAGAGGATTCATTAACCAACTAAAGATATTCTTAGAACTAACACCTCATGCCTTTCCGAATGACCGTAGCAAGGTGGGGTTCATGATATCTCTATTAACTGGTAAAGCCCTGGCATGGGCTAATCCTTTATGGGAGCAGGCAAAACCATGTACTCTGAACTTCCACGAATTTGTCAAACAGTTTCGGAGAGTATTCGAGACGCCTGGGAGAGCCACCTCTGCTGCCAAAAAATTGATGGAAATACAGATGGGCAATCGTACTGTAGGCGATTACGCTATAGAATTTCGGATACTGGCAGCAGAGGTCGCTTGGAATAATGAGGCATTGCTGGCAGCCTTTGCCCAAGGGTTATTGGACCCCATTAAAGATGAAATTGTGGCCAGGGAAGTGCCCACTGATTTGGATGAGTATATAGATTATGTGATTCTCATCGATACCCACATGCACGAGAGGCGCCTGGCAAAAAGGGCAAGTCCCAGAACCTATGGGCACGATAGGTCTTTAAACCCACCCTCGCCTCCCAATCCTCCTGACCGGGTACCCGAGACAGCTGAGCCTATGCAAATCGGGTTCACTAGGCTTTCTAAGGAGAAGCGGGCATACCGCAAAAGACAAGGGCTGTGCCTATATTGTGGTAAAAATGGGCACTTACTAGGCACATGTCCGGTACAGCCGGGAAACGCACGCACATAAGGTACCTTGGGGGACAGGCCCTAGGTAGTGTACAATCGTCCCCAGATCCCTGTTCCAAGAAACCCACCATACCGGTGAGTTTTTTCCTAGGTGACCAAGCTGTGGAGGTACTAGCTCTGGTAGATTCTGGCGCAGCAGGCTATTTCATGGACCGGGCATTTGCTGTGAGACACAATATTCCTCTGTCTAAAAGAGATACTCCGCTAGCCATTGAGGCTATTGATGGCAGACCTCTAGAACCAGCTCTTATCACCATGGAGACTACTCTCATCACTATGTCCATTGGGGTCCTCCACAAGGAGGAGGTATGTTTCCAAATTATACACTCACCCCATCATGCGGTCATTCTGGGGTTCCCTTGGTTGTTGCTGCACAATCCCCAGTTTGGCTGGTAAAGATGTGAGATTAAATCTTGGTCTGATTACTGCACTTGTCACTGTCTATCTATCACAGTGCCTGTGATTCTCTGTCACTCTTACTTGTGGTTCGCTCTGATTTGCTGAGCCAGTTTGGCCCGCCCCTGGTGACCTTCTTATGCCTGGCCCACACACCTGTCAGATGCCCTTTCGTGGTGTTTCTGAGCCAGTAGTGCTGTTGCTGTGTTCCTGTGTTCCGGATTCCTGTGTACCAACTTGGCTTGTCCTGACTACGCTCCAGTGTTCCTGTTTGTGTATGACCCGGCTTGTCTGCGAACCACCTCTGTATCCTGACCCGGCTTGTATGACTACCTCCTGCGTGCTCTGACCCGGCCCGGCTGACTTCCTGCTCCGAGATCGACTTCCAGCCTGTTCCAGTGACCTCCATTCCCGTTGTCGCCACGGCGACATTTTCACCCGCTGTTGCCAGCCACCGTGTGACCGCCTTGCCTGGTGTTGCCATTGATCAGTGCAGTGTACCACTATACTTGCAGAGCTGTGCGTGCCTCAGTGAGCCTCACTATACTTGCAGAGCTTCGTTGTCTTGCAGAACCTCGTGTAAACGTGCATATTAACCCTAGCAGTGCTGCCTTGCTCTCGCTATCTCGATTCCCAGAATAGAGCCTCTTCCGTGGTGCTACGTCTGCTGAGTTGGCCGCTTACCGATGGCGACTCTATCCATCCTATTGCAGAGTAGTCACTTATTGTGGGCCGGTTGGGCGCCATTGGCTCTCCCTTCTCGTTGTTTACTGGGCGATATCTATTGAAGCAGAGAGGCGATAGAGGGAAGGCTTCAGCTCTGGCAGACTCCGTTGTATACGCCCGTGGGGGCTATTGGCTCTAGCACTATTTTTGCTGGTATCCGGTTAAAGTCTAGGAGGCTATAGTCAGCTCTTGCATTGCAGGCCGGATTCCGTTACGCCCGTGGGGGATACACACACTTGCACTCGCAGAAGCAGTCTTCCAGTAGGTACGCCCGCGGGGGCTATTTGGATCTCTGTTCTGTTTACTACTCGGTCACTTTGGCTAGGCATTTACGTTTCAAGTACATTGTGGACTGTCTCTATCAGCACCTCCTTTTAACACCCAGGGCGTGCCAAACCACCACATCTGAGACTGACTGATTTATGCTCTTAACCCTTTGGGGTAGAGAACATCATTCTCTGCATAGTAATTGTGCATGTCAACTAAATTGTGCATTATCTCTTTGTAACATATCAGTATTCACTGTGTGTCTATTTCAACCGCCACTAGAGGGCGATCGTTTGCATTATTGTTATTCTAATAAAATTGTGTTTTATTTCACATACTGGTCTGAGTGTCCTAAAAACCGTTACACTATCTCATCCAGTCAAGATTATGTGTACCTCTCCTTCTGTGCCAGCTGAATACAGCAAGCTCAGCGACGTATTCAGTAAAGGTGAGGCTAGCATAGACCATAGATTGCGCTATTGATTTGCTCCCGGGGGTGGTGCCACCGAGGGGTAGGACGTACCCATTGTAATAGGGCCATGGAGGAGTACATTGAGGATGCCATCGAACGGGGAATCATTCGTAAATCATCCTCCCCGGCAGGTGCAGGGTTCTTTTTTGTGAAAAAGAAAAGTGGCGAATTACGACCATGTATTGACTACTGTGGACTCAATAAGCTTATGTCCAAAAATGCGTACCCCATTCCACTCATCACAGAGTTATTTGATAGGTTGAAAGGCTCCTCTATTTTTACAAAACTCGATTTACGTGCCGCCTACAACCTTATAAGGATCAGGGCCGGAGATGAGTGGAAAACGGCGTTCAATACTAGGTCGGGCCACTACGAATATCTAGTTATGCCATTTGGACTATGTAATGCACCTGCCGTATTTCAAGAGTTCATCAATGATATCCTCCGCGATATGTTGCAGTCTTGTGTAGTCGTGTACCTTGACGATATATTGATTCACTCTGCTAATTTAACCCAGCACATCCAGGATGTCTCTGAGGTGTTGCTTCGATTGCGTAAGAACAAATTGTTCTGCAAATTAGAAAAATGCAAATTTCATTGTTCCAAAGTACCCTTCTTGGGTTTTGTTATATCTAAGGATGGCATCGCCATGGACCAAGAGAAGTTGGCTGCAGTCCTACAATGGCCACGACCCAAGGGGTTAAAAGCTATCCAACGGTTCTTGGGCTTTGCCAACTATTACAGAAAGTTTATTCAGAACTTTTCTACCATTGTAAAACCTCTCTCTGACCTTATGTATAAGGGCGCAAATCCCTCTCAATGGTCTGAGGCAGCTGAGAAGGCCTTTGAAACCCTCAAAAATGCATTTGCATCTGCTCCTATACTATCCCACCCTAATCCCTCCCTGCCATTTACGTTAGAGGTCGATGCCTCTGAGGTTGGGGTAGGGGCAGTTCTCTCCCAACGCCCTAAAGAGGGTGGTAACCTGAGACCGTGTGGATTCTTTTCCAAGAAACTTTCTAGTGCCCAAAGCCATTACGAAATTGGTGATAGGGAATTGTTGGCTATCATCTTGGCATTAAAAGAATGGCGACATCTTTTATAAGGCACAAGAACCCCGGTATTAATTCTTACGGATCATAAGAACTTGATTTACCGGTCAGAGGCTAAAAGGCTGTCATCTCGCCAGGCTAGGTGGGCCCTATTTTTGTCCAGATTTAACTTCATAGTATCATACTTGCCAGGGTCCAAGAACATTAGAGCAGATGCTCTATCCAGACAGTTTTGCACAGACATTGAGAGGGATGAGGCCCCGGTTCCTATAATTCAGCCAGATAGGATTCTGGCTATGATTCGTACCAGTATCACTTCACCACTGGGGGAGCAAATCTTGGCATCACAAGCTCGGGCACCTCCTGAAACCCCAGCTGGCAAGTGTTTTGTGTATGAGCCTTTCCGTTCCCGGTTACTCGAGACCTATCACTCATCTAAGGCAGCCGGGCATATTGGCAGGGATCTGTTGGCATGGTCATTGTCACGAACATTTTGGTGGCCCTCTCTGAAAGCTGACTGCTCTGCATTTACTGCCGCTTGTGCCACCTGTGCCTGTGCTAAAACTCCCAGACATCTCCCAGTGGGGCTGCTCCAACCAGTGCCTAATGGTGATCGTCCTTGGTCCCACATATCTATTGACTTTTTGGGAGAGCTGCCGGTATCCAAGGGCTATATGTTTATCCTGATGGTGGTAGATAGGTTTTCTAAAATGGCTCATTTCGTGCCCCTCTCTGGCCTTCCTTCGGCCCAGGAATTGGCAATAATTTTTGCCAGAGAAGTATTCCGCTTGCACGGGGTTCCCAGAGTGATAGTGTCGGACCGAGGGAGTCAATTCGTGTCAAGATTCTGGAGGGCATTCTGTGGCCAGATGGGCATATAATTGTCATTCTCCTCTGTCTACCATCCCCAGACCAATGGGGCCGTTGAGCGTGCCAATCAAGGACTGGAGCAGTTTTTGCGTTGCTTTGTGACTGATCATCATGATAACTGGGCCGACCTGTTGCCGTGGGCAGAGTTTGCCAGGAAATGTGCGGTTAATTCATCATCTGGGAGCTCTCCATTCCTCGTTAATTATGGATTTCAGCCCTGTCTGCTCCCAGACTCATTCCAGTCACAACAGATTCCGGATCTGGATGAGCACATGGAGCAGCTCCGTTCCACTTGGGCACAGGTACAAAGGTCCCTCAGCCAGTCCTTCCAGAGACATCAGCAGCATGCCAATCGCAGACGGCTGCCAGCGGTTTCCTTCCAGGTTGGGGACAGGGTGTAGCTTTCCTCCAGGAATCTCAACCTGCAAGTGCCTTCAAACAAATTGGCTCCCCGGTTCATTGGGCCGTTCAAGATTATTCGCAAGATCAATCCCGTGGCATACGCATTGGAGATTCCAAATACTATGCGCATTCACAATGTGTTCCATGTGTCATTATTGAAGCACTTGGTTTGCAACCGCTATACTACCACTCCGGTGGTTCCTGGGCCGGTGGATGTGCAGGGCCGAGAGGAATACGAAGTACAGAGTATTATTGACTCCAGGAGATTTAGAGTCAAGTTGCAATATTTGGTCCACTGGAAAGGTTATGGGCCTGAGGAGCGCTCTTGGGTAGACCAGAAGGACCTCCATGCTCCACGATTGCTGCGCAACTTTCACTCTAAATATCCTCAGAAACCGAGACCCTCTGGCAGGGGAGGGGGTCGTTGAGAGGGGGGTACTATCACAGTCCCCGTGATTCCCTGTCAATCTTTGCTGTGTTCCCTGTGCATTGGAGGAAGCTGACTGGCCCGCCCAGGATGTTCCTTTATATACTGGGTTTTGGGCACTTGTCAGTTGCCCTTTCGTGGTGTTCGTGAGCCTGCGCCTTGTTGCTGTGTTTCTGCATTCCTATGTACCGACTCGGCTAGTCTGACGATTCCGTTGTTCCTGCTCCGTGATTGACCCGGTTCTGGCTGACGTTCCTGCTCTGTGATTGACCTGGCTCTGACTGACGTTCCTGCTCTATGATTGACCTGGCTCTGGCTGACGTTCCTGCTCCGAGTACTGACCCGGTTCCGGTTGGAGTCCTGCTCTGCGTTTGTTCCTGAGTTCCTCTGTGATCCTGGTCACCGGCTGGCGACATTCAGAACTGTGTTTGTGTTGCTCTGGCTAATCCCCTCTTAGTCTACTGGGCCATTGCCTGAGCCTGTTCCATAGCACTGCCGAGATGTAGTCTACTTACCGAACCTGTATTAACCCTTGCTGTGCCGGTTGCCTTCGATATCTGAGCCTGTTCCCTTTCACTTGCCAAGCCAGTGTATTCCGTTTGAGCCTGTTAACACTTATTGAGCCTGTGCCTTTCCGACATTGCCTACCTATTTGCACTAGCAGAGCTGTTGTTCTCTCCGGTGCCCTTTAGCACTGCGGCCGCGCCTGTTGGCGATGGTACCTCCATTGGCTCTTGCTGTCCCGGTTCCGGTCACTAAGTGCTCAATGTGTTAGCCATCTACCGTATCACCATTTACGTTGGCTCATTATCGCTTGTGCAGTGATTGCTCCGCTCTGGCACCCAAGGGGTGTGTATGGCTCTTCTCCCATTGGCATATTGACAATATTGAGGGCGATTCAGTTTCTGGTCCGTTTACTCTTGCAGTGGCTTTACTCCAGATTATTCCACTAAGGTGGTATAGGCTCAGCCCTGGGCATTCGCTGGTCAATCTGGGCGTTCATGTGCAAAGGTATCTGAGAGTGATTAGTTCAGTCACACAATACACCCTTCTCTGCACCATCAAGAGACTGATATCAACTTCTGGGCGTTGGCCAATCAGTTTACTAAACAGTCTGTTTCTCCACATTTAACCCTGTATATTTGCTTACCTGAGCTGTTTAACTCTGCTTTACTCATTTGGGCCTGTATCTCAGCTTTACCATTCTTGGCCCCCAGGGGCGCTGTTCATTCATTTTTATTTCAATAAAACTGTGTTTTTACTGTAACAGTGTCTGAGTGTCAGAAAACTGTAACATGCTGGTCCTCTTCCGCGGGGGAGGGGTTGTTGGGGGGGTACTATCACAGTCTCCCTTGGGCTATCCTGTGCTTCTTCCTCATTGCTGCATCAGTGTAACAGGCACTAGCACAGACGCCTGTTTATGGGCCGATTCTGGGTGGCCTAATTGGGTCCCGCCTCCTTCTGCTCCTTTATAAACCTTCCTGGGCCTGGGAGTCATTGCCCTTATGAGGTGTTCCTGTTAGTTACTCTTGTGCTCTGTTGTGACCTGTGCTTATCTGAGAATCTGCTCTGTGTATGACCTCGGCTTGTCTGACTACCCACATTGGTTCTGACCTGTGGATCTGGCTGACTTACTCGCTCCGTGTATGATCCCAGCTTGTTTGACTACCCACATTGGTTCTGACCTGTGGCTCTGGCTGACTAACTTGCTCCTTGTTAACCCTTGCTTGTCTGACTACCCACATCGGATCTGACCTGTGACTCTGGCTGACTCACTCGCTCCATGTAGTCCCCGGTTTGTCTGTCCTCCAGCTCCTATCTATCTCAGTGTATCCCCGGCTTGTCTGACCTGTGGCTCTGGCTGTCTACTCGCTCCGTAAGCTCCGTATGCTCCTAGCCTGCTTGACCGTTAGCCTCTGTGTCCCGTGGCTCTGTCCGACTCTCGCTCCCTGTTGCCTTTGGTCTCCGGTACCTCTCAGTAGTGCAGTGCGTACAGCAGTGTGCAGCTCCAGGTAGGAGTTTGGGCCCTATCATCCGGTGGTCTGGGATTGTGTGGGATGTTATTATTGCTATATCTCACATATATCTATCACTGTATATTCCAATAAAGGTGGTTATATTTTATTACTGTGTCTGTCCTTCTTTGCCTGATTACCGTGACAAGAACTATTTTTATGCAATTCATGATACATATGTTTATATATAGTCAGATTCACTGATATAGTACTAGTATAATAAATATACTTACCTTCATAAGTTGGAACGATGTATGGTCCTAAAATTTAGTCATTATTCCTTTATATATATATAATATTATTTTTTGGATATGATAATTCATTTTATAATTTTTATTTTTGGTAGAATAGTTGATTTTCATTAGTATGGTATAAATGGATAATATTATATGAAACTTTGTTTATTATATTTGACATTTAAGGGGTTTAACATACACTAATAATAGATACTTCAAAATATATTTAAGGAATAAGAATTCCACACAATCACATTTTTTGGATATAAGATGATTTTAATTTAGAGCACTTTTGGTTAAGATTAGGGATGGGCGAAAATTTCTGCCTCAAACTGAAATCTGCGAAAAATGGCACTTTCTGCATGGCAAAAAATTTCCCGTGAAAAGTGCCAATTTTCCACCTTTTCCCACTTTTTTCATCTAGTTAATTCCATTGAAATCAATCACACACAACAGAAAACAAATATTATTTAATTTCCCAAAGGCATAGTGTAAAAGGGGCATGAGGATGCCTGTGTTGGTGGGATGTGGTGAAAGAATCATTTGAACAGGGGATGATTTTTGGGGGGGTTGTTTACTGGGATGGGGGGGGGGCAGTTAAAAAAAATAAATTCTAAATAAGTTTAACCCCCCCCCCCATAAGATGTGGTATGAAAGGGGTCTGAGGAGGGTGCCTGTGTTGGTAGGTGGAGTCTGGGGAGTTAATCAGTTGAACAGGGGGGAGTTTCTTGACTGCTATTGGGGAAACAGTTAATTAAAAAATAAATCAATAAAATAAAACAAGACATTTGTATGTAAAGTGATAGAGACTCCTGACATAAGCTACCACTGGGGTGGACTGATACTTGACTTGATAGAGTATTTTGTAGAGGATGATTTGTTAGATTTGTTGTTAGAGGCCTTTGTAGGACTTATTAGAGGCCCAAGCCCTGAAGAAACATTGATTTGTAGGACTTAAGCTTGTTTGGCACAAGCCCTAAGGAACCATTGATTTGTAGGACTTAGAGTTGTTGGAAACAAATCCATCAAAAATAGTTTATTTTTTTGTAGGACTATGTTTTTTTAATTTTTTTATTTTTTTCAAAGCACAAGCCCTGGGAAAAAAATAAAAATGCCCTACTGCTCTAGTGCCAGCAGGTCATGTTGGCCAATGGCCACTGGCCATTGTCAAATGCCCTCCTGAGTCCATAATTGTGGAATTTGCAAATGCTGTTCTTACTGCTGCTGGTGAGTTTTTTAAGCAGCAGGATGATTAGGCAGCTGAAAGGGAATGGAATCAACAGTACTGAATGATGAGGGTTCCACTTGCCACAACTATCTCTAGTAATGCGTCTGATGCAGTAGCAGCACATTAAGTAGCCCCCAGTCTATGTGGGGAAAAGAAGAAGTTGGACAATAATTCTTCTCCACCTGCCCCTCCTCCAAAATCATGGGTGTGTTTTTATTAGAATATAAATTTTTCCCTTGAGAGCAGGAAATGGGCTCTCATCAGCAACTGCAATGTGCACAGTTTGTGTGGAAATGACATCTGGGAGCACAACTGTATCCAAACACAATGGCACCAGATACCAAGTACTGCCACTGTCACTATACCCCTTGTCCAGGCCCTGCTAAGGACACATGACAATTTGCTGACAGTTTAATAGCAATGATGAACACTCCCTGCCACCATCTTAGCATATTCTGTGGCATGGAATCTCCTCAGATGCCCTTTCATGCACTGCTTACGATTCTCCTCCACCATACTGGCATGTGTGGTCAGTGCACCACACATTGTGCAATGGATAGAGACAAACTGCCACATCCTAACATCAACAGAGTGGCTATCATTTGGCGAGGGAGGTAACAATGAAAGAGGTGGTTTGGCAGAAGATGTAGTTACCCTAGAAGGTGATGGCAAGCTAGTTGTTTCACTCGTCATGGAAGTTCCAGTCTCTGTCTGGGTTTCTCTATTCTTTCTCCTCTTTGATCTCTGCCTCACCTCTTTGCCTTTCTGGAGAGTCAGGGGGTACAGCAACAGTGGTGCTTGATTTCTCTGGTGGGTGTTTGGCTTTAACATGTTTGACATAAATATCATGGTGTGCTATAATGGTGCTTGTGCCAAGGTGTGTTCCATATTTTCCTCTTCTCGCTGACTTGTCACAAATTGTGCACAGTGCCATTGGTGATTACTGCACTGTGCCTGCCACAAGAGAAAAACAGTCCCACACTCCCATGACTTCAGGGGGTAGGGAACAGTTGGAGAAGAATGGCCTCTTTCATCTTGTCCTCCACATTCCCCTTCACTGTCTGTGGCAGCAGATAATGTTGCTATTTTTGCTGCTACTGCCTCAGATTCAGCACTGCAACTAGGACCAGGAGTATTGCTGGCGCTGGCAAGTGGAACCTGTTAGGGAATCTTTACCTGGATCGCTGCCTGAAGAGATACCTTTCACCCTCTTATTATTAGTCTGTCTATGAAATCTATGTCAATTACCGGTATACCGGGGGCCTGTATGGTTCGCAAAGAAAAACACACACAACAGCGTATACAATACAAGCTCTCTCTTTATTCTTATCATACATAGCATTTATAGCCCTATACAGCCCCCTCCCCTACAGGGAGGGGCGAGGTGCACAGTTTCGTTTCAGCAGAAAACAGAAGTTATAAAAAAACAGAAAGACAAAACTTGTTCACAGGAAGGGGGGGAGGGGAGGGAGTATAGATAACAGTTTCTTCAGTAACCCATCTCCTCCCCCTTGGGGGGTTTGGATATTCTGCACATTCTATCATAACGGCCTTGAGGAACTAGAACAGACCAGTCTGGTGGTTTCCTCCCTAGTACATAGATTTCTGCAGAATCAGTCAAATGTAACTTTTAACCCTATAGGTGCCGAACATAATTCTTACACACATTATCCCTGTACCCTTCAATCCCTTCTTTGAATCAGTACTAAACTGATTCACCAAACTAAACTCTGGGGGTTACACTGGGCCATGGATATCATCATAGCAAGGGGTGGGAGGGGTAGGGCGGCGGGATAACATTTTCAAGTAAGGGGCATACGGATTGGCAGGGGAGTTACGGGCGTGATATGCACAGCAACAGAGCAGCAGTTTGATAACCAGACTCCCTTTATAATGTTAACATGGCCTGTTTGACAAATATGGAATGACTTGTTACACAAACAATTTAACCCTATGAATATTTAACCCTTCTATATGTTATACAATCCTTTCAATCCCTTCTTAAGGCACCTCCACAGTCCTGCACCACTATATGATAATGCCTTATCCAGGTTGTAAGATTTGTGTGAGTCCGGGTACACCCGGACTCACACAAATCTTACAACCTGGATAAGGCATTATCATATAGTGGTGCAGGACTGTGGAGGTGCCTTAAATGCTGGGTGTAAGGGCCTGACCCAGGGGAACTACACCTTTTGGCAATGAGGCAAAGCAAAAAACTTAAATAGGACATAAAGAACAATAATACTTTTGGATTACAGCTAGCGAAACAGGCACGCTGATGAGGCAAGTGGTCATAACGTCAGTAGGGCTGACCATGTTGCACAAGCAAAAGTTCGTAATGTTCATAACATGCTGGTGCTAAGTAGATCCAGACATTGGAGTTCTCACGGGTCTCTGGGGTGTCTCTGCAGTCCATCTGACCCCAGTGCAGAGGTGGCCTTTTAGAAATCCTTACGTGAGTGAGGGTGAGACATAAGTTGCATACATAAGCCAGCCTTCCACCCCCACACTTATGATGTTAATACACATTAGACCATTATTTCTATCTTTAGGGGCACCTCCCCAAGCAGGCCACTTTCACTGCCAGAGGGTGCTAGCTTTCCAAAGGGATGGATCTTCATGATGGTCTTGTCCCACGTAGGCAGGTGGTCAGGGATTATTATGCCCGTCAAAACACCTACTTGATGATCTCACGGTGGCAGGCGATGCAATAAGCCTGCTTACTGGTCCCACGGAGGTAGACGATGCAATAAGCCTACTTGCTGGTATTTCCTGAACAAAAGCCTCAGACCTTCACCCTGTTCTGCCTCCCTTCTGGGCATCTGCTGGGCACTGGGAGGGCACAGGGCCTTTAACCTGCTCAGGCTCTGGTGCAGCTTTCACTCTGGTGTGGTATATCCAGGTCTTTCCTTTATGCAGCGTGACTGCGCTGTAACTTGTCAACAGAAGCTGCAATGCACCCTTCCACTGGGGCTCCAAACACTCTGTTCTCCATGTCTGTACATATACCCACTCTACAATCTGGAAACTTGCACTGGGCCAGCCGAAAGCAAAGGCTGTGGAACAGAAAATCTGGGAAGAAAAGAAAGGGTATGCTGCAAAGCAGTTACATAATCCATAATCTGCTGAGTACCAATCTCTAAGGTAGGTCCTTGATACATCACAATCCTATTCCAGGGCCTACCAAAGAGGATCTCATAAGGAATAAGCTTTTAAGGATTTGGAAGGGGTCACCCTGAAGTGAGTCAAGGCACGGGGAAGCGCCTCAGGCCATTTGAGTCTTAGTTCAGTACATAGTTTGGTCAGAGAGCGCTTAAGAGTCTGGTTCATCCTCTCAACTTGTCCAGAGGATTGAGGCCGCCAGGGGGTATGATATCTCCAGTCCACCCCTAGAGTGACACAATTACTTTTAACAATTTCAGCTGTAACATGTTTTCCATGGTCTGACCCAATGACTCGAGGCAAACCAAACCTTGGAATTACTTTTCTTATTAACACCTTAGCTACTGATCCCGAAGTAGCTCCTTTCAAAAGAAATGTCTCTAACCACGTAAATAATTAATCAACTATTACAACAGCATACTAAAATCCCAGTACAGGCTGCAAAGCAACCCAATATAATCTATCTGGAGCCGTGCAAATGACACCCAAGCCCATGGCCTGGCCCCAGTGATTAGAATATGTCACATTTTAGGATTTATTTACAAATATATATCACACAAATCCCAACAATTTTCTAACTTACTTTGTACAGATCTGGTCTGGGTAAAGTCACTTCCTCCAGGGCTTCTACACAGTCATGCTCTGGAGGATCATTTATGTCCTCGGGCAATAGGGTAACTGGTTTTGGCAGAGCTAAAGCAGGGGCGAACATCAGCACCCGCTTCAGCTCATTCCATACTATCGTATCAGGAGAATCATAGTCAGTTTGTCATACAATCCTTCAGTCAAAATATTGGCCACTATTAGCTTAACCCTTGCCTAGCCTCTTTGCTGATGGGGTACTATCTGACCTAGACCGGTCCTGCATTAGGCTGCAAGTCAATAACGGGTCGGGCATCTCTACCAACCCCTGGCTGTCCAGCTGCTCAAACAGCAGAGGGCACTGAGCGCAGAACCTCCTCCGGGATGTCTGAATCATGACTATCCTGGGAAGTGTGTCTCAGTGCCATATGGAAAGTCAAGTCATAATAGTCAGGTACATATACCTCTATCTTGTCAGCTTCAAAAGTTATCTCTGTCTTCAATCTGGTCAACAGATCCCTTCCCAACAGTGCAATGGGGCATGACTCTGATAGGAGAAAACCATCTTGGACCATAGTCCCTTCTATGGTAACTTCCATAGGTTGTATATATGGCATAGAGGAGGGAATTCAATCCACCCCTACTATACTGATAGTTTTCTTCACTATGAATTCCACCCTCCTGCACTATAGGATAATGCTAAAAAGACTGATCCTGATCCCTTCCTATTCTGTCTTATTAGGTGAGTCATTTCTGTCTGCATCACCACCAACAGATGCACCTTCTTCCTGGGGATTTACATAGTTACATAGTAATTTAGGTTGAAAAAAGACTTGCGTCCATCCAGTTCAACCCTTTTCCTATTCCTGTTTACCATCGCTGACCCAAAAGAAGGCATCTGACTCAAAATGGCAATCAGATTTCTCCCTGGATCAACAAGCCCTAACTAAATATTAATCCCAATACTAACGTGCATAGCCCTCTATGTTATGCTCTTTTAAATAAGTATCCAGGCCCCTTTTAAAGGCATCTAATGTATTTGATAGCACCACCTCCTCCGGAAGTGCATTCCATACCTTTATTGTCCTTACTGTAAAGAAACCCTTCCGTCTGTATATCCATACTTATTTCTCAGCTTGGGGCAATTTCACTTCCAATGTCCTTCCTGCTTACAGTAAAAACATGTATTCTTTCCTACCTGCTTAGATCTCACTGTACCACTTACATTATTCTTTCTACCTGCTTCAACAGTGCCAACTTTCCTTGCAATTGCTAAAGCATGAAACTTTACATGGTCCTTCAATATCTGCCTAGTCTTTTTGTCTCCCTCTGTATCTCTGTACATAACTTCTGTCCTTTCTTTCTCCATTACGTCACTTACTGGCTTGCTCAACACACTCTCAGTGTTTCCCTAAATCCATACAAAGATGCGGCAAGGGACTTATCCCTCTGCTGCACAACCTACTGCACCCCAGGAAGATTCAAAGGAGGTTCCCCACATGTCCGCACGGACCCCAGGATCAGAGAACAGTAAAACAATAATACATTATCAGTCACGTCATTAAGAGGGAATGCATCTGCAGTCCCTACTTTTCTGTCTCTTATTTCATTAGAAGTTAATTTCCTATATGTATCAACAATCCTTTCTCTTTCATTCCCCCATAACATTATTACAACTGGGAAGAAAGTACACAGGAGAGGGAGGGGTCTGATGCTGCGCGATCGTCTCATAGTGGCAGAGAATCAGCACACAGGCATTTAACCCCTTCCTGTCATTTTCAGGGAAAGCAGGATTGCTGTTTCTCTAATTAACAGTTAACAGGTTGCAAAGGGCACATATACATAACTACAATTTGTTCTTATGGAGGCTAAATCACAATTCAACAACTCTTCAGTTGAACATATACATATATATACATATATACACATACACATTGGGTGCACCACTTCAGTTGAAATATATGTTTCCCAAGAAGTCAAAACAGGAGAGGAAGGGGTGCCCGTGACCGTGCCGGGTGGACTGGCTGGACTACTCAGTCTTAGATCACTGAGAACCATTGAACCGGTAAGACCAATGCCAAAACCCCCTCAGACACTTCCAGCAAGACAGCCCCCACATTCCTGCCTCTTCTCTCTCAAGAACATAATTTCAGTTCTATTATCTATAACACATTGGTAATTTCTTTAACAAATCCATATTTTTACTTGCTTGGATCCATACAATTGATTACACAAAATTAGGATTGAATTTACCTAAATGTTGCAACATTTTATCTCAGAACCAATACCGTGTGCCTGTCCAGGCTAATTACTGGTGGCCTACCAGTACCTGATCCTGGCAATACATTTCCACATAAATGTACAAAAACCTGCCCCTGTCAGCTGTTAGTTCCCAGCTACTAGACAACATCTTAACAATAGGACCTTTAGGAAAACAGCAGTGTTGGTGACCTTGAAATTCCGTTACTTGTGTCTTATCTAAGAACAGAGAGAACAAGGGGGAGAGGCAGAATGAAAGAGAAGGGAGGGGGAATCAGAGCTGCGCTAACTTTCTCATAGCATCAACATTTTACAAGCATGGCGGCTTAACCCCTGCCTAGCTGTCACTAAATGAATGCATAATGTGTTAGTACCTGATTTTGATAGCAATAATCCACACACTCTGAATAACTTACCCGTTTTCTTACAATGTTCCTTCCTCTCTCTCAACATCCCCAGATCCCGGGCCACTACGCCCTTAAGGGGCTTCCCTTGGGTGACCCCCATTCCCTACTTGTCTGTATCCCACCGTGTAACTACTTAAACTTAGTCCCTCAAGTCTCTCTCTCTGGTGATGTGGGCACGCTCTCCCTCTTTCTGTGCTCACTTACTATATCCCTCCGGAACAGGGCACGTATCTACCCCAGACAAACGACACATAACATGTATGTAAACAGGTTAGCCATGCGCAACAAATACGAGACAGTTGTAAATTTTCCCAGTGATCAGGGGGAGAAAGTCAGTGGGTGGTATCTTGCAGGACCAGACTCCCCGCCAAATTAGACACGAATGGAATAGTGTAATAGGAACCCCCTGTCAGTCTCTCTACATAGTATATACAATCCTGACTCTCTTGCCCTCCCATCTTACAACAAGTTGTACAATACAATGCAATCACAGTGTCAAATAAACGAGGAAAAGAAAAGGAGTAAAAATTCAGGTGCTCACCTTCACCTGGAATAACACCCGGTCCCAGTGCTTACCTTCACCTGAACCAGGGACAGCACACAATAACACAATACTTATTCTCAGCCTCTAATATCCTTTGATACAATACTTAATTGACATCTCTACAAACATCCATATCTCAACACCAGTGCATAGTAATCATATAGTATCACGAAACAATTTGACAGACAAGAGAGGACAGAACAGTAGATTATTGACATAGACTCACAGAGGGACTCTATAGATTCTATAGATAATGAGTGTTCTGTTGCCTAATAACCGGTAGTCAAATGCCACTATTTTATCGGGCAGTCTCCGGATGGTCATCCACGGTGACCTTCGAGACTACCAAGGGCCAAATCTTGTGGACATTCCTGACTACAGTAGTTCCGGAATCCTTACCTTCTGTGCTCGAACTTCAGTTCCGGAGTCCACTATACAGGGGACTCGAACAACAGTTCCGGAGCACTGGGATTCGAACTATAACTATGCTGGTTCCGGAGTCATTATACCTGTGACTCGAACCCTTAATACTATGCTGGTTCCGGAGGCACTATACCTGTGCCTCGAACTCTTGCCGGTTCCGGAGGCACTATACCTGTGCCTCGAACCTTTAATACTATGCTGGTTCCGGAGGCACTATACCTGTGCCTCGAACCTTTTGCCGGTTCCGGAGGCACTATACCTGTGCCTCGAACTCTTGCCGGTTCCGGAGGCACTATACCTGTGCCTCGAACCTCTAATCGTTTATATAGCGCGCTTATATATTAGACTAACAGAGACTCACTCCCTATCTCCCTATTTCACTCAACCCTTAACACGGCAGTGTGATCCCTGGGACTGCGACAACATATAGTCACTTACCCATGGATGCACACCGCCCGCATTCTTCCACCAAAAAACTGTTAGGGAATCTTTACCTGGATCGTTGCCTGAAGAGATACCTTTCACCCTCTTATTATTAGTCTGTCTATGAAATCTATGTCAATTACCGGTATACCGGGGGCCTGTATGGTTCGCAAAGAAAAACACACACAACAGCGTATACAATACAAGCTCTCTCTTTATTCTTATCATACATAGCATTTATAGCCCTATACAGCCCCCTCCCCTACAGGGAGGGGCGAGGTGCACAGTTTCGTTTCAGCAGAAAACAGAAGTTATAAAAAAACAGAAAGACAAAACTTGTTCACAGGAAGGGGGGGAGGGGGGGGAGTATAGATAACAGTTTCTTCAGTAACCCATCTCCTCCCCCGTGGGGGGTTTGGATATTCTGCACATTCTATCATAACGGCCTTGAGGAACTAGAACAGACCAGTCTGGTGGTTTCCTCCCTAGTACATAGATTTCTGCAGAATCAGTCAAATGTAACTTTTAACCCTATAGGTGCCGAACATAATTCTTACACACATTATCCCTGTACCCTTCAGAACCCGTCCTAGTCCCATACCACATGTTGAACCCATTCCCACTGTGTCCATGGTGGTCTATGGCACATTAGCTTGCTCCTCAGCATCCTGCTGCCCTTTCAACTCAGCATCAGAAGGAATTCGAGCAGTTGCAAATTCCTCAAATTCCAAAATGTCACTGCTACTGGTGGTGGTGATGCCCACCTTCATCCCTGTCTCCCATTCATACTCAGTTTCTGCTAAAAAGGCCATCAATATCGCTTCTACCCCAGCTTCTCCACCATCATCATCACCACCTCCACCACTAGCCCCTGAGTGTTGCTGCTGCTGTTCTATTACAGACATCTCATTGCTGTTTGGAGGAGGTGATGAGGAATGTGACAGAGGGTCCCCTAATGTCACACTTGCCATTTCTTGGTGATGTGAAGAAGGCAGCCTGACAGCAGTAGCAGCAGGGACAGGCATCTGATATGTGCTCCTGCTGGTGGTGGGATTAATTGTGTTCCTGCTCTCCCCCAACAACAGATCTGGACTCTTAGGGCTAGATTTAAAGGCAGCCGTTAGTAAAAAAAATCACTAACGAGTGCGTTAAGTTCCATGTAGCAATTCAAAGATCCGTCTAAAGAACAGCTAACGGCAGTTTCAGAATCCTTACGGCCGATACACTTACGTGCATTCAGACGCATGGAACAACATACCCCAGAGCCATTCAAAGGCTTGCGGTACTGTTAACAGCTGAAAAAAGACACACCTAACGGCAAAAAGTTAAGACCCACTTTTCTCAGACGTTAGAACTTAACGGGCAAAACAAAACACCCGTTACATAGGAAAATACACAAAATGCTTACCGCACAAGCATGTAAAAGGAAAAATTAACCCGTGCAATGCCAAAACAACACAAAAACATGGACAGACAACACAAATCACTGTCACACAACAAGCAACACCACAGGGACAAGGACCCCCAAAAAAACAACAACACAACATGACACAGAATAATGGGGGTTATCACACAAAGCAGACACCTGCAAATATAAGCTCACCTGTGCAACATCAACACGTGACCTGCACCCCACAACTACACACCCGCAAATGGCAGACACATACCAAGCACAACACACCACATCTTATAACACACACCTGCAAACACTTACCTGGACAAAAACAACTCACCATTGGTCAGCACTCACCTCATCACCACACCTACACAATGCCCTATCAAGTACTTAAAGGGACAACTCACCACACTCACTTGTGGCTTGTTTTCCACTCAGGGAGGGAGAGAGAGAGAGAGATAGAGAGAGATAAAGAGAGAGCGCAAACAATATGTTGGGTTACATATTGTTGCGAAGACTGCGGAGAAGGCATGCAAGGGAGAGAGCTAGGGAACATCAGCAACCCCCAGGCACACCTGATCAACAGCATTCACCTGTTGTAAATGAGGAGGCTCTGGCTCAGCAGCCACACAGGAGTCCATCCCCACCTGGAGGACAGCACCTGCCTGCAGATGCACAGCTGCAGCAACAGGATGCTCCACAGCAGCAGAGGATGTATAGACATCCACTAAGGCCCAGGGTTTACCGCCCAAGGGCCACCCTCTTTGGAATGACTGATGATGAGGTCATTGATCGCTACAGGTTGAGGCCTGACAGCATCATTGCCTTGTATGAGGTCATCAAAGATCAGGTGGATCCTATCTACATCCACAACCATGCCCTAACTGGCCTGCAAAAACTACTGTGTGCCATACACTTCATGGCAAGTGGGGCCTTTCAGTCCACTGAGGGTTACGTATCTGGCATGTCACAGGCCACATTCACCAAGGTGTTGGCCCAGGTCCTGCCAGCCCTCAAAAGCAAGGCCGGTACCTATATACATTTTCCCACCACATGGACTGGATACATGTCAAGCAGGCCTTTTACGCAAGGGGAGGCATGCCCAGAGTCATGGGTGCTATAGATTGCACCCACGATCGTATTAAAGCCCCAGCACGTGACGCACAACTATTTATCAACAGGAAGAACTTCTGCTCCATCAACGTGCAGATGGTGTGTGACAGCAACATGAGGATTATGAATGTCTGTGCAAAGTATCCTGGCAGCTCACATGATTCATACATTCTCCAAAACTCCTCAGTCCACAGAGCTTTCGAGAATGGAACTTTTACAGGGGGTGGCTTATGGGTGAGTTCACAATACAAAATCACACCACATATTCAGGCGTACACACAACGCTGCTCAGCATGCACCTGACCCACAGCTAGTATGTCCAACACACAAAACATCATTCACACAACATGTGCTCCCTGTCTCACCATGTCACTCACGTTACACAGGTGATGCTGGCTATGGCTGCAAGTCCTGGCTACTGACCCCTGTGGCCAATCCCCAAACACATGCCCAGGAAAGGTACAACCAGGGTCATGCCAGAACGAGGAATGCCATTGAGCGGACCTTTGGCCTCCTCAAGTCAAGATTTAGATGTCTGGACCACTCTGGGGGAGCACTGCAGTATGCACCTCCTAAGGTGTGCGACATAATTGTGGCGTGTGCAATACTGATCTCCCACAACTCCACAAGTAACTGTGTCAACATGTCGATTAGACCAGTCCTGAGCTGGTGGAGTAGTGTTTTCACCCTGGCCACCTCCGACTCCAGGGCTTATATTCTGGTCTCCAATTGGGCTATGTTCCTCCTGGATTGCATCCTGCTCCTGGTGATGTTGCTGTCTGTACTCCTGCTCGACCTGAGTAGTCTCCTCTGAAGGGCCATACACTCCGCCTCCATCACTGTGAGGTGTGCAGTGCTGGAGGTGGATGTGCCCGGTGTCCCTGGTGCTGCTGTTTCTTCTGCTGCTGAGGGTGCTGTTCCCTCTGCTGCTGAGGGTGCTGTTTCCTCTGCTGCTGAGGGTGCTGTTTCCTCTGCTGCTGCTGGAGGTGCTGTGGCTGCTGTGACAGCTGTTGGAGTGGCTAGTGCAGATGATGGGCATATGCCCACCACATCAAGTGACTCCGAGCTGCCCAATGATGTGTGTGCTGGTGGAGGTGTGAAAATGTCCCTGGGTAGGGGGCGCTGGGGATCACCAATCAGGCCCAGGTGTGGGTAGTCCAGTGGCTAAGGGTCATATGGTGGTCACTGATAGGTGCTCGGACCCCACCTAGGATCATATCTTGGGGCATGCTGTGGAGCCATCAAGGAGGGTGGGTTGATCTGGGAGGCATATGGCCCATATTGGGTGGTGGCCACTGTCCCTGGCAGCCATTGCCTCCCTGGCGGTGGTGGTGCTGCTGATGGAGGGTAGTAGCTGGTGGAGGTGGCTGGATACGTCCATCTCTCCTCCTGTTGCATCCAGCCACTGTACTGGGGAGGTGCAGATTGAAGGGGTGCAGCCTGTGGTGGTCCAGCTTGAAGGGGTGCAGAAGGTGGTGGTCCAGCTTGAAGGGGTGCAGCCTATGGTGGTCCAGCTTGAAGTGGTGCAGAAGGTGGTGGTCCAGCTTGAAGGGGTGCAGAAGGTGGTGGTGCAGCCTGTGTTGGAGGGGATGGTGATGGTGGGTACGGTGACCACCGGCTGGTCCCCTCCTCTGTGTACTCCTCACTGGGGGGTGACATTGCCTCCTCCACTGGCTCCCACTGGGCTTGAGGGACGTAAGCTGTGTGGAGAAATATGATGTTGTGATTAGTGACCTTAGCCATATGTTTGTGGAGACAGTTATACTTTGATATGTGGTGAAGAAAAATATATGTGTTTGGGTTAATCCCCCTGGGTAAACAAGGGTACTCCCACTGCTGAAAGGTGTTGTTTGAGCTATTACGGGTGAAGGTTTCATTTTAAGGTGCAATATCACAGTGGCCCAAAATAGTACAGTGGGGCTGTTGCAACACACTCCCATGTAGATATCTGGTCCCTGTACCAGAGCTGTCCATATGATAGTGTAGTAACAGCACTACTGTGCAATTTCATGACACTGGGATATTGTCTCTGACATATCCATAGCTGAGCTGTGATACCTTTTGCATCAACACACCTTTCAGCAGTAGGAATACCATTATTTAACTCGGGGGAGGGGTGGAATCCAACAACATATATTTGTCTTCACAACTTGGAGGGATAGCTATCCCTCCAGGGGGATGGCAAAGGTTAAGTCCACCTTGATGTCAGATTGTAGACATTATGGAAACATATGTTGTTCGCTGTTAGTCCTATCCCTCCTACCCTCATGGTTGTTCAGATATTGCTCTATGTGACAGATGTAGATTTCAGTTATTTGTCCACACGAGGGCTTTTCTGCAGAGCCAAAATCACCCCATTTAGAGAAAAATACTTAATTGGAATGGTGTACAGAGTGTGTATGGTTTGCAAGCACACTCTGTGGACCATTCCAAAGAGGTATTTATCTTGAAATGTTGCGACTTTGGCTCTGCTGAAGAGCCTCTGTGTGGTCAAATGACAGATATCTCCACCTGTTACATAAAGCAATATCTGTATAACCATGAGTGTTGGAGGGATAGGACTTAGATCGAGACCCATCTTTTTACGATGGCAATGATATGACATCATGATGACATTACCCATAGCTATCCCATTACAGTCACACACAAGTAGAAATGGTCATATATGTATGTGGATATGTACCCTTCATATGGATACAGTAATATCCTTCCAAGATGTGAAGCCAGAGAGCAGTTCAGTAGGTGTGATTGCCTTACTGGCTATATATGTGCACCCATCCAACAATACATTGGATTGATATGATGGATATGAACATACCTCGTATATCCCATCTACGTAGAGTGTGATATACTATGTATGTGTATTTGGATGGTAGCAATGTAAGTTGATTTGTGATGGGTGCACATATATAGCCAGTAAGGCAATCGCACCTACTGAACTGCTCTCTGGCTTCACATCGTGTTGGGACATATTTAGAAACATTTGAATCCTAAGGGTAACAATCAAGCCAGTAGTGAGGGATATCTTTGATTGAGGCCTGTTTTTCTCTGTGTATGAGCCCATCCATCGTTCTGTGTGAGGCAACCGTACTCAATCCTAGATATCCATCAGTCATGGCCTGTTGGTGACCAAGGTACAATGTTTGCTATTTGGTTCCCATGTGTATCCTGCAAAGAGCGGCTGGTGTACCATCCATCCATGGCATCAGCACCCCTGTGGATCCATGTGGGAATCAGACGTGGGATATGTCATTTCAAGTTAGAGTAAATGATTGCAGCCACAACACCAAGGCCTACTTTTTCCACCTTTAATTCTGTGGAATAGTTTTCGGCCTGTGTGTTGCACATACAAGCATTTATTCTCTGGGACACTGTGATGTGTGACCTGATCCACCCTTTTTGTGATTCAGTAAGCAGTGATGGTGAACTGATGAAGTGAACATGATGGTGACTTCTCCAGTGATCTCCTTTCCCCATTTCCAGTGTTTTCCATGGAGTCTGTACAATGGGACCCTATGAACTTGATTCTTGTTTTGGCATATTCTCCATAGACTAACACTGGTATTGGTGAAGTGAGGGTGTGTGAGGGTTACTTTGTGTCCACCATCTCTTTGTCACCGCTTAGTGAATGTCCCCTGTGTAGCATGTGATCGTTGGCCTATTGACTTGTTTGTTGTCTGGTTAACCCTTTGAGTCCCAGAGGGGTTGCCAAAGCATTGTGATAGATGCATTGATGATCCCTCTAGCACTCAAGGGGTTAGGTGCTGACTTCCCTGTGGGGACATGGTTGACACTGTGTGTGAACAGTGATGATATATAACAGACAACATTTTAAACATAAAGGTTTGTGTATTGCGTGTGATGAGCACAGCGACAGGAGGGTTGAAGTAGGACTTTGACAGGTTTGTCCCAAGTTGGACCTTGACATTTGTCCTGGTGTTGTGTCCTGTTTTTAACCCTCAGGGTGCTGTGTTGGTGCAGTTGTATGGATGAATGATGGGCATGTGTTGAGGTGTGACTGTGTGTGCAGCTGGTGTTGGTTGATGTAGTGTGTTATGTAGTGTTGCACTTACCAGTAGTGTGGAGGCTCCTCTCATCCCCAGTGTCAGCTCCTCCAATGACTCCCTCGATCAGGGTCGGGGACATGGTCTGCCGCACCATCTCCTCCCAGCCACAGAAGGTGATAGGAATGGGTGGGCCACCTCCAGTGCCTCGGGGGTGCTTGGCGAGCTCTGTCATCTTGTTATTCACCACCATCCGGCAGTCGCCCCATCTGTTTTTGATGGACTCCACATCCCGCCTGCATGGAGATACCACTTTGACCCGGCTGCAGATCTGTTTCCAGGCTGCCTTCCTCCTCACTGACAGGCCAGGGACCTTCGTCGTAGGGTGAAGAACACTCTGCCTCTCCAGGACAGCTTCCACGAGAGCCGTGTTCTCTTGCCTGGTCTCACCCTGACTGTGTGTGTTGCTCCCCAGCAACTACCCCTCGTCCCACTGCAGGTTCTGTCCCTGTCCTGCGTGTGCCTGCTCTTGTTGGCCGGGTCCCCCTCTGCCCTGCGGATCTCCCTCTCCCACCCCTGCTCTGCTGAGGGATACCCTCCTGACCTTCCTCCTCCTCCACTACTCTCCCCATCCCTCTCTCCTGTCCTTCACTCCTTGCCATCACTTACCCACTCACACCCAGGCACTCCCACAGGCCCTCACAGACACACTCGATCCACTCACTCTCTGTCACACACTTTCACTCACAGATTCACACTGTCAAAATAAAATGTAAAATGTGTAAGGTGTTATAAAATAAAAGGACTGTGTATGTATGTGTATGTGTTTGTATGTGTGTATGTAATATGTGCAAAAGTGTGATATATGTATAGTAAGTGCAGGACTTAAAATTTCCACTCGCCACTAGCCAATGGCGAGTGAAAATTTAGCCCTGGCGAGTAGAAATTCAGCCCTGGTGGGTATGTGTTGGCTTGCAGTAGGGAGTAACTTTTCAGGTCTGTCTAGTAGCAAAGGACTGCAACATTTAAGCCCTGGTAAGTGCACCTCTTTCCAAACTCCAAAATCTCCTTCTACTTCCAATGAATGCTCCTGTCTCCCTCTCTCTGATCACTATCCTTCGCTCCTGGGTCCTGATATCTGGCTCTGAAGCACTCGATAACAGACAGTGTGTGACGGTTATTTTTGGGTATATATAGGTGTATTTGAAGTTTTTTGATACATTGGGGCTTTGTGATTGGCTGTGTGTTTGAATTTGTTTTTGCATCAATCAGGGTTGCTAGACAACAGCAGCCGTTATGTGTTTATGCTTGTGTTACGTGTTTTGTGTGTGCCTACGCTCGATAGCTATTCTCGTAAAGTACCTATTGAATCTGCCGTAACTCATGTATTATTTGCGAGCGATGTGCTTTTTTCACTTAGCGGTTGGTTTAACGTGAGCCTTTAAATCTAGCCCTTAGTCTTCAGGATCCTGTTCCATTTGGACACTTTAGTGAAGGGAAAGGGAGGACTCCCAGGGTTAGAGGAATAGTTTGGGCTCCCTTGACCGCTAAACTGGATGCTCTCAAATGTTTTCCCTGCCACTCCGGCTGCTTCACCATTACTGCTACTACTACACCAACCACATCAAGTTCAGCCGCAGAGTCTTCCTCCTCAGTCTCACAGTCAATAGTAATATGAGGAGATTGTTGTTGATCACCCCGTTCTACACACCTAACGTTAACAAGCTGCTGGACCTTAGTAGTAGTAGTACTAGCACTGGAAGGACTGCTTCGGGATGGCAATTGTGACTTAGGGTCCCTTGCTGTTACACTTGGTATCATTTTCTCCTCCCCCCCCTCCTGAGTACTATAAGACACACTAGCAGCAGGCAAAGTATTGGTGGCAGCAGGTTCAGCAGTGGCAGAAGGTACAGCACTGGAGGCAGCGGGGCAGCACATCTGGCAGCAGGTACAGCAACGGTGGCTGCATATACAGCACTGGTGGCAGCAGGGTCAGCACGTCTGGAATCAGTTTCAGTAATGGTGACTGCAGGTACACCACTGATGGCAGCAGGGGCAGCACGTCTAGAAGCAGCTACAGCACTAGTGGTAGCAGGGGCAGCACATCTTGCAGCAGGTACAACAATGGTGGTTGCAGGTACAGTAATGGTGGAAACAGGGGCAGCATCTCTGGAAGCAGGTACAGCACTAATTGCAGTAGGGGCAGCACATCTGGCAGCAGATACAGCAATGGTGGCACTAGCAGCAGGGGCAACATGTCTTGCAGCAAGCAAAGGCAGCTGACCTATCCTGCTCTCACTAGTACCACCCTTTTCTCCATCCCTTCCCATTCCATTCCCTTTTCTCCCTCCCTTCCCATTAAATTCCCCAAGATCCCTTGGGGTGATTTAGGGGGGGTGGCCGGCGTTGTTTCAGTACTGCTAGTCACGTCCTCCTCAGACTCCAGTTCCTCCTTTTACTGCTCATAGTGATAGCAGTCACTATTTTATTGTTGTATTATGTGAATGGATAGAACAAAATGAAACCCACAGACACTTGGTTATAATAATTTTTATTTATTTAATTTGTTTATTTTTATTTTATTAACCCCTTCACGACCGCAGTTCTGGTACGTAACCTTCCCTTAAGGACCGCTTTGAAGATTCCGCCATGCCGGTACACGTGACCTGTGACACGTACCGGCACGCAGCGCTGGGGACTGAGAGAGACCGTTCCAGTCTTGGAGCGGTCAATTTCACTCTCTGTTTTTACTTACAGCGCTCCCGGAGGAGCGCTGTAAGTAAAATGTATGTGACGTGCTATGACAGTCAACGGTCCTTAACGTAAAAACAGCATGGCGGTCATAGAACGGCACGCGGTTGTTAAGGGGTTAGGGTATAGAACACTGTAATTATGGCGAATATTTTTTTCGCTTTAGAGAAGTGGGAGTTGATTAATATTTTTCCATAGTTCTATTGAGAAAGACCAAAGAGAATTTTCAATAGTGTTGATATGGTGAAAACTAATCTTTTTTTCCCTCTAATCTCATTGACAGCAGGGAGTTTAAAAGGAACTCTCCTATGATCCTCATTTCAGCCTTTGACAAAGCAGGTCGGACAAAAACATGTCAGGTGTTTTTAGTTGTATCTGAAAGACAAAACAGAATGCCAGAACTTGAAAGTTAATATGATACAATTATTTTAAAGGGATAATAATGTTCCATAATAAAAGCAGCTCTAATTAATCATCATAGTATTTGGACTTTGGAGAGTGTTATTTGAATTATGTCAGAGTTATAGTTCAAGAGTAATACAATGACAAAGTATCCCCCTCCCGCCCCTTTTACTGATGTAACACTGCTCAGCCAGAGCAGAAGGGAGGTGCACAGGTAGATTGCAGAGAGGGACAATCTTCAATTAAGATAAGGGAAAAACCTGAAAAACTTGTCAAGGGGGGCAGGGCTTTCATTGTTCTCATAGGAAGAAGATTGTCCCCTGCTGTTATCTGTCTGGTCTATGGACTGCATTACACATCTGAGAAGAGATGGCTTACACTAGGTAAAAGGGGCGGGAGGGGAAGCTTTGCTTGTGAATATCTCTCAAACCATAAAGGTTTGAGAGATAAGACTTATATCGTTCTTCATGTTTTTTTAATGCCTACAAAATAAAATAAAGATAAAATGAAGTATTACTATCCAATTAAGCTAACAAATCCTACTTATCCTTATAAGTGTGTGACAAGTTTTGCAGTGACCCCCGGAATGCAGGAAGTAAATGATAGGAAACAAAGATAGTTAAAATTGGTGTGCTACTTAGAGCACCCGAGAGTAGGACCTCCCTGCAGGCATTCTGAGGTACAGGTCTGCCCACACTACTCAACAACGAGATCAATATAGACTATATTGCTGAAAATGAACTAATCACCTTAGCTAAACTATTGCAAGTTAAACTAAAGAGGGTGTTTTTTCGTACCAAGGCTCCCGTATATAAGGAGGTGTGATTATATTTATATGGGATAACCATCAATTATTTTAAAGCGCACACATGAATATAGCATTCAAAGATACCCTGTGAGAATCTCATTGAGGGGATACTATAAAAAAATGAACTCTGACAAACACTGGGCGTATCTAACATATTTTTGGATACCCCATATATAACAGTTACGTTTTGTTTGACCTTTAAATGTTTTACAGCAAAAAGAAAGATATATATCTCATACTGAAACAGTTATAAGAATTTCAGTGAATATATTCTTTAATAAAAAATTACTTTCTGGGATTACATTTAATATATAAGGAAGTGGAATTTGGTTTTCTTTTAAATTAATGTTTTTATTTTTTTATGTTTATAATAAAAGTTATACTTTATACTATTCCCTGACACCATTACGAAAAATAGATCCACTTAGGTGTTACATTGAATCATTATGAACCCTTATTAGATCCACTTTTTTTGGGATTTCCCCCCCCCCTTTTTTTGGATATGTTGGTAAAACTATAAATAATTGGCATTTTGGTACTCTGACGTGCTGGGGCTTTTTCAAATAATTGAAAATTTCACAATCAACCATAAACATTTTTGGTATATACTGTGTGATATTTTTGTATTTATGACATCACAGCTTGTTCTGAAAAAAACAATGTATAGTTTAACTAGAAAGTTACCTTCAAGAATCACACCTGAACAGATTAATAGCATAAATTCTGAAATGTTCAGCCTCCACGACCTAATGAATGGCCCAAACCTCTGGCTCTGAAAGGGCTAAAAGGAAACAATGGTAGGCTGTAAAACATAAAATATACTATAACTGGGCACTTTCCACAGTGTATAGTCATTGCTTAGATAAGAACTGCCCAATGGCTAAAGTATCCACAGTGAATTCTTTGACTGACGTAATCCAGATCAAACATTAAACAAAAAGATGATAAAATTAGATAAAAATCTTCAGATAGCTATAAATAAGCAACACACTGTTCTTTTATAAACAAGATCAAGGACAGGACAGATATGGAACTTTTCTACTGATAACTGCCCTCTGATATTCTATCATCAAAGATAACATTCCCAGAGAAGAATGTATCCTCTCTAACTATGGACCTGTTTACTTTCCTTACATACACGCACACACCCTAACTTACAAACACCATCTGATTGTGACTGTCAGTTTATAAAACACTAATACATTTTGTACGTTATTGCATGGTAACATATGAAAAAACAAAATTAAAAACTTATACCAACCATACTGAGGCTATTCTCTGGAGAACTTACAAGCTAGGCCATCTGTGAAAAGGCTAAACACTGACTGTAACTTTAACCTCAGTAATAATTTTTCACAACTTTATGTTTTGAGTGTCAACAGGTATCCAAAGCAATGCAATACAATGTGTTGGCTATTGCTGTGGTACTCAAAGGTTGCCATTGTTCCTTTCATTTTGTTAACTCACAAAAGCCCATTGTAGACAGAGTTAAAAATAACTGGGAATCCTATATAATAATTTGCTAAATGTGTTTGTCAGAAGCGTCATGCCCAGTAGAGACGACTGTGCGCGATGCAGTCATGCACACCACAGACTGATATTATTATTATTATTAATCTTTATTTATATAGCGCCAACAAATTCCACAGCACTTTACAGTAGGGAGTAGACATACAGAGGTATTAAATAGTACAATCAAGTGTGGAGAACAGAAGGATCAGAGGGCCCTGCTCGTGAGAGCTTACAGTCTAGAGGAAGGTAGGTATGACACAGGAGGTGTAAGTGCTATTGGGTGTAAGTGCCTCCTGCCACCTGACCTGCCAGTCAGTGGGTGGGAGTGAGAAGTGCTGTTGAGTGCAGTGGTCAAGGCAAGGGGTAGTTCTTAGTGATATTATTTATGGAGGCAGGTGATAGGCTTCCCTGAAGAGGGGAGTTTTCAGGGAGCGTCTGAAGATCTGAAGGATCTGAGGATGTGATCTGAGGATGTGATAAGAGCAGTGGAGAGGAGAAGGTCGTGTGCAGAGCGAAGATGGTGAGACGGAGTGTATTTGGAGATGAGAGATGAAATGTAATGTGGTGCGGTGTTAGTGAGGGCTCTATAAGTAAGCACCAGAATTTTGAATTTAATTCTGTATGCTAATGGGAGCCAGTGTAGGGACTGACAGAGGGGTTTGGTGTCAGAGAAGCGATGAGTGAGGTAGATTAGTCTTGCAGCAGAGTCCATTATGGACTGTAGTGGGGTTAGTCGGGTGAGAGGAAGGCCAATTAGTAGAGAGTTATAGTAATCAAGGCGGGACATGATTAGTGTTTGGACTAGAATTTTGGTAGTGTCATGTGTGAGGAAGAGTCGGATTTTAGAGATGTTGCGGAGGTGGAGGCGGCATGATTTGGAGAGTGACTGGATGTGAGGAATGAAGGATAGGGCAGAGTCAAATGTGACCCCCAGACAGTGAGCTGTAGGGATCAGTGTGATGGTAGTGTTGTTGATGGTGAGGGTAATGTCTGGGGTAAGGCTGGTTGTGGTTGGAGGGAAGATGATTAGTTTGGTTTTGCCAAGGTTAAATTTGAGTTGACGGGAGGACATCCAGGAAGACACAGAGGACAGACAGTCAGACACTTGGGACAGGAGGGAAGGGGAGAGGTCAGGGGAGGAAATATATATTTGAGTGTCATCAGCATAGAGATGATGGTGAAACCCAAGGGAGTTGATTAGTTTTCCGAGGGACGAGGTGTAGAGTGAGAAGAGCAAGGGTCCCAAGACTGATCCTTGCGGCACTCCAACAGACAGTGGGATGGGTGGAGAAGTGGAGCCAGTGTAGGAAACGCTGAAGGAACGGTTGCAGAGATAAGATGAAAACCAGGAGAGTGCAGTGTCACAGATACCTAGGGAGCGGAGGGCATGGAGGAGGAGAGGGTGATCTACAGTGTCAAAGGTGGCTGACAGGTCCAAGAGAATGAGTATGGAGAAGTGGCCTTTTGACTTGGCGGAGAGCAAGTCATTGGCCACCTTAGTGAGGGTGGTCTCGGTGGAGTGATGAGGGCATAGGAATCTGGTGAGCTGATTATTTGCGAGATGCTCAAGGAGCTTGGAAGCAAATGGGAGCAGAGAAATTGGTTGGTAATTTGACAGTGAGTTTGGGTCCAGGGAGGGTTTCTTTAGGATCGGTGTGATGAGTGCATGTTTGAAAGAGGATGGGAAGGTGCCGGTTGAGAGGGAGAGGTTGAATACGTGAGTAAGGATTGGAGTTAGTAGAGGGGAGAGTTCTTGAGTGAGGCGAGATGGGATTGGGTCGAGAGGGCATGTGGTTGGATTTGAGTGAGTGAAGAGACGGGAAACTTCATCCTCGGTGACGGGTGAGAAGGAGCTTAGTGTGTATGTGGGAGAGGTGACAGGGCTGGGATGGCTGGGTGGGGGTGGGAGTGATGAAATGTCATCTCTGATAGATTTTATCTTGTCCTTGAAGTGGGTGGCAAGATCTTTGGCAGAGAAGATAGTGGAAGGTGTTTGTGTTGGTGGGTGTAGAAGAGATTTGAAGGTTGCAAAAAGGCGTTTCGGGTTAGAGGAGAGATTAGAAATCAGAGAAGAAAAGTATAATTGTTTGGCCAGGGAGAGGGCAGAGCTATATGAATGGAGTATGAATTTATAGGGTACAAAGTCGGCTGTGGAGCGCGATTTCCTCCAGTACCTTTCAGCAGTGCGTGAGCACCTCTGGAGGCATCGCGTTTGTCTTGTGTGCCAGGGTTGTAGTGGGGTTGTGCATGGGTGGCGTGGAGTGGCAGGTGCTGCTGTGTCAAGGGCTGTTGTGAGAGTGCTGTTGTACTGAGCAGTAGTTTGTGAGTGTGAGGATGGGGTTAAGAAGAGGTTGCAGCGATGCAGAGAATTGTTGCGGATCAAGAGTATGTAGATTTCTCCGCATGCTCTTGGTCACGGTGGTGGTGGGGGGGTTTGGATGGTATAATGAGGTTACTGGTGAGGAGGTGGTGGTCGGAGAGGGGAAAAGGGATATTAGAGAAGTTGGAGACTGAGCAGAGGTTAGTGAAGATCAAGTCAAGGGAGTGACCATCACTGTGCGTGGGGGAGCTGGTCCACTGTGATAAGCCAAGGGAGGTTGTTAAGGAGAGGAGTTTGATTGTGTGTGTGTGGGGGGGTGTTATGATTACCTATGGGGATGTTGAAGTCACCCATGATGAGGGTAGGGACATTAGAGGACATGAAGTGAGGGAGTCAGGAGCTGAAGTGATCAAGGAATTGAGTAGTAGGGCCAGGTGGCCTGACTGCCCGCACTGCGGCTGATAACAGAGCGAGGCTCCGAATTCAGATCGGTGAGCAGAGAGTGGACTACGGTCTGAATTTGGAGCTCCCCGCTCCATGATCAGCCACAGCACGGGCAATTTCTACTGTGCATGACTACACCTCAGCCATTGCTGGGTGGCACTGTGGCACGTGTACACGGGCTCTTCAACTAGTTTATATAAAATAAATTCAGTTAATCTTAACCATTTGAATGACAGAGCAAGGATTAATTTCCATGGTGACTTCTGTATTTATAGGTGGTTGGGCATCATTGTTAACTAAAAGATAATTAAGATCATCTTTTTTTTCTGCACAAGATGCCTAGAGTCTCTATTCAACAGTCTCTGCCTCTTTTCTTATGCAATAAGTTGTGTACAAAAAAGGATGATCTTTGCAGCAATACATTTGTTGCTGCAGAGATCAACTTATTTCTGATTGCAGAAGAAAATAGCCTTAAAAACTAAATAGAGACTCCAGTCTTCTCCATACTAAGCTGACCATGCCACATATTTAACTGGAAACAGACAAGCTATATGCATATTTCTGTGTTGCACTATAATCAAAGCAGCCCTGCAGAATACATCTTTTTCTGTGCATCCCAAGTTAATGGCCAGGTCATGTCGACATTCTTCAGGCACCACCTGCAACATAGGAACAGAGCAGGAGAAAAGATGCGTTTAAAGTTTAGTTAGCAATGCCCAATAGGCCTCCAAAATGAAACAGGTGAGAAATGGCAATTTTGCTCGGGGCTTCCAGGGTAAGTCTGGAACGTATGATAAATCTTGGGTTTCCCCAGGATCTATTATTCTCATGGGACGTCAAACTGAGGCAAACCTGATTAGAGGCCAAAAAGGAAATGAGAAAGAAGGTTAAAGCTACATTCATTTCATGAACTGGTTCTGGGATGTAGCTGGTGAAACAATTAGAACACCACCTCTGCAGCCTCTGAATAATATGTGATGGTACTTGATTTTTAGAAGCTGAGGAGGCAGATCCAATCCTATAGGAATGGCCTGAGAACCTAGACTCATCATACCCTATTCTGGTTAAACGTTTCCTAAGATATTTAACAAAATTGGATGTAGTGAGAGGGCCATCTGGCATTGGGAGCAATGAACCATAGTCCATCTTATCTATAAGTATTTTGTGAAGTTTATGCAGTGTAGTGACTGGACACTATTTATCTCTAGTGGGGAAATATGGTATGTGATGACTGAGATGAGCCTAATCGGTTTTAGAATGAGATAGAAAAAGTGAGCAGTCATCTGATTTAACCATAAGCTGTGATTTCGATAGAAAAGGTGCTGAACGTGAATGTGTGATAAATTCGCCTGGCCTAAGAAAGCCAAAAAAGGCCAGACAAATGGCTGCCTGAGTAATTAAAGATATATGCGTACCAAAGGGATGAGATTCCAGTAGGTCGAAAAGTTGTCTAAAAATCGGACCTGTGGTCGGTGACCGTGCACATGAAGGTAGGTGTGGGAGTTTAAATAAACCTTTAATGAACAATTTAACTTGAAAACTTGAAAATAGTGATGGGTTATGAGGTTGATGTAAAGCTAAATAATGTTGCAGACCAGCTAAATATAATTTAATTGTGAAAGGTGATAGCTTGAGTGATAAATGACAAAATGCTCTGAAAGCCAGTGTAAGGGAAAATCTTTTGCTTCTGCAAGGCCTACAGATGCGCATTAGCTATGCTCCGCTCAAAATGTAATATTTCTAGCTATGGTTTGCTCTAACAGTTATAGTTTGATAAGAGCTAATTAAGAAAATGATATCAACCTTGTGACACTGAAATTAGTTGAACAACATGTCCAGAACAAATCTTTTTATAACTTGTTTTGTCCTTGTTGCGGTAAGGGGCATTCTGCCAAATGATGAAGTAATTTGCAGGTGTGAATGTGTCCGAAGCCTTTTAACTATTGATCTCCCTCTGTTTTCCCATTGGTTAAATGACCGACAATGTCCATATCTGTTCATGTATCCTGGGAGGGGAAATCTCTCCCCTTAATTAACATGCCTACCACCCACTGATTTTGCATTATATAAACTGGTGAATTTTGCTTAATAAATTGGATAAGAAGTTATAGCACAAGATTCGTGTCTGCGTGTATTCATTTCTTATCCCCAGGCCTGCGACTTAGGATATCTCAGAGGAACAGTGTGGGAGTCCAAGGTCCCCGGGGAATAAAAGCAAACAGAGTATACAGAAGATAGAGACAGTTATCTACAACAATTTTGGCGTAGTCAGCAGAATCTTCACAAACGGGTGAGTTGACTATATTTTTATATATATATATATATATATATATATATATATATATATATATATATATATATATGTGTTTTCATATATGTGCTGTTATACATATGGTCTGCTCACTTGTCTCTGAGGATATTATTATTTGTGGATGACTGGTCTGTATTGAAGTTGGGTAACCAGGCCCAACTTAATCAGGTGACACACATGATTTTAGGATTTTTTTTTAGTGTTTTAAAGTGTCATGTGTGTTAATAGGGTAGTTTTAGGCACCTGATTGGTCTGTATTGGAGTTGGATAACCAGGCCCAACATAACCAGGTGATTTAGGCACCTGGTTGGGAGGCAGGTTCGAGTCCTGGCCTCAGTAAATATTGGAGTTGGGTAACCAGGCCTAACATAACCAGGTGGTTTAGGCACCTGGTTGGGAGGCAGGTTCGAGTCCTGACCTCAGTATAGTGAAATATTGATTACAGGGTAACCAGGCTCCTATAAAGTACACACACACACCCTTCCTCGAGATTGAATAAGTCATATTGTTATACTAACAGAATTATATGTATTTCAGTCCTTGTTTGTTATATGACTGTTACTAACCATTTTTTCATGTTATATATATGGCATTACATTTCCCTGTATTCTCATATAACACTTATTAATGTAACTTGAATGCATGTGTTTAAGTAATAATGTTTGGATACTATGCCGTTATAATAATTGTTACTCACCAATAATTCTTATGTACAGAATGTACCTAATACTATGTCCATAAGTAAATTGTTTGTTTCACAAAAATAATAATAACAATACTTTGTCTCCAGATGATTTACGGGGTTAGACCACATAGTTCACTCAAATTTATCCCCCTGATATATGTACGGGTCAGAGTAGATAATCTGTCCAGGTCTATCCCTGAGAGATTTATATACATGGGTCGGAGTAGATAATCTGCCCTATGGAGACAAGAATTGAATATTTTACCTCGTGATTTTTAGGGGCAGCGTACATGAACACCCTATTGACCGGAAGGAAAATTAGTTAATCTAAAAGGAAAATGCAAACACACAAACAAGGGACTTGTAGTGCCTGAATATGTGATATTGTTCTGTTGTCTGTCCTTGTATTTTTGTCTGTTACAACTAACAGTTGCATGATATTATTTTATTGCTCTGTTGACCTTGGTAAGTGGTCCCACTGATACCATTTAAACTTAAATTATAATTGTGTTGATCATGTGTATATGTATGTGTATGTATATGTATGTATGTATTTGTATATCACTCTATACTGACCTGACGGACATTGTTTATTTTGGACCGAGACTTTGATATTATTACTATGAGAATTAATCAATCTAAACCTAGAAATTCTATAATAACCATTAAGAAGTGTAATACTGGTAAGACAATAAAGAGTTAAATACTGCGTGCAACATAATATGTATATAACATTACTAGAGTCCAAATAGGTAAGCGAGTAAGAAATAGGTTTACTTTTAAAAGGAGTTAGAAGAAAAATTGTTGAATTTGAGACAGAAGGTAAGACTGAGAAAAAAAAAATTTTTTTTGACCTGGTCCTAGAAATGCCGCTCATGACTGTGGGAGACCAGGTTGTTAATAAGTCCCCAGATATGTTAGTAATGACTGTATGGACTAAATCTTGTCTTAATCCCATTTAAATCCCCTAAGATCACAATATTTATTACAAAATATATATATTAAGAGACAGCAATTGACTACTTCTGATTACAGATTTTTGTTAGTATAATTACAGAAGTTAATTGTGATAATTTGAGTGAGAAAGATGATTTCCCTTTTTGACTGACGTAGGAGGTGATATATATTACGAAAAAAAAAAGACGGAGACTGCATTTAGATAGAAGGAACTGGAAAGTGAATGTTTGTGGAAAAGTTTTGATAATGGTTGGGAAAATGCATGTGGACTTAATAAGGTAGACGATTTGGGACCACTTTGTTATGAAGTGGCTCAAGTAGTCAGAATGTGTATTGATAATTTGCATAGCTGAGAAAGTGAAGCCTTGGAAATGGCAATAAAAATGATGGGTGTGACGGGTTGTTTTAAGAAAGATACAGAGAATGTGGAAATATAATTTCAGTGTGAGGCAGAGGGAAATGCAGAGGTAAATGGAATCAGGCTGCGAGAGAACCAGAAATAGGCTTCCAGTGATATTGATATACTTTATTCACATGATGATGGCAGAGAAGAGGTTAAGGATGCCATACTTGTAAAATTTTAGCTCTATGAGAAGTCAGCTTTTCTGTCTCTGCAGCTGCTACCCATCCCTCACTCCTTTCCCTATCTCTTTGTTCAGAGTGTACTAGTTTCAAGATCACGCAGCTGCTTTTGCTGTGTTAAATATTTATTGTTTTGTGAACTGAGAAATTGGATGAAAGATGACTGGATGTGGTTGAGGGATATGTAGATAGGAACAGATGCCGAGGGGTGTAAATGTAATAAAGTTGTTTTTGGACTTCAAATGAATCATGCTTATAGTTTTAGATTGTGTTACAGACTGTAATTTTTTCTAAATTACTAACCCTATAATACCTGTATGTTCTTTATAATTTAACTTGGATGTTAACATATTATTGATGAGAATATTTTCTTGTAATGTGCCCTGACCGCTAGGGTTAGTGGTTTGTTTTAGATCTCAGTGTATATGCATTGTATCAGCATTGTATGGAATAATGTTTTAATTTAAGGTATATGGTTGACCCCTACTCATTGTCCCATTGTTGCAAATGCTGGAATGTTTTTATGGATCTGTGGGGAAAATCTGGTTCAGGCATCAGTGTTCATATCCTTAGACTCAATTCACACTATGGTATCTATAGCACATTTTACCTGACACATTGCACACACTTCCCGATTATTTGAGTTAATTCAGCACTCTGCACTCCTAGTGCCTGATACAAACTATATGTTGTTTGTAGTACCATCATTTGCCACTTGTTTTTCTTTGTGCAGCACTGTTTTTGGCATTCCAGGGTGCCCTGACATGCAACCACTGTTTGCTTTCACTTATAAAGGGAATCAGTATGAGTGAAATAGATTGTGTGATCGATTCCCCCACTGTCTATTTTGCTGTAGTCAGGAAAATCCTAGCGTCTTGGTCACCTGATTGTGGCTCCACATTGTTTCTGTATGTGGATGATTAGTGGTTGATGTGTAGCCCAGATGAAGAGTCCTGTGTGAAAGATGCATCTTCTTTGTTGTAACATCTGGTCATAAGGTATCACCTGCTAAACTACAGTATTGTCAAGAGACTGTGAACTACCTAGGATTCGTGGACATGGACACATGGACACATGGACAGTGGCTGCTGGCTCCTGAATGAGTAAAAGTCATTATCTTGCTCCCAAAGCCAAAGACTAAAATCTGCAATGTTATTTTTCCTAGGCATGGTATTTACTGTAGACAATGGATTTCAGACTGTTCTCACCACGACTACACATTGAGACAGGATACCTTGAGAGATGCTCATGATGTAATACAATGGATTATGGACATGGCATATAAAGTGCCAAAAGTCTACAGCCTTATGTTTTGTTTCTGTTCTGGGACTGCCCAACTACTCTCTCCAGTTCATCTGTACTGTAAGGAGGGAGGTCCCACTGTTTCAGGATGTCCTTACAAAGGAAAATAAATGACTGCACTGTAGATTGGTGTTTTATTATTTAAAGCAATATCATCAGTGGTTCAGGGCCTGTCTGAATGCTTAGGAGCAGTAGCAGTCTGATGGTAGAGACGGTTCAGACACATGAGTGCACAGAAAGGATTTGGTTATGACACTATTTATACATTCAATATTACCTTTCACACACAGTACCTTTGTGACCTTACATACATTACTTTTATATTCTCCCTCTGACATATCAGAGGTTGAGGCACATGATTAATTATAGATCATTCATTCCCTATTGTACAAGCACTGAGGAATTAGTTGGCGCTATATATATGTGTGTATATATATGTATATATGAAGAATAATAATAATGGATACCTCATTATGACCTGACCTGTAGTCTGTTCCCTTTGAATGCAGTGAGACAATATATGTGGATGGGTCATGTACAAAATCAGCTGATGGGGTGCATATACTTTCTGTAGTCCAATTACCTGATAAGGTATTAATGGCTAACCCTTTCCCTTTTCTATCTGTCCAAGCTGCTAACTAACAGCTGTAACACAAGCATGCTCATTATTAGTAAACAGAGATGTGCCTATAGTGACAGATTTCAGGTATGCTTTTGGTGTGGTGCATAGTGTTGGAATTATATAGAAAAATAGAGGATTGCTGACAGAAATTATTTTTTACATCATCAAGTGGTTAATGATCTGTTGGATTTTATAATATTGCCATAAACCATAGCAGTAATCACATGCAAGGGCCATAGTAGAGTTGACAACAGTGACCCTAGTGTGAATGCGTTTGTAAATGACATTGCTAAAGACGCAGCCTTACATGGTCCACCCCACCCAGTTTATAATACTACCACAGACATTCAGTTCCACATGGTAATGATACCTCCATTTCCATCCCCAATATATACTCATTGCGAGTATTAGTCTCTAAGGATGACCTACAGTTTTGGTAAAAGGAGGGTCTGACACTAGACCATAATGGTCTATGGTCAGACAAGGAGGGTAGAATGGGGATACCTTAAAAGACCTGATAAGAAACAGACGTATAACTCCATACAGACTAGGTTTGTAATTATGAATTTGATAGAACTAGTAGAGAATTAAATATATAGATGTCTCATATACATAATAAATAATTTACAAAAATAGAACTAGTAGAGAATTAAATATATAGATATCTCATATACATAATAAATAATTTACAAAAATAAATAAATAAATAAATAAATAAATAAATAATGCATAGTGCTCATGACCAGTTGCCACCCCCTGAGGGACTAATGCAACAGTTAAGATTTTACACACATGCCCTAATCAGGAAGCATCCAATGCCTGTTGGTTATATGTGATTAGATTTTCAAATGGGTCGAAGCCTTTTCCTGTGGCCAGGGAAAATGCCAAAACCATTGCAAAAGTACTGTGTACAGAAATAATTCCCGGATTTGGATGCCATCTGATGATCAATAGGACAATAGTTTAATTAAGGATAAATTGAGGAAAGGTACTAGGCAAAGTCACATAAGTGCCCCAAGTCTTTAGGTGACTTGGAATGTATTAAATATGACTATGTATCACAATCTATTGATAAATTGAATGGCATCTATGGTGATGTTAGTCTTTTTTCTTCCCTTACCTACAGGCAAGCCAGTGCACCCATTCCAACCAGGCGACTCTGTATTAGTCAAATAACTCATCTGAAACAAGACTTTGGACCCCCCATTTGGTGAACGAACTACCGTCCTCACAGGAACCCGAACAGCTGTATTGACTGAGAATAGCCCAACATGGATACACACATGTAGCGTCAAGAAGGCTCCCCTGATGAAATAACACCCTCTCTTGATGAACAGTTCGTTGATGAATTTCTTACTCTCTATCTGCCACTAACCCATCTATAATTAACCCATCAAGAACAATCTCCCCAAGAATACTCTGACAATGACTCTGTTGGTGGGAGGAGCTACATCCGATTTGGGTTACGTACCCCAGATCCACCATATTGAAACTTTGAATGTATTTATATGATAATTTTGAGTGTTGTAATATGTGCTATTAGTAGGATTGCCATATCACTACCCTCTAGATCTTACCCACCAACAAGAACACCCATCCCAGATATAGGGCGGGTCAAACGGCAGGCCTTACAATTGCCAGAGGATTATGATTCCAGTATCAGGCTAATGAGGGATGCAGAAATTTTATCTCTAGGCATTTCAGTCATTGGGGTCCCTGGTTTGGCAGTAGGCACTGCAAAGACCATTAGAAAACTCGCCTGTGCTATGGTCAAGGCTATTAACCACACCTCTATTGCTATGGAAGAACTCTTGGCTGATGTCAAGAGCTTGAGGGGCATGACACTCCAAAACAGGGCCGCCATTGACTATCTGTTATTGAAGCATAACCATGGGTGCGCGGAATTTGAGGGAATGTGTTGCTTCAATCTATCTGACCATTCTAAGTCAATACATGATCATATCCAGGGATTGCATGACATAGTTAACAATATTAAACCGAGTACAATAGGAGATGAGTGGTGGGATTGGCTGTGGTCATGGCTTCCTAATTTTGCCTGGCTCAAGACACTGGTGATAGGTTTTCTCCTTTGTGTTTCCAACCTTCTCATGGCCTGCTGTTTCGCCCAGTGCTGCCCATTCCTTATTAGTTATGCCCGCTTCACTATGCCCTCAGTTGGTAAAGTCAGTTTCCCTTTTGTTCATGCTCCCACAAACCGGTCAAGCAAAGAGTGTAGCTGTGAAGACATTCCCATCAAAAAGTTAGACCCCACTTATGATGTTCCATTCCAAGCACTAGTACTGAGTGATGTCTATGAAAAGGTCTGCCCCTTTCCACCATTACCAGTACCCCCCTCCTACTAAGATGATTGACAGAATAATTACCAAACAACCTGGGGGGGGGGGGCTTTGTGTAACAATTAAAGGTTGATTGATTGTTCTTTTAATAAGAACAAAAGAGGGGACTGTAAGGGAAAATCTTTTGCTTCTGCAAGGCCTACACATGCGCATTAGCTATGCTCCGCAAACAGAGTATACAGAAGATAGAGACAGTTATCTACCACAGCCAGTATGACCTGAACTGAAAAAGGGTGCTGGGATTTATTAGATGCCCCAAGGATCCAAGTAATTGATCAGGAGAGTGGAGTAAGGGTGGGGATAAATTTAGTCAATAGGGAGGAACTCATAGTAAATGAAGATGTAGAAAAAAGGCATGTAGGGAGTAATATATGTAAAGACTTCAAAATTAATTGTATGCTAGCAAATGAAAGAAGTATGGTAGATAAAATAGGAGAACTGGAATTGCTGGCAGTTAATGAGCAATTGGACATAATTGTTATAACAGAAACATGGTGGAATGATGCACATGAATGGGCTGTAAATATAGAGGGCTATTTCCTGTTTAGAAGAGACAGGATTAATAGAAAAAGGGGAGGTGTGTGCTTATATTTGAAAAAAGAGATACATCCAGTTTTGCAGGGTAAAATTAGTGAGTAAACTGGCCAAATTGTGGAGCCCATGTGGGTAGAAATCGAGACTAAATGTGGTGTAAAAGGTAAATAACGGTGTTGGTGGGTATATGCTACAAACCACCAAATATTGATGACAATGTTGAGGCCCAACTACTATTGCAAATGAGGAAAGCTGCCCAGCTTGGGCATACTATAATTATGGGAGATTTTATTTATCCAGATATCAACTGGAAAAATTAGACCTGTCAGACTGCTAAGAAAAGCAGGTTTGTGAGCATGCTTCAGGAAAACTACATGTCACAAATGGTGGAAGTGTCAACAAGAAATAACAATGTATTGGACCTAGTGATAACTAATAACGCAGAAATGGTATCCAATATTAAGGTAAGGGAACATTTGGGAAACAGTCATCACAACATGGTTACATTTGAGATTGGTCTGGCAAAGCAAAACTGTATAGGTTCAACCAAAACTCTTAATTTTAAAAAAGCTAGAATTCAAATTTAGGTTGCAGAAATGTACCCAACAGTATATACCAATGGGGAACAAATGCAAAATAAGTTACAGCCAGTGTGGTTAACTGCACATGTAAAAAAGGAAATGGCAAGGAAAAAAAAACATTCAAATTATTTAAGTCTGAGGGAACTGAACAATCTTTCTTAAAATACAGGGAGTGCAACAAAGATTGCAAAAAGGCAATTAGGGTAGCAAAAATAGATAATGAAACTCGACTTGCAAGGTAAAGCAAGACTAATCCAAAAACATTTTTCAAATATATAAACAACAAAAAACTTAAGAGGTAATACATTGGACCTTTCAAAAATGAGATTGGTGAGTTGATTAGTGATGATAAGGAAAAGGCCGATGTTTTAAACACTTTCTTTGCATCAGTATATACAAGGGAACACGGAATGGTAGAAGAGCCTCCACAAGTAACAAATAAAACAATAACATTATCAGATATTGGGTTAACTCAAGAAGATGTCATGGCTGGGAGATCAATAAATGAGGGGACACCAGGAGGGGTCCTGATGTCCCCCACAAGGTCTGAAAAGATAATAAATAAATAAATAAAACGGCAAAGTAACCCTGTGAGTGCCTCAGGGGTCCCCAGCACATTGTTTTGCAATATGCTGGAGACCCCTGTGGCACTCACATGGTCACTTCTTTTGGGGGGGGATTTTTTTTTTTTTTAGCAAGACCTCATTGGGGGGATCAGGGGGGGTCCTGATGCCGCTCAATGAGGTCTATAATTTAAAAAATGTTTTTAAACTTTTTTAAACCCTGTGCGTGCCACGGGGGGGTCCAATTCACCCCCGCTCCTGTGGCACACACAGGGCTTTTACCATTACTTTGTTACCAGAGATTGTTGGGAGGGCATCAGGATTGGTCCCTATGGCCCCCCAACAAACTCTAATGATAAAAAAAAAAAATAACCCTCTGAGTGCCACAAGGGTCCAATGCATTACTCTGCAATGTGCTGGAGACCCCTGTGGCACTCACAGGGACACTTATTTTGATTACTTTTTTTTTGTAAGACCCCATTGGGGAGATCAGGGGGGTCCATAATAAAAAAATGTAAATTAAAAAAAAATTAATGTGTGCCACGGGGGAGGGGGAGGTCCAATGCAGCACCCCTCCTGTGGCACACACAGGGCTTTTATCATTACTTTGTTATCAGAGAATGTTGGGGGGCCATCAGGATTGGTCCCGATAGCCCCCCAACAAGCTCTGATAACAAAGTAATGATAGAAAAAAAATTAACCCTCTGAGTGCCACAAGGATCCAATGCATTGCTTTTCAATGCGCTGGAGACTCTTGTGGCACTCACAGGGTCACTTCTTTTGTGGACATATATATTTTTTTTTTACTAAAACCTCATTTGGGGGAGGATCAGGGGGGTCCTGATGCCCCTCAATGAGGTCTATAATAAAAAAAAAAAAAAAAAAAAATGTAACCCTGTGTGTTCAATGCAGACACACACAGGACTTTTTATCATTATTTTGTGATCAGAGCTTGTTTGGTGGCCATCTGAATGCAAAGTAATGATTAAAAAAAAAATTATCCTTTGTGTGCAATCCACTGGAAACCCCTGTGGCACACGAAGGATTATGTTTTTCTCCCTTCTATTTTTTATTTAGACCTCATTGTATGGGTTCTGATGCCCCCAATGAGGTCTACACAAAAATATTGGGGGAAAAAGCCCTAAAAAATGCACTTGCCACGGGAGGGGTCCAATGCAGTGTTTTGCAGTGTGTTGGACCCCCTGTGACACACACACACTTTTTTTTTCATTATTCTGTTTTTAGACCTTGACACCAGGAATGTTCCTGATACCGCCTCCCCAATGAGGTATGAATACAAAATAATAATTAAAAAAAAAAACTCTTTGTGTGCAACAGGGGGTCCAACGCATTGCTTTGCACTGCATTGGGCACCTGCTGTGGCATGCACACAAAATGTCGTTTTGTACTTCTAGCGCCCCCGAGTTAGGTAAACTCATACCAATGGGGTGCCATTTTTCTCCTAAAAGCACTAGCTAATGAATACATTTGGAAATGCCGTGGTTTTCACAGATTTCAGTACATTTGAAGGACTGAAATGTAAGAAAATGCCTTTTTTTATTAGCGCCATTTTCTGGAGGCATTTGTGCACTCCAGGCTTGGGGTAACAAGGCAAGACACCCATCAATAGATGCAGTAGGGTGTTGTCTTTTCAAATGGTTGGTTTGTGTACCATTTCTTAACTTCTGTAGTTGTTATAACCATTTTTGTACAAGCAAGTAATGTTTGAGAAAATGTTCGAAAAGTTTGAGGTTGTAGTAAGTGTCGTTTTGCACATCTAGCACCCCCGAGTTAGGTAAACTCATACCAATGGGGTGTCTTTTTTCTCCTAAGAGCAATAGCTAATGAATACAGTTGGAAATGTCATGGTTTTCACACATTTCAGTACATTTGAAGGAGCAGAAATGTAAGAAAATGCCTTTATTTTCAATAGCGCCACCTCCTGGAAGCATTTGTGCACACCAGCCTTTGGGTAAGAAGGCAAGTTACCCCTCATTAGATGTGGCAGGTTATCCTCTTTACAAACTGGTATGGTTTCTCTACCTTTCCTGCATATCTATAACAGTTATGACACTTTTCTCGTAGGCAGATAATTTCAAAAACAAAAGTGTCAGGTTTAGTTAAGTGTTCCTACCACCCACATATTGCATGTTATCCCACACAAATCGGGTAACATTTCTCTCATGTTGGTAGCAGGTACTGAATACAGTAGGAAATTTTATGGCTTTCAAAGATTTTAGTATCTTTCAAGTGGTGGAAATGTAAAAAAAAATGTATTTATTCCTATAGCGCCAACTTTTGGAAATAATTGAGCACTTCATCCAGGGAGTAGAAAGGCAAATGACCCCTCATGTGATGCAGGTGAATGTCTACTTTCCAAAATGGCACACATTTTATATCTTTCCTTCATGTATCTAACAGTTATGAACATTTTAGTACAAGCAGACATTTCCAAAGAAGAAAACAGGTAGGTGTTGTTATGTGCTTCTTGCACCCCTACGGTATGTCAGATTATACCAATTGGGTGCCATTTTTCTCCTAAGTGCACTAGCTAATGAATACAGTTGGAAATGCCATGGTTTTCATAGATTTCAGTATACTTGAAGGGGCAGCAATGTACAAAAATGCCTTTTTTTTTAATTAGCGCCATTTTCTGGAGGCATTTGTGCACACCAGGCTTGGGGTAACAAGGCAAGTCACCCATCATTAGATGTAGCAGGGTGTCTTCTTTCCAAAATGGTATGGTTTGTGCACACTTTCTTCACTTCTGTAGTTGTTACAACCATTTTTGTAAAGGTAAGTAATGTTTGAGAAAATGTTCTAAAATTTTGAGGTTGTAGTAAGTGTCGTTTTGCACTTCTAGCGCCCCCGAGTTAGGTAAATTCATACCAATGGGGTGCCATTTTTCTCCTAAGAGCACTAACTAATGAATACATTTGGAAATGCCATGGTTTTCACAAATTTCAGTATATTTGAAGGAGCAGAAATGTAAGAAAATGCCTTTTTTTTTATTAGCGCCATTTTCTGGAGGCATATATGCACTCTAGGCTTGGGGTAACAAAGCAAGACACCCATCATTAGATGCAGCAGGGTGTTGTCTTTTCAAAATGGTTGGTTTGTGTACCATTTCTTAACTTCTGTAGTTGTTATAACAAAACAAGTAATGTTTGAGAAAATGTTCGAAAAGTTTAAGGTTGTAGTAAGTGTCGTTTTGCACTTCCTACACCCCCGAGTTAGGTAAACTCATACCAATGGGGTGTCATTTTTCTCCTAAGAGCACTAGCTAATGAATACAGTTGGAAATGTCATGGTTTTCACACATTTCAGTACATTTGAAGGAGCAGAAATGTAAAAAATGCTTTTTTTTCATTAGCGCCACCTCCTGGACGCATTTGTGCACACCAGCCTTTAGGTAAGAAGGCAAGTTACCCCTCATTAGATGCGGCAGGTTATCCTCTGTACAAAATAGTTGGTTTCTCTACCTTTCCTGCATATCTATAACGGTTATGACACTTTTCGTGCAGGCAGATAATTTCAAAAACAAAAGTGTCAGGTTTAGTTAAGTGTTCCTACCACCCACAAATTGCATGTTATCCCACACAAATGGGGTAACATTTTTCTCATGTTGGTAGCAGGTACTGAATACAGTAGGAAATGTTATGGCTTTCAAAGATTTTAGTATCTTTCAAGTGGTGGAAATGTAAAAAAACATGTATTTATTCCTATAGAGCCACCTTTGGGAAATAATTGAGCACTTTATCCAGGGGGTAGAAAGGCAAGTGACCCCTCATGTGATGCAGGTAAATGTCTACTTTCCAAAATTGTATACATTTTATACCTTTCCTTCATGTATCTAACAGTTATGAACATTTTAGTACAAGCAGACATTTCCAAAGAAGAAAACAGGCGTTGTTATGTGCTTCTTGCACCCCTACGATATGTCAGCTTATACCAATTGGGTGCCATTTTTCTCCTAAGTGCACTAGCTAATGAATACAGTTGGAAATGCCATGGTTTTCATAGATTTCAGTACACTTGAAGGGGCAGCAATGTACGAAAATGCCTTTTTTTTTATAAGCGCCATTTTCTGGAGGCATTTGTGCACACCAGTCTTGGGGTAGCAAGGCAAGTCACTCATCATTAGATGTCACTCATCATTAGATGCAGCAGGGTGTCTTCTTTACAAAATGGTATGGTTTGTGTACCCTTTCTTCACTTCTATAGTTGTTATAAAAATTTTTGTACAGGCAAGAAATGTTTGAGAAAATGTTCAAAAATTTTGAGGTTGTAGCTTCTCTTGAGGTAGGTAAGCTCATATCAAAAGGTTTCATTTTTTTTTCCAAAGAGCACTAGCTAATGAATAGAGTTGGAAATGCCATGGTTTTCACAAATTTCAGTACATTTGAAGGAGCAGAAATGTAAGAAAATGCCTTTTTTTTTCATTAGCGCCAACTTTTGGAGGCATTTGTACACTCCAGACTTGGGGTAACAAGACAAGTCACCCATCAGTAGATGCGGCAGGGTGTTTTCTTTTCAAAATGGTATGGTTTGTTTAGCTATTCATAACTTCTGTAGTTATAACAATTTTTTTACAGACAAGTAATGTTTGAGAAAATGTTAGAAAAATTAGAGGTTGCAATAGGTGTAGTTTTGTACTTGTAGCGCCCCCTGAGGTAGGTGAACTCATACCAGTGAGGTGTCATTTTTCTCCTAAGAGCACTAGCTAATGAATACAGTTGGAAATGTCATGGTTTTCAAAAATTTCAGTACATTTGAAGGAGCATAAATGTAAGAAAATTCCTGTTTTTTCATTAGTGTCACTCTCTGGAGACATTTGTGCACAACAGGCTTGGGGTAACAAGGCAAGTCACCCATCATATATGCAGCAGGGTGTCTTCTTTCCAAAATGGTATTGTTTGTGTACCATTTCTTCACTTCTGTAGTTGTTATAACCATTTTTCTAAAGGCAAGTAACGTTTGAGAAAATGTTTGAAAAGTTTGAGGTTGTAGTAAATGGCGTTTTGCACTTCTAGCGCCCCTGAGTTAGGTAAACTCATACCAATGGGGTGTCATTTTTCTCCTAAGAGCACTAGCTAATGAATACAGTTGGAAATGCCATGGTTTTCATAGATTTCAGTATACTTGAAGGGGCAGCAATGTGCGAAAATGCCTTTTTTTTCATTAGCACCATTTTCTGGAGGCATTTGTGCACACCAGGCTTGGGGTAACAAGGCAAGTCACCCATCATTAGACGCAGCAGGGTGTCTTCTTTCCAAAATGGTATGGTTTGTGTACACTTTCTTCACTTCTGTAGTTGTTATAACCATTTTTGTAAAGGCAAGTAATGTTTGAGAAAATGTTCAAAAATGTTGAGGTTGTAGTAAGTGTTGTTTTGCACTTCTAGAGCCCCCGAGTTAGGTAAACTCATACCAATGGTGTGCCATTTTTCTCCTAAGAGCACTAGCTCATTAATACATTTGGAAATGCCATGGTTTTCACAAATTTCAGTACATTTGAAGGAGCAGAAATGTAAGAAAATACCTTTTTTTATTAGCGCCATTTTCTGGAGGCATTTGTGCACTCCAGGTATGGGGTAACAAGGCAAGACACCCATCATTAGATGCAGCAGGGTGTCGTCTTTTCAAAATGGTTGGTTTGTGTACCATTTCTTAACTTCTGTAGTTGTTATAACCATTTTTGTACAAGCAAGTAATGTTTGAGAAAATGTTCGAAAAGTTTGAGGTTGTAGTAAGTGTCGTTTTGCACTTCTAGCACCCCCGAGTTATGTAAATTCATACCAATGGGGTGTCATTTTTCTTCTAAGAGCACTAGCTAATGAATACAGTTGGAAATGTCATGGTTTTCACACATTTCAGTACATTTGAAGGAGCAGAAATGTAAGAAAATGCCTTTTTTTCATTAGCCCATCTCCTGGAAGCATTTGTGCACGCCAGCCTTTGGGTAAGAAGGCAAGTTACCCCTCATTACATGCAGCAGGTTATCCTCTTTACAAAATGGTATGGTTTCTCTACCTTTCCTACATATCTTTAACGGTTATGACACTTTTCGTGCAGGCAGATAATTTCAAAAAGAAAAGTGTCAGGTTTAGTTAAGTGTTCCTACCACCCACATATTGCATGTTATCGCACACAAATGGGGTAACATTTTTCTCATGTTGGTAGCAGGTACTGAATACAGTAGAAAATGTTATGGCTTTCAAAGATTTTAGTATCTTTCAATTGGTGGAAGTGTAAAAAAAAAATATATTTATTCCTAAAGCGCCAACTTTTGGAAATAATTGAGCACTTCATCCAGGGAGTAGAAAGGCAAATGACCCCTCATGTGATGCAGGTAAATGTCTACTTTAAAAAATTGTATACATTTTATACCTTTCCTTCATGTATCTAACAGTTATGAACATTTTAGTACAAGCAGACATTTCCAAAGAAAAAAACAGGCGTTGTTATGTGCTTCTTGCACCCCTACGGTATGTCAGCTTATACCAATTGGGTGCCATTTTTCTCCTAAGTGCACTAGCTAAAGAATACAGTTGGAAATGCCATGGCTTTCATAGATTTCAGTATACTTGAAGGGGCAGCAATGTACAAAAATGCTTTTTTTTTTCATTAGCACCATTTTCTGGAGGCATTTGTGCACACCAGGCTTGGGGTAACAAGACAAGTCACCCATCATTAGATGCAGCAGGGTGTCTTCTTTCCAAAATGGTATGCTTTGTGTACCCTTTCTTCACTTCTGTAGTTGTTATAACTTTTTTTGTAAAGGCAAGTAATGTTTGAGAAAATGTTCGAAAAGTTTGAGGTTGTAGTAAATGGCGTTTTGCACTTCTAGCGCCCCTGAGTTAGGTAAACTCATACCAATGGGGTGTCATTTTTCTCCTAAGAGCACTAGCTAATGAATACAGTTGGAAATGCCATGGTTTTCATAGATTTCAGTATACTTGAAGGGGAAGCAATGTGCGAAAATGCCTTTTTTTTTCATTAGCAACATTTTCTGGAGGCATTTGTGCACACCAGGCTTGGGGTAGCAAGGCAAGACACCCATCAATAGATGCAGCAGGGTGTCGTCTTTTCAAAATGGTTAGTTTGTGTACCATTTCTTAACTTCTGTAGTTGTTATAACCATTTTTGTACAAGCAAGTAATGTTTGAGAAAATGTTCGAAAAGTTTGAGGTTGTAGTAAGTGTCGTTTTGCACTTCTAGCACCCCTGAGTTAGGTAAACTCATACCAATGGGGTGTAATTTTTCTCCTAAGAGCACTAGCTAATGAATAAAGTTGGAAATGTCATGGTTTTCACACATTTCAGTACATTTGAAGGAGCAGAAATGTAAGAAAATGCCTTTTTTTTCATTAGCGCCACCTCCTGGAAGCATTTGTGCACACCAGCCTTTGTGTAAAAGGCAAGTTACCCCTCATTAGATGCGGCAGGTTATCCTCTTTACAAAATGTTATGGTTTCTCTACCTTTCCTGCATATCTATAACGGTTATGACACTTTTCGTGCAGGCAGATAATTTCAAAAACAAAAGTGTCAGGTTCAGTTAAGTGTTCCTACCACCCACCTATTGCATGTTATCCCACACTAATGGGGTAACATTTTTCTCATGTTGGTAGCAGGTACTGAATACAGTAGGAAATGTTATGGCTTTCAAAGATTTTAGTATCTTTCAAGTGGTGGAAATGTAAAAAAAAAATGTATTTATTCCTATAGCGCCACCTTTTGGAAATAATTGAGCACTTCATCCAGTGGGTAGAAAGGCAAGTGACCCCTCATGTGATGCAGGTGAATGTCTACTTTCCAAACCTTTCCTTCATGTATCTAACAGTTATGAACATTTTAGTACAAGCAGACATTTCCAAATAAGAAACAGGCGTTGTTATGTGCTTCTTGCACCCCTATGGTATGTCAGCTTATACCAATTGGGTGCCATTTTTCTCCTAAGTGCACTCGCTAGTTTTGTACTTGTAGCACCCCCTGAGGTATGTGAACTCATACCAGTGAGGTGTCATTTCTCTCCTAAGGGCCCTAGTTAATGAATACATTTGGAAATGCCATGGTTTTCATAGATTTCAGAACATTTGAAGGGGCAGAAATGTAAGAAAATGCCTTTTTTTTCCTTAGCGTCACCTTCTGGAAACATTTGTGCACACCAGGCTTGGGGTAACAAGGCAAGTCACCCATCATTAGATGCAGCAGGGTGTCTTCTTTCCAAAATGGTATGGTTTGTGTACCATTTCTTCACTTCTGTAGTTGTTAAAACCATTTCTGTACAGGCAAGTAATGTTTGAGAAAATGTTAGAAAAGTTTGAGGTTGTAGTGTCGTTTTGCACTTCTAGCACCCCCGAGTTAGGTAAACTCATAGCAATGGGGTGCCATTTTTCTCCTAAGAGCACTAGCTAATGAATACATTTGGAAATGCCATGGTTTTCACAAATTTCAGTACATTTAAAGGAGCAGAAATGTAAGAAAATGCTTTTTTTTTCATTAGCGCCATTTTCTGGAGGCATTTGTGCACTCCAGGCTTGGGGTAACAAGGCAAGACACCCATCATTAGATGCAGCAGGGTGTCGTCTTTTCAAAATGGTATGGTTTGTGTAGACTTCCTTCACTTCTGTAGTTGTTATAACCATTTTTGTACAGACAAGTAATGTTTGAGAAAATGTTAGAAAAATTAGAGGTTTCAATAGGTGTAGTTTTGTACTTGTAACGCCCCCTGAGGTAGGTGAACTCATACCAGTGAGGTGTCATTTCTCTCCTAAGGGCCCTAGTTAATGAATACAGTTGGAAATGCCATGGTTTTCATAGATTTCAGTACATTTGAAGGGGCAGAAATGTAAGAAAATGCCTTTTTTTTCATTAGCGTCACCTTCTCGAGGCATTTGTGCACACCAGGCTTGGGGTAACAAGGCAAGTCAACCATCATTAGATGCAGCAAGGTGTCTTCTTTCCAAAATGGTTGGTTTGTGTACCATTTCCTCACTTCTGTAGTTTAGTTATAACTTTTTTTTAAGGCAAGTAATGTTTGAGAAAATGTTTGAAAAGTTTGAGGTTGTAGTAAGTGTCGTTTTGCACTTCTAGCACCCCCAAGTTAGGTAAACTCATACCAATGGGGTGTCATTTTTCTTCTAAGAGCACTAGCTAATGAATACAGTTGGAAATGTCATGGTTTCCACAGATTTCAGTACATTTGAAGGGGTAGAAATGTAAGAAAATGCCTTTTTTTTTCATTAGCGCCACTTTCTGGAGGCATTTGTGCTCACCAGGCTTGGGGTAAAAAGGCATGGCACCCCTCATTAGATGCAGCAGGTTGTCTACTTTACAGAAATATATAGTTTTCTATAGTTATTCCACTGTTTTAGGGTAGTTTTACCACAAAAACTGTAGAATGCGCATATTAGTTTATAAAGTTGAAAATCTCATTTTGCACTGCTGGTGATTAGGGCTCTACGCTAGCCATGGACGTAGGTAAAACTATACAAATTTGGCATTTTTTTACTCGGGGGACTCGGGGCTTTTTCAAATAATTGAAACTTTTTCAATCAAGGTAAATGTTTTTGATACATAGTATGTGATTTTAGCAAAATGAGTAAATTTTCACTTTTTTTGTCATTATGATGTCATAGCTTTTTGCACGATGTAAAATTCTCTTCATGTAAGGTACCACAAGACATCTCAATTCGTTCTGAAAATAGCAATATATAGTTTTCCATATGTAACTAAAAATCCCCAGAGGAAATCAAGCCTAAACAGAAGGATAGCAAAAATGCTGAAAAAGTGTCTGGCCTGCAGGGTACAGGAAATGGCCCGAGCCTCTGGCACTGAAGGAGTTAATATAGCTGAGAAGCCACGACAAACTGATGCATAGGAAAATACTATTAGTGAATCTTCGCAAGGAGATGGAGGAAACATGATTAGACCATTCCAATGTTTGAGGAACTTGGTCCACATGGCTAAGTGTGATTTAGCTTCTGAACTAAGCTCAATTCTGCTGTAGCTATCTGGAGTTGAAGACAATTGAAGTAGATAATTGATAAAGGCTCTTCCTTTGTTTAGAGCAAAGTTTAAACGTCCTAACATGGATTGCAGTTCTTTCTTATTAATGTCTGTTTCATCTAAATATTGACCTTGAGTTTGGTTAAACATATTGACTAACTTCCCTAGGGCAGATGGAGAATTAGTGAATGGTTCTATAGTCAGAAAATCATCTAGAGAATGTAAGATACTCTGACACTTAAGCTGATTGAGAAAGATCCAGCATAGAGCATTAGCAAAAACATCTAACAATTTGGGGTTACTTCTAGAGCCAAATGTGATGTGATTGTGGAAGTAATATTGCTGATCCCATTTAATTCCTTGCATATGCCAAAGAGAAGTATGGACAGGAAGTCATTTGAACACATTAGATATGTCTGTTTTGGACAGTAAGCATTCAATCTCTGCTTGCTTGATTAAAGTCATAGCATCCTCTATTTTTGCATACTGCAATGAATATGAGTCTAAGAGGGTAAGATTGTTAATGCTACGGATAAGACATGAATAGGGGACAGAGAAATACACTACAAGGCATTTTTTCAAGGAACATTTTCTGGTGGCTAAGCCTGTAGGGTTAATGCGGCATTTTGGAAATGGGGGGGTATTCACCTAACAAAAATCCTTTCTCAAAGTCTTTCACTAATAGTTCAGAAACTTTATCAGATTCTTCTGGTGCTGAATTTAGATTAGTACATTCCATAGATTCTGAAGAACATGCTGTGTTAAAACCTTCTTTAAAGCCTACAGCGAGGAAGTCAACTATGCTACGAACAGGATGGCTGGAAAGTAATGACTCTAACAGAGACACGTTCACTGAGCTTAGTCATGTTTTTGAAGAAGATGCCATCTTGGGGAAAATGGCCCCGGAATGCGCCTGTCTACAATTAGAACATAAGTGCTGCATTCTGCAACAGGTATAAAAGCATCCTTTTGAATTAAAGTTGTTGCAGATAACTGAATTGCCCATATAATAGATAGGCCTGCCTAGCTTATCACTGGTAGGTAATGTGGATTGATTGAAGTAGAAGCTTGGACTGGCGCTGGGGCTACAAAGGGGGCTGGACTAGCTACTACTTCTGCAGGAGTGGTGGGGCATAGATTAGGTGAGTGATAAGTTGCCTGGAATAAAGGACATGTAAGAGCTTTAAGACCTGAAAAATATCTGCAGAAGAGTTCGTTATCTAGCTGGCTCAAATCTAGTATGAAATTAAATTGTGCTGGACTAGCCGCCTCTTTTTCAGAAAAGGACCTGTGGTAGTCATAGAAGGTGGATCCTCCATATTTATATGCCAGATCTACAACAAGCTATAAATACAGGTCCAATTCTTGCCTGAAGAGTGGGAAGCTAGAACACAATATATCTCGACGTATACTAAATTCCAAGACAAATTCTGGTACCGACAGCTTCCTGGCTAGCCTGGGATCCTTAGATTTAAGAGTAACGGACACATCCCCACAGCTGTCTGTCCTCTATTCTGCCAAATCTTGTGACACAATCAGAGAGATACCAGATTGACATCCTTCCTCTCCAGGATGTCCCTCCGGATGTGCTGAGGTATCATATGCACCGGGGTAATGCCTCTATGGTAAAATAAGGTCACGTGAGAAAAGGTCACTTGAGTGCTGATACTTCTTTCCTAGATGATGAGGAAATCTGAAAATTATTCGAGGTTAGCCTTTGGCCTCTACAAAGAGGTAAGGTCTTTAAATGTAAGAACACTTTCTTTACTTTCGGCCTCTATGAAGAGGTTAAGTATAAAGAAAATGAAAAACCCTTCTTTTCCGTCGTCCTCTACAAAGAGGTAATGACAATAAAATGTAAAGCTGCTAAATACACCTAAAAAATAGAGAAGTTCAAATCGCTCATTATAACCATAGTATTCCTAAAGTGACCATCTGATGCTTCTACTGCCACTAGTGCAACCTAAGCATCCCCACCTCAAGCGCAACCTAGGCATCCCCACAGTCACCAGATAAAGCACCAATAACTATAGATTTAAGTCCAATTGGCACCTCCTTCGCCTCTGCAAGAAACTCTTGCTCCACCCGAGGACACATCTCGCTCCCAGGAAAGCTGGGGCATAAATGGAAATAACACTTTTTTTTTTTTTTGCTACAGCGAGGGGAAAATAAAAACGTGCATTGTGATATAGGTGAAGTGTGATTATTTAAGTAAGCAGTGGTTAAGTATATATAATAAAGTATTAATTTTATATAACTAAATATAGGTATAAGAAACCTATTTAAGATAATGAAAGTACTTGCAATGACCTTTGATAAAGGTGGGATTAAGTCCAGACCTATTTATAATATGCTTAATTCGATATTGTCCTGCAGAATAATAAAGAGGACTATAATGAGCCATTTAATTAAAAACAGCTAATTTTGTTTAAGGAATAAAACCAGACTATATATATAGGATCTAAGGAAGATCCTCTGAACTTAATAAATGAGACTAAATTTGTACAAAGTGAGGGTACATGATAAACTGTATAAAGATAAACTATGTAGTGACCAGGACTGGGTATCTTAACTTTGGTTGAACCGATAGGTTGTTTAGTATGGAGACTTCAGACATGATGTCACGTAGTATGGTATGGTAGTAGATGTGACTGAATTGTCAATACTGGAATGATGAACTATGGGTAAGTCCATATTTATTACCAGATTTCTCTGTAAAATACTGCAACCTACAAACAAACGTATGCTTGTCATACGGTTGCGATTACTAAAATGTATATAACTCAGTGATCATTACCCTAACCTGTAGCGTGGTGCCGTGGTGATGAGAGGTACCTTGCGCCATGTAGTTTGTCTTATCGTTGTGACCGATGGATGCAACTGCGCATGCATGACTGAGTCACCTGGTAGTGACATAAGCTTGTCTGCATGAACAAGCTTACTAATGTGCAATACCCTGTGGTAGGGGCTGCTGCCTGCTTATAACGGCTTGCAGCCCCTCCTACAAATTCAGGCAATGCCTTCCACTTCTTGTTATTTGGACATTTTTCATGGGAAGGGCCATTTTCCAGGGTTTTTTTTTTTTTTTACTTGATCATTGCACTAAAATCAATGGTACGAATTAATTTCTTCCCCATGTGGAGAGTTTCCCTTATATTCCCACCAGGTCAGTGTCAGGTTCCTGTAGCTTGTCATTCTGTGTTTGTGAGTATAAGAGAAAGCCAAATGATCTGCAAGCTAGCAGAGATAGGCAAAGAAACTAAAGAAACAACTGGCGTTGTTTTTTTAAGTCATATTTTAATATCCTATTACCCAAGTGGCTAAAATAAAATTTACAGTATCTCTACGCACCAGTCAAAAAAAAGCCCATAAGATTCAAATAAAAACAAAGCTCAAGTAGCATACTATTACATATGGTCAGTTCTACCGCGTGTTTTGTGGTTACGTTTTCTGCCGGTAATCCTGCGCCTCAAAGTTGAGACGTAGAAGCCACAACAATGGTTTTGAACCATCATTGTTTCAATTAAAGCAGAGCAGAATTCATACACACAGGCTCTCTAAGGACAAAACAAATGGAGGAGTGTCAAGTTAACCCCTGAAAGCACCCAAACTAATAGAGAAGTTTCATGTTAGGTCTCTGAGGAAGAGACCTAAGAAGTCTTGAAAGCTTGCATTTTAAATATGTTTATAGCCAATAAAGGTATCAACTTTACAAAATTTTTGTCTCCTGGTTCTCAACACAGACTCTGGAAACAATCATTGTTCCATGGCATAGATAGCATGTCAGCTGTGATGCACACAATATATGTGACACACTGAAGGGATCAAGAATACAAGCAGTGTTGGGATGTTTGAGATGTAGTTTGGGGAATACCAATTCACTTGTGCTAGTGTGTTTTCATGTGCCCCAGATGTCAGTTGGCATGAATATTGCAATCCTGTCATTTGTGAAACATGTTTGATGTTCCTACACTGTTCCAATGTTAGAAATCTGAACCTGCATGAACCCATATGTAGGTAACAATCTGTGTGTGCGTCAGTTGTTGTTGGACCACAGCTTACATGAGAACCATCTGTGTCCCCCATGTTGATGAGTCCCAGGTTATATGAAGGTCAGCAACAGTTGAGGATTGTTTGTTGCACTGAGGAAACACACATGAACCCCAACGGACTGTGGAGTGCCAGAGTGGTGTCCACTGTATTGCTTTGCAATGCGTTGGATACCCCTCTGGAATTCACAATGTGCAACCACAGTTAAAAACACAGACACCATCTTACCAAGGAAGGCATGTTTATTAGGTGGAAAGATCACTTCCTTCCCTTTTTCTCGGGGGGGGGGGTCATGAGGGGCTGAGGGGTCAGATGGTCCCAACATTCCAGACCTCCTTATGGGCATACCATGGGTTGGGGTTTGGGCTGATGTTGTGGTGGAGGATGAGGGGGTGGAGGATGATTGCTGGAGTATGAGGAGCTGAGTCTGGATCCTGTTATGGTCCCTCAGCTCTGTGACCACCTGGCGCAAAAGGTCAGCCATCACACCCCTAAATTGCCTCGGTTCCTGTGTCAAAGTAGACACTTGGCTCTCTAGGTGCTGATGATGTCGCCTATTATCACGCATCATCCTCCTCTGCGGACCAAGAAATTCCCTATCCATGGAAAGCACACCTCCTACTTGTGCAGGTGGGGATGGTGCAGCTGATGATTACTTCCCAGAGGAATGTCTTCCTTCCACATTAGGCTTGATTACTTGCTCACTTGTCTCCGACTCCCAGCAAGCTGCATTTCTGGCTCACTGGTTTCCGGCACCCTAGCAGGCTGCATTGGTGGCTCTGGGTCTACAGGTGCTGAGGATCCTCCACCCACCACATCAATCACCTCCCCTTGCAATGATCCACTCTGTGTGTGTGAGGACTGAACTGGGCTTGTGGCTACTGGGACTCACCCACAAGCCTAATGTGGGTGTAATCCAGTGGCCAGGGTTCGCTCCCCAGCCACTGACTGCTCTGTGGCCGACTCCAGCCTGGTTGGCCATGTGTGGTGTATGGTGATGGGAGCCATGTTGGGTCTGTAGGTCCCATGTGAGGTCCTTATGTGGGGAATAGGGGCATTTGTGGTGGTAGCCAGGGGTAGGCTTGGAGCATCCCCCACCTTGTGGATCTTGTAGGCAGAAGCCACCATGACATACACATTGCCTCAGGGTCAGGTGAGACCAGTGGTTGTACCTCTGGCTGTGCCAGGTCCATGACCCCTGTGCTGGTCCATGACTCTCTGACTTATACACGCAATTGGATGATGAAGAAAGGGAATTTGTTGCAGGTGCAATTACAACACTGTCTGCTGTGATGTACATCATATACAACTGGACCCTAGCCTGGACATATGGGAAGACATATTTAGGCTATACCAGGCTTAACCCTTTGAGTGCCAAAGAGACACACAACTCATTGCAAAACACTGTATTTAGTACCCCTCTGGCATTCAAAGGGTTAATATCCTTTCAACTCTATCTAGTCTATCTCCTCTATCAACTCTATCTACTCATTTAAGGGTTTCACCATGCTGAGTGAAAGGTGAACTCTCACAGTGGTTTGATACTGATTGATTCTCCAGGAGGTGCAATTTGTGGTTGATTCACTACCTTCTCTGAGCATTGTGAAATTTACCACCATTTAGTAAACAATTGGATGCTGTTTTTACTTGTGCACAACTGTCTGTGGCACTAGTTCAGTCATTGTAACCTGTCACACATTGCACATGTGTCAATCACTACATGATGGGTCTGACTGTCAGAACTGTGAATAGTATGTATGAGCAATGTGGAACTGAAGGGGTTAATAACATGCTACATCCTAATGAGTGTCAGAGGGGAAGCCAACGCATGACAGGGTATGAGTTGAATATCTCTCTGGCAAGCAGAAAGATGAACTGAGCTGGGATATGCGGCCTATTACTGTTAGGTGCTTGGGTCACGATATAAATAAGTATGTATTAAGAGCCCTGTTTTCATAACACTGCAGCAGGGAACAAATATATGTAGAACTAATGGTATTACAACAGCTATAACATGGTGTTGGTTGGGGTACAGAGGGAAGAAAGATGGTTGTTTACCAGGATCCTGAAGAGTACTGTCATCTCCTGTGTTACATCCCCATGGGATGCCCTGTACCGCTGTGTTATACAGGCTGTCTTGGAGTTGCTCCTCACATCTGTTGAAGGTGATGGAGGATAGAGGGCACCACCTGTTCCCCTTCTGTAGGCTGCAAGCTCACCCAGCTTGTGTTTTACCCGCCTCTTGCAGCCCGTCCAACGTTTCTTTAGGCCTTCCACCATCCTCCTGCACACTCCAACAGCATTGACAAGGTCAGTCACCTCCTGCCATGCCTGCTTCTTACAGGCAGAGATGCCACTGACCTTGTCAGAGGAGCACATGATCCTTTCACTGTCTAGGATCCTGCTTACCAGAGCCATATTCTCCTTGAAGATGTACTTTGCCTCCCTGAATGTCGCCTTCAACTACAAACTCAGCTTGTTGGGCTGTGGAAGGCCCTACCTGCTCTGGCCCTGGCTGTGTGTGTCCATCCCCGACACCAACACCCCATCCCACTGCCATCTCTCTCCCTGCCTGGCGTGTGTCTAGCTCTTGGCTGGGCCCCCTCCTCCCACCTGCTTTCCCTCTTCTTCCCTGCCCGGGGATGCCCTGAACACTTTCCTCCTCTACCACTCCTAGCCCTCTCCCTGCAGCCTCCACTCCTCTCCCTGCCATCTCTCCTCTACACTTCCCTCAAACCAACTTACACACAGTCACTCACTCAAGCACTCAATCACAATAACCCTCTAGCACTCCCTTTGCACTCACTCAGTCACACTGTATAAAGATAAATGTGTGTAGTGCTGATAAACAGAAAATGTGTGTTTGTGATTCTGTTTAGATGCAATGTGTGTGATATTTTCTAACGTGTAATATGTGTAATTTAGTTGTGAAATACTCTCCTCTACCTACTCCACTTCTACCTCTCTCCAGTGACTGCTCCTCTCTTTCTCTCTCTCTCTAGTATATCCTCTGCTCCTGGGCCCTGTGTACTAGCTCAAAGAACATGATACACAGACAGTATTTGGTGGGTCTTTTGCACTTTTTATACTTTTTGGGACTAATATTGATACTTTCCTGGCTTGTTATTGGATGGGGCTTGGATTTGACCTTGCTAACACTTAACTTGACCTTAGTTTCATCAAACATACAGCTATTTCCTTTGACTTCGATGTTTTGCAGACATTTAAGGTGTAGTTGGATAAAATCAAACACAGCCATTTTTGTTAGTATGGCAACATGTGCGGCCTACGCCAGTTTTGTTTTATAGTGGTTCAACAACAGAAAACCAGTAAAACATGTTTGCAATTTACACGGTGCTTATTTTTACTGTTACGCCTGTTTTAGTAACATAGTAACACAGTAAATTAGGTTGAACAAAGACACAAGTCCATCAAGTTCAACCTTTGCCTCATATCCTAGTGACATGAGAATTGTATAGCTATCCTTCTGCCAAATAAGTTAGTCATTTATCAGACCTTCCTGATTTGCCTACTAATATACAGTATAATCCTGTGTGTTCCCTTTTACAAGAAAGGTATCTAATCTTCTCTTAAATGTGTCCATTGTATATGCCATAACCACCTCCTTGGGCAAGGAATTCCACAATTTAACACACCTTGCTCTAAAAAACCACCGTCCTCTGCTGAAGTCTAAACCTCCTTTCCTCTAATCTCAAGGGTTGTCCCCTGGTCACCTGATCAGGCCTTGGAATGAATATCTCACCACAGAGATCCTTGTATTGACCTCTCATATACTTGTACAATGTCCCTCCATAGAAATACCACACCAGCAGAACCCAACACCCTACCGGCCAAGGCAGGACTAGCAGTCATAGTTACATTGTAATTTACATAGTAATTTAGGTTGAAAAAAGACTTGCGTCCATCCAGTTCAACCCTTTTCCTATTCCTGTTTACCATTGCTGACCCAAAAGAAGGCATCTGACTCCAAATGGCAATCAGATTTCTCCCTGGATCAACAAGCCCTAACTAAATATTAATCCCAATACTAACGTGCATAGCCCTCTATATTATGCTCTTTTAAATAAGTATCCAGGCCCCTTTTAAAGGCATCTAATGTATTTGATAGCACCACCTCCTCCGGAAGTGCATTCCATACCTTTATTGTCCTTACTGTAAAGAAACCCTTCCGCTGTTGTAGATTAAATCTCCTTTCCTCAAGTCTAAGCGGGTGGCCCCTTGTCCTGTGTACTGTTCTGTTAATGAACAGGTCTTTTGAAAGCCCTTTATATGGGCCTTGAACATATTTATATAGTGTTATCATATCCCCTCTAAGACGCCGTTTCTCTAGTGTGTACAAGTTTAACTTTTCTAGTCTCTCTTCATAGCTAAAACTTTCCATTCCCCTTACTAGTTTTGTAGCCCTCCTCTGCACTCTCTCTAGTTCCATAATGTCCTCCAGATGCAGATGCCAGGTAGACCTGCACAGAAGCGAGAGTTCTCAGCCGAGGCTATCCGCTGAGACTCTCACTAAATGGGCACCAATGCAGCGGGGTGGAGCTATGCGGCTCCGATCCCCGAGTCTATCAGGAATGGGCAAGCCCGGTCAGCGGGGGGAGACTGCGTGCAGGCAACTGCAATAGCAGCTAGGCAGAAGGAGGAGACCACGGGACGAGGACAGCACCGCCCAGAAGGGCAGAGAGCTGCCGCGAGGCAGAAAGAGGTCAGAGCAAGCCAAGAGTCACCGGGAGTGTCAGGGTCAAGCAAAGGCAACCAAACGGAAAGTCAGGAGGCGATCCAACGAATCACCAGGAGCAAACAGGCGCAACGGAGGAAAGACAAAGCAAAGTCAGGATACCAGCCAAGGATCAATACCGGAGGAAAACAACAAAAGGACCAGCTAGGAGAACTCAGCGTACTCGAACAAGCTCGATAATCGGGCGGAAAGCAACAGAGCAAATGAGGTAAAATACCTATGGCCTCCAATCAGCACTCGGAACCGACAACAAGGTACAGCACAACTAAAGGGCCAAAAAGGGAAAAGAAAAAAGAGCAAAGCATGACAATCCTTTTTCAGAACTGGTGCCCAAAACTGTACTGCATATTCAAGGTGAGGTCTTACCAATGATTTGTACAATGGCAAAATGATGTTATCCATTCTTGCTTCAATACCTCTTTTTATGCAAGACAGGATTTTGTTTGCTTTTGCTACTGCTATTTGACACTGGTCACTGCTTCCAAGTATGTAATTTACAAGGATTCCCAGGTCTTTTTCTAGTAATGTGTCCCCTAAAATGCTTCCATAAAGTTCATAAGTAGCCTTGGGAGTTTTTTTTCTCAAATGCATGACTTTACACTTTCCCACATTAAACTTCATATTCCATTTGTTTGCCCAATCTGCCATTTTATGTTGCTGTTAATAATATCCAGGCCATTGAGTTTTGTTTTGGAAGTCTGATTAACAAGCAATTTGCTCTTTTTAAAGAATTTCTAGTCACAGTTAGTTATTCTATTATCTGCACTGTGCTACACTTGGTAAAAAAGCACAACGACTGCTAAATTTGCACCCAGTGAGATCAATGACAAAAGTGACAAATTTGTTATTCAATTACATGCAGTGACTAGTAACGCGTTAAGGGTCTCAATTTTATCACATAAAATTTGCACCTAGAAAAATCAGAGCTGAGTCCCTTAAAGTGTGTTCCTAAGCATCTACTGTATGTGTAAGGAAACTGTGTAAAAAATACCAAACACACATGCGTAACTAGGGATCACTACACTAGCGACCCATGGATGTATTGCTTTGAGGCCATAAGCACCATGTCAATGCATTCAAAAACATGAGCGAATATATATATATATATATATATAGCAAGCACTCAGGGGCCTACATCAAGACAATGTATTATCACAACTACTGACCTTAAATACAGTGAGCAGCCCAATAGCGCTCAAAAGCCACTAGGTACGTGAGCCAGCGTCTTGCTGCTTCGGTGATCAGCACATGGTTTTAACCATTACAATGCCCGTATGTGTGAATTATGCTGTCACCGCAGCCTGAGCTGTTCTGATCATTCCAGCGGCTTAATGGTGAACCGGCTACACTGTGATGTAGCTAATGAAGTAAAGCAATGTAATGAATAAAAGATACAAAATAATTAAAGAAAAAATAAAGAATGTAGAGTGCTACATTCCTAAATGCGCTCGCTACAGAGTGTCAAGTGGTCCACAGCGAGCACGAAGCGCCAACAAGAGTGCCTAGGATATCACAGTGAAAAGAATGAAAAAACATCACAAAGAACAAAAAACAAGTTAAATGTCGCAACAACATGATCATTTACCTTCTTAGTCATGAACTAGGGGCCATATATGCACCAGGCCAACCTGAAGATTAAATAGTTGTCAGGTACAACTTAGTATCATATCAGCGTGACCTGTTAGTAATGTTATGCATCCGCCTCCCGTTGGAGGTGATATTTAGGTTAATGTTCATCAAAGAAAGTTCCATACACAATGAGCCTGAATTGGACCTGTTAAACAGTGAAAACAGAAACAGATCCCTGGCTCAATAGGTGTTGCAAAGCAGTCCATCAACCCCTGGCTCTGCAGTTGCTGCTTTTAGCAGACATCCTGGAGACCTATGGCAGGGTTAATCCAAATGATGACATGACAGTTGACATTGCATAAAAAGAAGTATCGAAGCAAAAGTGGATAACATTATTTTGCCATTATACAAATCATTGGTAACACCTCACCTTGAGTATGCAGTGCAATTTTGGACACCGGTTCTGAAAAAGGTTATACTAGAACTAGAGAGGGTACAGCGGAGAGCAACAAAATTAATTAAGGGAATGGAGGACTTGACATATGAGGAATGACTAAACAAACTTGGATTATTTACTCTAGAGAAAAGACGACTAAGAGGAGACCTTATCACATTGTACAAGTATGTGAGAGGTCAATACAAGGATTTCTGCGGTGAGCTATTTATTCCAAGGCCTGATCAGGTGACCAGGGGACACCCCTTAAGATTAGAGGACAGGAGGTTTAAACTTCAGCAGAGGAAGGTTTTTTTTTACGGTAAGGTCTGTTAAATTGTGGAATTCATTGCCCAGGGAGGTAGTTATGGCAGATACAATGGATACATTTAAGAGAAGATTAGATACATTTCTTTCAAAAAGGAACATACAGAGTTATACTGTTTATCAGTAGGCTGATCAGGAAGGTCTGATAAAGACTAATTTAATTGGTAGCAGGAAAGCTATAAAATTCTCAGTTCTGAGGTATGAGGTGAAGGTTGAACTTGATGGACTTGTGTCTTTTTTCAACCTAATTTACTATGTTACTAAGTTACATTCTCACATAACTGCTGAATATAAATATTGATGTACATTAAACACGGTTTCTGCGTATCAGAAGTACCTCACAGATAAAGTCTAATGATCAGAAAAAACACGTAATCCAAGGCACCCCCGGTCCCCGCCACATGTGGCACCAACATATTGCAACACTACCTGATGCGACAAGTAGTGCCCACACAATGTCCAGGCACCATATAATCAGCACACCCCACGGACACACCGATACGGGCGCATGTGTCCCACATATCAATCAAGTGCATGGAGCACACAAGTCCATCCAGCAGTGCAGAACACCATAAAATTCAGCAGTGGTGGGATCTGCTCCCCCTACTATCTAACATATCCTAAAAATGAACCATCAGGAAAGAAATTAATAATCGTGTGATTGCAAATAAACTGCATTCAGACATGTGTCAAGTATAAAACTCCCAATGTCTAGAATGAACATGACAGTAAGACCAATGGAATTAAAGGAAACTAGACATCAAGAAAAGACCAAAAGACCAGCAGGAGCATGAATGGTGTACATATAGTACCCATATCCTTGTCAATACAAGCTCAATGTGTGTCAGTCCTTAGCAGCCCTCACTGGTGTACTCAATCATGGAACATAGACATAAACAGTAATATCCGAATGCTCGGACATAGTATGCATACAGTGTCATAGGGGATGAAAGACAGTCCCAATCAGATAAGAAGCTCATGTCCGACAGGATAGGGGACAACTTGCTGATTATTGCAGCTTATTGTCCGACCATTCAAAGGAAACAATGTAATGATAGTTTGTCATTAGGGCCTTTGGGGGTTACTGTGTCCAAAAACTGTATCCATTTGGCTTCCTTTTGGAGCAGAAGTCTGCCGCTGTCCCCTCCTCTTGTCAGAGACAGTACTTGATCTATTTCCATATATCACAAGGAGGGTAATGGGTGGTTGAGTTGTGCAAAGTGTAGCGTCACTGGCTGATACTTGATCTTTGATGAGTGTTTCTTAGTAGGGTTACATAAGGCTTCCAAGGCTGCCTTGATAGCTGACCTATGGTTGCCCAGCCATTCTTCAAAAGTATTGGTCGTCTTGCCCACATACATACATAGTAACATAGTAATTTAGGTTGAAAAAAGACTTGTGTCCATCTAGTTCAACCCTTTTCCTATTCCTGTTTACCATCATTGATCCAAAAGAAGGCAAAAAAACACCCCTCAATATAGCAATTTCAAATTCTACCTTGAATGGGGGGAAAAAATTCCTTCTGGATTCCAAATGGCAATCAGATTTCTCCTTGGATCAACAAGCACTAACTAAATATTAATCCCAATACTAACGTACATAGCCCTCTATGTTCTGCGCTTTTAAATAAGTATCCAGGCCCTTTTTAAAAGCATCTAATATATTCGATAGCACCACCTCCTCAGGCAGTGAATTCCATACCTTTATTGTCCTTACTGTAAAGAAACCCTTCCGTTGTTGTAGATTAAATCTCCTTTCCTCAAGTCTAAGCGGGTGGCCCCTTGTTCTTTGTACTGTTTTGTTAATGTACAGGTCTTTGGAGAGCCCTTTGTATGGGCCCTGAAAATATTTATATACTGTTATCATATCCCCTCTAAGATGCCGTTTTTCTAATGTGTACAAGTTTAACTTTTCAAGCCTTTCTTCATAACTAAAACTTTCCATTCCCCTTATTAGTTTTGTAGCGCTCCTCTGCACTCTCTCTAGTTCCATAATGTCCTTTTTCAGAAAAGGCGCCCAGAATTGAACAGCATATTCTAGGTGGGTTCTTACCATGGACCTGTAAAGAGGCATAATAATATCTTCCTCCCTTGAGTCAATACTAGGGATGAGCGAGCACCCCGATGCTCGGGTGCTCTGACCGAGCACCCCCTGAGGCTCGAGTGCTCGGCCGAGCACCCGAGCCCCATTGAAAAGCATGGGAGCACTCGAGCATTAAACCAGGCACCCCCTGCTCTGATGAGCGGAGGGTGCCTGGTCAATGTCCCCCTTCATCTCCGCTATGCCCCTCTTCCACAATGTCCCCCTTCATCTCCTATGCCATAGAGGAGATGAAGGGGGACATTGTGGAAGAGGGGCATAGCGGAGATGAAGGGGGACATTGTGGAAGAGGGGCATAGACTCTATGCCCCTCTTCCACAATGTCCCCCTTCATCTCCGCTATGCCCCTCTTCCACAATGTCCCCCTTCATCTCCTCTATGGCATAGGAGATGAAGGGGGACATTGTGGAAGAGGGGCATAGCGGAGATGAAGGGGGACATTGTGGAAGAGGGGCATAGAGTCTATGCCCCTCTTCCACAATGTCCCCCTTCGTCTCCGCAATGCCCCCTTCATCTCCGCAATGCCCCCGTACCTCCAGTCCCTGGTGGTCCAGCGGAGCGTCTTCGGATCTGTGCCTCTTCCGGCACAGATCCCCTTCACCCGAACATGTCGGGCGAGCACATGGCGGTACTCGTACGAGTACCGCCATGTGCCGAGCAGAGCGATGCTCGAGCCGATCCGAGCATCGGCCGAGCACGCTCGCTCAACACTAGTCAATACCCCTTTTAATATATTCCAATATCTTATTGGCCTTTGCAGCTGCCAGCTGGCACTGCATGCTGCAGCTAAGTATATTGTCTGCTATTACTCCCAAATCCTTTTCATTAGTAGATTTCCCCAGAGAAACACCATTTAAACTATATGTTGCATTTTTATTATTATACCCAAAATGCATAACTTTACACTTGTCTATATTGAATCTCATTTGCCATTTGCCTGCCCAGTTACTCAATTTGTCCAAATCCTCTTGTAATGAAGACACATCCAGTTCAGACTTTATTACCTTACTTAATTTTGTGTCATCGGCAAACACTGATACATGGCTCCCTATGCCCTCTGGGAGGTCATTAATAAACAAATTGAAAGAAGAGGACCCAGGACAGATCCCTGAGGTACTCCACTTATCATGTTTATCCAGTTGGAGAACTTTCCATTTACTACCACTCTTTGCATTCTATCTTTCAGCCAATTTCCAATCCACACAATCCTAGGCCTATTTCATTCAATTTGTACAATAACCTCTTGAGTGGAACTGTATCAAATGCCTTGGCAAAGTCTAAATAGATCACATCAACCGCCACTCCAGCATCTATATTTTTACCCACTTTTTCATAAAATGCATCAAGTTAGTTTGACAAGACATGTCTTTCACAAAGTCATGTTGGCTCCTGCTAATGATATTCCTGTTCCAGCTGAATTCTTGAATATATTCCCTTAGCAACCCTTCAAAAAGCTTCCCTACCACAGATGTCAAGCTTACATGTCTGTAGTTTCCTGGCTGTGACTTTGATCCCTTTTTAAACATGGGCACCACATCTGCTTTACACCAATCCTGAAAATCAAATATAAAGTCTGGCCGGGGCCTGTCTTAGCTCTTTAAGTGCCCGTGGGTGTATACCATCTGGCCCCGGGGCTTTGTCTACCTTAACACCATTCAATTGTTTTAACACTTTTTCTTGCGTTAGCCAGTCCCATGCTTGCTGTGACTATTCTGTAAAATTAGTTTGCAGATTCTTGTCCATTGAGTCTTCCTTGGAAAAAACAGAAGAAAAGAAATTATTTAAAATATCTGCCTTCTCTCTGTCCCCCTTGACCATCTCACCGGTTTCAGATAACAAGGACCCAACATTATCAGACTTTAATTTTTTGCCATTAATGTATTTAAATAATTTTTTTGGGTTACTCTTGCTCTCCTTAGCAATATTTTTTTCATTCTCCAGTCTAGCTAATTTAATCGCCTTTTTACAGGTTTTGTTGGCATTTTTGTATTCTGCAAATGCCTCTGCTGATCCCTCAGCTTTATAATGTTTAAATGCTGCTTTCTTGTTATTTATTTCATTAACTACTTTACTTTACAGGAGGCTGCACGGACATAGAATGATGTATACAACAAATTGACTGGTGCAATTCAAATTGTATTTAATGTAGATTTTAAATCCTTTATGTGGATGTCTAAAATATGTTCCTACCTTCATATAATTACAAGTCACACATGAAACACATTTATAGCAACCTTTTTTCAATGGTGCCTTGTCTTTCTTATAGCATCCCTCAGGGTCGGTTTTGATAAGTAAATCTTTTAGGTTTTTACCCCTTCTGTAACACATCATTGGAGATCCTTTGGGTACTTGTTTGAGTGATGTGTCACTGGTGATGATAGGCCAGTGGTTATTTATACTTGCCCTGATGTGTTTCATGTTGGTATTAAATGTAGTGGAAAAGTCATTCTTGCTTCCTTTTGAGTTTTTACTCCTGGAAAAACTGTCCATCCTGGTGAGTTGGACTGTTGACCGTATGCATTCACTGATTCGATTTTCATCATATTCTCTTTCTAAGAACTTATTGCCCATCTTCTCTAATTCAGACTGTAAGGATTCTTCCTGACTGTTGATTCTCCTCAGTCTAAGCATTTGTGACTTAGACAGACTTTGTTTCAAATGTGGTGGGTGGTGACTGGTTGCTTGTAGTAGGTTGTTTCTATCTGTTGGTTTGCTATACAAAGTTGTTTCTATCATTCCATCCCTCACCTGCACTAAAACATCTAGAAATGGGACTTCTGTCAGGCTATATGTCAGTGTCAGCTTAATGTGCTGATGGGTGGTATTTAAGTTAGCCACTAATGTTTCAAGCTCTCTACCAGTCCCCCACCACAAGATGAACATATCATCTATATAGCGAGTATATGTCATGGTGTGTGATTGAAAGAGTTTGGTGTTTCTGAAGAACCTCCATTTCATATTGGTGTATATAAGTATTTGCATATGCAAGGGCCATACCTGCCCCCATGACAGTCCCATGTTTTCGAATTTAAAATAATTTTTTGTAAAGCAAAAATCCAACATCAGTAAAAGATATTCAATGGGTGGGCCTTTGTATAACGGATTATTGGCTATAAGGTCCCATACCACAGCCATACCCTCTTTGTGAGGAATCACTGTGTACAGGGACTTCACATCCATGGTCCTCAATATTACATCAGTAGTGTCCACAGTAATTAGAGATTTCAAAAAATAAGGCTGGAGATGAAAATCTATATACTGTCCTAAGGGATATAGCAAGTAGCCCACAGCTGAGATTATTGGCCTTCCTGAGGGTGCTGCCAGCAATTTATGAATTTTCTGTAGCGTGTACAATATTGGCTTTCTCGGGTGTTAAGTAGTCAATTATGTACTGGTTCTTTCATCCAACCAACCTGCTCCCTTACCAAGTGCTATCAATTTATCAACTTCCATTTTAAATAGAGTGGTTGGATCAAAGGAGAGACATTGATATGTGTTAGTGTCTGATAATTGTGTCATTATCTCTTTCTGATAGTCTGAGTATTTTAAGATTACAATGGCACCACCCTTGTCTGCTGCTCTGATTACTATATTGGAATCTTTATTTATTTTGTATCTTTTATTCATTACATTGTCTCACTTCATTAGCTACATCACAGTGTAGCCAGTCTAGAATGATCAGAACAGCTCAGGCTGCGGTGACAACATAATTCACACATACGGGCACTACAATGGTTAAAACCATGTGCGGTTCACAGTTGTGCGGTTCACCAAAGCAGCAAGATGCTGGCTCACATACCTCGTGGCTTTTGAGCGCTATTGGGCTACTCACTGTATTTAAGGTCAGTAGTTGTGATAATACATTGTCCTGATGAAGGCCCCTGAGGGGGTCGAAATGTTGATATGATATAATTGTATAATAAAATATTTGTTGTTTTCTAAAGACCCCTGCCTGTGCTTGCTGTGTGATAGTTTTTCCATCTACAAACTTGCTATAAATATATACATATATTATCTCATGTTTTTGAATGTATTGATATGGTGCTTATGGCCCCAAAGCAATACATCCATGAGTCACTAGTGTAGTGATCCCTAGTTGCGCATGTGTGTTTGGTATTTTTTACACAGTTTCCTTACACATAGATGCATAGGAACACTCTTTTAGGGACTCAAATCTGTTTTTTCTAGGTGCAAATTTTATGTGATAAAATTGAGTCCCTTAACGCGTGTTACTAGTCACTGCATGTAATTGAATAACAAATTTGTCACCTTTGTCACTGATCTCACTGGGTGCAAATTTAGCAGTCGTTGTGCTTTTTTACCAAGTGTGTCACAGGTAATAGAATTACTTCTTTAAAAAGAGCAAATTGCTTGTTAATTAGACTCCCAAAACAAAACTCCATGGGCTGGATACTATTAACAGCGACATAAAATGGCAGATTGGGCAAAAAAATGTAATATGAAGGTTAGTGTGGGAAAGTGTAAAGTCTTGCATTAGGGAAAAAACTCCCAAGGCTACTTATGAACTTTATGGAATCATTTTAGAGGACTAATTGCTAAAGAAAGACCTGGGAATCCTTGTAAATTACATACTTGGAAGCAGTGACCAGTGTCAAATAGCAGTAGCAAATGCAAACAAAATACTGTCTTGCATAAAAAGAGGTATTGAAGCAAGAGTGGATAACATTTTGCCACTGTACAAATCATTAGTAAGACCTCACCTCGAAAATGCATTACAGTTTTGGGCACCATTTCTGAAAAAGAATGTACTAGAACTGGAGAGGGTCTCTCTCTTCTCTCTCTCTTCGTCTCCCTATGTGTATATATATATATATATATATATATATATATATATATATATATATATATATATATATATAGTGGTAGATACAATGTTAAACAAAAATTTGACACACCAGTCAAGCCATAAGACTTGCTTTTCCTACAGAAATCTTACATTTGCAGTGTTGATTCTGGGTAGGCATATACAAATAAGTTTTAACTATCATTATGTACGCGGTGGCGAACGAGGAACCCTTTAAATATGCTCTTTATTATTTTTGTGGGTCCCAGTGTAATTAAAAACAGCAGACATACAAATAATAAAAAGGTTTATATGAGGGACTTACCTGGTGCACCAGGCCCCAAAGAGGGGCATTCATAATGATACTTCCTCAGGGCTTTTTGATTTAAATTTTTTAGATAGGGTTTTCAGGTTTATTAGAGTAGGACTTGCCAAAAGTAGTGAAGTACCTTGACGTTGGTGGCAAGCTTACCCACAACTTGGCCAATCTGTAAAACAAAATTTCACTTATTTACTAAAAATTATTATATATGCCCATTACAGGGCACACATCAGTTTTCTTATATAGAGTAGCGCAGGATTGTCTTATTGTCTATATATATATATATATATATATATATATATATATATATATATATATATATGAGAGGAGAGCGCTAGTGAAATAATTAAAGACAATTTAATGCATAAAGCCTAGGATTCAAAATATCTAAATAACATTCACTTCAATAAAATAAACAAACAATCCTAGTAAAACTAGTTTAAATTAGTGAATTCACTAATAACAATAAAAAATAATTAAAAAAAAAAAAAATTAAAAAAGCATTAACCCCTTGATGTGCAATGTTCAAAAATTGGTCTCATGTATAAAAAAATGGTACCGTAAATAAACTAATATCCAGCGGGCAGGTGCCTTATAGATGATATTCACACTTGATATACTGAATCTCTCCAGTCTTCACGGCTGTATCATTAGGGATCCATTTCCCAAGTATAAGGATCTTACTTATTCAGCAACGGGCAGAGGTGTATGTTTTTCAAGCACATATATCAGTGCTCCCTGGCTGTAAGTCCAAATATCTGAATCACAGCAGGAGTCTGTCTCAGAGGCAGTGGACAGCAGCTGATACTGCCAGGTGAGCACAATCAGGCTGGTCTGTAAACCACAATCCACAGCACCTCCCGGCTATAGGAGTATAAAATTCCAAATATTCACAAGTCTATATAAAAGTTGTAATAAAATAAAAACTGTATAGAAGCACCATGGGGTCAACAAGGTCCGAAGCGTTTCGTATCTGTAGATACTTCTTCAGGGATATGAGTGCAATCGATTTAATGTCAGTTAAATAGTAGTATCATTCTGTTTTGACCAACCAATGGTCTCAGCAAATGAAGCAAATCCAGGTGAAGCATGTTAATTATAATGAATCAGCACATACATTCTGTCTAGGGCTGCAAAAACATGATCAAATAACTACAATAAAAACCTGACCCTATTTTTTAGAGAAAGTGTGAAATAAAGTATCTGCATATCATTACTACACACCATAGCCATAGAGCTATAATAAATATCAAAAATACACATCAAAAATAGATATTCCCACTTTCATGTAAACGAATCTCCGTATCTACAGATACGAAATGCGTCGGACCTTGTTGACCCCATTGTGCTTCTATACAGTTTTTATTTTATTACAACTTTTATATAGTCTTGTGAATATTTGGAATTTTATACTCCTATAGCCGGAAGGTGCTGTGGATTGTGGTTTACAGACCAGCCTGATTGTGCTCACCTGGCAGTATCAGCTGCTGTCCACTGCCTCTGAGACAGACTCCTGCTGGGATTCAGACATTTGGACTTACAGCCAGGGAGCACTGACATATGTGCTTGAAAAACGTACACCTCTGCCCGCTGCTGAATAAGTAAGATCCTTATTCTTGGGAAATGGATCCCTAATGATACAGCCGTGAAGACGGGAGAGATTCAGTATATCAAGTGTGAATATCATCTATAAGACACCTGCCCGCTGGATATTAGTTTATTTACGGTACCGTTTTTTATACATGAGACCAATTTTTGAACATTGCACATCAAGGGGTTAATGCTTTTTTAATTTTTTATTTTATTATTATTTTTTAATGAATCATTGGTTAGATTCTATGTTACTTAGCCAATACCTGGACCATAAAATAATACCTAGGGGTCTTAGAATTAATAAACCCTGTGGATTCCAGGATGATGGCTTTCGAATCATTTGGAATGATACTCTGGATCAGTGCTCCATGAACCTTATGAGGAGGCTGGTAACATACAGGGAGGATAAATTGGCTGAGGTCATTAAATCAGTAGAGGATATTAAAGAGTCTATGCAGCAATTCTCTCATACAGCAGCCTTTCCGAAGTTGTATGATATTACTAATGATAGAATAGCCAATTATGAAAGACTGGTGTTTGAGAGAAAACAAAATACATTTTTACGTGATCAATCTGATTCTGCTAATAACAGAGTTAGGGTTAATCGCACACAGGGTTTTCATACTTCCATGAAGGTGCCTCCATCTTCTTGTTCTTCTTTTTCTCAGGCTCGCTCTTCTTACGCATCTCACAAACCTTCACGTATTCCTTCACATAATCTTTCTTCTTCCCACTGGGCCCATAATGGGGCTCGAGGGGTTACACAGACCCCTACACAGTCTACACTTCCCACTTTAGCTGGTTCCATTACACAGACAGCTTCTACATCTGCAGCTCCCACTAATGGGGCTCGAGGGGTTACACAGACCCCTACACAGTCTACACTTCCCACTTCAGCTAGTTCCGTTACACGGACAGCTTCTACATCTGCAGCTCCCACTATTCACACAGTGGACTCTATCCACAATAGTATTTCCTCCATTAATACCTCAGATAGATATGGGGTTCTTAGAGAATTGGATGATGCACAAGATCATTCTGTACAGTCACTTATTTCATTAGACACAGATGTAGTACCACCTATTAGCTATGCACAAGTAGTCGCCACTTCTCCGTCTTCTCACACATCTTTACATTTTTTAGAAGTGGACCATCCTAGCAAAAGGAGTCGAAGTTCGTCCCCCTAACAACTCTACGTAAAACTAAAAGGGGAGTAAGAGCAGGTACTAAAAGATTTAATAAGAAAATTCACAACTTAAGCAATTTAGATACTAATACAGATATTGAAGTATCGGAATCACAAGAGGGTATTAGAAATGAAGAATTACAATTGATGGGAATTTTTAACCTTTCAAAACATATTTTCAATAAAGAAGAAGTAGAGCTTGTAAATAAGGGGCTTAAATTTGTACCCACAGCAGGACCAAATGATTTTGATGTATTTTTGCATCTTAATCCTTTTATTAGAAATCTTACTTTAAAGAGACACTTTTCTAAAGGGCCTGTTGGTAATATTAAAGACCAACAGGTTATAAGGGATCTTGAGGAACTGCTGTGTGAAGAGGGCCCATATCCTGCTGATGATGAGGTGACTTTGGAGGGAGGTTTTTCTTACATTCACTCCCATTTCCAGCCCAAGTCCATCTTTTATCCTCAGCAGGATCGGGGTCCACATATTGACAACTTCTACTCTTTGGTTTTAAAATATTTCATAACAATGTGTTGTAAATATTATGGGAATAGACATAAAAGTAGTAATATCACAAACATTCAACAAAAGGCATTAAAACAACTTAAACAAAATAAGGATATTTTTATTTTGGAGGCAGATAAAGCGGGAGCTACAGTCATACTAGACTCTATAGATTACTATAAAGAAGCTGTCACGTACCGCTCTGCTCGTGGCTTCATCCTTACCTCTCGCTCCTGTTTCGGTTATCCACTTCCGGGTTCGTCGCGTCACGTGCACCGTGACGTCATCCGGCGGCGTCTATATCCAGACGCTCCGGACTAGTGCGGGTGCACTCTGATAGTGTTCCCAGTAGCGTTAGGTTATTCTCTAGTCCAGTACCGTGCTCTGTTCTCATCTTACCCTTGCCTTTCTGTGTATGACCCTGGCTACGAAGCGACACCTCTTTTGTCTACTGCATTAACCCTTGCCTTGCTGTGTATGACCCTGGCTACGAAGCGACACCTCTTTGTCTACTGCATTAACCCTTGCCTTGCTGTGTATGACCCTGGCTACGACCTGACACCTCTTTGCCTACAGGATTAACCCTTGCCTTGCTGTGTATGACCCCGGCTGTGATTTGACCACTTCTCTGCCTCCTGAGTTTACCTGTGCCTTGCTGTCTATCTCCCAGGCTTCTGCTTGTCCTGCCGCAGTATACCTCTGTCCAGAGTTCTCCCGATCAAGAGGTCCACCCAGCCAAGACCCTTGGACTGCTCATCAGATCAGGTCTGTTCTCTCTGCTGTTGAGAGTATTACTTATTCTTTGTTTCTTTGGTTATCTTCTTCTGGAGAGTTACGCATTTCAGGGCCCTGGCACCCTATCTCCGCTCGCTACTCAGCGCACCCAAGCCTTCGCTCTCCCCTACAGGAGAATTGGTGCTGTCAGTGAGGGTATCATCCCAGGCTCACTTCCAGCTCCTCTGGGGTTTGTCATCCAACCTTGCGGCTGGCAACTTTACCCGGCCTTGGCCGCAGCAAGGTACCTTTGCTGGCAGCCAACACACCCAAGCATCGCTCCCTAGCGTCGCACCCAAGCACTCCCTCTCCTGTAGGTTCAATCCTGCCGGCCTCTTGTTGACACAATCAGAGTGCCAATACCGACCAAGTCTATTGATCCTAAAGAGATCTCGGAGGCTGTGATCCAACAAGCCTCTGTTTTGGAGCGACACGCTTCGCAGATCCAGCATCTAGACAATAAACTGGATTCCATTACGGCTCTCCTGCAGCGTATGCAACAATGCCTGGAGAATCCAGGGTTGGCTAGTGCCTCTCCACCACATCCTCCCCCAGCTGCACTTGATCCTAGGATAGCCCAAGTCAGTATGCCTGCTCGGCTGCCACTTCCGGATAAGTTTGAAGGGGATACCAGATTGCTGCGCGGTTTCTTGAACCAATGCAGTCTCCATTTTCGGAGTCAGCCGGAGATCTATGCCTCACATCAGTCTCGTGTAACTTTTATAGTGTCTTTACTCTGGGGACCAGCCTTGGCTTGGGTGTCTCCCCTAATCGACCGGAATTCCCCATTACTCAACGACTGCGATGCTTTTATTGCCGCTTTTCGGTCCGTGTTCTATGTCCCGGGAAGACAGGCCTCTACTGAAGCAGCCCTTCTAGAACTACGACAGGGGCAACAATCATTTGCACAGTATGCCATACAATTCCGTACTTTAGCCTACAACACGGATTGGGGTAACAGTGCCTTGAAGGCAGCCTTTCGACGTGGCTTGTCCGAACGTCTGAAGGACGACCTTACAACCCGCGCCATTCCTGACACCTTGGAGGCCTTGATAGCGTTGTGCAACACCTTAGACACTCGTATCCAGGAGAGGCGTCAGGAGCGGGACCAGGAACATACCAGGCGCCCAGCCGCACAACCTCCCATACGTCTGGCACCTAGATTCCAGACACCTCCGCCCGCCTCGTTTAACGGAAGAAGAAAAATCCAGGAGACGTGACCTAGGATTGTGCCTATATTGCGGTCGGTCTGGGCATATTGCACACATATGTCCTAACAAACCAGGAAATGACCGGACTTAGAGTGCCAAGAGGGATCCGCTCTAAGTCGGTCTAGTTCTCCCTCCATCTCCATGCAACGCTTAATGATTCCTATCAGGCTATCTTGGGCCAAAACCATCATCTACCACCACACTCTTATTGACTCTGGAGCTGCAGGTATCTTCATAGATCTGAAGTTTGCTCAAAAACATAATATTCCTCTTCTGTCCAAGACATCGCTGACCAGTGTAGTAGTAGTGGATGGTTCTCCACTGGGTGATGGTCGTATCACCTTACAGACTATACCTATCCATTTGCAGACGGATCCTGTGCACTCAGAGCTCTTTGAACTAGACGTGATCAACACACCTCAATCCCCTCTCATCCTGGGTTTCCCCTGGCTGCAGAGGAACAATCCTCTTATAAACTGGAAGAATAGGTCTCTATCCTTTCCATCTGATGTTTCCCCCCAACTGATGGTCTCCTCTGTGACCTATATGGAGGAGGGTGACTTGACTGGGCTCCCGGAACCATACCAGGCGTATGCTGACGTGTTCTCCAAGGCTCGGTCTGAAAGCTTCCTCCTCATCGGTCTTACGACTGCTCAATTGAGCTATTGCCGGGGGCTGTTCTGCCTAGAGGACGGACCTATTCTCTCTCCTTACCTGAGAGCGCAGCTTTGGAAACCTATATACAGGAGAACTTAGCCAGGGGATTTCTTCGACCCTCGACTTCCCCGGCAGGAGCCGCTTTCTTTTTTGTAAAGAAAAAAGATGGGTCTTTACGCCTCTGTATTGATTACCGAGGCCTGAATGCCATCACTATAAAAAATAGCTACCCTCTTCCGCTCATTCCAGAGCTCCTTGAGAGGCTACGCGGTTCCACAATCTTTACCAAACTCGACCTCTGAGGGGCGTACAATCTGGTCCGCATACGGGAAGGCGATGAGTGGAAAACCGCATTCAACACTTGTTTTGGGCATTACGAATATTGCATAATGCCCTTTGGGTTGCGTAATGCCCCAGCAGTGTTTCAGGCCTTGGTAAACGATGTGTTTCGAGATCTTCTTCTTAGTTGCGTCATCGTGTATCTCGACGACATACTGATCTACTCCTCCACTTTAGCTGAGCACCGCGAGCATGTCAGAACCGTCTTAGCTCGTTTGCGTGACAACAGCCTCTACGCAAAACTGGAGAAATGCAGTTTTGAGAAGTCCTCGCTTCCCTTTCTCGGCTACATCGTCTCGGCTGAGGGACTCTCCATGGATCCAAGTAAGGTCCGTGCGGTGCTGGATTGGCAGGTGCCACGAACCACCAAACCCATACAACGTTTTATCGGCTTCCCCAATTACTATCGGAGGTTTATTAAGCAGTTCTCCAAGGTGATTCAGCCCATAGTCCGCTTAACCTGCAAAGGAGCCGATCCTGGTTTCTGGCCACAAGAGGCTTTGGAGGCTTTTTCCTCGCTCAAGCAAGCCTTCACCTCAGCACCCATACTGGCTTATCCTGACCACGCCTTACCCTTCACAGTAGAGGTAGACGCGTCAGAAGTCGCTGCAGGAGCGGTGCTTTCCCAGCGGTCCAGATCTACTGGACTCCTTCATCCCTGTTCCTTTTTCTCTCGGCGGTTCACCACAGCCGAAAGTAATTACAACACTGGTAACAGGGAGCTGCTCGCTATAAAGTTGGCTCTGGAGGAATGGCGCTACCTTCTGGAAGGGGCTGCTCACCCTGTCAGTATCCTCACCGACCACCGGAACCTGGCGTACCTGGCATGGGCCAAACGTTTAACGCCAAGACAGCCTAGGTGGTCTTTATTTTTCTCCAGGTTTGATTTCACCATCTCATATGTACCTGGTACCAAAAACCTCAAGGCTGATGCTCTTTCCAGGCTGCTTGAAGACGGCTCTTCCATACCCTCTGTTATAGAACCTATACTTTCTCCTGCTCTTATCTTGGGTTCTTTATCCACTCGGATATTGGAACGCATCAAACGGTCTCAGCCACCAGAAGACCCTTCCAACCCGTCTCGCCCAGCCTTACATGTGCCCAGGGAGTGCAGGAGAGCGCTGTTGGCTTGGGCACACCATTCACGGGTGGCAGGTCATCCTGGGGCAGAATGCACTCACGACCTTCTTTCCTGATATTTTTTGGTGGTCCACATCTCGCCAAGACGTATCCCGTTGGGTTAGTTCCTGCACAGTGTGTGCTAGGATGAAGACGCCCAGAACACGTCCCGTTGGGCTTCTAGAACCTCTTCTGGTTCCCTCGTTACCATGGACACAGTTGTCAATGGACTTCGTGGTTGACCTACCGGTTTCTGATGGAAAGACGATGATCCTGGTGGTAATAGATCGTTTTTCTAAGCAGGGACACTTCATCCCTCTCACCAGATTGCCCAGTGCCTCAGAGTGGGTAGACATATTTGTCACTAACATCATACGCCTTCATGGGGATCCCCTTCATATCACCTCTGATCGGGGTTCCCAGTTTGTCTCCAAGTTCTGGAGACATTGCTGTACTTGTCTGGGAATTGCCTTGCATTTCTCCTCTGCCTATCATCCCCAGACCAATGGACAGACTGAGCGTGTCAATCAGGGTCTGGAGCACTATTTGCGCTCCTATTGCAACCATCAGCAAAACGACCGGGCTAGCCACCTACCCTGGGCTGAGTTCTCCTATAACTCCCTTCGACATTCCTCCTTGGGATGCTCTCCCTTCTTTGCAGCCCTAGGATACAATCCACGGGTCCTAGTCATTGCTCCAGGCGTCTCCTTGGTTCCTGCAGCAGAAATTAAGCTGAGATCTATGACGGACCATTGGAACAAGGTGTACTCCTCTTTACTTCGGGCTCAGATGCGTTACAAGGTCGCTGCCGATGCACAACGCACGCCTGAACCCCTGTACAACATTGGGGATTGTGTTTGGCTATCAACGAAGCATATACGGTTGGCCCAGCCCTCAGGGAAGCTGGGTCCCCGATACGTGGGTCCTTACCGCATCATCCGGTGTCTGTCCCCAGTTTCCTATCGTCTGGCTTTGCCTCGCGGTCTCCGGATCCATCCCGTTTTTCATGTGTCTCTTTTGAAGCGCTTTTTGCCGTCGGCTGCCTCGGCCTCTGGGTCTCGTCCTCCGTCTCCCGTCTCGGTGGGGGGTCAGGAAGAGTACGTTATCGACGGCATTTTGGATTCACGACGTACCCGCGGTCGTCTAATGTATCTGGTAAACTGGAGGGGGTACGGGCTGGAGGAGCGGTCATGGGTCTTGTCCTCTGATGTCCACGCCCCTGCGTTGTTGCGTTCCTTCCACCGCGCCTATCCCAGCAAACCAGCTCGATAGGCTCCGGAGGCGCCTCTTGGGTTGAGGGCAGTGTCATGTACCGCTCTGCTCGCGGCTTCATCCTTGCCTCTCGCTCCTGTTTCAGCTATCCACTTCCGGGTTCGTCGTGTCACGTGCACTGTGACGTCATCCGGTGGCGTCTATATCCAGATGCTCCGGACTAGTGCGGGTGCACTCTGATAGTGTTCCCAGTAGCGTTAGGTTAGTCTCTAGTCCAGTACCGTGCTTTGTTCTCATCTTACCCTTGCCTTGCTGTGTAAGACCCTGGCTACGAAGCGACACCTCTTTTGTCTACTGCATTATCCCTTGCCTTGCTGTGTATGACCCTGGCTACGACCTGACACCTCTTTGCCTACAGGATTAACCCTTGCCTTGCTGTGTATGACTCCGGCTGTGATTTGACCACTTCTCTGCAGTATACCTCTGTCCAGAGTTCTCCCGATCAAGAGGTCCACCCAGCCAAGACCCTTGGACTGCTTATCAGATCAGGTCTGTTCTCTCTGCTGTTGAGAGTATTACTTATTCTTTGTTTCTTTGGTTATCTTCTTCTGGAGAGTTACGCCTTTCAGGGCCCTGGCACCCTATCTCCGCTCGCTACTCAGCGCACCCAAGCCTTCACTCTCCCCTACAGGAGAATTGGTGCTGTCAGTGAGGGTATCATCCCGGGCTCACTTCCAGCTCCTCTGGGGTTTGTCATCCAGCCTTGCGGCTGGCAACTTTGCCCGGCCTTGGCCGCAGCAAGGTACCTTTGCTGGCAGCCAACGCATCCAAGCATCGCTCCCTAGTGTCGCACCCGAGCACTCCCTCTCCTGTAGGTTCAATCCTGCCCGGCCTCGTGTTGACAGAAGCATACAAATTATTGGCTGATACCAATACATATATTAAATTATCTTATGATCTCACCAAATAATATTCTCTAGAACTACAAGTATTGTTAGAAAGAGCCCTTAAGGAAAGTATATTGACTAAAAAAGAATTTTTATACCTTATGGTCAAGTACCCCAAAACACCATACTTTTATTTTGTTCCAAAGATTCATAAATCCCTTGTGGACCCACCAGGTTGTCCCATCATTGCAGGCATGGAGGGGGTGACATCTCACCTCTCCTGCTACATTGATTCCTTCCTCCAGAAGTATGTTATCCTACTGCCATCTTATATCAAAGATATCCAACATGTCCTTCAGGTACTGGATGGCCTTCCGTGGAGGGAGGATTATGTGTGGGCGACAGTAGATGTCTCCTCTTTGTATACCAGTATTATTCACACTCCGGGATTGGAAGCTGTCTTGTATTGTTTGGGACTGGATGTTGCCCTGCCAGATCTTCAGAAGACCTCTATTATTGACAGTATACATTTTATTTTACACCATAATTATTTTTATTTTGATTCTTCTTTTTATTTACAGATGACCGGAGCTGCCATGGGGGCTAGTTTCACCCCCATCTATGCCAACCTATACATGGGTCATTGGGAAATGACCCATGTGTGGGGGGCTGGGCTGGAGGCTAGACTTATATACTACGGACGTAATATAGATGATCTTCTGATCATCTGGCAGGGTGACATCCCATCCTTAGAAGAGGTCATTAGGGGATTTGATACCAATGATAAGAGATTAAAAATTACATTTAATATTAGTGCTAGGTCTATTAATGTTTTGGATATTACGTTCTCACATCAGGACCAGGTTATTACTTCACAAACCTTTGTCAAGCCCACTAGTACTAACAATTACCTTCATTACGATAGTTGTCACCTGAATGTGTGTTAGCGTAATATCACCAAAGGATAGTTCCGCCGCCTGAGACGCAATTGTTCCAATTTTCAGGTTTTTGAGTCTCAGTCGGCTGATCTGTATGATAAATTTATAGGGAGAGGATATCCTAAGGTGTTGGTAGAGGATACATTTAGAGATATTGCTTCTTTGGATAGACAGTCTCTTTTGCATCCATCTACTTCCTCCCATACCTCTACTCTTTCTACTCCTTCCAATAGGGGGACCAAGGGACTCCATGGTAATGGGGTACACTTTGTCACCACATATAATAATTCACATTCACAAATTAAAAGGATTCTTAATAAACACTGGTCTTTATTGTTGAATGATCCCATACTTAAACCACATATCCCAACAAAGCCCACAGTTATTTATATGAAAAATAAGAACTTGAAAAACATATTTTCAAAAAAGAAATGTAGCCAAAATAATAAGCAAAACAATTTTCTAAAATGTAAGGGTACATATAAGTGTGGAATGTCATGCTGTATCACCTGTAAATTTATAGCTCACAATAATAAAGAGTTTACAGATGGACAGGGGAATATTCATACTGTTAAAAGTTTTATTAATTGTAATACAAGCCATGTGGTATACAGTATAAAATGTCCATGTGATAAGCTTTATATTGGCCGCACTAAGTGAAGATTAAAGGATAGGTTCCTTAAACATAGGAGGGCCATCATTTCTATAGATCATAAATATCCATTGGCTCTACATTATAGGGACTATCATCAAGGTAATATAGAAGGTACCACTCTTCTCCCCCTGCAACATATTTCTAGTCATTTTAATGAGGGGGAACGTTTTCGACTCCTTTGTCAAAGGGAGACCTATTAGATTTATCGTTGTGACTCCATTGTTCCAGGAGGTCACAATCACAGATTGGATGTGTCCACCATCATTTGATCAGGTTTTATATGTTTTACACGTATTTTGCTTTTGTTTTTTTTTCCCTCTTACCTTTATTACCTATTCTTATGCACACGTTATACTTCTAGCAGTTTCTTTTACTTATCTGTATCTGGGGCATTTTCGTGGAATTTTTTGTTTCCACTGTGTGTGATCTCCTTTTCCATATGTTATATACAGGAGATCCATTTACATGAAAGTGGGAATATCTATTTTTGATGTGTATTTTTGATATTTATTATAGTTCTATGGCTATAGTGTGTAGTAATGATATGCAGATACTTTATTTCACACTTTCTCTAAAAAATAGGGTCAGGTTTTTATTGTAGTTATTTGATCATGTTTTTGCAGCCCTAGACAGAATGTATGTGTTGATTCATTATAATTAACATGCTTCACCTGGATTTGCTTCATTTGCTGAGACCATTGGTTGGTCAAAACAGAATGATACTACTATTTAACTGACATTAAATCTATTGCACTCATATCCCTGAAGAAGTATCTACAGATACGAAACGCGTTGGACCTTGTTGACCCCATTGTGCTTCTATACAGTTTTTAATTTATTACAACTTTTATATAGTCTCATGAATATTTGGAATTTTATACTCCTACAGCCGGGAGGTGCTGTGGATTGTGGTTTACAGACCAGCCTGATTGTGCTCACCTGGCAGTATCAGCTGCTGTCCACTGCCTCTGAGACAGACTCCTGCTGGGATTCAGACATTTGGACTTACAGCCAGGGAGCACTGGTATATGTGCTTGAAAAACGTACACCTCTGCCCGCTGCTGAATGAGTAAGATCCTTATACTTGGGAAATGGATCCCTAATAATACAGCTGTGAAGACGGGAGAGATTCAGTATATCACGTGTGAATATCATCTATAAGGCACCTGCCCGCTGGATATTAGTTTATTTACGGTACCATTTTTTTATACATGAGACCAATTTTTGAACATTGCACATCAAGGGGTTAATGCTTTTTTAATTTTCTTTTAATTATTTTTTATTGTTATTAGTGAATTCACTAAACTAAACTAGTTTTACTAGGATTGTTTGTTTATTTTATTAAAGTGAATGTAATTTAGATATTTTGTATCCTAGGCTTTATGTATTAAATTGTCTTTAATTATTTCACTAGCGCTCTCCTCTCATTACTGTTTTTTTGTAGTTATTTATTCTGTCCACCTCCAGAACGAGGATTGCAGCAACAGTGTTTTATTAATTTTTTATTTTTTCATAAGGGTTTCAGCGTATTTGGATAGGCACCATTACCTATACTTATTGTTTGTTTGGATATATATATATATATATATATATATATATATATAGATATATAGATATATATATGGCTTAAAGTAGAATTGCATAAAAGAAAGACTTGCGGAGAGCATTTTAGCGTGCTTTTTAAAATTAAAATATTTTATTGTTCACAATTGGTATAAATATTTCAATCTAATGAGCGCTAATACCTTACAAAAAACAATATATATAAATAATAAAATAATAAAAAAAATATGAAAAGCTCCAGAGCTACAAAAAATATATGTGCACTTATTGAATAAAACTTCTTAAAGATCAAAAAAATAATTGTTGCCCTGGAGCAAATCTCTAGTATGTATAAAGAAGTTGAAAGATTCAGTGTGTTATGTAGAAGAGAAACATACTGGATCTTTAAATGCCAGACATTAGTCCCTAATGGACATAATGAAAAAATAGATGTTCACACATTCATAGGAAATTAATAAATTAATGTATATGCATGTTGTGATATAAGTATCTTTACTGAAGAATTGTACTTTTGTTAAAATTTTGTTAAAATTGTATTATTATACTAGTTGAACAGCCCGTTACACGGGCCACAATGCCACTGTCACCCGGTCGCGGGGCAGTCAAGCGCAGTAGAGACTGCCTGTGCCACGACTGATACAGAGCTGGACTTTCCTTCCGAGTGCCCAGCTCTGTATCAGCCGTGGCGTGGGCAGACTCTACTGTGCATGACTGCAGCACGCGCAGCAGTGTGTACTGCGCATGTCATGGCGTTACACACGATTTAGCGAATTATTATATAGGATATATATACCTCCCCTTTTCCCACTTATACTCTTCCCTCCCTTCCCTGGGGGTGCACCTGGCGGGGCTGTCTGGTCGCAGTTTGGTTGGCGGACATGGGGACACTGTAGCCTTTGCCCTTCCTTTTTTCTGATATCATGTCTTTAAGACTTCTCTCACTTAACACCAAGGGGATGAATGCACCGGGAAAGAGAGCACTTGCACTACAAGTCTTTGAGAGGAGCGTGGCGGACGCGGTGTTCATACAGGAGATGCATCTTGCTTCCTCTTTCAATTCTAGACTTCACTCACGTTTTTACCCCAAGGTCTAGGTGGGGAAGGTGGTGGGGACACTTATCCGTCGCTTGGTTCTGTGGGTCCTGTTAGAAAATAGGTCTGATCTTGAAGATTGTTCTTTGTTTTTGCAGGGCCTTCTCTTTAATAAGCCATATACTCTTGCCACACTGTATGCTCCCAATTCAGAACAACTCTCTTTCATCTCCACATACCTAGATGAACTACATGCTATCGCTCAAGGTCTGATCTTACCAGGGGGAGATTTGAAAGTTGCTTTACACCCACTGTTGGACTGTTCCATGAGCAAATTGCAATTCCAAGTCTCTCTTAATTGCTTGTGTACAAAGCTTTCTTCCTACAATTGATAGATGCCTGGCGAACCGCCCATCCCCATGATCGAGACTTCACTTTCTTTTCTACCCTACATAATTCATATAGTAGGCTGGACTACCTGTTTGTCTCACAATTTTTGTTGCATCGTAACACTGTGATGGCAATTGACCTGGCGACTCTCCGGTGATTCTCCAACTTGACCTTACTGACACTGCGAGCACGGGTGGTACATGGAAATTAAATGACCTGTTGGAGAAAGATGAGTCTGTTGTGCGCAAACTTCGTGACCAGGTATCTGAATACTTCAGTTTTAACTCTTCGTTGGGAGTTCTGGAGCCAGTAGCATGGGAGGCCAATGAGTGTGTTGTTCTGGGTCTGTTAATCAGAGAAGACTTTCATAAGCATATCACCTCTCTCCTATCGGAAATTGTGAAGCTTGAACACGCCCATAAGAAGTTGTTGTCCTCTATGGACCTGGAATAACTGAAGAGACATAGGGACTAGCTGGTTGCTCTTTTGCTTTGAGATGTTGCCAAAACATTTATGTGGAAATGCTATAGCCGCTTTCTCTCGGGAAACAAGTGTGGCAAGTCGCCTGCATGATTGGTAAAGCAGCAATCCCACAAACAGATGATACAGTGTATTAAGGATGTTCAGGGCACAGTCCGGATGGCATTCAGGATATTGTAGATGCTTTTCGCGGTTACCCCGTCATCCTTACCTCACGCATCTAGAGCAGTGTGGCTTTGTGAAGGGTAGGGAGGCCTGACATAACACGGTCAAGGCAAGTTCTCTGGTTTACTCGGCCCTAAAGAAAAATATTCCGTTGGTGTTAGTATCAATGGATGCAGAGAAGGCCTTTGATCGGGTGATATAATCTTACCTTGGGGCAGTTCTAAAACATATTGGGTTAGATCTGAGAATGTTGGCTGGAATACTTAGCATCTACTCTAGGCCTTCTGCATTAACGGTACTCTCACAGAGTCCTTCCCAGTGTCTAATGGTACTAGGCAAGGTTGTCCCCTTTCCCCTCTTCTTTTTATCCTAACTCTTGATTTACTTCTAAATTTACTTGTAAATGAACTGAGCTAAGTATATAAGTACTGAGATTAATGATGTTTAGGGGTGATGGTTTCCCCATAACACATTCCCCTGTTGTGTTGGTCTTGGTCTATAACCCCATATTTCTCTGTCTCTTAAATCTCTGGTCCTTCCTCCTGATCTTTCTCTTATGTTGAAATATTTTATCCTTCCTCTCCTTCTTCATGTGAGTTGTCCCAAAATTGTGCATGATGTAGTGACAAAATTAGTAGTAGTTAAGGGTCCCACAGCTCCCTCAGAATCAGAGATTTCCCAAAATATCTATTTCTGCATCAATTTGTTATTTTTTTTTCTTTGAGATTGTCAATCTAAATGTTTAAGCTGACTTTCTCTTTCTTGCATTTTATCGATTTAAAGTATCAGTTCTGGTTTGCTCACATTCATATTAGATCTGAATTAATTTGTTAGAGCATTTGCTGAGTTCATTCTCCCATCTCTTTTCCAAAGCATTATTATCCAGATTTATGGATGGATTTAATATTTATTCACAGCCCTCTGGGAATTATATCAATAGCAAAGTACTTTTCGTATGAGAATTTATTCCGCCAGGATCTCATTAACTTTATATTTGTGTATTTGTATTCAGATAGTATATCTTGTGCTGCAATTTTTGCTTCTTTAGTGGTAGTTTCAGAGGAAGAAAACACATCTACTTGTGTTGCCCAATTCTCACGTCTATTTTCAAAGTTCAAATTGTTTGGATGATCATCCTGATTTTAAGGTGTGCTACATGTGGAAAATCTCAGTAGAGAGAATGTAGACAAATTAAGAAAAAGGGGAAATTCGGTGTACCGCCTATCAGTAATGTACAGTTAGGACTGGAAATATTTGGACACAAACAATTTTCATAGTTTTGGCTCTGTACATCACCACAATGGATTTGAAATGAAACAACCGAGATGCAACTGAAGTGCAAACTTCCAGCTTTAATTCAAGAGGTTGAACAAAAATATTGTATGAAACGTTTAGGAATTGCAACCATTTTCACACACAGTCCCCTTATTTCAGGTGCTCAAATGTAACTGGACAAGTGAACACAATCATAAATAAAATGTTATTTTTTAATTCTTTGTTGAGAATCCTTTTACAGACAATGACTGCTTGAAGTCTGGAATGCATGAACATCACCAAACACTGGGTTTCCTCCTTTGTGATGCTTTGCTAGGCCTTTACTGCAGCTGTCTTCAATTGTTGTTTGTTCGTGGGTCTTTCTGCCTTAAATTTTGTCTTCAGCAAGTGAAATGCATGCTTCATTGGATTGAGATCAGGTGATTGACTCAGCCATTACAGAATATTCTACTTTCTTGCCTTAAAAAACTCCTGGATTGCTTTTGCAGCATGTCTGGGATCATTGTCCATCTGTAAAGTGAAGCGCTGTCCAATCAACTTTGTTGAATTTGGCTGAATCTGAGCAGACAATATATCCCTATACACTTCAGAATTAATCTGGCTGCTTCTGTCTTCTGTCAGTTCCATTGGAAGCCATGCATGCCCATGCCATCACACTGCCTCCACCATGTTTTACAGATGATGTGGTATGCTTCGGATCAAGAGCCGTTCAAAGCCTTCTCCATACATTTTTCTTCCCATCATTCTGGTACAGGTTAATCTTAGATTCATATGTCCAAAGAATGCAGTTCCAGAACTGGGCTGACTTTTTTAGATGCTTCTGGGCAAAGTCTAATCTGGCCTTTTTATTCTTGAGGCTTATGAATGGTTTGCACCTTGTGGTGAACCCTCTGTATTTGCTATTGTGAAATCTTCTCTTTATACTTGAAACTTGAAAACGAGAGAAATCTCAATGTATTCTTCCTGGTAAAACATTTTCTAAATAAATAAATAAAATATGTTCTTCACTTGGCTGGATGTTGTGAAGGGTTTTTTCTTAACTATGGAAAGGATCCTACAATCATCCACCACTGTTGTCTTCCATGGATGTCCAGGCCTTTTTGTGTTGCAAAGCTCCCTAGTGCCTTCTTTTTTTCTCAGAATGTACCAAACTGTTGATTTGGCCATTCCTAATGTTCCTGCTATCTCTCTGATGGATTTTTTTTTCTTTGTAGCCTAATAATGGCCTGTTTCACTTGCACCGAGAGCTCCTTTGATCACATGTTGTGGGTTCACAGCAACAGCTTCCAAATGCGAATGCCACACCTGGAATCAACTCCAGTCCTTTTACCTGTGTGTTTTTTTTTTTTTTTTTTTTTTTTTTTTTTTTTTTTTTAAAAAAGGTTTTATTGATAGAAAATAATGCAAGTACAGAAAGGCACAATAGAAAAACATAGTAACATGATACAAAGTGCAGAAGCATAGGCAGTACAGTAGAATAAGTGGATGACATTTGACCATTATCGGAATCCAAAAGGAGATACATCGGATATGCCTAGAATCCAAAGAAAAAAAAGAAACATAAAAGGAAAAAGCAAAAGGGAAAAACTAATAAGTAAACAGCCAAAATATGTAGAAATAGAGGAAACAAGAAATACAGCATAGACAGAGGGAAGAGAAGAGAAGGGAACAGAGGCAGGGCAAGTGAAGATGACCATGGCGTATATTAAAGCAAAGGGTATGCGCAGCATAAGAATATGGTAGAAAAGGGGCAGGTAAGGACAGTGGCAAGAGGGGAATAGAAGGAGAGCGAACCACAATAGACAAAGTCTGGTCTAAAACATGGACGAGTCTCCACAACTATAATTCAAGAATCGACAAAAATTAGCCAACTGTTGTATTTGTCCAGAAAAAGTGAGGAGTTACCGTTAGAATCGAAAAATAGTTTTTCTAGGTTCAGGAAAGAGCGGATGCGTTCCTTCCAATCTAGAATAGTGGGAGAAGTCGCAGATTTCCACCTGGCTGGAATGCAAGCCCTAGCAAGAGTGACCAAAATAAACCATAATGACAGAGCAGAATCGGGAGGAATTGGAGAATCATCGGGCAAAAGGGAGAGGAGCAACACTTGAGGGGAGCTAGGAAGGCGAGTGCTTGTCAGGGAGGCCAGTCCTTTTACCTGTTTAATTGATGAATAAATAACAAAGGAATAGCTCACACCTGTCCATGAAACAGCTTTTGAGTCAATTGTCCAATTACTTTTGGTCCCTTGAAAAAGAGGGGGCTACATATTACAGAGCTGTAATTCCTAAATCCTTCCTCCATTTTATATTTGAATACCCTCAAATTAAAGCAGAGAGACTGCACTTTAAGCCCATATTAATTATTTAACTGTAACTTGAATTTATTTTGCTAAAGAGCCAAAATAACAAAACGTGTGTAAGTGTTGTGTTCCATGGATAAAGGGGATATGCTTGGGTTAAGAGTATATAATTAGAAACAAGGAGAAAAAGTAAATTCTAAATAGCACCAAACCCACCCTCAAATTCTGTGAGTAAGAACAGCACAATCAGTGATGGTTATTAGAATCGGCTAGGTCAAAAGAAAAAAAAGAAAACTAAAATCTAACCTTTATTAATACAATTAGCTGGAGTATTAAAACCTATCCATTAGAATATGAATATGCTAGATAAATCTAGATTTCCTATCAATAATAACAAGAGTGATGAGTGAAAATGGTGTATATTGCATATTAGTACACCATATAAATGGGATTATGGACAGTACTAGTCTTGGTGCGTTATTCAAAAATTCACCCTTGAACGGTAGTGATAAGCAAAATGAGTGTGGTAATGTGTGGTATATATGATAATATTCCACCACATTAGAGGCACATATAAGTATTATCAAATTCACAACTTCAATTTTGCAGTCCTAATGCATCGTTCTTATATGTTAGGCAGAATAAAATAGTGAGTGACATGTTTTATCGATACACCACAGTAACAGTAGTAGGCCACTATGAGGGGCCATTAGGGACATAATTCATGGTTGCTTATACAGTGAGAAGTATGTATCATATAATGAAATGCATATATGATATACTTTTTAGTGAAATCTATATGTAATATAATGAAATTCATATAATATATATTGAAATCCATGTCATATACTGAAATACATATGGAATATACTGAAATTTATATGTTATATAGTGAAATGTATATAATATACTGAAATCCTTGTCATATAATGAAATCCATATATTATATATTAAAATCTATATGCTATATATTGAAATCCATATATCATATACTGAAATGTATGTTATATAGTGAAAATCATATATCAGATACTGAAATCCATGTCATATAATTAGATCAATATATCATATAAAAAATGCATATGTCATATAATGAAATGCATATATCATATACTGAAATCCATGTCATATAATGAAATCGATATAGTATATATTGAAATCTATATTCTATATGCTAAAGTACATATATCAAATACTGACATGCATATACTATATACTTAAACCCATATGTTATATAGTGAAAACCATATATCATATACTGAAATCCATTTCATATAGAGATCAGTATATCATTTACTAAATTGCATATGTCATGTAATGAAATGCTTATATCATATATTGAAATCCATATGCTTTATACTGAATTGCATATGCCGTATATTGAAATCCCTATGCTATATGCTGAAATCCATGTTTTATACTGAAATCTATATGTTATAGAATGAAATCCATATTTCATATATTGACATTTGTTTTGGAGTGAAAAACACATTTTCATATACTGAAATTAGTGATCAGCCACATAATCCTGATCTTGCCCTGACCCTGGCCCCTGGATTCCGTTTCCTGTGACTCATTCTACAGTTGCAGGTAAGAGAAGCAGACCTATTTGATACAATAGGTGAGTTCATTCAGGACTGTCCAATATTCCCAGCCCAGTGATCCATTCTATGGGACTTTTATTTGTTAATCCTTTGAGTGCCAGAGGGGTACGGAATGCACTCAAAGGGTTAATCCTACAAAGACTTCCTACAAATGGATCATTTTGGAATGGAACTTGTGTTTTAGAATATTTTTCTAATGCATCTCTATGTCTTCATTTTTGCTGAAGATCAGTCACATGTCTGTGTGTCTGTTCTGATGCTGGCCCTTTGACTGTTTACTTAGACTCATTCTACTGCAAGCAAGGGTAGCAGGCCTCATTCATTAGGTGGGTTCATTTAGGTCTGTGCAATATTTCCAACTTCTTTTATTTGCAAATGCTAGTACTATCAAAGAGTTCCTACAAGTGGATCATTTGGCTTGTGTTTTAGAATATTTTATCTAAAGCATCTCAATGTCTTATTTTTAGCTGAAGAAAACTCTCAGCTGGGTATGTATATTCCTGATTATTTTCTCTAGTTTTTTAAACTTAAAATTGTATGTTAGACCTGTTCAGAAACAATAAATCCCTGCCAAGATTTTAGCAGGTTTACTGGAGCTTGAATGTGTATAAGCTTGGATGGAATGTCTCATATATAACAGCCTATTCACAAAGGTGAGTTATAGGTGAGTTGAAATCTTTTATTAACTAACAGTGTGGAATGGAGTTGCCAGTTGTTTCTTTGTTTTTTAAGCAATGCTTAAGCCTTTGAGTTTCAGAGGGGTTAGGAATGCATTGCAATACATTGTGTATCCCTCTAGCACTCAAAGGGTTAATGTGAGGCTCAGTGACACACAACTGTATATGTAATGTTTATTAATTAACACACTGTATATAATGCACACTGTAGACACAGGAGGGTATGTGTAGATTAATATACATTATACATACACTTGTGTATACATTAATATCCATGATATATATACTGTACATTCATATACATTATATATAAAGTCCTGTATCACACATCTCACATTAAGCATTTCAGTGCCAGAGGGGTAAGCAATGCATTGCAGTGCTTTCTCTACCCCTGTGGCAATCAAAGGGTTAAGCATTGCTTTAAAAAAACAAAAAAAACAAATGGGCAATGCCGTCCTACACTGCTAGTTATATATATACTCCTGGGTCAATCAGCATCACATTAACCATTTGGGTGCCAGAGGTGTATGCAATGCATTGCGTACACATATGCCACTGAAAGAGTTAATCCTTGCTTACACAAAAAGTGTATTTGACGGTGGATTACCCTTGTGTAATTCAGACTTTCTTCCTACTTCTGATGGATCCGGCAGGTTTGCCGAACAAATTGATTACAGAAGGAAGTCTTCAGTTGCTGGCTTGGTTGGTGTCAGGGGTGTTACAATGATCCCTGCATTTTCAGAGTCAGCTCAGTTTCTTCTGGTAGAATCATGGGTATCAAATACCAGAACCATGCATAAATCTGCATGGTCATTGTTAATAATAGGGAGCCATGTATCACTGTCAATTACACAAAATTAAGTAATTACAAGAGGATTAAAAGAGGATTTGGACAAATTGAGTAACTGGGCAGGCAAATGGCAAATGAGATTTAATATAGACAAGTATAAAGTTATGCATTTTGGGTATAATAATAAAAATGCAACATATAGTTTAAATGGTGTTTCTCTGGGGAAATCTACTAATGAAAAGGATTTGTGCATAATGGTTGACAATAGACTTAGCAGTAGTGTGCAGTGCCAGCTGGCAGCTTCAAAGGCCAATAAGATATTGGCATGTATTAAAAGGAGTATTGACTCAAGGGAGGAAGATATTATTATGCCTCTTTACAGGTCCATGGTAAGACCCCACCTAGAATATGCTGTTCAATTCTGGGCTCCCTTCCTGAAAAAGGACATTATGGAACTAGAGACAGTGCAGAGGAGGGCTACAAAACTAATAAGGGGAATGGGAAGTTTTAGTTATGAAGAAAGGCTAGAAAAGTTAAACTTGTACACACTAGAGAAACGGCGTCTTAGAGGGGATATGATAACACTATATAAATATGTTCAGGGCCCATACAAAGGGCTCTCCAAAGACCTGTTCATTAACAGAACAGTACAAAGGACAAGGGGCCACCCGCTTAGACTTGAGGAAAGGAGATTTCATCTACAACAGTGTAAGGGTTTCTTTACGGTGAGGACAATAAAGGTATGGAATTCACTGCCTGAGGAGGTGGTGGTATCAAAACATTAGATGCCTTTAAAAGGAGCCTGGATACTTATTTAAAAGAGCATAACGTAGAGGGCTATGTACGTTAGTATTGGGATTAATATTTAGTTAGTGCTTGTTGATCCAAGGTGAAATCTGATTGCCATTTGGAATCAAGAAGGAATTTTTTTCCTCCCATTCAAGGCATAATTTGAAATTGCTGTAGTGAGGGTTTTTTTGCCTTCTTTTGGATCAAAGATGGTAAACAGGAATAGGAAAAGGGTTGAACTAGATGGACGCAAGTCTTTTTTCAACCTAAATTACTATGTTACTAATTGTTACTAATTTTTGACATGGGGAAGGCACACAGGATGATAAATATTTACCGGGCCACTATTTCGGCTGGTCATATTAATGTTTATGGGAGGCCAGTGGGTCAAAATACCTTGGTGTGCAAGTTATTAAGGGGCATTAGATTTTTGAGTCCTTCTACCTGACGGTATCCTTCTATGTGGAATGTTAATGAAATCTTGCATTTTCTGGACAAATGGCCCTGGATTGATGATTTATCTTTAAAACAATTATCGGCGAAATTGACCATGTTTTGTTCTTTTACCCCTTCGGGGGTTCAGTTTACTATTCACAAGAAGATGAAAACACATATTCAGAAGATCACGGATCCGGCTTTTCCTTCTAAGCCCCAATTTTGTGTGGTTTCTTGTTTGAGAGCTTATGAGGCTAGGGCTTTGTTGTTAAGGAATTTTACATGGAATCAATTATTGATTTCATTTTGGAAGCCACATTTACCAGTGTCAGCGATGACTTTGGCAAGATGTGTTAGGTGGATTATGCAATTAGCTGAAATTGATGTTAATTTATGTGGAGCGCATTTCTCTAGGGGAGCTATGGTGTCTATGGTTATGCAGGTGGGTGGTAGGTTGGAAGATATTTTGAGGACAGCTGATTGGTCTAGAGAGTCAACTTTTAGAGATTTTTGTTGTTAACCTATTGATCATGTATTGTTGCATGTTGTTGATCAACTTTGAGCTAGCATAATACGAAGCCTCTGGTCTGATATAAAAATTGAGGATTTTCCTAATGGTAGTGATGAAAGTCAGAATTTTATTAAAGACACGGAGGTAAGTATTATCCCTCCCATGTACCCACTCTATTACATGCTTTCTGTTTGTTGCAGGTTAAATTGATTGGGGAAGTTTACTGAGTTGCATTGTGGATGGTGGAAGTTTTCAGAGTTTATTAGTTCTGAGAAATGTCCCAATCGTTCTGGGAGTTCAGTCGAAGATGAAGAAATGGAGGAGTCTGTTGCTGCATCATAATATAGAGGAGTATACTGTACTTGACTGGTGGAGCAGTGTTGGTTCACTGCTAGCAAGTTTTTTATATGTTTTATTAGTTATCTCAATAAAGTTTTTCTTTGCTGCTGAAGGTTGCAATGGAGAGGGTTTAAGAGCGTTTAAGGCACGTCATCCCAAAAAAGTGTAAATGACAGATGCAGCTATCAATAGGGCATTACATTTAATATATATATTGTGATAGTGAAATTGCTAGCAAATGTAGAGATTAATATATAATCTTACCTAATCATCCGTTCTGGCAACCATTTTTGTAGTCAATTACGTCAGCATGTCTATGCTATGAGGTTTAGGCTAACACCTAGCATTATAAATAACTTTTCATCTATACATTTGCTTACTATTTTACTAGCACAATGTCATTTTTATGACACAGTTGCACTTTAAAGAGACCTAATAATTCTAAATTATCGTCCTGTTTTAAGTAACTTATACACCCATCACCTCCACCTAAAAAAAGTGTCCCTGTTTTTACATCTTCTATACTATAAAAGAAAACGTGATCACATGGCCACAAATTCTCCAGACGTGCCACACACCCTGGGGTGGGCGCAAGGAAGAGATATGGTGATCACCTCCAATCTGCTCTCTGCAACGACTTCGCCCCTCCCCACTGTCTCCTCTTGCAACAACAACAAAATACGACCAACACATAACACAAACAACTTACACTGGCATCAAAACATAAAACATGCCCCACTTACATCCCCAACACCCTTCTCATATACTCAGTTCTCTCACATTCTGTACCTTCTCTCCTCTCTTTACACTTTCAACACACATTTAACTCTTTACAATCCTTGCTTACCCCTCTGCCACTCAAAGGGTTAACGGACGTACCTTCATATTCAAGAGTTAAATTTTACCACTCTGTACACACCAGCCCCTTTCTTTTGGAGGCAACCTGGGCGCTTCCTCCACTGCTGTTCTGTTTGCAACATCTTCGGCCCCATTACAACAGCCAGTGTATTGTTAATGGGTTAATGAACAGCCCTGTCAGGACCTTCAGATTTCAATGTGCACACTGCACATTGAAACTATGCTACTGCCCTCTCAAAGCCAAACAATGAAACGATGAGTAGAAATATGTCGGGGATGCTCAAGAAGTGCCGTCCCTCCTGTGACTGACAAAATGGTATATCAAGTGCTTATCATATTGTGATTGCCAAGACTATGTAAAAGGAGAATTTCACCTATAGGAACAAGTCACCCTTAGGACCCTAAGTTCAGTAAAAATGTATGTTAGGAAATTCTGACGCGAACCCTTCTGACACTCAAAAGGTTAAGGTAACACATTGCTTAGCAATGACTCTGCCAATCAAAGGGTTAAGTCAATTTCAATCAATTCCACTTTGTTTTACACCAAAATGTCCATGACAAAAAAAATCTTCTTGGGACCTTCAATGTGGTTTACCCAATCCCCACAAAAACAGAGTAAAGGAAAATCCTTTATATGCTTATGACTTCCTGCTTACCAAGATACCCAAGGGGCCAGGATTTTTACGTTTATGGGGCCATCAGTACAAAACACATACTGGAAGGAGAAGAACACACACAAGAATGCACTCTATCCCTCCACCTTTTCCCTTTGGGACCATAACTAAATCAGCCACTTTAAGGAGTCATCCACATAATGACCACAAAAAATAAATCTTTGACGAGCACAATCTCTTATGACATCCTCCCTTTTTTGCCTCTTCCCTGTTCATAGGCTTTTTCTTTTACACCTCCAACTTCACTTTCATTGTTTGCTTTTGTCACTCCCACCTTTGACGCTGACACACAACTTTCATTCACACTGCACCAAGAGGGCAGATTGAGGAAGCTGCATACTAAACGTGACAATTCCTCTACAATGTAATTGATTTGCCCGTGTCATTGGGTCCCAAGCAGGAGCTGAATTGAGAAGTGTATCTACACACTGCGACTCATACACACATTATAACAGAGCTGCTTAACCCTTTCAGTGGCTAAACAATACGCAATGCCTTGCTTTGCAAAGCGTTGCCTACTCTTCTGCCACTGAAAGGGTTAAAGCAACCACTACCATATATTCCTAATTCTTTCCCATCTCCCCTTTATCCCCTACCACCCTTCCCATCTGATATATTGTGTTTCTCCCCTACCACCCTCCCCAACCAACATCATGCTTTCACCTTCTTATCCCCTGTGTTTTGTACATGCCCCCCTATGTGGACATTAAGAGATACCAATTCACAGCTCCCCCATACCTATGCAGTTACCGTGTGTGTGTTCCTCCATAACTATAAGCGAAGTCTGTTGGAATTTTGTCCTATAATGTGAATACTTATTTTCTAAAGCACACAACATTACATGCCAAAATTTCCCCAGCCTCCACTCACTCTAACTGCAAGTGAGGCAGGTGCAGGCTTTTGAGGTATGGGGAAGACAAGAGGAAGGAGCCATTCAATGCAAGTGTGGCTGGGATGGTGACAACAGCTAATGGAGGGGTGAAAGAGTGGAGAATGGAGAACACATGGGATTTAGGGTGACAATGAATAGGTGTAAGGAAGGGTGTGGATGGGTAGGTTGGAGAAATTATCGCTGCAAGAGTGGGTAGAAGGGTAACAACACACATTGGATGTGTAGGTAGGAGTGTGATAATGGATGAGTGCAAGAGTGGATGGACGGCTGAGAATGGATAGGTAGGCAGGAAAATGAGAATGGATATTGATGGGGAATTAATTTGCTTCACAGTGGGAGGACAATTACTAGGCCTAGGTATGTGTGCATCTCCCTGCAAAGGATGACTTCATAAATGTACTATAGTATACTAGCAGTTTGGGACAACATTACCTGTCTGTTTGTTTTGTAACCAATGCTTAACCCTTTCAATGGCACAACTGGACTCAACACATTACAATGCATTGTGTACCCCTCTGGCATTCAAACGGTTAATGTGAGGCTGACTGACATAGGACTGTATATACAATGTATATTGATTGAAATACTGTACACACAGGAGTGTATATCACATTGTACACACACACACACACACACTCACTACTATATACAGCATGTATATTAATCTACACACTGTACACACACACACACAAGTATATATAATGTATATTGATTTATATACTGTGTACATTAATAAATATATATATATATATATATATACACACTCCTGTATCACTGAGCTTCACATTAACCCGCTGAGTGCCACATGGGTACACAATGGATTGCAATGCATTCAGTACCTCTCTGCCACTCAAAGGCTTAAGCATTGCTTGAAAAACAGACGGGCAATGCAGTCCCATGCTGCTAGTTTCAAATAGTTGGACATATGTGTCTCCATCCCTTTCCTATGTTTAGACCTCTCTCAACATCCCTTCTTCATTTTGCATTCTATGACTCTGTTTCAATTTCATGTTTTTTTTTTTTAATTCAATGTTTATTAGATTTTCAAAAGTATGGGGTACAGGAAAAAAAGGGATTAGGAAAGGGTACATGAGGGGAAACAGCAGATCAGACTAAGAAAAGAACAGATAGACGAAGCAGAGAGACGGACAGAAAAACACAAGACACAGTGAGTGGGAGGGCGAGAGGGAAAAGAAAAAAGAAAAAGAAGAGGTGGGGGGAGGGAGTCAGGAGACCAATAGGTCACAGTGAAAATCAGGGGGGAGCATCGAATCCATCCAAGGAGACCAAATTAGAAGAAATGAGGAAGATGAGGCATGTAAGTAAGCAGTCAACTTCTCCATTCTGAGTAGTTGCCAGATCCTGCTAACTAGAGAGGCATGGCAGGGAGGCACCGACTTCCAATGGTATGCAATATGGCACCTAGTCATAGTACAAATACTAAACACCAATTTGTTGGCCGCTGGAGACAATGGGGGATGTTGAAATGATCTGTTAAGCAAAGCAGTCCATGGGTCGCGTTGCAGCTGGACCCCCAGGGCTCTGCTCAAGAGACCAAAAATAAGGGACCACAGAGCCACCACATGAGGACATGACCACCACATGTGGAGATATGTACCGTCCAATCCACAGCCATGAAAACATAATTGGGAAGCAGCAGGGTAAACTCTATGTAACCGGACCGGATAGAAGTACCAAAGAGCCAGAACTTTGTAAGCGTTTTCTTTCACTAGCATGCATGGCGTTAGACTATGAAAATTAAGCGTTATGGCATTCCACTCTACGGGGTCTAGAAACTCACCAAGATCTGCTTCCCAGAGAGCATGATAAGGAGGAGGCTAAGAATAGAGTGAAACCAGAAGATGAGAATAGAGTCGAGAAATAGTTCCCTTTCTATATAGAAGAGTAGAACATAGGAGTTCAAAGAGGGTGCTAGATCCAGGAGGAGAGGATTTAAAGTGCTGGATTTGAAGGAAGCAAAAGAATTCAAGAGGCAAGGGCTTAATATCTCTCACAAAATTGATCCCAAGACAACATAGTGGTCCCAAGGTACAGATCATATACTCGCATAATCCAAGAATCGCGCCACCATTGAAATCGTACTGGTTGTAAACCAGGTGGGAAGTCCGCATTATGGAACAGAGGACAGAGTTTAGAAGCGGGAGCACGAAGATGATCCTTCAACTGGCATTTCCACCACAAGGATATGGTATGTGAGAAAGACAAGTTACAGGCATAAGAACTCAGAGGTCGAGGAGGAAGCCACAACAAGTCAGCAGCCAGAGGGGCATTGCAAAGAGCCACTTCCAAATTGACCTACCGGAGGGTATTAAAAGGAAAGGTGAAGTTGGGTAGCCTTAGCCAGTTGAGCGGCCTTGTAATAAGACCAAAGGTGTAGAACCGATAAACCACCCTCTGATTTATGCTGGTGAAGTAGTCCAGCAGCAAGCCGAAGTTTTGCTGAAGCCCAGATAAAATGGAAAATGTGTCTCTGGAGCTCTTGAACGTCACTACAAACAGGAAGAAGCGGTAAAGAAAGAAAAATATATAGAAGTTTAGGTAGTAAAGTCATTTTGACAGCATATATTCTACCAAACCAGGAGATAAGATAAGAAGCCCAGCTCATTAGATCAGTATGGAGTGACTTAAGGAGAGGCACATAGTTTGCCTTATACAAAGAGGATCTAGAAGCTATGAGGTAAATACCCAGGGAAGAAATAGAATCAGAGCTCCAACAAAAGTAAAAATTGAGAGCTAGTAATTTCTGCATGGGCAACGTCAAAGAGATGTTAAGAGCTTCATATTTAGAATGGAATAAGGAAACTCGATAAAGATAAAAATTGGAAAGCAAGGAATAAAGGTTAGGCAAAGACGTCAGTGGAGAGGTGATAGAAGGATATAATCTGTGAACGGACTCAATTTATAAATGTCCGAGCCAACCTCAAGCTCTCATATATCAGGGGATAGATGAATTGCATAGGCCAGGGGTTCAATGCAAAGAGCAAATAAGCGAGGGGAAAGAGGACATCCCTGCCGGGTACCATTTCTTATAGAGAAACTCTCAGAGGAATGACCCGAAACTGTAACCACCACCGACGGGTCAGAGTAAAGGGCCTGAATGCCCTCCAGAATGGGGCCCGCGAAGCCAAAGGCGGCCAGCACAGCCCACATATAATCCCAATCCACACGGTCGAAAGCTTTCCCAGCGTCTCAAGACAATAATATCATGGGGACAGAACTATCAATTGAGTTAAATTAAGCACCCAGGGAATATTGTCTGGGGCTTTTCTACCCATGATGAATCTAACCTGATCAAGGTGAACTACCTGACTAAAGAGCAGAGACATCCGAGAGGCCAACACCTTCGAGAAGGGTTTAATGTCTACATTAATCAGGGAACTTGGCTGGTAATTAGCGCAGGAAGTGAGATCTTTACCCTCTTTAGGGATAACCACAATCTTGAGCGAAAGCATTTCCGGAGGTGGCAAAGTTCCTTGTAAAAAGTAATTAAAGAGCTCAGTCAGGCGAGGAAGAAGAGACGATTGAAAAGCTTTATAGTACGATGCCGTGAAGCCATCAGGGCCCGACGCTTTCGAGGGTTTAAGCGTTTTTAACGCAGCAGTTACCTCAGGAACTGTAATACTCTCATTAAAGGTTAAAAGATTGTCAGAAGATAAAGTGGATAGATGCAAGTAGCCAAGAAGTCCCGCAAGCAGGAGCGCAATGACTCAGAAGAAGACACCTTATGTCCATCATAAAGAGATGCATAAAAAGAGGCAAAAGCCGAAGCAATTTGTGACGTTTTATGCGTCAAGGATCCGGAACATATGGAGATTGCACGTATGGTGCAAAACTTGATCTGTTGTCTCAACTTAGCCACAAACATCTCCTCAGGTTTACCATATTTCTCGAAAAAGAGTTGATGAGTCCATTGAAGATCACGTAATACATCCCATGAGAGTAATATGTTTAGCTCACCCCGCAGATTGGTGAGCCGAAGAAGGTTAGACGCCATGGGATCAAGTTTGTGGGCCACCTCAGCAGTATGTAAAAGAGCCGAGAGTTGGTCCTCTTCCGCTCTTCTTGTGCGCTTTAGTTGCGATGCAGTAGCAATGAGCCGACCTCGCATGACCGCCTTACGAGTGGTCCATAAAGTCCCGGCTGTCATATCTGGAAAGGTATTAAGAGCAAAATATTCCTCTAAAGAAAGGGCTAGTTCAGACTTAATATCAGAATCTAGCAGAAAGGACTCATTAAATCTCCAGGATGGGGAAGTCGGGGAGCGGAAAATATCAACAAATGAGCATTTCACAGTTGCATGGTCCGACCATGTGATATCTTGAATCGCAGATGAGTGGAGTTCGTCTGTAAATAAGTGGTTGGCAAAGATGTAGTCCAGTCTAGAATAATGCCCATGGGGATGGGAAAAGAAAGTGTAGTCTTGAACACCTGGATGTAGTAGATGCCAACAATCAAATAATTTATGGGTAGAGACTAGAGAGGCAAGGTGTTTGGATTTCGGGGGTAAAGAACAGCCCGGGGAGGAGCAGATCTATCCAAAATCGGATCAATCAAAGCATTAAAGTCACCACCCACTATGAGAGGGGAAGTTGATACCTGATCTAGAATAAAAGACAAGTGATAGAAAAATGAAGCATCAGGTGCAGTAGGAGAGTATACATTCAAGAGGGTCAAAGGAGAACCCTGAAGATCTCCCAGCAACATAAGGTTCTGACTCTCCAGGTCACGCGAGATCTGGGAAACCTGGAAACCCACTGAGTTATGAAACAAGATCGAGACACCATTCAGTTTTAGGGGACACGAGGAGTGGAAGTGTGATTGGTAGCACCTGTCCCAATACTTTGGGATAGCAGTTGAACAGAAGTGCGTTTCCTGCAAAAAGATAATGTCAGCTTTAAGAGAAATATAAGAAAGTACCTTCAAAGTGGCAATGGGACCAGAGGTTGGAGACAATGCCCCTGGCAGCAAAGTACATTGAGGAGCCAACATGAGTACCGCTCCCTACTCAAAAACCACCAGTTCAACAGGTAGAGAAAAAAAAATGGGGAAGGAGGGGAATAGAGAGAGAAGGAAGGAGTAGAAAAAGAAGAGAGAAAGAAAAAGAGGTCAGATAATGCAGAGAAAAATAAGGTAAGGGCAGGGAAGGGACTGAGATCACAAGGAAAGGGGGCACTTAGAAGTGATCATCCACACAGGAACTCGGGAGGAGGACTGGGACCAAGAGAGCAAGCAGTCATCCCCTGGTCGCCCCATAAAAGGAGATGAAATATCCACAACAACAGGTAAAAAAGGGTTCAAGTTGCAACGGTAAAACAAATGGCAACAGGAATGAAGCTCAATAAAGATATCACGGTGCCCGTGATTTGCTGCAGTTCCTTGTCTGTCACCACTAGGGGGCTGCTATTGGCTGTCTGCAGATAGCCCGCCTCTTATTGCCTATTTAAACCTGGATTGGGCACCCTTTGAGTGCCCTTTCGTGTTGTTTCTGACCTTCTTGCTATCACTATGCTAGTGATAGCTGGGCCTCTGTTCCAGTGTTCCTGAGTTCCTGATCTCCTGTGTTCCTGAGTTCCTGATCTCTACTGTTCCAGTGTTTCCTGGATGCTGAGTTACTCCAGTCCTGGTTCCGGCCTAGTCTCTGGTGTTGCAGTTACTGCTGAATTTCTTCTCTGATGTTTCCTGACCTGACTGATGGTTGCTGGTTCCTGTCATCTCATCACCTGTCTTCAGTATCCTGGCGACCTTCTGCCTGGTCGCGTTGGTGACATTGCTACTATTCCGTGTTGGTCCCAGCGTGCAGACGCTGGTTTGCTCCTAAGCCTTGCGGCTATACAAACTCGCTTGTTACACCAGTGTGCGGTCACTGGTTTGCTCCAAAGCCTATTTGCCATACAAATCTGTGTTGGTCCCAGCGTGCGGACGCTGGTTTGCTCCTAAGCCTTGCGGCTATACAAACTCACTTGTTACACCAGTGTGCGGTCACTGGTTTGCTCCAGAGCCTATCAGCTCTACATATCTGTGTTGGTCCCAGCGTGCGGACGCTGGTTTGCTCCTAAGCCTTGCGGCCATACAAACTCACTTGTTACACCAGTGTGCGGTCACTGGTTTGCTCCAAAGCCTATCAGCTATACAAATCTGTGTTGGTCCCAGCGTGCGGACGCTGGTTTGCTCCTAAGCCTTGCGGCTATACAAGCTCGCTTGTTACACCAGTGTGCGGTCACTGGTTTGCTCCAAAGCCTATCATCTATACAAATCTGTGTTTGTCCCAGCGTGCGGACGCTGGTTTGCTCCTAGCCTTGCGGCTATACAAGCTCGCTTGTTACACCAGTGTGCGGTCACTGGTTTGCTCCAAAGCCTGTCAGCTATACAAATCTGTGTTGGTCCCAGCGTGCGGACGCTGGTTTGCTCCTAAGCCTTGCGGCTATACAAGCTCGCTTGTTACACCAGTGTGCGGTCACTGGTTTGCTCCAAAGCCTATCATCTATACAAATCTGTGTTTGTCCCAGCGTGCGGACGCTGGTTTGCTCCTAGCCTTGCGGCTATACAAGCTCGCTTGTTACACCAGTGTGCGGTCACTGGTTTGCTCCAAAGCCTATCGGCTATACAATTCTGTGTTGGTCCCAGCGTGCGGACGCTGGTTTGCACCTAAGCCTTGCGGCTATACTACTCACTTGTTACTCCAGTGTGCGGTCACTGGTTTGCTCGCAAAGCCTAACGGCTATACTATTCCGTGTTGTTCCCAGCGTGCGGACGCTGGTTTGCTCCAAAGCCTTGCTGCTTAACGATTCTGCTAATTTGCCAGTTTCATCTGACTGCTGCTATTATCTCTGGGCTGCCCTGCCCGGTATTGGTAAGGCCGGTAGAACCTTTTGCCACATTCCATCTGAGGTTGCCTTACCCGGTATTGGCAGGGCCGGTAGAGCCTACATTGTGTATCTATTGAGGCTGCCTTGCCCGGTAATTTGGTAAGGCCGGTAGAACCGTTATGCTATTCCATCTGCAGGTTGCCTTACCCGGTATTGGCAAGGCCGGTAGAGCCTAAAGACTGTCCTGTCCGGTATTTTGACAGGACCGGTAGAGTCTGCCTTCTGTCTGTGCTATATTCTGTGTATATATATATATGTATGTTATTGCCATCCTAAGTTATCAATTTATTATTTCAATAAAATTGATTTTTTTTTACCTAAAACTTGTGTCTGAGAGTCATAATAAACCGTGACAAAAGAGTAAACAGCATCGTGTGTGTCCACTCTATAACACACTCGCCATGCGTGACCTCAGAGAGTTACCAAATCAAGGGTCAGGTAGAAGACAGGGCTCAAAATCAGGAAGCAGGCTCCGTTAGGAGCGCAGTGAATGGAATGCTCAGGTTCCCAGGGACCAGCTCACCACAAACTATGCAGTGTACAGAGTGATCCCGTGGACTTTCCCTGGTGGCGTAAAGCCCAACAGCCCCCCTCCAGAGCCCCCTCAATAGCATCTCAGAGCAGAAAGACCTGCTCCCAGCATGTAGGCACCCAGGACGAGTATGTACAGTCCACAAATTAAAACAGTTTTAAAGTGCATAAAATAATCATAAGCAAACAGGCATTACATCAACAAGAGTGATAACACAAGGTACATGTAGTACTGGGCAGTAGGTCTGAGAAGAGAGCAGGAGACAAACTCAGTCCACAGCCCCACATTCACCCACTCAAAATAAAAACATAGAAGCTTCATGTAGTACCCCCGGAAATCACAAGTCAGAATGGTAGAGTAGTTGTAGCATGGTCTGCACCCGAGGTACGACACCCCATCACCGGGTAGGCAGGGGGAGACCCACCCCGTACGCAGAACAGGGCAAGCACAAGAACACACAGAAAAACAAGGAAACTGAAACGTAAAAAAGACAAACATCAGGCACTTATCAAAAAACAAATGTACCGGTTACTTATAACAATGGACATCTATGGTAGGGAGAAAACACACTCCAACAGGAACTGTACTCACTCAGGTAGTCAGGCAGGTAGTGGAGAAGTCTGCATAGGACTGGGGAGTAGTCAGGCTAGTCGGGTCATACACGGAGAACTCAGGAACAAGCAGCAGGCAGGAGAGGCCGGGTCTTACACGGTGAAGACAGGAACCAAAACAGGAACAGCAGGTGGAAGAGAGGTCAGGAACCAGCCGGGTCATACACAGGATAACCTATAGGAAACAAGGAGCAGAGAGATGAGCTGAGTCAATGGGCAAGCCAGGATCATACACGGAGCTTGGAGAGAAAGAGTAGTCAGAAAAGCAAGGTCAGGAAATCCAGGCAACACTATGAACAGAATCAACACTGAGATGCTATACAACGCGTCTCAGTGCGGGACTTACCCCCTTAAGAAGGGAGACACCAGAAGAGGTAAGGCTGGAAGGGCAGGAGGAAGCGAGCATGCTCCCTAGCCAGACAGCAGAAGAGAAGCCAGTGCACATGTTCCGGAAACCCAGGAAATGCTAGCATGCATGTGCCAAAAGAAGCAAGGACCAGAAGAGACGGCGCATCAAACCACCACACCACCTGAGGAGTCTGCAGAGACAGGAGAAAATGGGCAAAGCCCGACGGAGGTATGACCTTGCCCCCTTCCCAAGGGCCGCCTCCGGAGGCCATCAAGCAGGCTTAGATGGATGGCGCACATGGAAACGTGACAAAGAGGCATGAACATTCCGCAAGGGCACTCAAGCCAATTTCTCGGGCCCGTAACTCTTCCAATTGACCAAATACTGAAGATGACCCCGAACCCGACGGGAATCGAGGATATCATCAATGAGGAACTCGTCTTGACTCTACACAGAAACAGGAGCAGGAACAGACACCTGGAGATGGGGAAAAAGAGCCGGAACCCAATGCTTAAGGCGGGAGACAGACACTGAGAGATCCGAAACGGACCCAGAAAACGAGGACCCGGCTTAGCTGATGGTTGCCTAAGATGTGAGTCCTGGACAGATAACCACACTGGTCACCAGGAACAAAGGTAGGGGCCGCAGAGCGGTAGCGATCTGCGGCACCTTTCTGGAGCTGTTGGACGACAAGTAGGGTGGAACGAAGAGTCCGCCAATGGTCCACCAATGAATGGACACGGGTCTCAGCTGATGGAACCAATGCAGACCCGGGAGCCAAAAACAGCACACGAGGATGGTAACCAAGGGCAGCGAAAAAGGGGGAACAGCCCAGGGAGGTCTGGAGGAGGGAATAGTATGACAGCTCCGCCAAAGGAAGAAGAGAAACCCAGTTGTCCTGTCTATTGTTACAGTGGGTACATAGGTAGGTCTTCAACGACTGGTTGAACCGTTCGGTCTGTCCGTTAGTCTGTGGGTGTTATCCGGGAGGAGAACTGCAGGCGGATACCCAAACAAGAACAGACAGCCCTCCAGAACTTGGAGATGAATTGAACACCTTGATCAGAGGTTATGTTCAAGGGGACGCCATGCAGGCGTACCACATGAAGGAGAAAAAGGTCAACCAAAGTGGATGAAGAGGGCAAACTGGGTAAGGGAATGAAGTGTCCTTGTTTAGTGAAGCGATCTATAACCACCCAAATAACAGTCATGCCTGAGGAACGGGGAAGATCCACAATAAAATCCATTGTGATCTCAGTACAAGGTAGAGCAGGCATGGGTAGAGGTTGCAGAAGACCAAAGGGCCAGTTATGGGAGTTCTTCATGCGAACGCAGACTGGACAGGAGGACACATAGGTGGCAATGTTGGAACAACAGCCCGGCCACCAAAAGTGACGAGTCAGGAGCTCATAGTTATGAGCCACGCCAGGGTGGCCTACAAGTAAGGAATGGTGGGACCATTGCATTATCTTGGTCTGGAAATGAGGAGGCACAAAAAGAGCCTGGCTAGACTGCGAGGAAGTAGAAGGTGGGGCAAGGTTTTGAGAAGCATGAATGTCTTGGAGAGTGTTGGTGAATAAGGAGGCCACAAGACAAGAAGGGGATAAAATAGTGTCAGGAGCAGAAGAAGAAGTAGACAGAAGGGGCTCTGACAACCGGGACAAGGCATCAGCTTTAGTGTTCTTGCTACCAGGTATGTAAGTAATACGGAAGTGGAATCTAGCGAAGAATAGAGACCAACACGCTTGTCTGGCATTCAGTCTCTTGGCAGAAGCCAAATAACCCAAGTTCTGATGGTCTGTGAGTTTACTTATGATATGAGGAGATCCCTCCAGCAGATATCACCACTCCTCAAGAGCCAGTGTGATGGCCAGGAGCTCCCAATTCCCAGTGTCGCAGTTCCATTCGGCCTCCATAATCCGTCTTGAGTAGAAGGAACAGGGGTGAAAAACACCAGTCTTAGGACACTGTTGGGAAAGAACGGCCCCGGCAGCTGTTTCGGACGCATCCACCTCTAGGGTGAAAGCACGATGAGGATCAGGGTAGGACAAAATGGGTGCCGTAGTGAAAGCTGTTTTCAGCTGATCGAAGGCTGACAGAGCTAGGGAAGAACAGTTGCTGGGATCAGCGCCCTTTCTAGTAAGGGACACGATGGGAAGGATTATGCTGGAAAAACCATGGATAAATTTACGGTAATAATTAGCAAACCCTATGAAGCGTTGGACTGCGTTCAGGGTCCGAGGGATAGGCCATTCCTTGACTGAGGAGACCTTATCAGGGACCATGAGTAGACCCTCTGGATTAACCACATAGCCCAAAAACGGCAGGGAGGTCTGTTCAAATGAACATTTCTCCAGTTTGGCGTATATGTGGTTGACCCGTAGGTGTTCCAGTACCATAGTGACGTGGACACGGTGTTCGTAAAGCGTCTTCGAAAATATGAGGATATCGTCAAGATATACCAAGATGAATGAAAGTAGAAGATCCCTAAACACATCATTTATGAGGGCCTGGAAGCGTTCTGAAGACCAAAGGGCATCATGAGGTACTCATAATGCCCAAATCTAGTATTGAAGGCGGTCTTCCATTCCTCGTCCTCTCGCATCCATATGAGATTATATGCGCCGCATAGATCTAGCTTGGTGAAAGCTGTAACACCCCACAATCGATCGAGTAACTCAGGGATAAGTGGCAGCGGATAACAGTTCCTAAGAGTTATGGCATTCAAGCCCCTGTAATCAATACAGGGTCTCAAGGAACCGTCCTTCTTAGATACAAAAAAGAAACCAGCCCCGGCAGGAGAGGTGGAAGGACAGATAAACCCATGTGCTAAATTGTCTTTGATGTATTCCTTCAGGGACACAGTCTTCGGAACAGACAGAGGATATGTGCGTCCATGAGACGGTACAGAGCCAGGTACCAAATTGATGACACAATCATAGGGGCGATGAGGAGGCAGGATACTAGTCTTGATCTTACAAAAGACGTCAGCAAAAGGCCAATATGGATCTGGTAAGGTTTCCACAGAGGGAGGACAACATGACTTAGTACTCAGAGCAATAGGTGCTACTGCCATAACCACAGGGAAGGTTAATGAGCCTGCAGACCAGTCTATGGGGGGTTGGTTTTCTGTAACCATGGGTACCCAAGGATAACAGGGGTAAGAGGAGATGTGATGATGTCAAAGACAACAGTCTCAGGACGATTCTGGTTAACCTGTAACCACAGAGGCATAGTAGAGAAAGCTATGCTACCAGTCCCAAGGGGCGAACCGTCAACAGCAATAACTCGCATAGGGGGAAGTCACGCTGCAGCCTAAGGCTGTATAAAGATGCAAGCACAAAGCTAGATTAGCCTCCTTCAGTTGGGCCAAAGGGTGTCAACGATAACCACCCCTAGACAAACTATACTACAGTATCCCCAGGGAGAAAACAGACTCCAACAGGAACTGTGCTCACTCAGATAGTCAGGAGGGTAGTGGAGAAGTCCGCATAGGACTGGGGAGTAGTCAGGCTAATACATACACGGAGAACTCAGGAACAAGCAGCAGGCAGGAGAGGAGACAGTGGCCAGGCCGGGTCTTACACGGTGGAGACAGGAACCAAAACAGGAACTGCAGGTGGAAGAGAGATCAGGAACCAGCCGGGTCATATCAGGATAATCTACAGGACACAAGGAGCAGAGAGATGAGCTGAGTCAATGTGCAAGCCAGGATCATACACGGAGCTTGGAGAGAAAGTGTAGTCAGACAGGCAAGGTCAGGAAATCCAGGCAACACTATGAACAGAATCAACAATGAGACGCTAAACAAACGCGTCTCAGTGCGGGACTTACCCCCTTAAGAAGGGAGACACCGGAAGAGGCAAGGCTGGAAGGGCAGAACCAGCGAGGAGGAAGCGCACATGCGCCCTAGCTAGACAGCAGAAGAGAAGCCAGTGTGCATGCTCCAGAAACCCAGGAAGCGCTATCACGCATGCGCCAAAAGAAGCAAGGACCAGAAGAGACGCCACCTGAGGAGTCAGCAGGGACCGGAGAAAATGAGCAAAGCCCGACGGAGGTATGACAAATAATATGTGAAACATACCACCACATCTCACAGGGGAGTATTCAGAGCAGGTTTTGGCCATAGGGCCCTGTGTGCACGGTCTACAGCCAGTGAGGAAGCTGGAAGGTCAGACAGCAATGTCCCAAAATACTTGAGAAGAAATTCAGGTAGATCCGTAATGGACTCTGGAATATCTCTTATTCGTAGATTAGACCGCCTAGAGTGGCTATCCAGGTCTTCAAAGGCATCATAAAGTCTTCTGTTTTTATCTTGTAGATGCTTCAACTCGTCGGAGAGGGCCAAATGTTGCTGCACCATATCAGTATAAAGGGTCTCCAGGGCTGAGGTCTGGCCCAAAATCTGCTGAATCTCTGTCTGTAGCAAGGAGGCACTGGATTTGAGTTCTGTAGAGAGATCCTGCTTGACTGAAAGCAGAAGATCCCTCAATGAGTCAACATCTTGTTTGGCACTTAGAGGTGGCGAGTCAGAGATAGAACTCCCGCCATGCGGTCCCAACAATCCAGAGTCTCTTTTCTGGAAAAAGTCTGCTGGACGGGCAGATTTCTGAGAACTCGTTGCCATCTCACACTACTCAGAAGAACCAACATCCAAAAGATAGGGGTAATAGCGTATAATTTGCAAAATATAGGTAGGAAAGGCGACCGGAGCGCGAGACCCTCTGCGCAATGCGACCATACTCTCCAAGCGCCAGGCCGCGCCCCCTTCAATTTCACATTTTAAGAAGGTGTCACATATACTTGGAGGTTATACAAATGTTTTTGTAGGCTTCCTAATGCTGTGTCTGTTGTAGTCAAAATGCATTAGGGACAGTTAGAAATAATTAATACATTCCAATAATAACATTTTTATTAGTGGACTGAGTATAAAAGTGGGGGTTAAAAAATGAAAACTCACACGTGCCTAAACACTGGTGTTGCGAATGTTTTATAAGGAACTAGTAAAGTCAAGGTGATACCTTTATTAGAGTACTATTAGAGTATAAGCTTTCAAGAACATTAACCCTTTGAGTGCCAGAGAGGTACACAACACATTGCAAAGCAATGCATTGCATAACCCTGTGGCACTCAAAGGGTTAATGTGAGGCTCAGTGACACAGGAGTGTATATATAATGTATATTAGTGTACATAGTATGTAAATGAATATACATTATATATATATGGTAGTGTGTGTATGTGTGTACAATGTGATATACACTCCTGTGTACAGTAATTTAGATCAATATACATTGTATATACAGTCTTATCTCAGTCAGCCTCACATTAACCATTTGAATGCCAGAGGGGTACACAATGTATTGCAATGTGTCCACTTGTGCCATTGAAAGGGTTAAGCACTCAAAGGGTTAGGGTGTCTTCTCCAGGCATATTATGTTTTCTTGGGTAACATTGTGCCACTCTGTGGCTGTTATATATGGGACATTCCATCCAAGCTTATACACATTCAAGTGCCAGTAAACCTGCAGAGCAATGCAGCTTCGTTGCAAAGACCTGTTAAAATCTCGGCAGGGATTTGTAGTTTCTGAACAAGGCAAACATAAAATACATACAATTTTAAGTTAATAAAACTAGAGAAAATAATCAGAAATATACATACCCACCACAGAGTGTTCTTCAGCTAAAAGTAAGACATTGAGATGCATTAGATAAAATATTCTAAAACACAAGTTCCATTCCAAATGATCCACTTGTAGGAACTCTTTGATAGTACTAGCATTTGCAAATAAAAGAAGTTGGAAATATTGCACAGACCTAAACGAACCCACCTACTGAATGAGGCCTGCTACCCTTGCTTGCAGTAGAATGAGTCTAAGTAAACAGTCAAGGGGCCAGCATCAGACCAGACACATAGACATGTGACTGATCTTCAGCAAAAATGAAGACATAGAGATACATTAGATAAATATTCTAAAACACAAGTTCGATTTCAAAATGATCCACTTGTAGGACCTATTTGTAGGATTAATCTTTTGAGTGCCAGAGGGCTATGGAATGGATTGCTTTGCACTACATTCCATAACCCTCTGGCACTCAAAGGGTTAACAAATATATGTCCCATATCATGGATGGGCTGGGAATATTGGATAGTCCTGAATGAACTCACCTATTGTATCAGATAGGTCTGTTTCTCATGCCTGTAACTGGAGAATGAGTCACAGGAAACAGAATCCAGGGGCCAGGGTCAGGGCAAGGTCAGGATCATGTGACTGATGACTAATTTCAGTATATGAAAATGTGTTTTTCATGCCAAAAAAAATGTCAGTATATAGCATATGGATTTAATTCTATAGCATATACATTTTGGTATAAAACATATGCAATTCAGTATAAAGCATATGTATTTCAGTATATGAAATAGGTATTTTAGTATATTTCAGTATATGATATATGTTTTTCTCTATATAACGCATGGATTTCGATATATAGCATATGCATTTCAGTATATGATATATGGATTTTAGTATATAGACTATAGATTTCAATATATAATATATGGATTGCAATATATGACATGGTTTTCAGTATATGATATCAATTTCAGTATATAACGTATTTCAGTATGTGACTGGTATTTCAGTATATGACATATGGATTTCACTATATAACATATGAATTTCAGTATATAGCATATGCATTTCAGTATATGATATATGGATTTCATTATATAGCATATACTTTTTACTATATAATATATATATTTAATTATATGATAATAATTTCAGCAAGTACTATCAATTTCAGTATATAATGTATCAGTTTCAGTATATTACATATGTATTTCAGTATATGACATGTATTTCAGTATATAGTATGTGCAGTTCATCATATTACATATGGATTTCACTATAAAGTATATGTATTGCAGTATATGATATATGCATTTCATTATATGATACACACTTCTCACTGTATAAGACAATGGGTTCTGTCACTAGAGCAATGTATAAGCAAAGCTGAATTATGTCCCTAACGGATACATGAAGGTACTGTATTTCAATAACGAGTGGAACTCTACTAATTACTGGCATTCATCTCCACTAATGGAGCTCCATTAACCATGTGGTACATTGGGACGCTGACCTCTGTTTTAAGTAGCAAACATGGTACTGTGTGAAATCTAAATTGCAATTAACATTATTGTCAGTGCAGTAACATTAGCAAATCATGTTCATTCTAAATATTGTATGCTTTCAATATTAAGTAAGAGAATACATTCCCATAAGTGAAGTATAGTGAATATTAGCCTCAACATTTGATCAATCAAAAAAAAAAAACATTTGCTCAAGTGGTATAGTCTACAAAAATAATTTTCTAATAGAAACCACTTGGCGATTGATCCTACAGGCTCTCAGCACTATTTAATATTATCACAGCAAACAGATAGTAATAATAGACTTGGACAATGTCACCCTGACGTATATTTTGACTGGTTCTCTTGGGGATAAAAAGCAAATCTTGCAGAAGATATCCCACACTGAGTGGAAAGGCCATTATTCATGGCTATCAGCAGATGTGGTGTCATTATATTCTTCTGTTCCACATGAAATGGATCTTCAAGCTGTGGTTGTCCAACTGGAAAGTCTCTTCATTTATGTACACCCGGCTTCAACTTGCCATGCAGTGGAAACACACCGTCATGCTGAGTCGGCCAGGGGCCACTTAGGCAGAGGCATAAGCCCATATGAAAGGTTATTATAGGGTGTGTGTAGGAGAATACAATAATAGCTCATATTGCCTGGGTCAGAGGTAAACAAGTAATATAGAGAGTACAATAAATACCTCCCGGGCCCTGTGGCCGAAGAAACAAACTTACCAGATGGTGTGGACGGAATCAAGTAGAAGAAAAGTCAAAACAAGGTCACCGGGAGCATGTGGGGTATAAGTGAAAAGTAGAATCTGTTGTCAATAAATGTAAGCTAGGAAGTACAAACAAAGTCAGGTCTCTCCACAAACAAACTCAAATAATTGGGCCAGAAGGTTACAGAGGCCAAAGGCTATAAACCCTATCTGACTAATAGGATCCCGGGAGGAGGAAGTGATGCAAAGGGAGACAGACAAAAATAGGTGCAAATGGAAAAAACAGACAGAGACAGGCCAGGAGGGTGAACAGGAGAATCCTGACAGAGGCAAAACAAAATAGGTGCAAACGGAAAAACCAAACAGGCCAGAAGGGTGAACAGGAGAATCCTGACAAATTCAGTATGTTGGGCCACACTATTCACCCTTTAAAATATAGAAATAGAGAATATATAAATCAAATTGCGTATGGTCGAACAGATTCAGCAAAGATAGGCACATACTGGATACCCATCCTGTTTTAGTTTTCAAGGAACTGTAAAGGTTAGGTTGCCATGGAGGGGTGGAGATATCATGAAATTAATAAATAAAAGAGACGCATACTGGACCACTGAGTGGTCTGATTGCCGAGTGGGATATTAGTCTCATATTCTAACAATACCATTGGAAATGGTTCTATGTGATCTCCTTGTAAGGTTAAAAAAATATGTTAAAAATTGTATAGAAAATTAGATTTATTGTTTATTATATTTTGTTTTGTTTTTTTCTTTTATTCATATTGTTACACATGATGATCACTATTTGCCATTTAATGCATAGGTTACAGTGTCATAATGCCCTGCATTCAAGTTTTCTCACTGTAAATGTATCCACATGTGACTTCTTATGTGATCCTGTTTTGGTTTTATTCACATTATATATCTACACTCGCATATGTGTAATTTTCAATACGTATATGCATATGGTGTGTTTTACTTTTTCTCTTTTGGGAAATCACTTATTTTTTCATGTATCAGTTAATTTATTCATCATTTATTCACATAAATGTATTTCTTCTTTCACGTGTATGTGATTTAGCAGGAGTAAAACAATCTTCTTTGACATTTGCTATGTCATGGGTTGATTGACAGAAAAGAAAGGAGAAGGTTACATTGATTCCATTTTTGCTTAGCCAATTGTACTTGATACTTTTTAAATTTGATGGTTCCGGTTGTTTGTTGAGTCTATGATTAAAGGGATAGTAAACTCTAGAAAAAATGATAGGCGAATTGATAGGTACAATTAAAAAATACCTACTGCCCTCATTCCCATAATAGTTTGAGAGATAAAATAAAATAAAGGTCTCCTCTCCCTCCTACTTTTCATGCGTCCGCTGTATAGCGGATGTCATAGGTTCCTGCTTCCAGGACCAGACGGCGGCTCTTCGGGAGCTCTGTCATCGAGATATATAGCTATAATTACTTCATCGGTATGGTCTACAAAGTGTGCCTGGCTTGCAAGCACATGTTGTAGACCATTCCGATGAAGTAATTATAGTTAGATATCCCAATGTCAGTACTCCTGAACAGCCACCTAAAGTCCGGCGACTGGATTCTGCCTCTGACTGTTTTACAGCTCGTCAGGAGACCTTTATTTTATTATATCTCTCAAACCATAATGTTTTGAGAGATGGGAATGAGGGCAGTAAGTATTTTTAATTGTACCTGTCAATTTGCCTATACTTTTTTCTCGAGTTTAATATCCCTTTAAGCACTGCGCAGTGCAAAATGTGTGTAACCTTCCTTCATGTATTTATGTCCCGCACTACCCATGTCTAGAAGTATTAAATTTTAATATTTTCCAATAAATTAAGAGTTTTTCATCTATCAGCATTTTGCTGCACATTTATGAAGCTGCAAGCCAAGAGTTATCCCGCATCCTTTTATGGTTAAATTGAAAAAAGACAAGAAAAATGTGTTAGCTGAATCCTGTCTAGTGAAAATATTTGTGTCAAGCAAACACCTATGGAATGTCAGTCTACTAGTAGCTTAAGAGCAAAGAGTAGACAGAGTAGTTCTGGTGCTTAGGCAGCCACTGGTGTTACCTTGCTGTGGCCTAAGGAAAGGTTAAAGGTGCTGGCCGCTAAGCCAGATGACAGGATGGCAACACCAGTGAACAGTGAGGTGGTTCTACTGACTGTTCTCCAGGAGGTGGGGTGAAAGTAGCAAAGCAGATACCTAATATAACTGAATACAGATGGTGGGGTAGCCAAGGTAGATAGATGTCAAGCAAAGGACGGGAGACTAGCCAAGGTCAAGACAGGCAGTGTTCATGCAGAGACAGGCCGAGGTTGACACAGGTGGAGTTAGAAAGGATTTACCACCCGGTTCGCAATATGGTGGGATTGCAGTCTTATATGTACTGTTTGAGAGCAAGTTTCATAGAACAGGGGAAGAATTTTCTCCTTTGACTTTGTCATGGGTAATGCCTCTACAGTGTAAATAACCCCCCTCATATCATTTTGTTAAGTTTGCAGCTGTTAGCGTCACCTTTCTCCCTAATTTATTTTCATTTAACATTACTTTTGGAACACTCACTCTCCTTCTAGCCTCAGAGATTTAGGATTCCACTACATGGTGAGTGGCCATTCTCTTGTGTAGCCCCTGCCTACTAGCAACCACTGAACTCTAATAGTACACCGTTGCTCTTCTCCGCTCGCTATCACAGATAGACGTTTCTCACCTAGTGCATGGGCTTTTCAGGGGGGAATTTCAACTGTGTGTCTGGCTGTGTCTTGGTAGAGAATTGGGAGTTTAGGCCTGCCGAGCTATCAAGGAATGGTGGTTGTCCTCTTCAGAGGCCCTGTAAGTTGTCATCATTGCTACTACCCTTTCAGGGTTTGATAAAGTGCACTTTACACCCAGACTCCACTGGAGGACAGGGCTGAACAAGACTTGTGTTGCCTGTCCTGGACAGCAGGATGACAATCCTACACCATCCTCAACCAGTGGTAACTGGAAACTTTGCAGGCAACACTGCTGCCTACCTCAATAGATCACAAGCTCCATTAGAGGTGCCTTCCAGCAATCCAGAGCTTACACTTTACTTTTTGAAAGCAAGCTTCTGCCATGGTTGGCAACACAGGCTGAATATATTATCTGGCCAGTCAAATACTGGACTTTGCTTCAACTCTGCAAGGAATGATCCTGTGGCAACTCTGTGCCTGCTGCCACTGGGCACTGGGTGGTGATCACCCTTGTGAAACTGTATATAAGCCCCCTTTTATTTGCATTTATCCTTTGTTTTGTTGTTTTTTTTTTTTGGTATCACTCTCACTCATCTCCCTCCATCCTCAGGGTTTAGTTTGCCATTTTAATGGAGGGCTAGGAGAGGTGTATCTCGAGGGTCCTGTTTGCTACCAAGTTCCTTTGTGCCCTTCCACTCTTTGCTACCTCTGCCAGTTGGGGTAACCATGAGCAGACAGAAATCCACCAGGAAAACACCCAGGGATGTAGATGATTTCTTCTCTAGGGCACAGGCTCCACCCCATGGAAGCTAAAGCCCAAACCACTGAGCCTTATTCCTTTCATCTAGAGGCAGCATCCATCTTGGCCTCTTAGCCTACCCAACATAGTTCTCTCACCCTACGGCTTGAGTCTCCATGAATGGTTCCCTCCTTTTCCTATCCACAGCGGCACAGACAGGTATGCCTGCTTTCCCCTCTCCTTTCACTTTGAGTCTTGAGCCTCTGGCAGCCCACATTTGAATTAATCCAGATGGTGAGACAAACTGCAAACATTCTCTTTTCACAGATGACATCTTTCTAACTATCTTCAAACCCCTCACCTTCCTTCTTAATTTGATGAAGGAGCTTAGGCGATACTAGGGCCTCTCGGGATTCAAAATAAACACTAACATATCCTAGGCTTTGTCTATACATGTGCAGTCACAGACCAAAACACTTTTAGCTCTTAACTTCAATTTCAATTGGCCCCAGCGACAGTTCCGATACCTAGGCATCCAGCTCACGAAATCTTACTCACCCTATATATGGCTAATTACCTGTCAGATACTTGAACTGCCAGGCATATCAGCTATTCGGCGGGGCCCGCAGTACAGATTGGTAGCTCTCTCATTCTCCAGACATCCCCTCTCTGTGCTCCCACTGCTGCTTTTGGGCCAATCCACCACGCGACGTGAGCTTCAGCATTGGGCTCCAGGGGGCGTATGACTGGAGTCCCTGTGCAATGCTGGCCTGTCTCTCTGCGTCTTGCATAGAGGGAGAGTGGGTACAGCTGGCCCTTATGCTTGGGGAGGAGTGTCTGGAGCTGACAGAGCCCCTACTTAAACCCAGGCAATTCCTGTGCTCAGGGTTTAGTTGTATTAGCCCTGCCCTACCATGTGTACTGCTTCTCTGACCCCCTGCCTTCCATAGCATTAAATATATATATATATATATATAATATATACATACATACAAACACATAATACATAAATAGTACTGGTACTTGACCCCTGGCCTGTATAGTGACCACACTGCCTGTCATATCCCTGGACCTGGCTAAATCCTGACTACGCTGCCTGTTATACCCCTGGACCTCGGCTTCTGACCCTTACTATGCTACCTTCTGTATTCCTGTACCCTGGCTTGACCTTGACTACTCCTTCATTGTACCTGTTATACACCTGGTACCTATACTACACCTAGGAAGATAGATAGTAGCCTTCGCTGCATCTGAGGTTGCCTCCTACCTCGTCTCGCTCTCACCTGTACCCTAGATACCTCCAGGTGTCATTACTCCTGTCCTGTCACCTCTTATCCTTCCATTCCAGCGATAGTTCCCATCTGCTGGTGGGTTCTCCCTGCATCTGGGCTTCAGCACCTAACAACATCGCAGAGTGTGACATTACCCTTCTTTACTTCATATTCTCTTGGGCAATCCTGCCAAACGGCGCACTTATAACATTTCATGGCTGGGACGCATAACATCTATAAAGATGAATATTTTACCTCGTTTGCTTTACTTTTTCAGGGTTCTTCTCAGATTGATTTCAATACTGTACTGCTGTATTGAAGGTTTTTTTTGCCTTCTTTTGGATCAATGACAGTAAACAGGAATAGGAAAAGGGTTGAACTTGATAGAAGCAAGTCTTTTTTCAACCTAAACTTACTGCTATGTAACTATATGTAATACACACTTTACATACTCTTCAATCACGTATCACAAGAGTCAAGAGTTTCTTCTTCTTTTCTGCCTGACCCAGGGTCCTGGGAGGCTTGGGCCTCCCTCCATCTACATTCTTACTTTCTGGTGATCCAACTGGCCCAGCCTGTCCAGTGGCACTCCACTTCCAAAAGCTTTCCGTGGGTCACTCTAGAGCAAGCTGTTGCACACCCCTTCCTGCTTGAGCACTTTCTTTGTATTCCTAAATCGGCTAGACCTTCTATACTTTCCTCTTCGCCCATGATCTCCCACTCTCTGCCTGTGTGATGCGGTGGGTTTAAAGAAATCCCTGGCTCATTCTGTATTACAGTTCCCATCAGCAGTTGATATCCCAGTGTTCAAGCTGGGTTATAATACCAATGGTTTAGGCACTGGATTACTATGTCTCCTTTACAATTTGGGTATTGTTACAATCGGGATTGGCTAATTCCATTGTCCATATTTGCCAGAACACATAATCCCCCTTCCTCCTTACTCTTCAGATATTCCCAAGTAGACAATTTCCTCCAATCGGTTGTTCCAGTTGAGCCCCTTCCCGACCTCACGTAGTTCGAGAAGCTCTGTATCCAGAATACCGGCCTGGAGGGTCTTTTATACCACATCTACCAGCGCTTTGCCCGGTCTGTGAAGACACTCAAATAAAATACATGCTAGCTTGGGAGGAGGATAATTGTTTAGAGCTTCCCTTGGAGTCCTTCTAAAAGATCTAGTCCAATGCTGCAAAAAGTTCTATATGTATTTTCCCTAAAGACAGAGTTTATAAATTTCTGTATTGGTAGTATCACTTGCGTAACATTTTCCCATCCCTGTCCCCTCTCTGCTTCTGGGGGTGTAAGGAATTGGAGTCCTCTACCACATATGGTGGACTTGCCTGGTGGCCTGGGAATTTAGACCCATATTAAGCTCTCCAATTAATTCAGTCACTCTGATACCTGCCATCCCTGACCCATGGTTATTTCTTTTGGGTTAATATGCCTTGGATGTTTCAAGCACCAATTCTAAATTAACATCTCACATACTGTTGGCCCCCAGAAATTTTCTGGCATCACACTGGAAGCGACCTTGTAATCTAAGACATCTGGAAAATCTACTCCATGGAGAGGTTAACTTCCCTTCTTTCTAAAGCTCAGTATCAGTTTTCCCAGATTTGAGAGCTGTGGCTTATCTTTAACAGCCTGTCTCTGGCCCCGACCTAGGTGCCGGGACCCAGTCCGTACTGTTTGCTTTTTCTCCTTCTTTGCTTCCTAATCCTGTATGGATGCCTCAGCCTTCTCCCATCTTCCATCTTTGAAATTTTGTTTTTGCTTCCTAATCCTATATGGATGTCTCAACCTTCTCCCCTTCTACCTCTTTGAAAATGATTTCTTTTTTTTTTTTCTCTCTCCCCCTCCCTCCTGTAAGCAAGGGTTATCTGCTCACACAGACCTCCTCCTCCCACTCATTTATATCTGCTGGCTGATTGAGGCATTATCAATCATCTGGCCTTTGTATTGGTAATGTTGTTCTAGTTTCAGCTAGAACCTTGCTACTCAGCTTTTAGCTCCTAATCCCAGATTCCTTCAGGACTATCCGTTTATCTAGGTAGCGCAGCATCAGATTTTGCCCTTCTACTTTGCATGAGTTACTGCTAGGCTATAATACTGCTGTACATTTGATGCTCTGATATGACTATCCTTGAATTTTGCTGATTATGTTAATGAATCTTTCCCTTTCCGCTTCCTTTTTATACTCTGTATTTCCTCCCCCCTTATGGATAATCTTCAAAAAAAATTATAAGTAAAAAAAAAACAAGTAAGTTCTGGGTAAATAAAGTTAAAAACACATTTTACCATTTACCTACTCTTTTTCTTTATAATGTTTTTATTAATAAGAGTTGTGGCAAATACATGCATTAAAAGACAAAGCAAAAGCAGGACAGTTCCGCCAATCACTATAAGAAGTCTAGCAGTAAAGAGGAATAGATCCGCATAATTTAGGGGAACAAATGACCAGCAGTTATACATTGGGTACATAGCAGAAATGTTGTTTCAAAGCCAAAGAAAGAGAAGACAGATCAGAAAGAAGAGTCTGAAAGAGGAAATAAAATTAAAGAGAAATAAAGGAAAGGAAAGTCTAGAAGAGAAAAGTGAGTAGGAGAGAAGCGGTGGTGTGTGTGTGTGGTGGGGGGGGGGAGGTGGAAGAAAAAAAAAGGTCAGGGACCTCCACCGACCAGGGACTCAGGTGTAATGAAGTTAACTATTTGAAAATGGGAGCCAAGTATAATAATTAACAGTAAATGTAGGCAACGTAACTAAGGAGAGGTGATGTAGCTATTCCATATCAAGGATATAGGGGATGCGTATCTTCCAGTCAGAGAGATGGTGAGGTCAGAGACATCTACCACTGGGAGATACAGGGTCGAGCAGCAGTAATCAATAAAACCCACTGTCTGAGAGTGGACTGGGGCAAGGGGGCATCCCAATGGGCAGGATGGAAAGCAGGAAAACCTGAGGCGAGGTAGGGAGGTGTAGGCCAGACAGAGTAGGGAGCTGAGGGCCCACCTCTGCCCAAAATCAAGTCAGTAAGGGGCAAGAGAATACTGGGGATGAATCTGGTATGCATATGAATAGATGTCAACCACTGAGAATTGGAAATCTGAATACCTAGGTCAGATTCCCATTCTGCTTTCTGGGGAAAAATTGGTAGTGTTGAAAAAGATCCCAGCAGCTTGAGCATTCTGGAGGTGTTGCTTCCAGTGGGTGGGGGTCTCAAGAGCAGGGTTTCAAAAGCAGTTAGGTTGGAATGGCCTGCGGAAAAAGATTTCAATAATTGTCTCACTTGGTAGGTAGCTGCAAAATCTTCTCTGTGGAATACCATGTGTGGAGCAGAGCTCTTCAAAGTCAGGCAAGACACCTCATGGGAGAAGGTGATCTATATCACTGAGCCCATGAAGAGATCATTCTCTAAAGGCACTGTGGTGAAGACCAGGTAAAAAATCTGGGTTGCCGATGATAGAATATAAAGGGGAAGGAGCGGATGACAGGTGGCATAGAGTATAGCAGGACCTCCATACTGCAAGCAGGTGAATAATGACTCCATTTCGTAGAATGGGGGTATGTAAGTTGCAAGAACTAGCCCACAATAGTTGAACAGGATCTATGGAACTGAGCAAGAGCCTCAGAAGGGAGGACCAGTCCAAAATAGGGGATTCCGAACAAAGTTCCAACAGCATCAAAAACACAATAGCTCTGTGGTAAATCAGGAGGTAGGGTATACCATAGCCTCTGCTCGATGCTGGGCAAGTCAAAGTCTTAAAGCTGATATGGGGAAGTTTACCCCTCCAGACAAAAGTCAGAACGATCCTTTGTAAGGATTGAAAATATCAAGCAGGAACATGAATTGGAAGGGATTTCAGGAGGTACAGTTTCATAGGCAAAAACACCATTGTAACAAGTTGGAACCTCCAAGAGATAAATAAGCTATTCCAGGACCTCAAGCACACTATAAGGGATTGTTCCAGTCCCACAAAGGTTATTGTAACTAGGCCACAGACATTAGGGGTAAACAAGACTCCCAGATATTTACTAGACCACTCTCGCCAGGGAAAGGGGTAAGAGGCTGGAAGCCTAGCTCTAGAAGACTCTGAAACTGTGAAAACTACCTGACTTCCTGATTTAGAATCTCAGACTTTGGGTAGTTGGACTTGAGAAATGAGATCTTGTTGTACCAGGGAAGTAGAGAAAGTAAAGCAGGTAAAAGTTTTTTAAGATGCAATTCAAACAGTAGCACATCATCTGCACAATGAGTAATCCTGACCTCTCTGGAAGCAATGCGTTTACCTCAGATTGTGTAAGAAAGGTGCACCAAAGATAAAAGGGGCTCCAGGGTGACGATGAATAACAGGGGTGACTGACAAGGGACACCCTTGTCTACTGCCATTAGCGATGGGGAACAGGTGGAACAAAACCCCATTGACCCTAACTTGAGCAGTGGGGGTTGAAGACAGAGATAGGATAGCAGTACAGATTCTGGTACCCAAACCCAACCACTGGAGCACAGCAGATAAACTCCCAACTGACACTGTCAAATGCCTTTTTGGCATCTAAAGAGAGGAGTAGTGATGGTGAGGGGTCAGCAGCAGCTGCTTCAAGTAGGGCAATTTCTTTGATAGTGTTGTCCCTAAACTCTCTACTCGGCACGGATCCCACCTGGTCAGGGCCCACCAAGGAAAAAAGTGCTTCAAGGTATGACTGCGATATGCACAGAGAGAGATTGGGGAGGTCATGCCTGTCAAAAACAGAAAAAAAGAAAAATGCTGCTCTATCAGAAATAAACCACACATATGTACACCGAAAGACTCAGCCTTTATAAAGGAAAAAAGAAAGTATTATGTATTGATGTGGAAAATGGTTTTAGCGTGCAGGTCTGGATCATCTCTTATAATCCATAATATAATACAACTAATACAAACAGATGAAGAGCCCCACCGTAACCATATATCTTTCAATGCCACATACGGAGAAAATCCTCTTTAAAACAATATCTTCTTTAATCATTCAAATTAAAAATACATATAACAAAGCTGTGTAGACATATACAAATAAAATGGAAGACCAGCAGATGTTAGCATTTTTGATCTATGTGTTTTGTACCAGCATGATACTTAATCATGCTCAAAGGAGGTCATGCCTGTCCTGAATTAGTAGCTTTGAAAGTGTCCGTCAAATGGGGTAGGAGGATCGGCTGAAATAGTTTATAATATGCCATCGGCACACCAACCGGGCCAGGACATTCACCAGAAGGATAGAGCTTAAGTGCAGTAGTGACCTTCTCTTGTGTGATCGTATTTTCCCAGAAAGAAAGATGGGGAGACGGGGTGAGTTGCACATATTCTAAAAAGTTGTAGATGGAGGGGGCAGTATCACCTGTGTCCATCACTTCTCTAGAACTACTGTTGTAGAGCTCCAAGTAATATTCTCAAAAGGACTCTGCAGTGGCCTCACAAGTGAACCCCTTGTTACCTGTATGTTCCCTAATGTATTGTATATCAGAGACAAGTTTGGCCTTACACACCAGAGAGGCAAGCGTCCAGCTACACTTGTTGCCTTGCAAATAGCAACAGTATTTATGTCACATATAGGACTTCAATATTTGGCTTCTAAGAAGTTCAGGCAGGAGAGACCTTGGGCTCGATTTAAAGGCAGCCGTTAACCAAAAAAAACACTAACGGGTGCGTTAAGTGTCATGTTGCAATTCAAAGATCCGTCTAAACAACAGCTAACGGCAGTTGCACAATTCCTACGGCCGCTACACTTACGTGCATTCAGACGCATGGAACAACATGGAACAACATACCCCAGAGCTATTCAAAGGCTTGCGGTACTGATAACGGCTGAAAAAAAGACACACCTAACGGCTAAAAGTTAAGACCCACTTCTCACACACGTTAGACACTTAACGGCCAAAACTAAACACCCGTTACAGAGGAAAACACACAAAAGGCTTACCGCACAACCATGTAAATGGGAAAATTAACCCGTGCAATGCCAAAACAACACAAAAACATGCACACACAACACAAATCACTACACACAAAACAACAACCAACACCACAGGAACAATGACACACAAAAAAACAACAACACAACATGGCACGGAACAATGGGGGTCATCACACAAAGCGGACCCTGCAAATACAAGCTCACCTGGGCAACATCAACACGCGACCTGCACCCCACAACTGCACGCCCGCAAATGGCACACACAGAACAAGCACAACACACCTCATCTTATAACACACACACACACACCTGCAAACACTTACCTGGACACAAACAACTCTCCATTGGTCAGCACTCACCTCATCACCACACCTACACAACGCCCTAGCAAGTACTTAAAGGGACAACTCAACACACTCACTTGTGGCTTGTTTTCCACTCAGGGAGGGAGAGAGAGAGAGAGAGCGCGCTAGAGAGAGAGAGCTAGAGAGAGAGAGGTAGAGAGAGAGAGAGAGACAGATAGAGCAAACAGTATGTTGGGTTACATATTGTTGCGAAGACTGCGGAGAAGGCGTGCAAGGGAGAGAGCTAGGGAACATCAGCAAACCCCAAGCACGCCTCATCAACAGCCTCCACCTGTTGCAAGTGAGGAGGCTCTGGCTCAGCAGCCACACAGGAGTCCATCCCCACCTGGAGGGCACAGGATGTATAGACGACCACCAAGGCCCAGGGTATACCGCCCAAGGGTCACACTCTTTGGAATGGCTGATGACGAGGTCATTGATCGCTACAGGTTGAGGCCTGACAGCATCATTGCCTTGTATGAGGTCATCAAGGAGCAGGTGGATCCCATCTACATCCACAACCATGCCCTAACTGGCCTGCAGAAACTACTCTGTGCCATACACTTCATGGCAAGCGGGGCCTTCCAGTCCACTGAGGGTTACGCATCTGGCATGTCCCAGGCCACATTCTCCAGAGTGCTGGCCCAGGTCCTGCCAGCCCTCAAAATCAAGGCCAGTACCCATATACATTTTCCCACCACCGACATGGACTGGATACACGTCAAGCAGGCCTTTTACGCAAAGGGAGGCATGCCCAGGGTCATGGGTGCTATAGATTGCACCCATGTCCGGATTAAGGCCCCAGCACGTGACGCACAGATATTCATCAACAGGAAGAACTTCCACTCCATCAACGTGCAGATGGTGTGTGACAGCAACATGAGGATCATGAATGTCTGTGCAAAATATCCTGGCAGCACACATGATGCATACATTCTACAAAACTCCTCAGTCCACAGAGATTTTGAGAATGGAACCTTTACAGGGGGATGGCTACTGGGTGAGTTCACAAAACAAAATCACACCACATACACAGGCGTACACACCACTCAGCTCAGCATGCACCTGACCCACACCTACTACGTCCACCACACAAAACATCATTCACACAACATGTGCTCCCTGTTTCACCATGTCACTCACATTACACAGGTGATGCTGGCTATGGATGCAAGTCCTGGCTACTGACCCCTCTGGCCAATCCCCAAACACATGCCCAGGAAAGCTACAACCAGGCTCATGCCAGAACCAGGAATGCTATTGAGCGGACATTTGGGCTCCTCAAGTCAAGATTCCGATGTCTGGACCACTCTGGGGGAGCACTGCAGTATGCACCGGCTAAGGTGTGTGACATCATTGTGGCGTGCGCAATACTGCACAATATCGCAGTGGACACCAGGCTGCTGGAGCACATCCCGGACCCCCCCATACAGGAAGTGCCCATGGACATCGGGCATGTGGAGGAGACCATGAGAGGGGCACAGATCAGAGACAGGCTCATCACGGAATACTTCACCTGTGAGTATAACACAGGCATGCAAACAATCCATGCAAGTCCCCCAGCAGTCCTGTGACACTAACCACACTGCACATTTTGTTCTGTCTCACCCCACAGGAACAGTGACACAGCACTGCACTGGCAGTGGACGTGGAAAATTGTGTGTGTGGACTCAGCAACCATCCTCCATTCCACTCTCCACGTTGACATACAGACCCCAAGGATATCACGCACACCCTCAGGAGAAACAAGGTACAACATATTACCCATGTTCATCACCTTACACGGCTTGATTGACAGCAACTAACTGGATATGCCATGATTAGAGCCTGAACAACCATGCTAGCCCAGTAGTGAAAGAGTATTATCTAATGATTTGCATGAGAAGGGACATCAGACTCAATATGGGACCTGTACTGTGCTACAGCTGAGAAGAGCAGCACAGGGGTGGATGTACAGTGGTATGGGCACACAATGTAGAGGTCATGAGACGTAGATCAGATTACCACGGACTCCATGCAGACCTGTGAGTGTGCAGACGTATGTGCCCCTGACATGAATACACACATCAACAAATGTGTCCTAACAGTTCCATGGAACAAATGACATTGGGCTGCCACTGTCACTTTCACAGTGGCAGCACAATGTCATTACTTCCATGGAGCTCTCAGAACACTTGTTAATGTGTGTATACATGTCAGGGGCACATATCCCTAGGACTGATGCACATGTCCTTAGTTCCCCACAGAATTGGTTACAGATGAGTACACAACACATTGTCAAGCAATGGTTTGTGCACTCACCTGTAACTGTGAAAACTGAGGGGATGAAAAAGACTAAATTGTTGTTGCTTGATGATCAGTTCAGGTCTACTGCTCCAAATCCTGTCCTCTTGTCCCGCAGGCATCCGTAACATGATCCATCCTTGAACTGAAGATCTTCCATGTGACTGGATTGATGTCTTGACAACACCTTCATGAAGATCACCCCTTGCTGTTTATGGTGATGTTGTTGGTGATGCAAAGTTTGACCTGAGGTTCACACAAACCTCTACTGGAACATTCTCATAGAGACACAGAAAACACTAATTCTTGAGTGTTGTAACCTGTACAGTCAGGTTGCTCAGCTACAGAGTTGTCAAACCTCATGGACAACACATGAGCAGGGCAGCAGTGTTACTGAAGTATTACAATTTAGTTTCAAAGTACATTTAGTGTTCTCATACAGGTGTTCAATGCATATAGGCAATACACACACAAAACACATGTACATTCTAATGTACTTTGAGACACAATAAAGATGAACCATCACCATTCTATCTGTGTCTGTAGGAGGATATATTTGAGAACACATATGTCAATGTGTTACCACACCCAGGGTAGAGTATGCCCCATACATGGAAAGGCAACACCCACATCACAGGAGTCCACCACTTGTTTGCCAGTGACTGGACTCTGTGATGTATCAATGCAAACAGATGATGGTGGCAGTGATGCACCAATGTGTTGTGGGAGTGATGAAGAGGTGATACAGGGGACATACTTCCACAGTGAATACCTGTCCACAGTATCTGTATTGCTCAGTATAATCCATGTTCGGAGATTTTGCTCCACTTTGACATATCTCAGTACATGGGCTAACGAACAACCAGACTAAGTGGACATGTGTTATCACTGGTGAAGTCTGTTACACCCTTAGGGAAACAGCAACTCAACTTACAGGAGACCCCAATGCTCAGCCCAGGATATCAATGTGTGTGCTACACGTTGAAATCCTAGGTTAAAAACATTGGCTTCTTCAGTAAGTCAGTTGCACAATGAGTGTGTGAATCCAAGACAACATGGATACATGTCCCATTTATCTATCCTGCTTATAATGTCCCTGCTAAATCACAGAGCTGTTTGTCTGGTTATCCCATTAACCCACTGAGTGCAAGAGTGGTCCCCAACGCATTTCTTGACAATGCGTTGTCTACCACTCTGGCACTCAAAGGGTTAAACACAGCACATGATGTAGACAAATGTTCAGTGTTGTACAATTTGTTGTGCTAAGGGGTATGTTTTGTTGTTCAAATTCAACACACAACACCGCCATATAACACAGTGGTGTAATATGGCTCCAGGGATGTATTACAAGTTGAATTTGTACAACGGTGTGTGTGTGAACCCATGTTGTAGCATCCCACTAACATTTCACATAGGCAGAGGTTGTGTTCACTGCATTGTATGGCAATGCATTGGAGACAACCCTGCCACCCAATCCATAACTGAAGACACAACAGATCAGACTGGAATTAAAAAAAAATGTTTTCTTTATTGAGGGGAAACTTAACAGGTTGGGCCTTTCATTTTTTCTTCTTTGGGTGGGGGGCCTTAGCCTGGGTGCCAGAGGTGGATGCCCTTGTGGATCTCCTGGTAACCCTCTGCCCCCTAGGTGTTGCTTCAGGGGTAACACTAGAGGGGGTGGTGGTTGCAGTAGACCCCTCAGTGGAACGCAAGTTCTCCCTCTCCATCCTCAGGTTCTCCCTGCGGTTTATCTCCCTCAGCTCCACAAGGACCTGTGTTAACATGTCCATCACACCAGTCCTGAGCTGCTGGAGTAGTGTATTCCCCCTGGACACCTCCGACTCCAAACCTTGGATCCTGCTCTCCAATTGGACAATGTTCCTCCTGGATTGCCTCCTGCTCCTGGTGATATTGCTGTCAGTACTCCTGCTCGACCGGAGTAGTCTCCTCTGAAGGGCCATACACTCCGCCTCCATCCCTGTGAGGCGTGCGGTGCTGGAGGTGGATGTGCCCGGTGTCCCTGGTGCTGCTGTTTCTTCCTCTGCTGCTGAGGGTGCTGTTTCTTCCTCTGCTGCTGAGGGTGCTGTTTCTTCCTCTGCTGCTGAGGGTGCTGTTTCCTCCTCTGCTGGAGGTGCTGTTTCCTCCTCTGCTGGAGGTGCTGTTTCCTCCTCTGCTGGAGGTGCTGTTTCCTCTGCTGCTGGAGGTGCTGTTTCCTCCTCTGCTGGAGGTGCTGTTTCCTCCTCTGCTGGAGGTGCTGTTTCCTCTGCTGCTGGAGGTGCTGTTTCCTCTGCTGCTGGAGGTGCTGTATCCTCTGCTGCTGCTGAGGGTGCTGTGGCTGCTGTTGGAGTGGCTGGTGCAGATGATGGGCATATGCCCACCACATCAAGTGATGCAGAGCTGCCCAGAGATGTGTGTGCTGGTGGAGGTGTGAATATGTCCCTGGGTAGGGGGCGCTGGGGCTCACCAATCAGGCCCAGGTGTGTGTAGTCCAGTGGCCAAGGGTCATATGGTGGCCACTGATAGGTGGTGGGACCCCACCTTGGATCATACCTTGGGGCATGCTGTGGAGCCATCCAGGAGGGTGGGTTGATCTGGGAGGCATATGGCCCATATTGGGTGTTGGCCACTGTCCCTGGCAGCCATTGCCTCCCTGGCGGTGGTGGTGCTGCTGATGGAGGGTAGTAGCTGGTGGAGGTGGATGGATGTGTCCACCTCTCCTCCTGTGGCATCCAGCCACTGTACTGGGGAGGTGCAGCTGGAAAGGGTGGTGCAGCCTGTGGTGGTGCAGCTGGAAGGGGTGGTGCAGCCTGTGGTGGTGCAGCTGGAAGGGGTGGTGCAGCCTGTGGTGGTGCAGCTGGAAGGGGTGGTGCAGCCTGTGGTGGTGCAGCTGGAAGGGGTGGTGCAGCCTGTGGTGGTGCAGCTGGAAGGGGTGGTGCAGCCTGTGTTGGAGGGGATGGTGATGGTGGGTAAGGTGACCACCGGCTGGTCCCCTCCTCTGTGTCCTCCTCACTGGGGGGTGACATAGCCTCCTCCACTGTCTCCTGCTGGGCTTGACGGCCGTAAGCTGTGTGGAGGAAGAAGATGTTGTGATTAGTGACCTTTGCCATATGTTTGTGGAGACAATTCTACTTTGATATGTGTTGAAGAAAAATATATGTGTTTGTGTTAATCCCCCTGGGTAAACAAGGGTACTCCCACTGCTGAAAGGTGTTTGAGTTATTATGGGTGAAGGTTTCATTTTGAGGTGCAATATCACAGTGGCCAGAAATAGTACAGTGGGGCTGTTGCTACACCCTCCCATGTAGATATCTGGTCCCTGTACCAGAGCTGTCCATATGATTGTGTAGTAACAGCACCACTGTACAATATCAGGCCACTAGGATATTGCCCCTGACATATCCATGTCTGAGCTGTGATACCTTTTGCATCAACACACCTTTCAGCAGTACGAATACCATTGTTTAACTCGGGGGGGGGGGGAGATCCAACAACATATATTTGTCTTCACAACTTGAGAGACAGGCTCATCACGGAATACTTCACCTGTGAGTATAACACAGGCATGCAAACAATCCATGCAAGTCCCCCAGCAGTCCTGTGACACTAACCACACTGCACATTTTGTTCTGTCTCACCCCACAGGAACAGTGACACAGCACTGCACTGGCAGTGGACGTGGAAAATTGTGTGTGTGGACTCAGCAACCATCCTCCATTCCACTCTCCACGTTGACATACAGACCCCAAGGATATCACGCACACCCTCAGGAGAAACAAGGTACAACATATTACCCGTTTTCATCACCTTACACGGCTTGATTGACAGCAACTAACTGGATATGCCATGATTAGAGCCTGAACAACCATGCTAGCCCAGTAGTGAAAGAGTATTATCTAATGATTTGCATGAGAAGGGACATCAGACTCAATATGGGACCTGTACTGTGCTACAGCTGAGAAGAGCAGCACAGGGGTGGATGTACAGTGGTATGGGCACACAATGTAGAGGTCATGAGACGTAGATCAGATTACCACGGACTCCATGCAGACCTGTGAGTGTGCAGACGTATGTGCCCCTGACATGAATACACACATCAACAAATGTGTCCTAACAGTTCCATGGAACAAATGACATTGGGCTGCCACTGTCACTTTCACAGTGGCAGCACAATGTCATTACTTCCATGGAGCTCTCAGAACACTTGTTAATGTGTGTATACATGTCAGGGGCACATATCCCTAGGACTGATGCACATGTCCTTAGTTCCCCACAGAATTGGTTACAGATGAGTACACAACACATTGTCAAGCAATGGTTTGTGCACTCACCTGTAACTGTGAAAACTGAGGGGATGAAAAAGACTAAATTGTTGTTGCTTGATGATCAGTTCAGGTCTACTGCTCCAAATCCTGTCCTCTTGTCCCGCAGGCATCCGTAACATGATCCATCCTTGAACTGAAGATCTTCCATGTGACTGGATTGATGTCTTGACAACACCTTCATGAAGATCACCCCTTGCTGTTTATGGTGATGTTGTTGGTGATGCAAAGTTTGACCTGAGGTTCACACAAACCTCTACTGGAACATTCTCATAGAGACACAGAAAACACTAATTCTTGAGTGTTGTAACCTGTACAGTCAGGATGCTCAGCTACAGAGTTGTCAAACCTCATGGACAACACATGAGCAGGGCAGCAGTGTTACTGAAGTATTACAATTTAGTTTCAAAGTACATTTAGTGTTCTCATACAGGTGTTCAATGCATATAGGCAATACACACACAAAACACATGTACATTCTAATGTACTTTGAGACACAATAAAGATGAACCATCACCATTCTATCTGTGTCTGTAGGAGGATATATTTGAGAACACATATGTCAATGTGTTACCACACCCAGGGTAGAGTATGCCCCATACATGGAAAGGCAACACCCACATCACAGGAGTCCACCACTTGTTTGCCAGTGACTGGACTCTGTGATGTATCAATGCAAACAGATGATGGTGGCAGTGATGCACCAATGTGTTGTGGGAGTGATGAAGAGGTGATACAGGGGACATACTTCCACAGTGAATACCTGTCCACAGTATCTGTATTGCTCAGTATAATCCATGTTCGGAGATTTTGCTCCACTTTGACATATCTCAGTACATGGGCTAACGAACAACCAGACTAAGTGGACATGTGTTATCACTGGTGAAGTCTGTTACACCCTTAGGGAAACAGCAACTCAACTTACAGGAGACCCCAATGCTCAGCCCAGGATATCAATGTGTGTGCTACACGTTGAAATCCTAGGTTAAAAACATTGGCTTCTTCAGTAAGTCAGTTGCACAATGAGTGTGTGAATCCAAGACAACATGGATACATGTCCCATTTATCTATCCTGCTTATAATGTCCCTGCTAAATCACAGAGCTGTTTGTCTGGTTATCCCATTAACCCACTGAGTGCAAGAGTGGTCCCCAACGCATTTCTTGACAATGCGTTGTCTACCACTCTGGCACTCAAAGGGTTAAACACAGCACATGATGTAGACAAATGTTCAGTGTTGTACAATTTGTTGTGCTAAGGGGTATGTTTTGTTGTTCAAATTCAACACACAACACCGCCATATAACACAGTGGTGTAATATGGCTCCAGGGATGTATTACAAGTTGAATTTGTACAACGGTGTGTGTGTGAACCCATGTTGTAGCATCCCACTAACATTTCACATAGGCAGAGGTTGTGTTCACTGCATTGTATGGCAATGCATTGGAGACAACCCTGCCACCCAATCCATAACTGAAGACACAACAGATCAGACTGGAATTAAAAAAAAATGTTTTCTTTATTGAGGGGAAACTTAACAGGTTGGGCCTTTCATTTTTTCTTCTTTGGGTGGGGGGCCTTAGCCTGGGTGCCAGAGGTGGATGCCCTTGTGGATCTCCTGGTAACCCTCTGCCCCCTAGGTGTTGCTTCAGGGGTAACACTAGAGGGGGTGGTGGTTGCAGTAGACCCCTCAGTGGAACGCAAGTTCTCCCTCTCCATCCTCAGGTTCTCCCTGCGGTTTATCTCCCTCAGCTCCACAAGGACCTGTGTTAACATGTCCATCACACCAGTCCTGAGCTGCTGGAGTAGTGTATTCCCCCTGGACACCTCCGACTCCAAACCTTGGATCCTGCTCTCCAATTGGACAATGTTCCTCCTGGATTGCCTCCTGCTCCTGGTGATATTGCTGTCAGTACTCCTGCTCGACCGGAGTAGTCTCCTCTGAAGGGCCATACACTCCGCCTCCATCCCTGTGAGGCGTGCGGTGCTGGAGGTGGATGTGCCCGGTGTCCCTGGTGCTGCTGTTTCTTCCTCTGCTGCTGAGGGTGCTGTTTCTTCCTCTGCTGCTGAGGGTGCTGTTTCTTCCTCTGCTGCTGAGGGTGCTGTTTCCTCCTCTGCTGGAGGTGCTGTTTCCTCCTCTGCTGGAGGTGCTGTTTCCTCCTCTGCTGGAGGTGCTGTTTCCTCTGCTGCTGGAGGTGCTGTTTCCTCCTCTGCTGGAGGTGCTGTTTCCTCCTCTGCTGGAGGTGCTGTTTCCTCTGCTGCTGGAGGTGCTGTTTCCTCTGCTGCTGGAGGTGCTGTATCCTCTGCTGCTGCTGAGGGTGCTGTGGCTGCTGTTGGAGTGGCTGGTGCAGATGATGGGCATATGCCCACCACATCAAGTGATGCAGAGCTGCCCAGAGATGTGTGTGCTGGTGGAGGTGTGAATATGTCCCTGGGTAGGGGGCGCTGGGGCTCACCAATCAGGCCCAGGTGTGTGTAGTCCAGTGGCCAAGGGTCATATGGTGGCCACTGATAGGTGGTGGGACCCCACCTTGGATCATACCTTGGGGCATGCTGTGGAGCCATCCAGGAGGGTGGGTTGATCTGGGAGGCATATGGCCCATATTGGGTGTTGGCCACTGTCCCTGGCAGCCATTGCCTCCCTGGCGGTGGTGGTGCTGCTGATGGAGGGTAGTAGCTGGTGGAGGTGGATGGATGTGTCCACCTCTCCTCCTGTGGCATCCAGCCACTGTACTGGGGAGGTGCAGCTGGAAAGGGTGGTGCAGCCTGTGGTGGTGCAGCTGGAAGGGGTGGTGCAGCCTGTGGTGGTGCAGCTGGAAGGGGTGGTGCAGCCTGTGGTGGTGCAGCTGGAAGGGGTGGTGCAGCCTGTGGTGGTGCAGCTGGAAGGGGTGGTGCAGCCTGTGGTGGTGCAGCTGGAAGGGGTGGTGCAGCCTGTGTTGGAGGGGATGGTGATGGTGGGTAAGGTGACCACCGGCTGGTCCCCTCCTCTGTGTCCTCCTCACTGGGGGGTGACATAGCCTCCTCCACTGTCTCCTGCTGGGCTTGACGGCCGTAAGCTGTGTGGAGGAAGAAGATGTTGTGATTAGTGACCTTTGCCATATGTTTGTGGAGACAATTCTACTTTGATATGTGTTGAAGAAAAATATATGTGTTTGTGTTAATCCCCCTGGGTAAACAAGGGTACTCCCACTGCTGAAAGGTGTTTGAGTTATTATGGGTGAAGGTTTCATTTTGAGGTGCAATATCACAGTGGCCAGAAATAGTACAGTGGGGCTGTTGCTACACCCTCCCATGTAGATATCTGGTCCCTGTACCAGAGCTGTCCATATGATTGTGTAGTAACAGCACCACTGTACAATATCAGGCCACTAGGATATTGCCCCTGACATATCCATGTCTGAGCTGTGATACCTTTTGCATCAACACACCTTTCAGCAGTACGAATACCATTGTTTAACTCGGGGGGGGGGGGAGATCCAACAACATATATTTGTCTTCACAACTTGTAGGGATGGCTATCCCTCCAGGGGGGTGGCAAAGGTTAAGTCCACCTTGATGTCAGATTGTAGACATTGTGGGAACAGATGTTGTTCTCTGTTAGTCCTATCCTTCCTACCCTCATGGTTGTTCAGATAATGCTCTATGTGACGGATGTAGATTTCAGTCGTTTGTCTACACGAGGGATTTTCAGCAGAGACAAAATCAACCCATTTAGAGAACAATACTTAATTGGAATGGTGTACAGGGTGTGCATGATTTACAAGCACACTCTGTGGACCATTCCAAAGAGGTATTTCTCTCTATATGTTGTGACTTTGGCTCTGCTGAAGAGCCTCCGTGTGGTCAAATGATGGATATCTTCACCTGTCACATGGAGCAATATCTGTATAACCATGAGTGTTGGAGGGATGGGACTTAGATCAAGACACATCTGTTAACGATGGCAATGATATGACATCATGATGACATTACCCATTGCTATCCCATTACAGTGACACACAAGTAGAAATGGTCATATATGTATGTGGATATGTACCCTTCATATGGATGGAGTAATATCCTTCCAAGATGTGATGCCAGAGAGCATTTCATTAGGTGTGATTGCCTTACTGGCTATATATGTGCACCCATCCAACAAGACATTGTATTGATATGATGGATATGAACATACCTCGTATATCCCATCTACGTAGGGTGTGATATACTATGTATGTGTATTTGGATGGTAGCAATGTAGGTTGATATGTGATGGGTGCACATATCTGGCCAGTAAGGCAATCACATCCAGTGAAGTGATCTCTGTGTTCACATCATGTTGGAACATATTTAGTAACATTTGAATCCTAAGGGCAACAATCCAGCCAGTAGTGAGGGATATCTTTGATTGAGGCCTGTTTTTTTGTCTGTGTATGAGCCCATCCATCCTTCTGTGTGAGGCAACCGTACTCAGTCCTAGATATCCATCAGTCATGGCCTGTTGGTGACCAAGGTACAATGTTTGCTATTTGTTTCCCATATGTATCCTGCATAGAGATGCTGGTGTACCATCGATCCATGGCATCAGCACCCCTGTGGATCCATGTGGGAATCAGATATGGGATATGTCATTTCAAGTCAGAGAAATGATTGCAGCTACAACACCAATGCCTACTTTTTCCTGCTTGAATTCTGTAAAATAGTTTTCGGCCTGTGTGTTGCACCTACAAGCATTTATTCTGTGTGACACTGTGATGTGTGATCTGATGCCCCCTTTTGTGATTCAGTAAGCGGTGATGTTGAACCGATGACATGAACATGATGGTGACTTCTCCAGTGATCTCCTTTCCCCATTTCCAGTGTTTTCCATGGAGTCTGTACAATGGGACCCTATGAACTTGATTCTTGTTTTGGCATATTCTCCATGGACTAACACTGGTACTGGTGAAGTGAGGGTGTGTGAGGGTTACTTTGTGTCCACCATGTGTTTGTCACCGCTTAGTGAATGTCCCCTGTGTAGCATGTGATCGTTGGCCTATTGACTTGTTTGTTGTCAGGTTAACCCCTTGAGTCCCAGAGGGGTTGCCAATGCATTGTTGATCGATGCATTGATGATCCCTCTAGAACTCAAGGGGTTAGGTGCTGACTTCCCTGGGGTTAGGGTGGGGGTGGGGACATGGGTGACATTGTGTGTGAACAGTGATGATCTATTACAGTCGACAATTTGAAAATGAAGGTTTGTGTATTGTGTGTAATGAGCACAGCGACAGGAGGGTTGAAGTAGGACTTTGACAGGTTTGTCCCAAGTTGGACGTTGCCATTTGTCCAGGTGTTGTGTCCTTTTTTTAACCCTCATGGTGCTGTGTTGGTGCAGTTGTATGGCTGAGTGATGGCCATGTGTTGAGGTGTGAGTGTGTGTGCAGCTGGTGTTGGTTGCTGTAGTGTGTTGTTCTGTAGTGTTGCACTTACCGGTAGTGTGGAGGCTCCTCTCATCCCCAGTGTCAGTTCCTCCCACGACCCCCTCGATCATGGTCGGGGACATGTTCTGCCGCACCATCTCCTCCCAGCCGCAGAATGTGATGGGCACAGATGGGCCACCTCCGGTGCCTCGGGCTTGCTTGGCCATGTCAGACATCTTGTTCTTGACCACCCTCCGGCAGTCGCCCCATCTCTTCTTCACAGACTCCACGTCCCGCCTGCATGTTGCCACCGCGTTCACCCGGCTGCAGATCTGGTTCCAGGCTGCCTTCCTCCGCGCTGCCAGGCCAGGGACCTTTGCCGTCGGGTGGAGAACACTCTGCCTCTCCAGGACAGCTTCCACAAGAGCCGTGTTCTCCTCCTCACTATATCTGGGATCCCTGATCCTGCCCTCATCAGCTCCGGCATGGGAGGATTCAGAGCCGGAGTGCCCTGCCTGGTCTGACCCTGCCTGTGTGGGGTGCTCCCCAGGAACTACCCCTCGTCCCACTGCAGGTTCTGTCCCTGTCCTGCGTGTTCCTGCTCTGGTGGGCCTGGTCCCCCTCCGCCCTGCGGATCTCCCTCTCCCACCCCTGCTCTGCTGAGGGATCCCCTCCTGACCTTCCTCCTCCTCCACTACTCTCCCCATCCCTCTCTCCTGTCCTCCTCTCCTTGACATCACTCACCCAGTCACACCCAGGCACTCCCACAGGCCCTCACAGACACACTCGATCCAGTCACTCTCTGTCACACACTTTCACTCCCAGATTCACACTGTCAAAATAAAAAGTAATATGTGTAAGGTGTTATGAAATAAAAGGACTATGTGTATGTATGTGTATGTGTTTGTGTTTGTATGTGTGTATGTAATATGTGCAAAAGTGTGATATGTGTATATATAGTGCACCTCTCTCCTCTCTCCAAACTGCAAAACTCCTCTACCTCCAATGAACGCGCCTCTCTCCCTCTCTCTAATGACTATCCTCCGCTCCTGGGTCCTGATATCTGGCTCTGAAGAACTCGATAACAGACAGTGTGTGGCGGTTATTTTTGGGTATATATAGGTGTATTTGAAGTTATTTGATACATTGGGCCTTTGGGATTGGATGTGTGTTTGAATTTGTTTTGGCATCAATCAGGGTTGCTTGACAACGGCAGCCGTTATGTTACATGTTGTTTGGAGCTCAGTTATCGTGTGATTTGTCCGCCCGTTGTGCATTAACATGAGCGACAACGGGTTTTGTGTTACGTGTTTTTTGTGTGCCTACGCTCGATAGCTATTCTCGTAGAGTAGCTATTGAATCTGCCGTAACTCCTGTATTATTTGCGAGCGATGTGCCTTTTTCACTTAGCGGCTGGTTTAACGGTTGGCTTTAAATCGAGCCCCTTGTCTTTATCTAAGGAGTGGATTGTGGAAAGAAAAACATGAGATGGGATGAATTTGGAGGATAAAACTTGGCCTCAAAATATAGTAAAGGTAATGGTAACAACAGTGCCAGCCAGAGAGCCTTTCAAGAACAGGAAACATCCCTGGGGGTCTTCATTAGTATTTATTAAAGATGAAGGTAAGTCTTTGCGGATCAATATGGTAACCCCTCTCTTTTTCTCTGAAGCAGAAGTGGTTCAGATGCCAGGGAAGTGCCAAGGTTACCACCTAGGCAGGTTGTTTCTATCAAAATGAGTCTCCCCCAATAAGATCACCGTTACAGGAGGACATTTCTGGGCATACAGACTTTCAGCCCATTATTACAAATTATTGAGAACTTTGGGACATTATACCAGCAGACAGCTCTGCCAAAGAGATTAAATTCCATGCCATCCATGTGGAAAGGTAGGCAGCATCCTGATCAGCTGCCTACCATTCTATGTTAAATGTTATGGGAATGTTTAGTACTGTAATACCTGATGGACCCCTGTGTTAATTCTGTGCCTACAATCTTACCTGGGCAGTTAGGGGTTAAATATTTGTGTATGTGTAATGCTCTTTCAAAAGTGTATTGCATCACTGTCTGGTCCAGAGTTTGATAAGGGTTTCACTTTTCTTCTCTGTTGTGTATTCACTATTGTCTTCTGTGATAGGATTAGTCTGGTGTCCTGATTGCCTGTAACACCTGTTTCTATTGTACTGTTTTGATTGTATCAATCCCACTGTATTGTCCCTTTGTCTTGTGTTTACACTCTGTTGTTCTATTGTCTGGCCCAGTGTTTAGTGTAAACAAAGCAATTATTCACCATTGTCCCTTTGTGTATTTATGTGTATTCCCATTGTACTGATGTCTGGAAGTTCTGTATAAAATGTCCCTATCTGGTTCAATAAATTGAGTGTGCTGTGCTGTCATTCTTGGATGGTGTAAAGAGTCCCCTTTGACTCCCATCCAAGGCCTCTATGTTACCAGCTTGTTTTCCAAGACACCGGGCTGTTCCAGAGTTCCAGCATATGAGCCAGCTGCAGTGATCCAGCCTTTTGGGGTACATCTATCAGCCTGCTTCATTCAACTACCCACCTTGTAGCTGACAGCAGTAGCCCTGCCTTTCCCAGTTTATTATGCAGTTCCAGAGATCCAGTCAGCTATCCTGCTTCACCGGACAGACTACCAGCTTGTAGCCGCATCCAAGAGGGAGACACCCTGGAATGATGGCTAAGAACAATTCGGTGTCCTTGGCTTCCGTTACAGTAACTTTCAGTATGATTGATACAATCAACAAAACAGTAAAGTAGAAACAGATGTTACAATCATGACACTAGACAAGTCCTACCACACAGAAGACAATAGCGTATACAAAACAGAGGTGAAGAGATTAGGAAATGTGACGAACAGCACTGTCACTGGTCACATGGTGCAAGAGGCAGAGCCTCTCCTCCCCCTAGAAGGGATCATGTGGACACTAATACTGAATGGTATAGAGAGAATAAGTAGGGATTGTCATGGAAGCCTGCTCCAACCTTCCTCCACCCAGACTCAGAGGTTCAGAGCTGCAGATGACTATCAGCTGAGATTGATGGTTTTATGGGGTGAACAGCTATTCACTGGGAATGCATATAGGGTTGCTGCTAGACTGAATCCCTTGGTTGTGCTAACCCCCCCAGAGATTTCTACAGGACGTGATTAGTGTCTTGTGTCCACCTCCCCCCATTTTAGTAACCTTTGTCTGATGTTAAACCCAGCGTGTCATGTTTTGTCCATGTGCTGACTGCCCATTTCTCTGAACTGTATTAAAATGCTGTGTTGGTTGAAAATAAAGTAGTTTGTGATTTATCAAGAAGGAGCTTGTTTGTCTCTCCCTGAAGTATCCAGATATATTGCTGTTTGTCATCCACTATAGTGCAGTTACTCATAGAGAAGTGCCAGGGGCCTAGATAGATAGAACAGGAGCTCTCAGTGCAGTATATACTGCATTGGCGGTGGATACGCGACTGAAAGTACCGTGTCTTAGTGCTCAGTATAGTTGTTAACTGTGCAGGTTAAGGAAAGAAACCCATGGATGATAATGTGCCTGAACTGCTACACCTTCCGTAGCAGAGATGCTAGGGCTGTATCATCACAAACTAGTGGGAGCATTGGGAAAACCTGCATTACAGCGACCCCCAGATCCTAAGACAACCCCATGATGCATATCAGAGCACAGAGCACTGCCAATGAACGAGCAATGGTTGAGATGCAACCGGAGGCCTCCAGGTCTGCCATCGCACCCCATCCCAAGTGGCCATGCTGGCCCTCAAGGTCAAATAGTACAGAGAGGCGACGGGCTGATGAGCTAATGAGCTGGACCTGATCAAGAAAGCAGATGCTACCCTTGCCTGATAGGATTGTGAACAACAAGCAGAGTCCTCCCCTGTGGTGGCCTCCCCGTTCGTCCAACCAGTGAATACCCGCCTCAAGGTCTCCATCCATTGCTTCTCCAAGTTTGACAAGAAAGGTGACATTGATGTATTCCTGAAAGACTTTTAGCGGCAGTGAGCATTGAATCACCTACTGTCCGAGGACTAGATACCCCTCCTGGATGGGAGACTGACCAGACGTGCACTTGAGGCTTGCCGAGCGATTCCCCACGAGGAATGGTCATAAAGCGAGCTATGCTGGCCAGGTCCTATCGGCACAAGTTCCAAGAGATATGACCCACCCCAGACGGCACCATCCCAGAGTATGTCTGGAATATTGGACATGCACTGGAGGGGTGGTGGACAGGAAGTGAGGTGCACTCCCGGGAACACTGCAAGCAGGTGGTGATGTTGGAGCAACTGTATGACATCCTGCCTTTGCAGAGATCCCCATCCCATCACAGCCGTAGCAGCTGTGGAGTTAGAGCAACACTTCCGCGAGAGCTATGGACGGGGTCCCGGCATCGCTATGCTACCCAAGACCCCTACAGTCCCACTGATCTACCTGCATCGCGGACAGCGCCAACACAGCCAACGGGCCCCGGGAACATCGTGTAGCCAAGCCGGACCGCGTACCCCAGCTACTCTGCGTCCCGACCAACATACCCTAGTAATGTTCCCGGTCGGCGACTGATGCCAGGGCCGGCATCCCAGAAAGGAAGCAATGGGGCCACTGGGCCCACACACATTCCCAGGTCGAGGCACCAGCTTGTTTGCCACGGGAGCTAGTGCCCGAGACATTTTGTGAGGGATTGTCATTCCCGGGCCTGGGCCCTCTTGCCCCTGCCAGGCCTGTCCAGCTTGTTGGGGAGTGGGATGGGGTGGAGAATATTGGGGTGGAAGGAGAAGCGGCAGTAGACCAGTAGCAGGACTGTTTGGACTGGCCTACCTGGTCCCTGGGAGTGATGCTGGAGATGACCGTGCAGTGGCCTAGAGATGACCCAAGCCACCTCCACTGCCAGCAGGTGCTAGTCAATGGCACCCCCGAGGAAGGGCTGTGAGACACCAGGGCATTACTGACAATTTGTTGTGAGGTGACCCATGTTTATCCCAAAAAAAGGTGATCTCCGTCGCTGGAGGAGAGCGACTTTCAATCCCCATATCCCATGTCTGGCTGGATTGGGGAGAGGGCAGTGGATACAGGGAGGTGAGGGTGTTGAAACCCCTCCCTGTGGATGTATTGTTGGGGAACGACCTGGGCCCCATGGAGAGCTACTTTGTCCAGTTCTGGACCCGGGCACAAGCTGCACAAGCCAAGGATTTACCCCCAGGGAATGGATCTTTCACAGCCACAGGCTCTGTTCGGCCCATTGCCGATGACCTGGGAGACCCACAAAGCACCCCACCCTGGTCATTCCATCAGGGCCTTTAAACTGCGGCCCCGGCACCAGCCCCTGATCGAGACTGCTTGAATTGATCCCCGACCTGATCAAGACCGCCTGGACTTTCCCTACTGTACTGAAACAGGAAACCCTGATAGACCCCAGCTTGGCTGGGATGAGGGAAAGGGCAGAGACTAGGGTGGTAGGGCCACAGGGGGAGAGGATTTTCTGGGATGGGGGACTACTGTACAGGGAGACCAGCGTGAGGGAGATGGGACAGGAGTGGAAGGTGACCCTCGTATTGCCGAACCCAATTAATGATCCTGGCCCATGAGGTCCCCCTGGTCCCCACATGGGAGTCATTAAGACCAGGGCCAGGCTAACTAAGGCTTTCTACTGCCCCCGTGCCTCATAGGCAGTTTCGCAGTTCTGTAACTCCTGTGACGCTTGCCAGAGGATCAGCAAAGTGAAGAGACAGGGGAACGCACCGCTCCAATCTATGCCCATAGTGGAGGTTCCCTTTCAGTGGGTTGTGATAGACATTGTGGGTCCCTTCGCCTGCTCGAGTAAGTCGGGGAAGAGATTCATCCTCATGGTCGTGGACTATGCCACTAGATACCCTGAGGCTGTAGTTCTGTCCTGGATTACTGCAGCCGCAAAGGCAGATGCCTTGGTGACTGTGTTCACCCACTTCGGGTTCCCTAAAGAAATTCCATCTGACCAGGGCACTCAATTTATGTCAGAGCTGGTGGTAAGAAGCTCGGGTCTGCTCCTTACCACCTGCAGACTTATGGGCTCTACGAGCGATTTAGTGATACTTTAAAGACCATGCTCTTGAGCTTTGTGGATCTCTAACCAAATTGGGAAAAGTTGCTCCCTTTGCTATTGTTCTTGTACTGCGAGGTTCAGCAAGAGTCTACAGGGTTCTCACCATCTTAGCTCCTGTTTGGTTGGCGGATGCAGGGGCCCCTGGACCTGCTGAGGGAATTCTGGGAGGGGGATTATGACCAAGAGCAGCTGCCTGTAGTCCCCTATAGGTTGGAGGCTCTCACCAGGATAGTCCAGTAGAACCTGTCTGCTGGTCAGAACAAACAGAAAGTATGGTATGACTGGGGGGCTCGGACTAGGGAGTTTGTCCTAGGCCAGAAGGTCCTTATCCTGGTACCCTTCCCCACAAGCAAGTTGCAGACTGTTTGGTGTGGTCTGCACACAATTGTAAGGAAGCTTAGCAACAGCGATTATTTTATCTCCATGGACCACGGATGGTGCGTCCAAAGCGTGGTCCATGTTAATAAGTTGAAGGGGTACCAAGAGCAAGACGCTGATGTCCCAGTGATCTGTCTGCCCAAGGACTACCCGCGAGAGGAGGACATGGTTTCCGACTTGCTACCAAAGACCAACATAGACCCCCAAATTCCGCTTGTTACTGTTAGCAAGGACTTGACTGAGGACCAGGCTTAGCAGCTCAGGCAGGAATTGCTCCTGGGGCGGAATTTGTTCTTGAAGAAGCCGTGTCACACATCACTTTCCATGCACCAAGTGCTATCCCCAGGGCAGGTGAGCTGAGGCAGATGGCTTATAAAGTACCTGAGTCTGTGAGGGGATCAGTTCACCAAGAGATAGACGAGATGTTGTCCCTGGGCGTGATTGAGCCCTGTCAGAGTCCCTGGGCATCATCTTTAGTGCTGGTCCCCAAGAAAGACGGAAGCACTTGCTTTTGCATGCATTATAGGCAATTGAACAATAATACGGTGACAGATGCCTACCCTATGCCCCATATTGATGAGTTAATGGACAGATTATCGGGGGATAAGTACTTGATGTCGTTAGATCTGGCCAGGGGCTACTTAGAAAATTCCTCTGGAAGAGGAGGTGAAGGAGAAGTCTGCTTTAATCACTCCGTTCCGCCTTTACCAGTTGGTGAGGTGCCCAGACAATCCTATCCAGGGTAGGCAAGGCTGGGACAGAGGCCTGGAGTAAATGGAAGACTCGGTAAAACATTCGCTCCCCAGCTATGTGTTAGTCTTTAAGACCTCCCGGAACCATCTTCCCTGGCATAGCCTGCACCAGTTCCTAGGGGATCTGGGGCCAGAGGCTCTGGATCTAGGGCAAGTCTGTGGGTACAAAGCCTGTGAGGCATAGGAGCCCCAGAGATATCAGGATAGTCAGGGGGCCGCTGGTTCCCCTGGCCCTTCTCCCAGTGACAACTATATGGGGCCCAGCCCTCCAACCAGTCCGCAGTCACCCTCACCAATTCAGGGACAAAACACAGGTTGGCATGAGTCTCTGCCCTACCCACCTGGGCAGGGGTAACAGAGCCACTAGGGAGGATCACTGTCCCACTTGGCAACAAAGGGGCTGGTGAGGATCTCGGTCCCACTCACTAAGTATGGGCTTTTCAGAGCTGCTGGAGAGGATCTGGGTCCCACTTCCCAGGGCAGGGGCAACAGAGCCACTGGTGAGGAACAAACTCTCTCTCACCAGGCCAGGGGTATCAGAGCTGCTGGGGAGGATCTCGGTCCTACTCCCCAGGGCAGGGGCAACAGAGCCGCTAGTGAGGACCTTGGTCCCACTTATCATGCCAGGGGAAACAGAGTGGCTGGTGAGGATCTTGGTCCCACTCACTAGGTATGGGGTGTCAGAGCAGCTGGTGCGGATCACATTCTCCCTCCCTGACCAGGCCAGGGGTATTAGAGCCACTGGGGAGAATCTCGATCCCACTCCCCAGGGCAGGGGCAACAGAGATGCTGGAGAGGATCACACTCTTCCTCACCAGGCATGGGGCATCAGAGCCGCTGGTGAGGACCTTGGTCCCACTCACCATGGCAGGGGTAACAGAGGGGCTGGTAAGTCTCGCACTCCCCACTCACCAGGCCAGGGGTATCAGAGCCACTCTGGAGGATCTCTGTCTCACTCCCCAGGGTAGGGGCAACAGAGCCGCTGGTGAGGACCTTGGTCCTGCTTAAGATGACAGGGGTACCACACTCCCTCTCACCAGGCCAGAGTTATCAGAGCCACTGGGGAAGATCTTGGTCCCATTCCCCAGGACAGGGGCAACAGAGCTTCTGGTGAAGATTGCACTCCCCCTAACCAGGCCAGGGGTATCAGAGCCACTGGGAAGGATCTCGATCCCACTCCCCAGGGCAGGGGCAACAGAGCCTCTGGTGAGGACCTTGGTCCCACTGACCATGGCAGGGGCAACAGAAGGGCTGGTGAGGATCGTACTCCACCTCCCCATGGCAGGGGCAACAGAGCCACTGGTGAGGACCTTTGTCCCACTGATCAAAGCAGGGGCAACAGAGGGGCTGGTGAGGATCGCATTTCCCCTCCCAAGGTAAGGGGTATCAGAGCCGCTGGGAAGGATCTTGGTCACACTCCCCAGGGCAGGGGCAACAGAGCCACTGGTGAGGATCACACTTCCCCTCACCAGGCCAAGGGTATCAGAGGTGCTGGGGAGGATCTAATCCCACTGTCCAGGGCAGGACAACAGTGTCGCTGGTGAGGACATTGGTCCCACATACCATGGGAAGGGCAACAGAGGGGCTGGTGAGGATCGCACACCCCCTAACCAGGCCAGAGGTATCGGAGCCACTGAGGAGGATCTTGATCCCACTTCCCAGAGCAGGGGCAACAGAGCCGCTGTTGAGGACCTTGGTCTCACTCACCACAGCAGGGGCAACAGAGGGGCTGATGAGGATCTGGTTACAGCGATACTCTTGCACTCTTTGTATTAGCACTGCATACCTCTGCTCGACAGTCCATTCACTGGTGACTAGCCTCTTCAATTCCATTCATAGGTCTGGAAGGTTGCAGCGACCAAGAGTACAATCTCTCTTGTCTCTGATCTCCCAGTAGTGGCTGCAATACTGACAGCCAAAATTAACGTCATGGCACAAAGCATTCCCCTGCTGGCCCTCGACCGTCATGTCCCAAGTTGGGCGGGTGAGGGTGCTGGGTGACCAGTGGAAAAACTTCTGGTCTGCTTTTCTGCACAGAGCCCAGTACCCATCTTGTACTGTCATATCTGTTTTGATGCAGCTGTCCAATTGGTTCTCTCATTGTGCCAGAAGACGTCCACCTGGCAGAGGTTTCCACCATTTCCATAATTTCATATAACGCTGCAGCTTCAGATCTACAGAGCTCATGGGCATAAGGGGGAGGGTTTGTTTTCTGCCATGTCTTCCACCAACATAATTCGATTTGGTGAGGGATATTATCCCACCGCTATCAACAGTGTAACAGGAATCCAAGAAGACAGGTTGTCTTGGGCTGTCGTTCTAGGTTTCTCCCTCTTGAAAGTGGCTACAAGTGGGTAGCCAAGACAGTGATCTCAGATTACTGCATGGAAAACAGGAAGTCAGGGTCCTTGAATGGGGTTCAAAGGGGACCCTTTAGACCATCCAGAAATAAAACAACAGGACACAGTTCTAGTCCAAAACGACTACTACTTTATTTGATGGAACAGAGACATTTTATAGTAAAACCAGGAACAATACACAATGGGGGTGTAAACATGGGACACAATGGGACAATACAGGGAGATGTGACATTCAGTACTATTGATACAATCAACAAAACAGTACAATAGAAACAGGTGTTACAGACAATCATGACACCAGGCTAATCCTATCACACAGAAGACAATAGTGTATATACAACAAAGGTGAAGGGATTAGGAAAGTGACACTTCATCAAAACCTGGATCAAACAGTGAGACAAATAGACAAATACAATCTGGATAGACTTACAAAAATAAACCATGAAAGCCTTGCAGGTCCATGTAAGACTGGAGGCCAACATTTAACACAGGGGTCCAGCATCTGTTACATTTATGACAAGACATTAAACCATTCACATAACTTTTAACATAGAACAGTAGGCAGCCTACTTCTCAACATGGATGGCAGAGAATTTACCATGCCCAGCCAAATTGTTGTGGCTGCCCATCCCCAGGAGCTGGGACATCCCCCAGTGCTTTCCAGTCTTTTGTGGTCTCTTCCATGGCTCTTACAAGAGCCCCTATTAACGGCCTATGGTCCGTTACAATGACTAATATGGGAGATGCGTGCAAACGTCTGTCTGGGGGATGTCCCCTGGTGGTCATAGGGTCCATGAGGAGGAGGGAAGGAGGGGGGAGGTAAAAAGGGTGTAGGGGGAAAAAGGAAGCAAGAAAAAAGAGGGAAAGAATACCAAGAAAGGAGAAGTAAAAAGCAATGTAAGAGTGAAAAAGGAAAACAGTGTGGTGCCAGCACCGGGCCACAAAAGACCAGACCAAGGGCAGGCAGACAGGACTGTGTAGAAATGATCACATGACTGGTGACAGGCACCTGGGGGGACTGGAAACCAGATAGAGAGGCATATGCGTAGAACAAGTGCATACAGGGAATGGGCACCATGTAGAAAACAAGCCTGCCTGTATGGACCTAGAGAACACGCAACAGTAAAAAAGCAGTACATAAACAGTAAACAAACATCTCACCCAAAGCAATCATATAGAACTAGGGGATGGAGGGCCTGAGAATGACTAAGAGGCACCCTCATCAGAAAAGTAGCACGGGGAGGGACGGGGGGGAAGGAAAAGAAAAAAGGAGAAGAAAATAGGAAAGAAAAGGGAAAAAGGGAGAGGTGGGAGGAAGCAGGAGAATATGTGTTTAACCCAGTGGTTCAACAAAATTACTGAGCAATCATTCTAGATAAACACATAATCAGTGGAACTGCCCACCTCCTCCCATCCAGACCCCAAAAGGCTCCTCGATGTGAGAGCCCCCTGTAACGGAAGCCTAAGTCCTTGGGCTGAATTAGACTGTTGTTGCAGTTTTCTCCTTCCTGAGGTCGGCTAAAAGTTGATAGCCTTGCTGGTACTGCTCCAGAGCTTCTTCCTAGAATGGGGAGAAAGAGAAGCTCCTTGATACCATTCTGCAACAGAGAGACAGGACTCCTTCTTGTTCCAAAGTTGGGGTCATAGTAGAAGGCATCCCCCCCTAATCCTGGGCCATAGTATCCATAGCCCGCAGAGGAACAACCATGGTGGCATAACGACCCTGTAAGTCACTCTCCATCTCCACGAAGCAGGACATACTCTCTTCCCATTCCGGTAGAGGGTCACTTCCCATGAGCTAGAAAACAGAAGAAGGGTGGGTAGAAAAAACAGGGGCACCCCTGTGTATATCAATCAAACGAAAATGACCACCACCAAGCACCCTATAGGTATGCACTCACAATTTAACAATGTTGGAGCTGGCTTATACCAAACCCCAATGTTCTGAGTGGCTGGAGTGTGTAAGCTGTCTCCAGAAACAGCAAGTGACCTCTCAATCAAATCTCTAAAGTAGGCAGCTCTCTCTGTAGTGGTCACGCTCTCCCTTAGCAGCAAAGAATCTTATACTCAAAACAACAAAAAGAAAAGAGGAGAAAGCGCCTAATAGTGTAGCATGTAAAAAACACAGTAGAAAATAATATAAAAATATATACACGCACACTATATCATGGTCAGAGTCTTAATATTAAGAACTACTGACAGCAATGCGTTTATATGTGAAGCCCCGCCTTGTTTTCCTCATCTGGAGATCCATCATACTGCTGCATTCGTGAGTCTGACCTTGAACGGAGACGGGGCTAGTCTCTCTGTACGCATTGCTGTCAGTAGATCTTAATATTAAGATAGTGTGAGTTTATATATTTTTATATTATTTTCTAGTGTGGTTTTTACATGCTACACTTAGGCGCTTTCTCCTCTTTTCTTTTTGTTGTTTTGAGTATAAAAAATTTCCCAGGAGCGACCATCACAGTTCTAACTGGTCCTCTATGCATCTCCAGTTGGGGTCAGCTGAGCCCAAGGATTCCAGAACTGCCATGGTTCACCGGTATAATCCACATTGGTGAGGGAGTTGATCCCACTGCTTGCCACCAGTGTAACGGTAGCTAAGGATGCCTCTTTGTCCTTAGCCGTCGTTCCAGGGTCTCTCCCACTTGGATGCAGCTACAAGCTGGATCTCTGGATGAACAAACTGATAATGTAGAGGCCTTGGATGGGAGTCAAAAGGGACTCTTTACACCATCCAAGAATCATGACACAGGACACTTCTTAGTTCCAGAATGAACTCAGTTTATTTGTGGCAGAACAGCTCTTTTTATACGCACTTAACAATATTAACTCACAAGGTTTGAACAAAGAGTACAATGGGTATAAACATTCAGTGGGGATATGATACAATGGTGCAGACATGATTAGGGTAACGAACCCTGGGCCATTACTAAGGGCTCTTGTAAGAGCCAGGCAAGAAAGCCCTAAAGACTTAACTTTCACAGAGACAGTAGCCCGGACGCTGATTGGTCATCCCTCTGGGTGATGTATTTAAAAGTCCTCCATTTATTTTACATGGGGAAAAGTAGGCGGCCCAGGGATTGGTCTGCAGGCTTCCCGTTCTAAGCGCCTGATAGGCTGAAGGCTAGGATGACACTCATGGCCAGGATTGGCCACAGCCTTCCTAGCTCCGGATTTGCCAGGGGTTGAAGAGGAATATTCAAAGATGCTTCAACCCAGCTGGCATTGTGTCAAGTTGTGTATTCCCGCCCCAAGCCTTTGTTCATGATCTGCCCCTCAGTCTGTCCCCTTTGTATAGTAATCTAATCATATCTTCACCATTGTATCATGTCCCCACTGAATGTTTATCCCCATTGTACTCTTTGTTCAAACCTTGTGAGTTAATATTGTTACGTGTGTATAAAAAGAGCTGTTCTGCCACAAATAAACTGAGTTTGTTCTGGAACTAAGAAGTGTCATGTGTCATGATTCTTGGATGGAGTAATGAGTCCCCTTTGACTCCCATCCAAGGCCTCTACGTTTCCAGCTTGTTCATCCAGAGATCCAGCCAGTTATCTTGCTGCACTGGACAGGCTACCCGCTTGTAGCTGCATCCAAGTGGGAGAGACCCTGGAACGACGGCTAAGGACAACCAGGCGTCCTTAGCTACCATTACACCCCCAACTCCCCATCCAGAGATCTAATGTGATCATCCAGCTATAGCCACAGAGGCCAGTCCCAACCAAAGGTAACCACACAGGAGCAGGGTATCCCACCCCCTAATAAAACTCCCATAGACCTGTCTCCATCTGGGAACAGAGGCAGCTGCCTAAACGGAGACCCAGTCCCAAAGGGCAGAAATATACAACACAACAAGTGAGAACAGTTGTACAATTGTACAGAGCTGTGGAATTAGTTGGTGCTATATAACTATAGAATAATAATAATAACAGGTGTTAAATCAGGAGCCATATAACTGGAAAACAGAACAAAAATTAAAAATAAAAACGAGTAACTTGAACAAAGGTCTCAGAAGGGAGAAGCTGCCTGTAGTCAGCATAGCATCTTAAGTCCTCAAATAGTAAGATTCCTCAGGTGGTTGGTCAGGAATTTCAACTGACATCTCAGGAATAGGGTTTGAGGTGAGAGAGGTGTAACTGTTTGTTTGACACACAGACACAGTGGTTTAGGATAAAACACAGTTTTATTGAAAAAACAGTAATACAATAACCCTCACAGGTCCTGTAGTATTTTATCAGAATAATACAGACACAAGACACGTTACATATACATATGCCTATACAGGTCCAGTATAACCATAGAGTCCATAACAAAATATACTGACACAGGTCAGGAAGAATACAAATGATTCCCAGGGTATCTGTACTGCATGGGTTAATGTCCTTCAGTGAGTGAAAACAGTCCCATGTGAAGAGAGGTCTGTTAAGGAGCTCACTTAGAATAGAGAGCTTAAGGATGGTTAGCGCCCAGTAATAGGTAAGCAGACAAACGTGAACTGCCAGAGCAGTAGCGGAGACTGAGCAACATAGAACACTGCCGGAGCAGTACCGGAGACTAGGCCAGGTGATCACTGCCTTAGCAGTAACGGAGACTGAGAGATGTGGGCACTGCCGTAGCAGTAACGGAGACTAGGCATCTTGTATTCTGCCATAGCAGTAAAAGGAGATAGCCCACTAGCACTCTGCTGGAGCAGTAACGGAGACTAGGCCACTTGCACACTGCCGTAGCAATAACGGAGACAAGGCCACTTGAACACTGCTGTATCAGTAAATGGAGACTAGGCCAGTTGCACTCTGCTGGAGCAGTAACGGAGACTAGGCCACTTGCACACTGCCATAGCAGTAAACGGAGACTAGGCCACTTGCAGTCTGCCGGAGCAGTAACGGAAAATACACAACTGAGCACTGCTATGACAGTAACGGAATGAGCAACTGAGCAACTCACCCTGAGGTCGCAACCAACTGGGAGCGCCACAAATGCCAAGCCAATAGGAATATCGCCAAGGCGACACAGAGGCAACCGGAGCAGGAACGTCAGCCAAGCCGGGTCGGTACACTGAGCAGGAACATCATCCAAGCCGGGTCGATACACGGAGCAGGAACGTCAGCCAAGCCAGGTCGGTACACAGGAGCAGGAGAAGTAGAATGGTCAGGCAGTCCGGGTCGGTTCACAGACAGGAGACGAGATGCAGAGTAGTCAGGTGGGCCGGGTCGATACACTGAGACTACTGAGATCAGGAACAAGCACTGGTACAGGAACACCACGAAAGGGCACCGGAGAGGTGCCAGAACCCAGCATATAAAGGCCATACTGGGCGGGACAAGCACAGTATAGCCAATAGGAGTGAAGCAGAGTGTAGACTGAGAGAATGTCGCAAGAGGAGCATGGGCACGGTGATAGTACCCCCCTCTCAAAGACCCCCTCTCCTGGAAGAGGGACCTGGCTTCTGAGGATATTTAGAGTGAAAAATGCACAGCAATCTAGGAGCATGAAGGTCATTTTGATCAACCCAGGAACGTTCTTCAGGGCCATAGCCCTTCCAATGGACCAAATATTGCAATTTTTCTCTAAATCTGCGTGAATCATTGATGCTTTGGACCTCGTACTCCTCCTGACCCTGAACCTCCACAGGACCAGGGACCACAGGAGTGGTAGTGTAGCGGTTGCATACCAGAGGTTTCAGCAAGGATACATGGAACACATTGTGAATGCGCATAGACGCTGAGAGATCCAAGGTGTATGAAACAGGGTTAATTTTACGGATCACCCTGAAGGGACCAATGAACCGGGGAGCCAACTTATTAGACAGAACTTGCAAATTGAAGTTTCTGGAGGAGAGCCATACCCTTTCCCCAACCTGAAAGGAGACCACTGGCAGCCGTCTACGGCTAGCGTGGCGCTAATGACACTGGAACGACTGACTGAGGGCCCTCTGAACCTGTGCCCAAGTGGAGCTGAGTTGCTCGATGTGCTTGTCCAGAGCTGGAATCTGTTGCGACTGGAATGAGTCCGGGAGCAAACATGGCTGGAACCCGTAGTTGATGAGAAACGGGGAGCTCCCGGACGATGAATTAACCACACAGTTCCCAGGGAACTCTGCCCAAGGCAACAGGTCTGCCCAATTATCGTGATGATTGGTAACAAAACTGTTCCAGTCCTTGATTGGCAGGGCTCAGCGGCTCCATTGGTCTGGGGATGGTAGGCAGAAGAAAATGACAGTTGAATGCCCATCTGGTTACAGAATGCTCTCCAAAATCTGGATACAAATTGGCTCCCACGGTCAGACACCAGAACTCTTGGTACCCCATGCAACCGGAACACCTCTTTAGCAAAGACAACTGCCAGCTCCTGGGCTGAGGGAAGGCCAGGAAGGGGCACGAAGTAAGCCATCTTAGAAAATCTATTAACCACCATAAGTAAGAAAGAATAGCCCCTAGACACAAATCAATGGATACATGGGACCAAGGTCATTCACCATTCAGTACTGGTTGGAGTAAGCCCACTGGGAGGTGTCTAGGGGTCTTGGCACGAGCACAGGTGGTACAGGCCGCCGTGAATGCGGAGCAGTCAGCCCGGAGGGAAAGCCACCAAATTACTTGTGAGAGAGACCATATTAATTGATCTCTTCCAATATGCCCAGCAGCCTTAGATGAATGGTATGTCTTGAGCAAACGGGTACGAAATGACTCATCCACAAAGCACTTGCCCACTGGGGTCTCTGGGGGTGCCCTAGCCTGGGTAGCCAGAATCTCCTCCCCCAGTTGCGAAGTGATGCTAGTACGTAGGGTAGCCAGGATGCGATCAGGCTGAATGATGGGTACGGGAACCTCATCCTTCTCCATCTCTGGCACAAATTGTCTAGACAGGGCATAAGTCCTAACATTCTTGGAGCCCGGCAAGTAGGATACTACAAAGTTGAAACAAGACAGAAACAGGGCCCTTCTGGCCTGACGAGAGGACAATCTCTTAGCTTCCGAGAGATAAGTCAAATTTTTGTGCTCAGTTAGAATTAACACAGGAGTTCTGGTACCCTCCAGCAGGTGACACCATTCTTTCAAAGCGAGAATGATAGCCAGGAGTTCTCTGTCCCCAATTTCATAGTGGCTCTGGGCACTAGACAGTTTTTTTGAGAACAACCAACATGGTCTCAGAGTACCCCCAGCAACTGGACGCTGTGACAGTACTGCCCCTACCCCATTTTCAGAGGCATCAACCTCCAATGAGAATGGAAGGGAAAGGATGGGGTGGGACAGTACAGGAGCAGATGCGAAAGCGGACTTTAATGTCTCAAAAGCATGATCAGCTGCTTCAGACCATTGGTATGGATTAGCACCCTTGTGCGTAAGGTAAGACAGAGGTTTAACAGTAGTGGAAAAGTTCCGGATAAACTTCCTGTAATAATTAGCAAACCCAAGAAAGCGCTGAATCTCTTTTAATCCTTTGGGTTGTGGCCATTGCAATACCGCTGCGAGTTTCTCCTGGTCTATAGCAATACCATCCTTAGAGATCACGAAACCCAAAAAAGGTACTTTGGACATGTGAAACTCACACTTCTCCATTTTACAAAATAGTTTATTCTTGTGTAATCTAAGCACTGTGCTGGGGCAAAGTGCTAGCCTCTCCCTTACTAAAAACGTCATTGAATTGGTGGTATTCGGCTGGCACGGAGGGAGAGGTACACAAAATCTTAACTGGATGAGTCACACAATGCTCCATACAGTACTCAGACCAGGACGTGATCTCACAAGCCTGCCAGTCAAACTGGAGATTATGCAAATGTAACCATGGGAACCCCAGAATGACCGCATGATGAGGAGAATGGATTATCTGAAATCGCTGTTCCTCCGTGTGGAGGGCCCCAATAGTCATAGATAGCGGAATAGTTTCCATAGTTATCTGAGATGGTTCTAACGGTCTGCCATCAATGGCCTCAATGGGTAAGGGAGATTCCCTCTTGACCAACGGAATCTGATGTAACGCAACAAATGAACTGTCCATGAAGTATCCGGCCGTGCCGTAATCAACCAGGGCCAGAACCTCCACTGAGTGTTCTGCCCACGAAAATGCCACCTGGATCATGGGTTTCTGCATTATCGGGTCTAGGGACTGCTGAACACTACCTAGGGCCTGTCCCCCAAGGTACCCTAGGTGCGTTAGTTTCCCGGACGTACAGGACAGGTATGTAATAGGTGCCCAGCTTTGCCACAGTACAGACATAACCCCTGCCTCCTGCGGTGTGCCCATTCTTCCTTAGATAGTTTGGTGAACCCAAGTTGCATTGGTTCACAGGATTCCTGTGTACGTTCAGGAGGCATGGGAGGCGAGGGAGGCATGGGTGGGACCAAAAAACTGTTTTGCCCACTGTTCCTGGGCCATAACCTGCGGTCTTTAGCCATGAGTCTCTCACGATTACGAGAATCAATTAGAATGGCAAAATCAATGTATTTGTCCAAATCACTAGGCACTTCTCTAGTTGCCGTCTCATCCTTAATACGGTCAGCAAGTCCCTGAGCAACAGCTGCCACCAGCGCCTCGTTGTTCCAACCTACCTCTGCTGCCAGAGTATGGAATTTTATGGCATAATCACCCACAGTACGATTGCCCTGTTGTATCTCCATCAATCGTTTGGCAGCAGAGGCAACTCTACCAGGAACTTCAAATACTTTCCGAAAAGTCCGTACAAACTCCCTGAAGCCTGGAGCAGATAGGACTCATAGACATCCAACTTTTCTTAGAATAGAATTAGACTACAAAACTGATTATGACTGCAACACTGGAGATGTAGCCAGAACTGCAGAACACAGGAGCAGGAAGGACTCAGTCATTAGATACAGCAACTGAGGAAGACTGGTGCGAGGCAGACTCAGGATGACAGCAACACTGGAGATATAGCCAGCAGCAAGCTGCAGAACAGTGGAGCAGACAGGACTCTGTCATTAGATGGTTACAGCAACTGAGGATGTCTGGTGCAAGGCAGACTTAGGATGACAGCAACACTGGAGATGCAGCAGCAGAAAACCGCAGAACACTGGAGAAGGCAGGACTCAGTAGATGGATACATAGACTGAGGAAGACTGGTGCGAGGCAGTCTCAGGATGACAGCAACACTGGAGATGTAGGCAGCAGAAAACCACAGAACACTGGAGCAGGCAGGACTCAGTCAGTAGGTGGATACAACTACTGAGGAAGACTGATGCGAGGCAGATTCAGGATGACGGCAACACTGGAGATGTAGCCAGCTGAAAACCGCATAACACTGGAGCAGGCAGGACTTAGTAGATGGATACAGCGACTGAGGAAGACTGGTGCGAGGCAGACTCGGGATGACAGCAACACTGGAGATATAGCCAGCAGCAAACTGCAGAACACTGGAGCAGGCAGTACTCAGTCAGTAGATGGATACAGCGACTGAGGAAGACTGATGCGTGGCAGACTCAGGATGATAGCAACACTGGAGATATAGCCAGCAGCAAACCGCAGAACACTGGAGCAGGCAGGGCTCAGTCAGTAGATGGATACAGCTACTGAGGAAGACTGGTGCGAGGCAGTCTCAGGATGATAGCAACACTGGAGATGCAGGCAGCAGCAAACAGCAGAACACTGGAGCAGGCAGGACTCAGTCAGTAGATGGATACAGCAACTGAGGAAGACTGGGGCGAGGCAGACTCAAGATGACAGCAACACTGGAGATGTAGCCAGCTGAAAACCACAGAACACTGGAGCAGGCAGGACTCAGTCAGTAGATGGATACAGCAACTGAGGAAGACTGGTGTGAGCCAGACTCCGGATGACAGCAACACTGGAGATATAGCCAGCAGCAAACTGTAGAACACATGAGCAGGCAGGACTTAGTCAGTAGATGGATACAGCGACTGAGGAAGAGCGTGGCAGACTCAGGATGACAACAACACTGGAGATATAGCCAGCAGCAAACCGCAGAACACTGGAGCAGGCAGGACTCAGTCAGTAGATGGATACAGCTACTGAGGAAGACTGGTGCGAGGCAGATTCAGGATGACAGCAACACTGGAGATGTAGGCAGCAGCAAGCTTCAGAACACTGGAGCAGGCAGGACTCAGTCAGTAGATGGATACAGCAACTGAGGAAGACTGGGGAGAGGCAGACTCAAGATGACAGCAACACTGGAGATGTAGGCAGCAGAAAACCACAGAACACTGGAGCAGGCAGGACTCAGTAGATGGATACAGCAATTGAGGAAGACTGGTGCGAGGCAGACTCAGGATGACAGCAACACTGGAGATGTAGCCAGCAGAAAACCGCAGAACACTGGAGCACACAGGACTCACTTAATAGATACCGCAGAGCCAGACTGAGCAAACAGTATAGCAGGAAAACAATGTAGACTTAAATTCCCCCCTGAGTCCCACCAAGTCAGGGGGGTGTCCTCCGCCCAACCAACCATTGTCCTAGAGCTGGGTAAGCTGTAGTGCTCAGCAAATTATGTTACTATGGTACTTTTTTTCTTCTAATCTGCATCCAACCTGAAAGCAGGGTAACCCAGCTTTGGCAGGTTGACTTTTAAAAAAGTAATTTGCTCCATGAGCTGGGAGGCCAATTGAGAGCGCTGGGGACTAAGGATATTTCCAGTTACCGAAAATGCCCTCTCATTCTGGACAGTGGTTGGGGGGCAAGAAAGCAACTTCTGGGCTATCAGGAACAAAGTGGGCTACACAGCCCTTTTGTTATCCAGAAAGTCAAGGGATCTATACTTGGGGCAAAGAAGATTTCGCAAGGTAAGTCTTAACCTCAAACTCAGCACTTTTTCTACCGACTGGGAGCTGTTTGTTTTGTCCGAAGCATAATCTGTACATTGCCTCAGCATAAAAAACAGCAGTTGCTCCACTGGAAGAAGATGACGTGCTACTGGCGCTGATACTGATTGGTCCTGGAAGACCACCACACTCCTCCAGCTCATCTGAGGAATCTTCTCCTGCCTCGTGGGACTGCATCCTGTTTTTCCTTTGCCTTTCACGCATCCTCGCTATCACTTGTTCCCTGTTACTTCTTACCTTGACTTCGGCATCATCTGCAGGTGCAAGGCTTCAAGCATGCTGCAGGCCTCTGTTTTATCTGTTTGCTTCCTGTAGTCTCTTCCTACCAACTTCCTAGTTCCTCCCTCTGAGTTGCTCCTCCTACTTCCTGTGGAGGGGTTTAAAGGGCAGACTGAGGCCTGACTCAGTTGCCCTTGCGTTGTTGTTCATAGCAGTTCTGTTACCTTGGGCTCCGTGTATGACCTGACTAGTCTTCCATCCATTCTAGTGCTGACCTGTGGCTCTGTCTGACTATTCTTTTGCCTATCCCCTAATAGTGGACATCCAATCTGGTGCAGACTTGTGGCTCTGGATGACTACCTGAACTGTGTACGACCCGTCTTGTCTGACTACCCCCTCTGGTGCTGACTTGTGGCTCTGTCTGACTATTCTTTCCTCTTTTCCCCTGGTGATCAGACACCCAATATAGTGTGGGCCTGGGGCTCTGGTACACTTGCATAGCTGACTGCAGGCGTGAGTCAGGTTTCACCTTACTTCTACTGACTGCAGGCGTGAGTCAGTATTCGCTCCTACTGACTGCACGCGTGAGTCAGTATCAGGGGCGGACTGACCATCGGGCAATTCGGTCATGGACCGAGGGCCCGCGACCGAAAGGGGCCCGCCGCCACCAGAAATAGTGTCCTGGCTGTCCCTCTCCATTTGGCTGCCTTGTAGTTGCCCGCTGCAGGCTCACTGCTCCGTGGCGTAAAAGGGGTCGCACTTGCGACCGGGCCCATCACTCCAGGGGCCCGGCCGCCCCCTGCGACCCCCTCGCCACGCGCCCGCAGCAACTGTGTATTGACATTGCACCCGGCGCTCTAGTAATACAGAGCGCTGGGAGATGATGTAATCTCCCAGCGCTCTGCATTACTGAGAACGCGCGGGAGCTCCAGGAGGCACAGATCACTCTGCTAGGTCACCAGGGACTCGAGGTAGGGGCATGATTGAGGGGGATTGGGGAAGGGACATTGTGGAGACTGAAGGGCAATGAGAAGATATGGGGGCAATGTGAAGATTGAAGGGCATTTTGGAGATTGAGGGGCATTGTGAAAGGCACATTGTGGAGATTGAGGGGCATTTTGGAGATTGAGGGGCATTGTGGAAGGCACATTGTGGAGACTGAGAGGCATTGTGGAAGGCACATTGTGAAGATTGAGGAGAATTTTGGAGATTGAGGGGCATTGTGGAAGGGACATTGTGGAGATTGAGGGCCATTTTGGAGACTGAGGGGCATTGTGGAAGGGACATTGTGGAGATGAAGGGGCATTGTGGAGATGAAGGGGCATTGTGGAGAGGGGGCATTGTGGAGATGAAGGGGCATTGTGGAGAGGGGGCATTGTGGAGATGAAGGGGCATTGTGGAGATGAAGGGGCATTGTGGAGATTGAGGGGCATTGTGGAAGGGACATTGTGAACATTGAGGGACAATGTGGAGATTGGAGATGGGGGCATTATGGAAGGGGCAGGTACTGGATGTCATTGGGGGCTACTGCATGGCCTGGAGGGGGTTACTGTATGGCCTGGGGGGGTACTGGATGGCTTGGAGGAAGGGTACTGGATGGCCTGGAAGGGGGTACTGAATGGCCTGAAATTCCTCCAGGCTATTCAGTACCCCCAGGCCATACAATACCCCAGGCAACCACACTTTTGCAAATTATACATGGAACATTGTACTCGCTACAGGCACAGCCACCAGGCCAGACATCCAGAACACCCTCAAGCTATCCAGCCAGTAGCCAAGTAGCCTTCAATCAACCGGCAAGAAGCTAGCCAACAGTGTAAGGTTAGTTTTATTTATTTATTTATTTATTTTATTTTTTTAAACACAAGATTAATTTTATTAAAATAGGTTTACTTCTAAAATGGTGTGGAGTACCTTAATTTGTGTAATGTGAACCTTCTGGATGGGAGGAGTGTGTGTGTGTGTGTGTGTGGGGGGGGGGAGGGTAGGTAGGTGTGCGGGGCTGAGGATGTAGTGGGAGGTGGGGCCAATGATGTCATGGGGAGGGGCCAATGATGTCACAGGGAGGGGCCAATGATGTCATTGAGCAGGGGGCCCAGACCTCTTTTTGGACCAGGGGCCCTGGGTCCTGTCAGTCCGCCCCTGGTCAGTATTCACCCTTACTGGCTCCAGGTGTGAGTCAGTGATATTTCCTTCTGACTTCAGGCTGAGTCAGACCTCATTCCTCATCGGATCAAGATCCTGGGTTCCTGTTCCAGGTTCCAGCTGAGACTTCCAGTGGCTAAGGTCTAGTCTCCAGCACAGAGGTTTAGCATTGCAACCTATTATTTCTGATAGCAGGCTCACTGGCTATTACCCTGTGCTTATTTCTATTGTATATATTCCTCTTTATGTCATTTGTTAATACACTGCAATAACTAAACAGTACTGACTCCTGAACTTCTCTGGGTAACAGTGACATTCCCTCCAGGCAGTGAGTGAATTGGAAGTAAGTGCCATCTTGCATTTTATTTGTGGATCACACATTGTGGCAAGCATTAACTCGGGATAATTGCCCATGCGCTCTTCCATGCCCCAAGTCAGTTCCTTCTTTAGCCTTGTTAGATGGGCAGCAACATCAGGAAGTATAGTACCATCAGCACCAGGCAAGCATTCCCTATGGGCAAAGAAATTGTCCAATTTTAAGGAGAGGTGCGTGAAGAGGGGAATAACTTCTGCCAGGCTAGCGTTCTCTTTGCTCAAAATTTCCGTCAAAGCACGGAAAGGTGTAAGGACTGTCACTATCTGTTCCATCAGGGCCCAGTCAGCCCTGCCCAGTGTTCTGTTAGTGCCAATGAAATGGTGCCATGACATTACGTGAATTGCTTTTTTCTGCTCCAGGAAACATTCTAGCATATCTAAGGTGGAGTTCCCCCTGATCCCAACATCTTGTTTTAAGCAGTGCTCTGGGAGGTCTGTCTTTTTCTGCTCCTCCCTGAGGAGCTAACTATCTTTGACACTCAGATGGAAGTGGCCAGCAATTTGTCGGCACGAATCCAGAACTGCTAACAACCTTCCAGTTTTACTGCCATCCTCGAGAGCAGCCTTCACTACTAGATGCAGGACATGCGCTGAGCAGCGCACTCCCACAAATCTGCCATCCTAGCCTTGATCATGTTATCTGCACCATCACAACCACAAACCCCATTTGTACCTGTGTGCCAGCCTGCTCCCCTAGCCACTGCGCCACCATGTTCTGCAGTGCTTTGCGAATGTTATCTGAGGTGTGTTGCTGATCCATTATCTCAGTATGGAGGAGGAAAGAGTTGTACCCTGCCTGCTTGGCTACTGCACCCGAACTTGTTGTTGCTATCGGTGTGTCTTGCAACACATTGGGCTGCCACCAATGCACCGTCGATAACAAGAAGCCATGCTGGCCACTTGGAGTTGTTAAGTGCACTGACTTGCCACCAACCTTTCTTAGCAGGTCCTTCAAAACACCAACGCATGACCGGTACAGTGAGGGCACTATTGTTCTACTGAATGTGGTGTGGGATGGACTTTTTATATCTGGGTGCAACAGCCTTCATCATTTCTGGAAAGGCTCCCTGTCCACCAAATTAAAAGTAATTCCCGCAACGGCTATGAGCTGTGCAATGAGGTGTGTGATTTTCCTAGCCTGCTGTCTGCACATCCTCTTGGAATGAAACCCACCAAAATCTTCCACTGTGGCCTGTATTGATTTTGGGATGGGCTGTGACTGTCTGCTGGTCTTACTAGGACCAGATGTGGCATAATCCCCCTGCCCTTTCTCCTGCTGCCTACTGGTGATGTGTGTGATACAGGTATATGCATTACAAGTACTGCTACCTTCTGCACTTATCAACACCGACTTGTGGTATTTGTTCAGGTGTTGGTTCATCCCGGAGTTGGTCAGATGACCTGACTTCCCTGCCACACAATTTACATTTTGCTAGCCGGCCATCACCAATTTCCACAAAATGGTCCTACCTGGCAGGGAGACTCAAAAGGAAATATAGAGGCAGGTGTTGAGTTGTCAATAGAAGACACAAGTGTAACTGGAGAAACAGGAGGCGTACTGTGGGAAGCAGGTGAAAAATTAAGCTATGGGGAATAATCAAGGTCACTGGAAAAATCAAGTTCAGGGGACAAATCAAGCTTAGGAGGATTTGATCCCTCAGATTCTTCTTCTAACTCTTGTAGATTTTGAAAGGGAGAAACATCATCATCATCAGCAGCAGATTTTGTGGAAACCTGCTCAATTCCCTCTTCTGCCTGGCGACTACTGGGAAATGGTAAACTACCTCCCTCAATAACATTTTCTGGAGTGGATATGCTCTCACTGGCAGTGACAGTGGAGGCAGGAAAAATGTTATCCAAATACTGCAATAATTTCCGTTTGGGCTGCTTACACGGACGTTCGCTCTAAAAATCCCACGTTGATACTGCCTGCAGTGTCCGACCAGTACTGTTACCAATGCTAGGTGTCCCCAGGTTTATACAACTGGCTGTAGTGGAGGTGGTGGCTAAACTGGCAGTGGTACTAGTATTTGTGCAGGTGGTTCTAGGGGGATCATCACCAAACAGCTGACGAGACACAGGTGATGGCTGCTTTGTGGTCTTAGAGGAGGACCTGGACCTCTCTACCCTACTAGTAGAGGTAGAACGACCTGCAGTTCCCTTCTTATTTTTATTTTTTTGTTTTGAATTCTGCTGCTGAGTCTGCCTAGTACTAGTACTCTTCTTTGCCTGCCTGTTGCTGCTAGCTCTGCTTGAGAACAACATCACTGTGGTGGTGTTGGTGGTTGCTGGGTCACTACAGCTGGTACCAGGGCGAAGAACATCAGGTTGTTCACTGGGACTCAAATCCATTACAGGTAGGTAGTGTACTATAATAATTTGACAATTTTACAACCTGGCCGCACGACAACTGTCAGACTGGCTGTGTCACTCTGCAAATTATTCAAACACACTCCTAAGTTGAATTTTTATATTTTACACTGGAACAATGATGATTCTTCCTTGCAGTGGCAGTAAGCTAATAGGTCTCCCAGTCCCTACACAACTGTGAGATGGTCACTGCAAATTACTCAAACAAACTCCTAATTTTAATTTTTATATTTAACACTGGAACACTGATGATTCTCCCTTGCTGTGGCAGTAAGATAGATGGCTTCTCAGTCCCTACACAACTGTGAGATGATCACTGCAAATTACTCAAGCAAACTCCTAAGTTGAATTTTTAAATTGAACACTGGAACACTGAGGATTCTCCCTTGCAGAGTCAGTAATCTGCTAGGACTCGCAGTCCCTACACAACTGTGAGATGGTCACTGCAAATTACTTAAACTCCTAATTTGAATTTTTATAATTAACACTGAAACACTGATGATTCTCCCTTGCGGTGGCTGTAAGATAGATGGCTTCCCAGTCCCTACACAACTGTGAGATGGTCACTGCAAATTACTCAAACGAACTCCTAATTTGAATTTTATATTTAACACTGGAACAATGATGATTCTCCCTTGCGGTGACAGTAAGCTAATAGGCTTCCCAGTCCCTACACAACAGTGAGATGGTCAATGCAAATTACTCAAATTCCTAAGTTGAATTTTTAAATTTAACACTGGAACACTGAGGATTCTCCCTTGCAGAGTCAGTAATCTGCTAGGACTCGCAGTCCCTACACAACTGTGAGATGGTCACTGCAAATTACTTAAACTCCTAATTTGAATTTTTATAATTAACACTGAAACACTGATGATTCTCCCTTGCGGTGGCTGTAAGATAGATGGCTTCCCAGTCCTTACACAACAGTGAGATGGTCACTGCAAATTACTCAAATTCCTAAGTTGAATTTTTAAATTTAACACTGGAACACTGAGGATTCTCCCTTGCAGAGTCAGTAATCTGCTAGGACTCGCAGTCCCTACACAACTGTGAGATGGTCACTGCAAATTACTTAAACTCCTAATTTGAATTTTTATAATTAACACTGAAACACTGATGATTCTCCCTTGCGGTGGCTGTAAGATAGATGGCTTCCCAGTCCCTACACAACTGTGAGATGGTCACTGCAAATTACTCAAACAAACTCCTAATTTGAATTTTATATTTAACACTGGAACAATGATGATTCTCCCTTGCGGTGACAGTAAGCTAATAGGCTTCCCAGTCCTTACACAACAGTGAGATGGTCACTGCAAATTACTCAAATTCCTAAGTTGAATTTTTAAATTTAACACTGGAACACTGAGGATTCTCCCTTGCGGTGGCAGTAAGCTGCTAGGCCTCGCAGTCCCTACACAACAGTGAGATGGTCACTGCAAATTGCTCAGACTCCTAATTTGAATTTTTATATTTAACACTTGAACACTGAGGATTCTCCCTTGCTGTGGCAGTAAGATAGTAGGCCTCCCAGTCCCTAAACAACCATGAGATTGTGTTTGTCAAGTCTGCAAATTATTCAAACAAACTCCTAATTTGAATTTTCATATTTTACACAGGAACAAAGGTGACTCTCCATTGCAGTGGCAATAACTGTCACTAATGCTGGCTGCCTGTCTATGCCTATCTGCCTGCCTACACAACAACTGGACAATTACTCTCTCTATCTCTCTTTCGGCTTCTTCTCTCTCCCAGCTCCAACAATGCAATAAGCACTAACAGGAAATGCAGGAGCTGTCTGGGTGTCTGTGATGTCATTAGTCCACCCCCCATCATGAAACAAAGAAACTAATTGCTTGGACTAGCGACATCATGAAAAGAAGAAGCTAATTGGATTAGAGAGGGAGGAAAAACAGAGCACACGCACACAAATATTGTAACAAAATTCTGCCCTGTTATGTTTCGGATTCGGCTTAAAGAAACTAATGGATCTAAGAGTTTCGCGATTTCCGAATGACTCCAAATCACCCTTATTTGTCCGAAATCCGAATGTGGACGAACCGAATCGCACAAGCCTATTCTCAACACACCCATGATTTTGGAAGCAGGGCAGGTGGATAAGCATTATTGGCCAACTTCTTCTTTTATCCACATTTACCTGAAGTGGTGGGGGCTAGTTATGTTGCTGCTACTGCCTCAGGAGCATCACTGGAGCTAGTCGTGGAAAGTGGAACCTTCATCACCCATGTTACTGCTGTTGTTGATCCCATTCCTTTTGAGCTGCCTAATCATCCTGTTGCTTAAACAACTCAGCAGCAGCAGCAAGAATAGCAGTCGCAAATTCTGCAATTATATCAGGGCATTTGATAATGGCCAGTGGCCACTGGCCAACACTACAAGATCTGCTGGACTAGGCTGGTAGGGCATATTTTTCCTCAGGGCTTGTGCTTTAAAAAACAAACAAATAAACAAACAAAACATAGGCCTACAAAAAAAACAATATTGGGGGGCTTGTTTCTAACAAGCTGAAGTCCTACAAATCAATGTTTCCTTTAGGCTTTTTCTCTCTAACAAAAAATCTTACAAAAAATCATCCTACACAAAATACCCTATTATGTCAAGTATCAGTCTACCACAGTGGCAGCTTAGGTCAGGTGGTTTCTGTCACTATCACGTAAGGTACCAATTTCTTCTTTCATTTTATTTATTTATTTTTTTATTAACTGTCCCCCCAATACCAGTAAACCCCCTCCAAAAAATTACCTGTTCAACTGATTCTTTCCCCAAACTCCACCCACCAACACAGGCACCCTCCCTAGACCCCTTTTATTGATTTCAATGGAATGAGCTAGGTGAAAAAATCTTACCGTAACGATGCTGTCTGATCTTACTAGCACTATCTTGCCTATCAGATGCTGTTTTAGAGGAATGGAGCAGTTCTAGACAGCTCTGAGTTCTAATAGATTTATGTGTAAATCTTTTTCTTTATTTGTCCAAAGACCTTGGACAGATCTGCTCTTCCACACTCCTCCCCAACCTAATCTGCTGGCATCTGTGCTTATAATCTCCCATTCTCTGTCTTGTAAGGAAATCCCTTTTTGTAGGTTGGATGACTTCAACCACCAGGTTAGTTGTTACTAGGTTGAAGTAAGAATTAGGAGCTTCTGTAAGAAGTTTGAAGAATCCTTTTTCTACAACTTCAAAAAATTGCTTTGGGTCTCCCTCAAATGTGTTCTTGCCAAGGCACTATCTGTGTTGCTGAACTGAGATAACCCAGTAACTTGGAGAAATCTTTGGCCATCTGCTGCTTTTCAAGGAAAACAGAAATATTATGTGTTAGCCTGTATTGTCATTCCTTTGATAATGTTGTTACTGCTTCTTGTGTTCTGAATTTTACTCCCCTGGTTGACTGGTAAGATCTCTGTCTTGAGTCCTCTATGATAAGGATATTGTCTAGATATGGAGCTAGATGAATCCCTTGCTGCCTTAGATGGGCTATGGCAACTGCCATTTACTCTGTGAATACCCGGGGTGCTGAGGCTAGGCCGAAGGCATACTCTGTATTGATATTGTTTCCCAAATATATGAAAACGTCGGAATTTTCTTTGCCTTTTCTGATGAGGATGTGGTAGTACTCATCCTGGAGGTCTTTGGTGGTCAGGAATCTGCCTGGAGGAATTAACTTCATGGCTGATGCTAATGTCTCCATCTTGAACATTCGTGTTCTGAGTAGTGAGTTTACCCATTTTAAGTCCAAAATCAATCTGAAAACTCCTGAAGGTTTTGGCACTGGAAAACGTATTGCGTATATGCCCTGATATTTCTGATGTTCTGGAACTGTTTCTGTAACTCTGCTTTTCAATAAAGCCTTCTTTAGTATTCTGGAATTCTTGACTCTTAAATGTACACCCCTTTTCCAGTATCTAAAGCACTCAATTGTCTGGATAAGAGTTCTTCCAGGCATTGAGGTAAAATTCCAGCCTGCCCCCCTACTGGAACTGGATATGGGGTAAGGCTCCCTTCATTGGAAGGTTTTGGAAAATTGCGCTTTTCTGTGGAATTCTCACCTGTTTCCTGCATCATTCTGTGATGCTCCTCTTTCCTCTGTTCATAACCTCTTCCTGGATTATACTTTCGTGCGTCTTAAAAGGACTGTCTTCTATAGGCAGATGAAAGCTGTGAAGAACTTCTATTCTTTCTTTCCTGGGATAGAAAGGAGCTTTTCCCACCAGATGACTTATGAATTATGTCTTCCAACTGATCGTCAAACAGCAGTTTTCCTAGAAAAGGAAGGGAGACCAATTTATTTTTGGAGGAGGCATCTGCCTCCCAAGCCTTAATCCACAAGGCTCATCTAGCTGTTACTGAGAGAGCTGATGATCTTGCTTGATGCAATCCAGTGAAGCATCAAAGGAGACGTTTATAGCTTCTTTTATTGAACATAACTCTCTGAGGAGGCTTACCCTGGATACAGATGATTCTATTTTATCTTCAAGTTCTGTCAGCCATATTCTAAGGGTTCTAAATATAGAGGCCATTACGGTTGCTGATTTTAGATTCAGTCCAAGTGTAGAAAACAGCTTTTTCAAAGCACTGTCTACTTGTTTGTGTGGTTCTGTCTTCCATTAAAATAGTTGTTCTGAGCGAAATTTGTGCCACTGCAGCATCCACTTGAGGTGGTGTGACCCACTTTGTGGTATCCTTCTCCAAAAATGAATACATCTTCAGTATACATCTGGATATGGCTGACCTCTTGTCCCCCAATTCTACTCTGTCTGAATTATTTCCTGTATGGAGCTTTGAACCGGAAATAGAGGTTCCTGTTTGGGATTGATTGGGTTGGATCAAGGAAGGTAGGGGAGTTGTAATCTAGTTGCCAGTAGCTTAGCAAATATCTTAATATCTACGTTTAATAGGGATATTGGCCTATGACTACTGCAAGAAGTAGGGTCTTTCCCTGTTTTAGGAATTAGAGCTATGTGAGCCTCTAATGCCTGAGAAGGGATAGAGGAGTCAGAAAGTAAGGAGCTGAACGTTTGCAGCATGTGTTCTGATAGCTTGGTTGAAAAAAATCTTATAGTAAGCAACTAGTAAGCCATAGGGTCCAAGGCTTTGGCCCATGGGGGTGGACTTAATAGCTCTTGGTAGCTTTTCCTCTGAAAAAGGACACTCCAGAAGGGCTGTATGCTTTGGGTAGACAGCAAGCACCTGCTCCTTCCTGCTGATCTCTGGAGGAGGCTTCAAGGAGGGGGAAATCTCATCCTCAGATTGCAAGTGATAAAGGGACTTATAGTACTAGGCAAGTGCTTCCCCAATGCTGGGTAAGGAAAACTCACCAGGACCAGTTTTAGTCATTATTTTAGGTATCTGATCAGGAGCTTGTTTGGTCCTGACCAACCTAGCTACAGTTTTGACACACTTATCCCACATAAGATATTTATGATAAATGTGCCATATGTATGATCTCTGCATGGTAGAGTTAAGTAAAGCGGCTACTTCTTGCTTAAGGACTGTAAGGCACAAAAGGCAGCAATCCAATTGTTGCTTTGTGAGTGGCTTCCACTTGAGTTATTTGCTTTAATAAGGCTGTGGCTATCTGGTGTTGTTTCATGCTCGTATATGCCCCCAGTTTAATGAAATCGCACTAGTGGGCTTACCAGACTACTGGGTCAAGGACATTGTCATGATATGCGATGAAAATACCATGATGAGTTTTAGCTAAAAAATGAGACATCAGTAGGTGAATTAAGGAGCTGATCGTTAAGTCTCCAGGAGGGAGCTGTACTCAGACAATGGGGTAGAAAAGCGATAGAGATGGGAGCATGATCAGACCAAGTCATTGTATGTATTACAGAATCCACTAACATGTGAATGGTATGTAGAGGAAAATAATGTAATCTATGCAGGAATACGTGTGATGGAGACTGGAGAGGTGGGTGTAGTCTCTATCTTGAGAAATGGTAATCCGCCAAGTTTTATGGGAGGAGAGGAAAATACGAATATGATGTAAATTTAATGCAGAGAGGGTTTACCTGTGGAACAATCAGTTAAGGGTGAAGTGCCACATTTAAGTCTATGACCAGTTTGTCCTGAGCAAAGTCTTGTTGGGAGCACAATAGTTTGTAGGAAAGGGACTTGACTAGAGTTAGATGCATAGATATTTGCAAATGTCACTAAAGTGTCAAACAAGAAGCCATTTAGGGATAGGAATCTGCCCTCCCCATCCTGCAGAACATCTACCGTACTACAGTGCAGGCTCTTATGTAGTAATATCCCCACTCCCTTAGACTTAGTTGATGCAGAGGAGGTACAGAGAGACTGGTAGGACTGGGACAAGAGACTTTTGGAATGAGTCTCCTGAAGAAACACTATGTCTGCCCTGTGCCGCTCAAAATCTCTCAACACTATACTACGTTTCTCTGGGATATTAAGTACACCAGCACTGATAGCTGAAGGGGACTATGTGTCATGTTGTGATGAATATATTATAGCTGACCCTCTGCCAGACAGGGGTTTCCAGATGTGATGTCCAAGCTCTTTTGAACAAGCACAAAGAAACAGGCAATGTTGAGTACAGTAGACTCAGTGGTCAACCAAGGCAACCTAGTGCAGCAGATGAAAGACACATGATGCTTACTTCCCATTGCAATCAGAAGATGTCCAGCAGTGCCATCAGCTCAGAATTGCTAGAAAACAGAGATATCCTGATACATCCATCTACTGTCTTGATGAAGTCTGGTCAGAAGTGGTCTTCATGGAAGACTTACGGCCAAAAAGCCATACCTCTGACATGGAAACAAGGCCAAGCGACTCAACTATGCACAAAAACACAGGAACTGGTGTGCAGAAAAATGGCAGCAGGTGCTCTGGACTGATGAGTCAAAATGGTAAATATTTGGCTGTAGCAGAAGGCAGTTTGTCTGGGATTACATGAAGAAAGAGAAGCAGTTGAGGTTGCCTAAATCCACAGAAGAAATGTCCTTAGTTCTCCAAGATGTTTGGAACAACCTACCTGCCGAGTTCCTTAACAAACTGTGTGCAAGTATACCTAAAAGAACTGATGCTGTTTTGAAGGCAAAGAGTGATCACACCAAATAATGATTTGATTTAGATTTTTCTTTGTTCACTCACTATCATCTTGTTCATTGATAAAAATAAACTATTAACATGTCTTTTTCTGACAGCATTCTTACGTTACAGCATTTTCACACTTGCCTAAGATAGTATTGTGTGTGTATATATATATATATATATATATATATATATATATATATGTGTAGAATCAAGACAGCACTCTCACGGCTTTTTTTTTTAAAAGGATAATGATTTATTGGTCAATGTTTCGGCCACATATTTTGGCCTTTCTCAAGACAAGTGAATCAGTGAACAAACACCCCTAATAAACCTTGTTTGGTGCCAAGGTCGGCTTGGGACAGCCGGCGATGACGTCAGCTGCCACACGTGACACAGTGACAAACCACAATAATCCCCGTTAAAAATAATTCAAATGTTGCACACTAAGATACACTTTACATAGGGAACTACATGAGGTTGAATATAGAGTGAGGAATAATAATCATGTATGCCATGTGTATCGCGGGACATGTTACACTTCTCTGTTGTGCTGACAGGAGAGGCTCATGGGAGCTGTATGCTTCCTCATGTGACCTCTGTGTACCGTACAACATGCCGTTTTTAGAGAGTGATACATGAATCAGCTCAACATGGACAGTCATAAACAACGATCATTGATCACCGGATGCAGCCCTAGTAGAGACGTGAATGGTCAGCCGATCACTTACATGGCGTTGCAGTGCAACGGGGTCCCATATAAGGCCGATCGTCAGTGTCTCAAACCGGCTCCTCCCGGTGGACACATCGATCGTGGGTAGAACATGTCATTGTTATGCAGTATCATTGCAGTTATATGTCTTCTACATGAAGGGCAAGAGCCCTCCATATGTTGAGGCCAAAAGTAAATCTGCACTAAGTGACACACCACAAAGTAGTCAATACGGTATATTAAAGTATCAGATGTATCAACTGAAGGAGATGCATGCTAACAAAAGGTGCATGCTGTTAAGGAATGCATACAATGTGAAGTTATATGAAAGTCTGTAGAAACTACAGCCATAAATTGAGTCATTAGAAATCAAAGATCCAGAACTACAAGCAAAGTCGACTTCAATAAGTGAAAGAATCCCACCAATAATAAATGTAGTAAGTCCAAAACTACTTTATTGTCCGAGATACTGTTATCTCTGCACCACTCAAAGTCATGATATTAGAAACTGGATCATTTTAAAGAGTCAGTTATATAGTTGCAGTTCTTTAATCTCATTAATACCATGTTCAAGAGAGAATATAGAGTATCATACAGATACTAAGGGTTCACATAGATCCTTCTGTAAAACTTAATGTATAGTTTGATGGAAGGACTTAGCCAAGTATGAAATACATAGTTTTAGGTTGACACACGATCACTGTAGAGTTGACACAATCACGATCATTTAAGAGATCCTGGATGTTAGGCACCAAAGCATATATGAACAACCAAACTCAAACACTAGGGCTGACTGACACCATCACTCACCGGGTCTAAGGCAACCTACGGGAATACTATGGGCAAATCTCCAATCCTCACCAACAGAGGTCACAAGCTTTCCTATTATTAGATCAATCCCATCAAGGGGTTAAGGCACTAGGCTTCTAAAGATGATTAATCACATAGCGAGTAATTTGATGTCAGCGGGGATGGAGACGCAATCTCACGCACTGGCCCGTTGCCTATAAATATGCATAGTTGCCCCAGTACAAGCCATCCATATATCAGTAACTTGCCAGGAACCTTGCTGACCATATATTAGTAAAAGCAACCAAAGCTGATTTGCTCATTAAGACCATGTGGTGTTAGGGTCCTCAATCTATAAATCCATTGAGTCTCCCTACGTAAGAGTAACATGTGTCTATTACCCCCTCATCTAGGGGGTGGTATATGGTCAATAAGCATGGACCTGAGTGTGGCTAAAGAATGTTTTTGTTCAATGAAATGTCTTGCCACTGGTTTATCGCTGTGACCATTAGATAAAACAGCCCTTATGCTAGATCTATGGTTGGCCATGCATTCTCTAAATGAAGTGATGGTCTTGCCAACATAATATAAGCCACATGGGCAGATGAGCACATAGATCACATGGTCGGAGGTGCAGGTCAACCGATGTCTGATGTTAATGCGTTTGTTCGTGTGCGGGTGTCTAAAATGTGTACCTGTCAGTAAGCTATTGCATGTGATGCAATTAGTACATTTAAAATAACCAGTTTTTTGTCGATGTTGTGATTGTTGTGTGAGCCAAGATCCACCTTTGTTGGTACTTGTCCCACTAGGTCTGTCTGGTTTCATTAGAATGTCACGTAGTGTGTTACCACGTCTGTAAGCCATTATAGGAGGCGGCATGTCTTGAAACGGTAGACCACTATCAGCAGATAAAAAAGACCAATTCTTTCTAATGACATTTGCCAATTTCTGGCTATGTGGGACAAAATTAGTCACAAACGTCATCCGAGGTGACCTGTCCTTAACTGTATGTTTCTGAATCAAATCCCACTATGTAAGGTTCTTAACCCGGTCTAATTGCAAGTTTAGTTCTTTGTGTGTGTATCTTCTTTGTAGGAATTTATCATACATGGTTTGTAATTGTTGTTGCTGGATTTCAGTCTCGCTGTTATTTCTAATGACGCGTAGAAATTGTGCGTATGGGACACCCCTTTTAAGTGCCGGTGGATGGCAGCTTTTAGAATGCAGGATGGAATTTCGATCTGTAGGTCTGCTAAACAAGGAGGTAGTGAGTCTAGAACATGCTTTAGAGATCCTGAGATCAAGAAAGTCAATAGATTTGGTACTGTAGGACATTTTTAGATGAATAGGGCTGTCTAAAACATTGAGTTCACTGGTCCATTCTCTTGAACATGGTATTAATGGGATTCAAGAACTGCAACTATATAACTGACTCTTTAAAATGATCCAGTTTCTAATACCATGACTTTGAGTGGTGCAGAGATTACAGTATCTCGGACAATAAAGTAGTTTTGGACTTACTACATTTATTATTAGTGGGATTCTTTCACTTATTGAAGTCGATTTTGCTTGTAGTTCTGGATCTTTGATTTCTAATGACTCAATTTATGGCTGTAGTTTCTACAGACTTTCATATAACTTCACATTGTATGCATTCCTTAACAGCATGCACCTTTTGTTAGCATGCATCTCCTTCAGTTGATACATCTGATACTTTAATATACCGTATTGACTACTTTGTGGTGTGTCACTTAGTGCAGATTTACTTTTGGCCTCAACATAAGGAGGGCTCTTGCCCTTCATGTAGAAGACATATATCTGCGATGATACTGCATAACAATGACATGTTCTACCCACGATCGATGTGTCCACCGGGAGGAGCCGGTTTGAGACACTGACGATCGGCCTTATACGGGACCCCGTTGCATTGCAACACCATGTAAGTGATCGGCTAAAGTTTATCTTAGTGTGCAACATTTGAATTATTTTTAACGGGGATTATTGTGGTTTGTCACTGTGTCACGTGTGGCGGCTGACGTCATCGCCGGCTGTCCCAAGCCGACCTTGGCGCCAAACAAGGTTTATTAGGGGTGTTTGTTCACTGATTCACTTGTCTTGAGAAAGGCCAAAATATATGGCCGAAACGTTGACCAAAAAATCATTATCCTTTTAAAAAAAAGCCCTGAGAGTGTTGTCTTGATTCTATATTATTATGATATTTGACACTAGCGATTACACCAAGGCAATGTATCAGAAATTGTGAGTGCTTCCTATACACCATATATATATATATATATATATATATATATATATATATATATATATATATATATGTATATTTATATGTATACATAGTTACATACCTAGTTACATAGTAGTTTAGTCTGAAAAAGACTTGCTTCCCTCAAGTTCAACCCTTTTCCTATTCTTGTTGACTGCCTTGATCCAAAACAAGGCAAAAAAAAACCAAACAAACCCTTTTTCAGCAATTTCAAATTATGCTTTGAATGAGGGAAAAATTCCTTATTGATTCCAAATGGCGAGCCCTTAAACATATTTATAATGTTATCAAATCCCCTCTAAGACTCCGTTTCTGTAGTGTGTACAAATGGAACTTTTCTTGCCTTTCTTCATAACTTAAACTTTCCATTTCCTTTATTAATTTCGTAGCACACCTCTTCACTCTCTCTAGTTCCATAATGTACTTTTTCAGAAAAGGCACCCGGAATTTAAATGCATATTCAAGGTGGGGTCTTACCATGGACCTGTAAACAGTCAGAATAATTTTTTCCTCCCATGGGCCAAAACCCCTTTTAACACATGCCAGTATATTATTGGCCTTTGCAGCCGCCAGCTGGCACTGCGCACTACTGCCAAGTCTATTGTCTACCTTTACTCCCAAATCCTTTTCATTAGTAGATTTCCCCAAAGAAACACCATTTAAATTATATGCTGCATTGTTATTATTATACCCAAAATGCATAACTTTACACTTAGAGTTATCTTGTAGCTTATTCTAGACTTTTAGGCTGCATGGTTTTGTGTATTGGAACTACTAGTGTAAAAGCCCGTGTGCATGGGACGTGGAGCAGTGAGTTAATGGCAGTACGCAGAGCAGGACTGGCTTCTTAACCCTTTGAGTGCCAGAGGGGTATGCAAAGCATTGCAAAGCAATGTGTTGCATACCACTCTGGCACACAAAGGGTTAAGAGGCCGGTCCTGCTCTGTGTACTGCCGTTACCTCACTGCTCCATGCAATTGTGCCGCCTCACTCACACGATGCAATCATGCGCAATAGAGACTGGCCGAAAGCGGGCACTCTCTACTGAGCATGATTGCATAGTGACGAACTTTCTGGTCTTTTATTATATAGGATATGGATGTATCCTGATCCCTTCCTGTCCTGTCTCCACAGGTAATTCTTCTAATCACTACTTATTTGCAACACATGGCTTTGTTCTTGATGTGCAAATGGCTCTGATTGTGCCCAGTTGGCTAGTATCACATGGCATTGCCTCTATATAAATCCACTTCTCAAGCAGGGCATCTGCATGCAGGGCTGACTTCTCAAACCTTGTTAAGTCTGCAGTAGAGTTTCACCTGAGTTTGACTGAGCTTGGACACACCTGCCTACATCTGACACAGGAAGATTTCAAGTTCAACAGCACTACAGCCTTGAAAGCTTGTCTGAAGATATACACTGTGTGCACAATTATTAGGCAAGTGAGTATATTGACCATATCATCATTTTTATGCATATTTTCAAACTCCAAGCTGTATAAATTTGAATGCTTATTGGATTTAAGCATATCAGGTGATGTGTATTTGTGTAATGAGAGAAGGTGTGGCCTAAGGAGATGAACACCCTATGTCAAGGTGTGCATAATTATTAGGCAGCTTCATTTCCTCAGGCAAAATGGGCAGAAAAAGAGATATAACTGACTCTGAAAAGTTAAACATTTTAAAAAGTCTTTCAGAGGGATGCAGCACTATTTAAATTGCTAAGATATTGGAGCATGATCACAGAACCATCAACATTTTGCTGCAAACAGTCAACAGGGTCGCAAGAAACTTGTTGAGAAAAAAGACGCAAATTAACTGCCAGAGATTTGGGAAGAATCAAACATGAAGCTACCAGGAACCCATTATACTCCAGTGCTGTAATATTCCAGAATTGCAACTTACCTGGAGTGTCCAGAAGTACTAGGTGTTCAGTGCTCAGAAACATGGCCACGGTAAGGAAGGCTGAAACCCAACCACCACTGAGCAAGACACATAAATTGAAACGTCAAACGTCAAGACTGGGCCAAGAAATATCTGAAGACAGATTTTTGAAAGGTTTTATGGACTGATGAGATGACATTGACTCTTGACGGTCCAGATGGATGGGCCAGTGGCTGGATCATTAATGGGCACAGAGCTCCACTTCGACTCAGATGCCAGCAAGGTGGAGGTGAGGTACTGGTATAGGCTGGTATTATGAAAGATGAGCTAGTTGGACCTTTTCTGGTTGAAGATGGACTCAAACTCAACTCCCAAACCTACTCCCAGTTTTTAGAAGACACTTTCTTCAAGCAGTGGTACAGGAAAAAGTCTGCATCTTTAAAGAAGACCATGATTTTTATGCAAGACAATGCTCCATCGCATGCTTCGAAGTACTCCACTGCGTGGCTAGCCAGTAAAGGCCTTAAATATGATAAAATAATGACATGTCCCCCTTCCTCACCTGACCTAAACCCTATTGAAAACTTGTGGGCCCTTTTTAAATGCAGGTTTATGCTTAAGGAGAACAGTACATCTGTCTGAACAGTGTCTGGGAGGCTGTGGTTGCTGCTTCAAAAAAAGTTGATCGTCAACAGGTCAAGAAACTGACAGACTCCATGAATGGAAGGCTTATGACTGTTATTGAAAAGAAGGGTGGCTATATTGGTCACTGATTTTTTTTTTTTGGAAATGTCACAAATGTTTATTTGTAAATTTTGAGTTGTTTGTTTAATATTCTCACTTTAATAGATGAAAATAAACACGGTAAATGGGAAAATTATTGTTTTTCATTTAGTTGCATAATAATTCGGCACTCTAATAGTTGCCCAATAATTGTGCACACATAGATATTCTCCTAAGATAGCCAAAACCTCACTTTTACTTTCTTAAACATTCACGTTTAAGGTTTCTTAACATTTTGGATTGATCAATAATAAAATTAATCCTCAAAAATACAACTTGCCTAACAAATGTGCACACAGTGTAGAACAAACTCTGGAGTTTTGGGATCACTGTTTCTAAGTACTTCATTTCATCTGCAGGGAATTCAACTGATCTGCAACCCTAAACACAGGACCAGGTGGGAAGAATCAACTGACCATTCATCCACTCCAGAAATTTAACCCTTTCATTAACATCTCATCAGTGTAGTCCTCATGTTTTAATCAAATCTGGCTGCAACTGAATCTACAGATTGTTTGGTCTGATCTGGAAGGAAAAACTGTACTACATTTCATCTAGACAGCTGAAGCTATCTGCCAGCAAGTCACTGATAACTCACATCTCCAACCTCTCACCCATTTGAGCTTATATTATCATCACATAATGCATCTATTAATGTTCTTATTATTGTTTCTGCCACCTCAACTATGCAAAATATCAAAAACATTCAGCCCTCCTACTTGCTCCTCGATCTCTATATCTCCATTCCTCTTACACTCTCCAATGAGTTGTTCACAAGAGCTGTTCTGTTACCTCAACTCTTTATATCCATCCACCAGCCCACACCTTTTCACACATGCAAATCCTCCTCTCACCTGTTTTTCCTGACTGCAACTCTTGTCATGGCTGCAGGTGACATTCTCCCAACCCTGGTCCCACTTACATTCCCAGCTGTGTCCGTCCTAGATTGCAGCCTACCTGCACCTCTTGTGGGACAGACTCTAGCAATCTACTAGCTGTCCCCTGCCTCCCCCTATCCCTTCCACTCTTCTCCTGTGCATCATGTAATGCTCGCTGTCTACTATACAAACTCCACACTACCCACTACCTATTCCTCTCTAACTCTTTAAACCTATTCACTATCACTGAAACCTGGCTTTCACGTTCTGACTCATCTGCCGAAGCTGCTCTCTCCTATGGTGGCTTATCTTTCTCACACACTTTTCGCCCTGATGGCAAGGGTGAATGTGTGGGACTTCTTCTCTCTCAGCTCTGCTGCTCCAGGCCCCTGTCCCTTCCTCCATCAGTCTCCTTCACCTCTTTTGAAGTGCATGCAGTCCAGCTCTTCTCCCCTGTCCCTCTCCTTGTAGCCCTGATTTACAGGCCACCAAGCAACCCTTCTTCCTTTCTCTCTGAATTTGAAACTTGACTCTCTGTCTTTCTGTCCTCAGACACTCCCATATTACTGCTTGGCGACTCCAACCTACACGTTGATGATGCATCCTCATCAAGTGACAAAGAAAACAAGGAGAGGGCGCCAATAGTGTAGTAACGTTGAGCAAATGATTCCAAATACAGAATGTATATTAAAATATACTCACAAGAGAGATGGTCAGTTGGATAAAAAACTGACAAATGCACATTCGGAGAAAATATTCCTGTCTCCGCTCGGGATAATTGGAACTCCAGACGTCAAACTCTGAAACACTTCACAAGGCTTCACGGATACAATACTTAAAAATATTTATTACAGCTTAAAAGTAATATATATAAACACAGAAGTCAAAGACTCTAACGCGTTTCATGGCTACAACGTGCCACTTTATCAAAGATAAATTAGAAAAACTTCTGTCATATAAACAATGGAGCCGGCGTTTTTCAAACATTTAAATAGCTTATTGACGATCATGATAGGATCAGAGATTCGGAGCATCAGAGGAATAAAAACCTGACCATCTCTCTTGTGAGTATATTTTAATATACATTCTGTATTTGGAATCATTTGCTCAACGTTACTACACTATTGGCGCCCTCTCCTTGTTTTCTTTGTCATTTTTTATGGTCTATCGTTTTGGGAGAGCGATCTGAAGAGGAGCAGCCTTTTGACTCTGAGAGATCTATATGTCGATGTGCCTGGGGTTAATATATATCCCCCAAAGCGATTTTTGCTGTTTCTCCATATAAGTGTTGGAACAGCAATTTATTTTGTGAGTATCTCACATCTGGGTGAGTGGTGAAGGTGTCTTCCAGATATTCGGGTTCAACACAAGGGGCGCCTCTCTCTTTCCCCTTGTTCTTCCTTCTTGTTTTTATCTTAGATCCTCATCAAGTGCTTCCCAATTTCTCTCTCTGACCTTGTCCTTTGGCCTACAACAGTGAATTGCTGCCAGCACTCACAGGGAAGGTCACTGGCTAGATCTAGTTCTCACCAGAAACTTTTCAGTCTCTGACTTCCCAATTTCTAATCTCTGATCATCATTTTATCTCCTTCACACTATCTCACACACCTTCCCCTGCCCTCCCTAAATCAACTTTCCTAACCAGGAACCTACACTCAGTCAAACTACCAGACCTGGCATTGACTGTGCAGACTTCCCTCTCTTCTCTCTGCCCTACTACTATTAACATAAACACTCGGCTCCACGAATATAACACCTCATTAATGTCTTCCTTGGACCTGCATGCTCCCCTCAAAAGTTGACATTCCTGCCCCAGGAATCCCAGACCCTAGCTAAATTCAACAACCCACATGCTACACACCTGTTGCCGAGCTGCAGAACATCTCTGGCGAATGTCTAATTCTGTTGCCTACTTCCACAATTATACATTCACGTTATCCTGTTTTAATACAGCTCTCATCCAGCCTAAAGAGCAATACTTCTCTAACCTCATCACTATCCACAGAGCTAACCCACGTGACCTCTTTAAAATCTTTGATTCTGTTCTCAAACCCCCAACCTTAAACTGCCTCCTTCTCCAACACTCCACAGGACTTTGCTGACTTTTTCAAAAATAAGATACAGTCTAAACAACAAACTAAACCCTACTCTCCTCCTATGCCCCTGATTCCTAGTCCACCCCGAGCAACCCTCAGCTCGTTCTCTCCTACAACAGAGGAGGAGGTATCTCATTTCCTATCCTCTCCCCCCCACTACCTGCCCCTCAGATCCCATGCCCTCTCACCTTATTCAGGCTCTTGCAACTACTCTTGCTCCCAGCCTTACTAATATATTTAACTCCTCTCTTTCTACCGGAACTTTCCCATACTCAAAAAACCCTTACTCGACCCTGTTTGTTTTTCAAATTACCATCCAGTTTCACTTCTCCCCTTTGCATCTAAGATCTTGGAATGCCTTGTATTCTCTCACTTAATCTCTTTACTCAATTCAAGCTCTCTGCTTGACCCTTTACAGTCAGGTTTCCTTTCCAACTATTCCACTGAGACAGCCCTAACAAAAATTACTAATGACCTATACACAGCAAGGGACAAAGGATAATTCAGTATCCTAATCCTACTAGATCTGTCTGCTGCTTTTGACACTGTTGACCATGCACTCCTACTGAACACACTGTACACCCTTGGCATCCGTGGCACACCTCTAGAATGGATTCCTCATGTCTCTCTAAACATACTTTCAGTGTTTCTTTTGCTAATGCTTTCTCATCTCCCCACAACCTCTCAGTAGGTGTACCTTAGGGAGCAGTCCTGGGACCACTTCTCTTTTCCCTCTATACCCTCTCACTTGGTGACTTAATCTCATCTTTTGGATTTAATTACTGTCTGAATGCAGATGACAAACTAATCTATCTCTCTGTCCCTGACCTCACTGCAGCTGTGCAGTCTCAAGTCACTCAATGTCTCTCAGTCATTTCATCATGGATGGCCCACCGCCATTTTAAACTTAATATGGCTAAGACAGAGCTGGTTGTGTTCCCTCCTAAAACTCATCCACCTATCCCTTTCTCCATCACAATAGAAAACTCTGCCATACACTCAGTATCCAAAGCATGCAGTCTTGGGGCTAGATTTAAAGGCAGCCGTTAAACCAGCCGCTAAGTGAAAAAAGCACATCGCTCGCAAATAATACAGGAGTTACGGCAGATTCAATAGCTACTCTACAAGAATAGCTATCGAGCATAGGCACACACAAAACACGTAACACAAAAGCCGTTGTCGCTCATGTTAATGCACAACGGGCGCTCAAATCACACGATAACATCGCTCAAAACAACATCTAACATAACGGCTGCCGTTGTCTAGCAACCATGATTGATGCCAAAACAAATTCAAACACACAGCCAATCACAAAGCCCCAATGTATCAAATAACTTCAAATACACCTATATATACCCAAAAATAACCGTCACACACTGTCTGTTATCGAGTTCTTCTGAGCCAGATATCAGGACCCAGGAGCGGAGGATAGTGATTAGAGAGAGGGAGAGAGGTGCGTTCATTGGAGGTAGAGGAGTTTTGCAGTTTGGAGAGAGGTGCACTAAATATACACATATCACACTTTTGCACATATCACATACACACATACAAACACATACACATACATACACATAGTCATTTTATTTTATAACACCTTACACATTTTACTTTTTATTTTGACAGTGTGAATCTGGGAGAGTAGTGGAGGAGGAAGCTCAGGAGGGGATCCCTCAGCAGAGCAGGGGTGGGAGAGGGAGATCCGCAGGGCGGAGGGGGACCCGGCCCACAAGAGCAGGCACACAAAGAAGAGGGACAGAACCTGCAGTGGGACGAGGGGTAGTTCCTGGGGAGCACCCCACACAGGCAGGGTCAGACCAGGCAGGGCACTCCGGCTCTGAATCCTCCCATGTCGGAGCTGATGAGGGCAGGATCAGGGATCCCAGATATACTGAGGAGGAGAACACGGCTCTCGTGGAAGCTGTCCTGGAGAGGCAGAGTGTTCTCCACCCGACGGCAAAGGTCCCTGGCCTGGCAGCGAGGAGGAAGGCAGCCTGGAATCAGATCTGCAGCCGGGTGAACGCGTTGGCTACATGCAGGCGGGACGTGGAGTCTGTGAAGAAGAGATGGGGCGACTGCCGGAGGGTGGTCAAGAACAAGATGTCTGACATGGCCAAGCAAGCCCGAGGCACCGGAGGTGGCCCATCTGTGCCCATCACATTCTGCGGCTGGGAGGAGATGGTGCGGCAGAACATGTCCCCGACCATGATCGAGGGGGTCGTGGGAGGAACTGACACTGGGGATGAGAGGAGCCTCCACACTACCGGTAAGTGCAACACTACATAACCACATACTACAGCAACCAACACCAGCTGCACACACAGTCACACCTCAACACATGCCCATCAGTAATCCATACAACTGCACCAACACAGCACCATGAGGGTTAAAAAAAGGACACAACACCTGGAGAAATGGCAACGTCCAACTTGGGACAAACCTGTCAAACTCCTACTTCAACCCTCCTGTCGCTGTGCTCATTACACACAATACACAAACCATCATGTTCAAAATGTCGACTGTCATAGATCATCACTGTTCACACACAATGTCACCCATGTCCCCACCCCCACCCTAACCCCTTGAGTGCTAGAGGGATCATCAATGCATCGATCAGCAATGCATTAGCAACCCCTCTGGGACTCAAGGGGTTAACCTTACAACAAACAAGTCAATAGGACAACGATCACATGCTACACAGGGGACATTCACTAAGTGGTGACAAACAGATGGTGGACACAAAGTAACCCTCACACACCCTCACTTCACCAGTACCAGTGTTAGTCCATGGAGAATATGCCAAAACAAGAATCAAGTTCATAGGGTCCCATTGTACAGACTCCATGGAAAACACTGGAAATGGGGAAAGGAGATCACTGGAGAAGTCACCATCATGTTCACTTCATCAGTTCAAAATCACCGCTTACTGAATCACAAAAAGGGGGCATCAGGTCACACATCACAGTGTCACACAGAATAAATGCTTGTAGGTGCAACACACAAGCCGAAAACTATTTTACAGAATTCAAGCTGGAAAAAGTAGGCATTGGTGTTGTGGCTGCAATCATTTACTCTGACTTGAAATTACATATCCCATATCTGATTCCCACATGGATCCACAGGGGTGCTGATGCCATGGATGGATGGTACACCAGCATCTCTATGCAGGATACACATGGGAAACAAATAGCAAACATTGTACCTTGACTGATGGATGACTGATGACTGATGGATATCTAGGACTGAGTATGGTTGACTCACACAGAAGGATGGATGGGCTCATACACAGAAAAAAAAAACTGGCCTCAATCAAAGATATCCCGCACTACTGGCTGGATTGTTGCCCTTAGGATTCAAATGTTACTAAATATGTTCCAACATGATGTGAACACAGAGATCAGTTTACTGGATGTGATTGCCTTACTGGCCAGATATGTGCACCCTTCACAAATCAACCTACATTGCTAAAATCCAAATACACATACATAGTATATCACACTCTACGTAGATGGGATATACGAGGTATGTTCATATCCATCATATCAATACAATGTCTTGTTGGATGGGTACACATATATAGCCAGTAAGGCAATCACACCTAATGAAATGCTCTTTGGCATCACATCTTGGAAGGATATTACTGTATCCATATGAAGGGTACATATCCACATACATATATGACCATTTCTACTTGTGTGTCACTGTAATGGGATAGCAATGGGTAATGTCATCATGATGTCATATCATTGCCATCGTTAACAGATGTGTCTTGATCTAAGTCCCATCCCTCCAACACTCATGGTTATACAGATATTGCTCTATGTGACAGGTGAAGATATCCATCATTTGACCACACGGAGGCTCTTCAGCAGAGCCAAAGTCGCAACATATCGAGATAAATACCTCTTTGGAATGGTCCACAGAGTGTGCTTGTAAACCATGCACACCCTGTACACCATTCCAATTAAGTATTGTTCTCTAAATGGGGCGATTTTGTCTCTGCTGAAAAGCCCTCGTGTGGACAAATGACTGAAATCTCCATCTGTCACATAGAGCAATATCTGAACAACCATGAGGGTAGGAGGGATAGGACTAACAGAGAACAACATCTGTTCCCACAATGTCTACAATCTGACATCAAGGTGGACTTAACCTTTGCCATCCCCCTGGAGGGATAGCCATCCCTACAAGTTGTGAAGACAAATATATGTTGTTGGATCCCCCCCCCCCCAGTTAAACAATGGTATTCCTACTGCTGAAAGGTGTGTTGATTCAAAAGGTATCACAGCTCAGACATGGATATGTCAGGGGCAATATCCCAGTGGCCTGATATTGTACAGTGGTGCTGTTACTACACAATCATATGGACAGCTCTGGTACAGGGACCAGATATCTACATGGGAGGGTGTAGCAACAGCCCCACTGTACTATTTCTGGACACTGTGATATTGCACCTCAAAATGAAACCTTTACCCGTAATAACTTAAACAACACCTTTCAGCAGTGGGAGTACCCTTGTTTACCCAGGGGGATTAACACAAACACATGTATTTTTCTTCAACACATATCAAAGTAGAACTGTCTCCACAAACATATGGCTAAGGTCACTAATCACAACATCTTCTTCCTCCACACAGCTTACGGCCGTCAAGCCCAGCGGGAGACAGTGGAGGAGGCTATGTCACCCCCCAGTGAGGAGGACACAGAGGAGGGGACCAGCCAGTGGTCACCTTACTCACCATCACCATCCCCTCCAACACAGGCTGCACCACCACCTACTGCACCCCTTCCAGCTGCACCACCACAGGCTGCACCACCCCTTCCAGCTGCACCACCACAGGCTGCACCACCCCTTCCAGCTGCACCACCACAGGCTGCACCACCCCTTCAAGCTGCACCTCCCCAGTACAGTGGCTGGATGCCACAGGAGGAGAGGTGGACATATCCATCCACCTCCACCAGCTACTACCCTCCATCAGCAGCACCACCACCACCAGGGAGACAATGGCTGCCAGGGACAGTGGCCACCAACCAATATGGGCCATATTCCTCACACATCAACCCACCCTCCTTGATGGCTCCACAACATGCCCCAAGGTGTGATCCCAGGTGGGGTCCCAGCACCTCTCAGTGGCCACCATATGAGCCTTGGCCACTGGACTACCCACACCTGGGCCTGATTGGTGAGCCCCAGCGCCCCCTACCCAGGGACATATTCACACCTCCACCAGCACACACATCTTTGGGCAGCTCTGCATCACTTGATGTGGTGGGCATATGCCCATCATCTGCACCAGCCACTCCAACAGCAGCTACAGCACCCTCAACAGCAGCAGAGAAGGAAAGAGCACCCTCAACAGCAGCAGAGGAGGAAAGAGCACCCTCAACAGCAGAGGAGGAAAGAGCACCCTCAACAGCAGCAGAGGAAACAGCAGCACCAGGGACACCAGGCACATCCACCTCCAGCACCGCACGCCTCACAGGCATGGAGGCGGAGTGTATGGCCCTTCAAAGAAGACTACTCCGGTCAAGCAGAAGTACAGACAGCAACATCACCAGGAGCAGGAGGCAATCCAGGAGGAACATTGCCCAATTGGAGACCAGAATCCAAGCTCTGGAGTCGGAGGTGGCCAGGGGGAACACACTACTCCACCAGCTTAGGACTGGTCTCATGGACATGATGACACAGGTCCTTGTGGAGTTAAGGGAGATCAACCGCAGAGAGAACCTGAGGATGGAGAGGGCGAACTTGCGTTCCACCGAGGGGTCTACTGCAACCACCACCCCCTCCAGTGTTACCCCTGAAGCAACACCTAGGGGGCAGAGGGTTACCAGGAGATCCACAAGGGCATCCACCTCTGGCACCCAGGCTAAGGCGCCCCACCCAAAGAAGAAAAAATGAAAGGCCCAACCTGTTAAGTTTCCCCTCAATAAAGAAACCATTTTTTTTTATTCCAGTCTGATCTGTTGTGTCTTCAGTTATGGATTGGGTGGCAGGGTTGTCTCCAATGCATTGCCATACAATGCAGTGAACACAACCTCTGCCTGGGTGAAATGTTTGTGGGATGCTACAGCATGGGTTCACACACACACACACACACACACACACACACCGTTGTACAAATTCAACTGGAAATACATTCCTGGATCCATATAACACCACTATGTTATATGGCGATGTTGTGTGTTGAATTTGAACAACAAAACATACCCCTTAGCACAACAAATGGTACAACATTGAACATTCGTCTACATCATATGTTGTGTTTAACCCTTAGAGTGCCAGAGTGGTAGGCAACGCATTGCAAAGAAATGCGTTGGGGACCACTCTTACACTCAGTGGGTTAATGGGATAACCAGACAAACAGCTCTGTGACTTAGCAGGGACATTACAAGCAGGACAGATAAATGGGACATGTATCCATTTTGTCTTGGATTCACACACTCATTGTGCAACTGACTTACTGGGGAAGACATTGTTTTTAACCTAGGATTTCAATGTGTAGCACACACATTGGGGTCTCCAGTAAGTTGAGTTGCTGTTTCCCTAAGGGTGCAACAGACTTCAACAGTGATAACACATGTCCACTTAGTCTGTTTGTTCGTTGATATAGCCCATGTACTGAGATATGTCAAAGTGGAGCAAAATCTCAGAACATGGATTATACTGAGCAATACAGATACTGTGGACAGGTATTCACTGTAGAGTATGTCCCCTGTATCACCTCTTTATCACTCCCACTACACATTGGTGCATCACTGCCACCTTCATCTGTTTGCATGGATACATCACAGAGTCCACTCACTGACAAACAAGTGGTGGACTCCTGTGATGTGGGTGATGCCTTTCCATGTATGGGGATACTCTACCCTGGGTGTGGTAACGCATTGACAAATGTGTTCTCAAATATATCCTCCTACAGACACAGATAGAATGGTGATGGTTCATCTTTATTGTGTCTCAAAGTACATTAGAATGTACATGTGTTTTCTGTGTGTATTGCCTATATGGATTGAACACCTGTATGAGAACACTAAATGTAGCTGTAGCTGAGCATCCTAACTGTACAGGTTATATCACTCAAGAATTAGTGTTTTCTGTGTCTATATGAGAATGTTCCAGTAGAGGTTTGTGTGAACCTCAGATCAAACTTTGCATCACCAACAACATCACCATAAACAGCAAGGGGTGATCTTCATGAAGGTGTTGTCAAGACATCAATCCAGTCACATGGAAGATCTTCAGTTCAAGGATGGATCATGTTACGGATGCCTGTGGGACAAGAGGACAGGATTTGGAGCGTAGACCTGAACTGATCATCAAGCAACAACAATTTAGTCTTTTTAATCCCCTCAATTGTCACAGTTACAGGTGAGTACACAAACCATTGCTTGACAATTTGTTGTGTACTCATCTGTAACCAATTCTGTGGGGAACTAAGGACATGTGCACCAGCCCTATGGATATGTGCCCCTGACATGTATACACACATTAACAAGTGTTCTGAGAGCTCCATGGAAGTAATGACATTGTGCTGCCACTGTGAAAGTGACAGTGGCAGCCCAATGTCATTTGTTCCATGGAACTGTTAGGACATATTTGTTGATGTGTGTATTCATGTCAGGGGCACATATGTCTGCACACTCACAGGTCAGCATGGAGTCCCTGGTAATCTGATCTACGTCTCATGACCTCTACATTGTGTGACAATACCACTGTACATCCACCCCTCTTCCTCTCTTCTCAGCTCTGGCACAGTACAGGTCCCATATTGAGTCTAATGTCCCTTTAATCCCTGATGTGCCTGAGTATTATCCAATGCATATCATTAGATAATACTCTTTCGCTACTGGGCTAGCATGGTTGTTCAGGCTATAATCATGGCATATCCAGTTAGTTGCTGTCAATCAAGCCGTGTAAGGTGATGAACATGGGTAATATGTTGTACCTTGTTTCTCCTGGGGGTGTGCGTGATATCCTTGGGGTCTGTATGTGAACGTGGAGAGTGGAATGGAGGATGGTTTTTGAGTCCACACACACAATTTGCCACGTCCACTGCCAGTGCAGTGCTGTGTCACTGTTCCTGTGGGGTGAGACAGAACAAAATGTGCAGTGTGGTTAGTGTCACAGGACTGATGGGGGACTTGCATGGATTGTTTGCATGCGTGTGTTATACTCACAGGTGAAGTGTTCCGTGATGAGCCTGTCTCTGATCTGTGCCCCTCTCATGTTCTCCTCCACATGCCCGATGTCCATGGCCACTTCCTGTATGGGGGGGTCCGGGATGTGCTCCAGCAGCCTGGTGTCCACTGCGATGTTGTGCAGTATTGCGCATGCCACAATGATGTCACACACCTTAGCCGGTGCATACTGCAGTGCTCCCCCAGTGTGGTCCAGACATCGGAATCTTGACTTGAGGAGCCCAAATGTTCGCTCAATGGCATTCATCGTTCTGGCATGAGCCTGGTTGTACCTTTCCTGGGCATGTGTTTGGGGATTGGCCAGAGGGGTCAGTAGCCAGGACTTGCATCCATAGCCAGCATCACCTGTGTAATGTGAGTGACATGGTGAGACAGGGAGCACATGTTGTGTGAATGATGTTTTGTGTGGTGGACGTAGTAGCTGTGGGTCAGGTGCATGCTGAGCAGCGTGGTGTGTACGCCTGTGTATGTGGTGTGATTTTGTTTTGTGAACTCACCCACTAGCCATCCCCCTGTAAAGGTTCCATTCTCAAAATCTCTGTGGACTGAGGAGTTTTGTAGAATGTATGCATCAAGTGAGCTGCCAGGATATTTTGCACAGACATTCATGATCCTCATGTTGCTGTCACACACCATCTGCACGTTGATGGAGTGGAAGTTCTTCCTGTTGATGAATAGCTGTGCGTCACATGCTGGGGTCTTAATCCGGACATGGGTGCAATCTATAGCACCCATGACCCTGGGCATGCCTCCCCTTGCGTAAAAGGCCTGCTTGACGTGTATCCAGTCCATGTCGGTGGTGGGAAAATGTATATAGCTACTGGCTTTGCTTTTTGAGGGCTGGCAGGACCTGGGCCTGTGACATGCCAGATGCATAACCCTCAGTGCACTGGAAGGCCCCGCTTGCCATGAAGTGTATGGCACAGAGTAGTTTCTGCAGGCCAGTTAGGGCATGGTTGTGGATGTAGATGGGATCCACCTACTCCTTGATGACCTCATACAAGTCAATGATGCTGTCAGGCCTCAACCTGTAGCGATCAATGACCTCGTCATCAGTCATTCCAAAGAGGGTGACCCTTGGGTGGTATACCCTGGGCCTTGGTGGTCGTCTATACATCCTCTGCCCTCCAGGTGGGGATGGACTCCTGTGGCTGCTGAGCCAGAGCAGTCTTTGCAACAATATGTAACCCAACATACTGTTTGCTCTCTCTATCTGTCTCTATCTGTCTCTCTCTCTCTCTCTATCTATCTCTATCTCTCTCTATCTCTCCTTCCCTGAGTGGAAAACAAGCCACAAGTGAGTGTGTTGAGTTGTCCCTTTAAGTACTTGCTAGGGCGTTGTGTAGGTGTGGTGATGAGGTGAGTGCTGACCAATGGTGAGTTGTTTTTGTCGAGGTAAGTGTTTGCAGGTGTGTGTGTGTTATAAGATGTGGTGTGTTGTGCTTGTTCTGTGTGTGCTATTTGCGGGCGTGCAGTTGTGGGGTGCAGGTCGCGTGTTGATGTTGCCCAGGTGAGCTTCTATTTGCAGGTGTCCGCTTTGTGTGATAACCCCCATTGTTCCATACCATGTTGTGCTGGTGTTTTTTTGTGTGTCGTTGTCCCTGTGGTGTTGGTTGTTGTTGTGTGTGGAGTGATTTGTGCTGTGTGTGCATGTTTTTGTGTTGTTTTGGCATTGCACGGGTTAATTTTCCCATTTACATGGTTGTGTGGTAAGCATTTTGTGTATTTTCCTATGTAACGGGTGTTTTGTTTTGCCCGTTAAGTGTCTGACTTGTGAGAAAAGTGGGTCTTAACTTTTAGCCGTTAGGTGTGTCTTTTTTTCAGCCGTTATCAGTACCGCAAGCCTTTGAATAGCTCTGGGGTATGTTGTTCCATGCGTCTGTATGCACGTAAGTGTATCGGCCGTAAGGATTCTGCAACTGCCGTTAGCTGTTCTTTATACGGATCTTTGAATTGCAACATGACTCTTAACGCACCCGTTAGTGATTTTTTTTACTAACAGCTGCCTTTAAATCGAGCCCTTGGAGTCATACTTGATTCTAAATTAATTTTCTGTCCCCATATCCAAGCTGTCACTAGAACATGTTGTTTGTTCCTAAAAAATATAGCAAAAATATGTTGTTTCCTCTGCATGTCAACGGCAAAAACTATATTTCAAGCAATCATTCTCCCTAGACTTGACTACTGCAACATTCTACTCTCTGGTCTTCCTGCTTCTCATCTTTCTCTCCACTGTTCATTCAATTCAGCCGCAAGAATCACCACATTTGCTCCCAGATACCTTCCCTCTCATCTCCTCCTGAAATCCCTCAATTGGCTACCTATAAAGTATCGTATTTCTTACAAAATTCTCCTCCTGTCCTGTAAGTCTCTCTGTTCTTCAGCACCCTCTTACATTTCTGCTCTTATCTCCTTCTACACCTCTTCTCGTTAGGTTCTTCCTGTCCTCTCCCTACACAATTTGAGCCATCTCTTTGCCACACGCTTCTTTACTGGCTGCCCCTCGACTCTGGAATGCCCCCCATCACAATTCGCCAATCATCCACACTCATTACGTTCAAGCATCTCCTCAAAACCCACCTGCTAAAGGAGGCAATAGCAATATCCTACTCTTGCACACAGATAGTCACAGATAGTCACACAAGAATCCTTCTGCACTTCTTTCACCACACCTTGTACCTGCACTTATAATCTTCCTTCTACTGTCACTGTTTCTCATCATGAATTCTAATTAGATTCTAATTAGATTGTAAGCTTCTTGGGGCAGGGTCCCTTTCCCAGTCTATGATTCCCTTTCTGCATTTTCCCCCACAAATAATTAAATGATTACACTTAAGCTTAATGCTCTTAACCTAGTTCTGTACTTTTGTATTGTATTATTTCAACTTCTGTTAAGCGCTGTGTACATGTATGGCGCTATATAAATAAAGTTACGTACCTACATACATACTTGTGTATATTGAATCTCATTTGCCATTTGCCTGCCCTCTTGTAATGAAGATACATCCAGTTCAGACTTTATTCCCCTACTTAATTTTGTGTCACCAGCAAACACTGATAAATGGCTGCCTATGACCAATGGGAGATCATTAATAAACTAATTAAAAAGAAGAGGTCCCAGGAAAGATCCCTGAGGTACTCCACATTTGTCCAATCTGAGAACTTCCCATTTATCACCACTCTTTACATTCTATCTTTCAGCCAATTTCCAGTCCACACACAAATTTTTGCCCTAGGCCTATTTCAGTGAATTTGTACAGTAACCTTTTGTGTGGAACGTATCAAAGGCCTTAGCAAAGTCTAAATTGATCACATCACCTGTCACACCCAAATCTATATTTTTACTCACTTTTTCATAAAATGCAATTAAAATATCCTGACATGACTTGTCTTTCACAAAACCATTTTGGCTCTAGGGATGACCGAAAATGTCCGCCTCAAACTGAAATCGGCAAAAAATGGCACTTTCTGTATGGCAAAATATTTCCTGCGAAAAGTGCAGATTTTCCTCTTTTCACACTGTTTTCGCGTAGCTCATTCCATTGATATCAATGGGAACATTGAAGTTACACACAACACATAGCAAATATTATTTTATTTCCCAAACGCATAGTATAAAAGGGGCATGAGGGTGCCTGTGTTGGTGGAGTGTGCGGAAAGAAACGGTTGAACAGGGGATGATTTTTTTTGGGGGGGGGGTGTTTACTGGGATTGGGGGGCAGTTAATAAAAAATAAATCCTAAATAAAATTTTTAAAAAAACTCATAAGACATGGTATAAAAGGGATCTGAGGAGGGTGCCTGTATTGGTGGGTGGAGTCTGGGGAATGAATCAGTTGAACAGGGAATTTGTTTTGTGGGTTCTTAACTGGTATTGGGGGAACAGTTAATAAAAAAACAAATAATAAAATAAAATAAAACATTTGTCTGTTAAGTGATAGAGACAGGAATCCCCTGACATAAGCTGCCACTGAGGTGGACTGATACTTGACTTGAGTATTTTGTAGAGGATGATTTGTTACATTTGTTGTTAGAGGCCCAAGCCCTGAGGAAACATTGATTTGTAGAACTTAAGCTTATTAGAGGCACAAACCATGAAGAAACATTGCTTGGCAGGACTTAGGCTTGTTAGAAACAAACTCCTCCAAATTTTTGTTTTGTAGGACTATGTTTTTTATTTATTTATTTATTTATTTTTCAAAGCACAAGCCCTGAGAAAAAAATAAAAATGCCATACTGTTCTAGTGCCAGCAGGTCATGTTGGCCAGGGCCACTGGCCATTGTAAAATGTCCCCCTGAGTCCATAATTGTGGAATTTGCAACTTCTGTTCTTACTGCTGCTGCTGAGTTGTTTGCTAAGCAATGAGTGACATACCCCTCTGGCACTCAGAGGGTTAAGCAGCAGGATGATTAGGCAGCTGAAAGGGAATGGGATCAACAATAGCAGTAACATGGGTGATGGATGATGAGGGTTCCACTTGCCACTCCAGTGAGGCAGTAGCAGCACAATCAGTAACCCCCAGTCTATGTGGAAAAAAGAATTCTTCTCCACCTGCCCCTCCTCCAAAATCATGGGTGTGTTGTTATTAGAATATATTATTTTTCCCTTGAGAGCAGGAATTGTGGCTCTCATCAGTAACTGCAATGTGCACAGTGTGTGGGTGTGTGTGTGTGTGTGTGATAAAGAGCATCTGGGGGTACCACTGTATCCAAACACCATGACACCAGAAACCAAGTAATGCCGCTGTCACTATACCCCTTGTCCAGACCCTGCTAAGGACACATGACAACTTGATGACAGTTTAATAATAATGATGAACCCTCCCTGCCACCATCGTAGCATATTCTGTGGGATGGAATCTCCTCAGATGCCACTTGATGTACTGCTTGCAATGCTCCTCCAACACACTGGCATGTGTGGTCAATGCACCACACAGTGTGCAATGGGTAGAGACGAACTGCCACAGTCTACCATCAACAGAGTGGCTGTCACTTGATGGGGGAGGTTATGATGAATGAGGGGGATTGGCAGACGATGTAGTTACCCTAGAAGGTGATGACGAGCTAGTTATTTCACTCGTCATGGAGCTTCCAGTCTCTGCCTGGGTTGCTCTACTCTTCCTCCTCTTTGATCTCCACCTCGCCTCTTGTTGCCTTTCTGGTGATATAGGGGGTACAGAAACAGCAGTGCTTGATTTCTGTGGTGGGTGTTTGGCTTTAAGATGTTTGAAATAAATGTCATGGTGTCTGTGTTTCATGTGTGCTATCAGGGCGCTTGTGCCAAGGTGTGTTCCCTCCTTTCCTCTTCTGACAGACTTGTCACTAATTATGCACAGTGCCATTGCTGATGACTGTACTGTACTGTACCTGCCACAAGAGAGAAATAGTCCCACACCCATGAATTCAGGGGGAAGGGAACAGGTGGAGAAGAATGGCCTCTTTCATCTTGTCCTCCACATTCCCCTTCACTGTCTGTGTCAGAGGATAATGTTGCTGCTGTTGCTGCTATTGCTGCTACTGCCTCAGATTCAGCACTGCAAGTAGGACCAAGAATATTGCTGGCGCTGTCAAGTGGAACCTGTCCTAGTCCCCCATCACTTGTTGACCCCATTTCCACTGTGTCCACAGTGGTCTGTGGCACACTAGCTTGCTCCTCACATCCTGCTGCCCTTGGAACTCAGCATCAGAATGAATTAGAGCAGTTGCAAATTACTGCTACTACTACTAACACCAACCACATGAAGTCCAGCTGCAGAGTCTTCCTCCTCAGTCTCAAAGTCACTAGAAATATGAGGATATTGTTGATTACCCCCAACTTCACTCCTAAAGGTAACAAGCTGCTGGACCTTAGTAGAATTAGTACTAGGCCTGGCGGGACTGCTTGGGAATGGCAACTGTGATTTAGAGTCCCTTGCTGCACACTTTGCATCATCTTCTCCTTTTCCCCTTCCTGAGTACTACAAGACACATTAGCAGCAGGCAAAGTATTGGTGTAAGCAGGTTCAGCACTGGCAGCAGGTACAGCAATGGTGGCTGCAGGTGCAGCAATGGTGGCACTGGTGGCAGGGGCACCATGTCTTGCAGCAGGCACAGGCAGCTGACCTGTCCTGCTCTCACTGGTACTACCCTTTTCTTCCACCCTTCTCATTCCCTTTTCTCTCTCCCTTTCCATTCCCTTTTCTCCCTCCCTTCCCATTAAATTCTCCAAGATCCCTTGGGGTGATTTAGGGGGACTGGACAGCATTGGTTCAGTACTGATAGTCACTAACTCCTCATCAAACTCAATGGATACATAACAAGGGTCCTTCCAATTCCTCTTTTTACTGCTCATAGTGATAGCAGGCACTATGAGCCTCTCCTGCCTCAATTTAACAAACAGTTCACAGCAGAACAGCACAGCACGTCTACCTCGCTCTGTAGCTGCTTCTATTGTGTTTCACTTCCTGGAATATGTCACATTTTTATAGCGAAAATGAGAACGCAATGTAAATGAATGGGTGTAAGCTTTCTAGCCACTGAAAAATTTTGGTCAATGGGTGAATTTTGGCCAATGGGAGAAAAACACAGAAATTTTACTCTCTGTTTTAAAAGTGGAATTTCTTGTGAAAAAGTGGACAATAACTTGGTTTTAGTGGAATTTCTAGCAGGAACACAGCAACAACTTTCGCCCATCCCTAGTTGGCTTCTGCTAATGATATTCCTGTTCAAGATTAATTCTTGAATATATTCCCTTAGCAACCCTTCAACCAGATTCCCCTCCACAGATGCTAAGCTTACAGGTCTGTAATTTCCCGACTGGGATTTTGATTCCTATTTAAATATGGACACCACATCTGCTTTACGCCAATCTTTGGGCACCATACTTGAAATAAAAGAATCCCTGAAAATAAAAAAATAAATGTCTGCCCAGGGCCCAGCTTAGCTCTTTAAGTACACACCATTTAATTGTTTTAACACTTTTTCTTGTGTCAGCCAATACCATGCTTGCTATAACTGCTCTGTAAATGTAGTTTGCAGGTTCTTATCCATCGGGTCTTCCTTGGTAAAAACAGAAGAAAAGAAACTATTTAAAATATCTGCTTTTTCTCTCTGTCCCCACTAACCATCTCACTCATTTCAGATAACAAAGACTGAACATTATCAGACTTTAGCTTTTTGCCTTTAATGCATTTAAATCATTTTTTGGAATTGCTCTTGCTATCCTTAGAAATAATTATAATCATTCTCTGATTTAGCTAATTTAATCACCTTTTTACAGGTTTTGTTGATATCTTTGTATTTTGCAAATGCCTCTGCTGATCCCTCAGCTTTAAAATGTTTATAAATGTCACTTCTTATTTATTTCATGCATTGCTTTACTGGTTAGCCACATTGGTTTTAATTTGCTTCTTTTGTATTTGTTTCCAAAGGGTATACATTTATTTGTTCATTTTTGTAATGTTATTTTGAAGGTATTCAACTTACCTTATATGTTTTTTCCAGAAAATATTCTATCCCAGTCAACAAGACCAGAAGATGCATTAAACCTGCTAAAGATGGCTTTTTTAAAAATCAGTGTTTTGGTGGAACTGATACCAAATTGTTTTTTTGAATTAATCTCCAATGATACCATGTTACGTCACCATTCCCCAAGTCCTCCCTTACTTGGATGATAAGCTCGTCATTGTTAATTATTACCAGATCCAGACATGCATCCCCTCTGGTTGAGGTCTGTACTAGATGATACAAAACACTGTCATTCAACAAGTTCAGAAACTTACTGCTATTAGCAGAATTAGTTGTTCCATTTTTCCAATATATTTTCAACCTATTTCTGGATAATTAAAGGGATATTAATGTTTCAAAATAAAAGCAGCGGCAATTAATCTTAATAGTTATCATAGTCTTTCAGCCTGGCGAGGTATAGCTAGTGTGAAGGATGTTGAAACACGCAAGATCCGACACAGAGTCAGAACCCTACTGCAGAGGCCGGCAGTCGGCAACAAGAACAAGCAGATGTCTTTAAGTGAAGCAGTAGTCAGCAGACAAATAGTCGGAAACTGCAAATTGTAGAAACTTTAAGTAGTAGAATACTGTAGTCGTAAGGCAGGCTGAAGTTGGTACACAAATAGTTGGAGAATTCGTTGTCAAAACCTCGGGGTCGTAGATATGTGGAGAGTCGTAAGGCAAGCTGGAATCGGTACACAGTGAGTTGAGCAAACAAGGCAGTTGGTACCTCGGGATCGCAGATATGAGGAGAGTTGAGGGAAAGCCGGAGTTGGTACACAATGAGTCAAGCAGGCAATGGAGCAAAGAGTTGACACGCAGGTTCAGGAAGGATAGTCAGATACAAAGTCATGGTCAGGAAGCCAAACAGATGATACAAGGAGGTTCAAGATCAGGTCACAACAGGATACAGGAATCAGGATCACAGATTCTCAGACGCCGAGCTTTGACCATCGAAGGGCCGGGAAAGTAGGAAAATCCAGGGCATATATAGGCTACAAACAGTTGTAGGAGTTCAGCAACTAGGAGTAAGACCGCCTCGAGGGATAAGACAAGTTGTGACAGTACCTCCCCCTCGAGGGCCAACTGGCACCAGGGTGGCTGGCACTTGGGTGAGTCAGCTATTTTCGGTGGTATTGTTAGACAAGACGAGGATCATGTACATTATTGGCCAACACCCAAGCCCTCTCCTCCGGACTATACCCCCTCCAGTGAACTAGGTACTGTAAGGAACCTTTGAGGAAACAGGAATCCACAATAGCCTGTACTTCAAACTCGTCTTCATGAACAGCGTCTACTGGCCCAGGAGCAACAACCCTTCAAGTATACCTGTAACAGACTAGGGGTTTCAGGAGGGAAACATGGAAGACCTTGGGAATACGAGGAGCTCTAGCTAGAGAGAGTTTGCAGGCTACGGGGTTAATCCTCCTGGTGATGAGAAATGGACCAATGAAAGGAGGTGCCACCAATCACATCAAGTCCAGCCGCAGAATCTTCCTCCTCAGTCTCAGAGTCACTAGAAATATGAGGATATTGTTGATTACCCCCAACTTCACTCCTAAAGCTAATAAGCTGATGGACCTTAGTAGTATTAGTACTAGGACTGGCTGGACTGCTTGGGAATGGCAAGTGTGATTTAGAGTCTCTTGCTGCACACTTTGCATCATCTTCTCCATTTCCCCTTCCTGAGTACTACAAGACACATTATCAGCAGGCAAAGTATTGGTGTAAGCAGGCTCAGCACTGGCAGCAGGTACAGTACCGGTGGCAGCAGGGGCAGCATGACTGGCAGCAGGTACAGCAATGGTGGCTGCAGGTGCAGCAATGGTGGCACTGACAGCAGGGGCACCATGTCTTGCAGCAGGCACAGGCAGCTGACCTGTCCTGCTCTCACTGGTACTACCCTTTTCTTCCACCCTTCTCATTCCCTTTTCTCTCTCCCTTTCCATTCGCTTTTCTCCCACCCTTCCCATTAAATTCTCCAAGATCCCTTGGGGTGATTTAGGGGGACTGGACAGCATTGGTTCAGTACTGATAGTCACTAACTCCTCATCAAACTCAATGGATACATAACAAGGGTCCTTCCAATTCCTCCTTTTACTGCTCATAGTGATAGCAGTCACTATGAGCCTCTCCTGCCTCAATTTAACAAACAGTTCACAGCAGAACAGCACAGAACGTCTACCTCACTCTGTAGCTGCTTCTATTGTGTTTCACTTCCTGGAATATGTCACATTTTTATAGCGATAATGCGAAAGCAATGTAAATGAATGGATGGAAGCTTTCTAGCCACTGAAAAATTTTGGTCAATGGGTGAATTTTGGCCAATGGGAGAAAAACACTGAAATTTTACTCGCTGTTTTAAAAGTGGAATTTCTTGTGAAAAAGCGGACAATAACTTGGTTTTAGTGGAATTTCTAGCAGGAACACAGCAACAACTTTCGCCCATCCCTAGTTGTCTTCTGCTAATGATATTCCTGTTCAAGATTAATTCTTGAATATATTCCCTTAGCAACCCTTCAACCAGATTCCCCTCCACAGATGTCAAGCTTACAGGTCTGTAATTTCCCGACTGGGATTTTGATTCCTTTTTAAAAATGGGCACCAAATCTGCTTTACGCCAATCTTTGGCCACCATACTTGAAATAAAAGAATCCCTGAAAATAAAAAAATAAATGTCTGCCCAGGGCCCAGCTTAGCTCTTTACACACCATTTAATTGTTTTAACAGTTTTTCTTGTGTGAGCCAATACCATGCTTGCTGTGATTACTCTGTAAATGTAGTTTGCAGGTTCTTGTCCATCGGGTCTTCCTTGGTAAAAACAGAAGAAAAGAAACTATTTAAAATATCTGTTTTTTCTCTCTGTCCCCACTAACCATCTCACTCATTTCAGAATTGCTCTTGCTGTCCTTAGAAATAATTCTAATCATTCTCTGATTTAGCTAATTTAATCACCTTTTTACAGGTTTTGTTGACATCTTTGTATTTTGCAAATGCCTCTGCTGATCCCTTAGCTTTATAATGTTTAAAAATGCCACTTCTTATTTATTTCATGAATTGCTTTACTGGTTAGCCACATTGGTTTTAATTTGCTTCTTTTGTATTTGTTTCCAAAGGGTATACATTTATTTGTTCATTTTTGTAATGTTATTTTGAAGGTATTCCACTTACCTTATGTGTTTTTTCCAGAAAATATTCCATCCCAGTCAACGAGACCAGAAGATGCATTAAACCTGCTAAAGATGGCCTTTTTAAAAATCAGTGTTTTGGTGGAACTGATGCCCAATTGCTTTTTTAAATTAATCTCAAATGATACCATGTTACGTCACTATTCCCCAAGTCCTCCCTTACTTGGATGATAAGCTCTTCATTGTTAATTATTACCAGATCCAGACACGCATCCACTCTGGTTGAGGTCTGTACTAGGATGATACAAAACACTGTCGTTCAACAAGTTCAGAAACTTACTGCTTTTAGCAGAATTAGTTGTTCCATTTTTCCAACCTATTTCTGGATAATTAAAGGGATACTAATGTTTCAAAATAAAAGCAGCGGCAATTAATCTCCATAGTTATCATAGTCTTTCAGCCTGGCGAGGTATAGCTAGTGTGCAGGATGCTGAAATACACAAGCTCCGACACAGAGTCGGAACCCTACTGCAGAGGCCGGCAGTCGGCAACAAGAACAAGCAGATGTCTTTAACTGAAGCAGTAGTCAGCAGACAAATAGTCGGAAACTGCAAGTTGTAGAAACCTTGAGTCGTAGAATGCTGTAGTCGTAAGTCAGGCTGAAGTCGGTACACAAGTAGTTGGAGAATTCGTTGTCAAAACCTCGGGGTCGTAGATATGCGGAGAGTCATAAGGCAAGCTGGAATCGGTACACAGTGAGTTGAGCAAACAAGGCAGTTGGTACCTCGGGATCATAGATATGAGGAGAGTTGATGGAAAGCCGGAGTTGGTACACAATGAGTCAAGCAGGCAATGGAGCAAAGAGTCGACACGCAGGTTCAGGAAGGATAGTCAGATACAAAGCCAAGGTCAGGAAGCCAGACAGATGATACAAGGAGGTTCAAGATCAGGTCACAACAGGATACAGGAATCAGGATCACAGATACTCGGACGCTGAGCTTTGACCATCCAAGGGCCGGGAAAGTAGGAAAGTCCAGGGCATATATAGGCTACAAATAGTTGTAGGAGTTCAGGAATTAGGCGTAAGTGTGACGGTTTTCAGACACTCAGACAGTGGTAGATAAAACAAATGGAGTTTTATTAAAGCAAAATGAATGACAAGGTCACCACTGGGGCGGTACTGGCATAAGCAGAATAAAGGCAGAGATACCTGGTGCAACAGGTAATACTACACAAAGTATAGAAGCACAAAACAGGACACAAGAGGTTAATAGTACTGGTTATCAGTCTCAAGTGTGGTGTTAGGCACGCCCTTGGTGTTGCATATAGCGATATGTGCTGTAAGATAGCACCCAAGTCCATTCACTGTGTGGAGCTGTAGCATAAAGTTCTGACTGAACGGGTACTGCAAGTGATAAGGAGATAGCCCCCACGGGCGTAACCGGAGACTACTAGTATTGTGATTGCGTGAGCCAATAGCCCCCCCGGGCGTAACCGGAGACAACCAGTATGGTGATTGCTTGAGCCAATAGCCCCCACAGGCGTAACCGGAGACTACTGATATCGTAATTGCTTGAGCCAATAGCCCCCACGGGCGTAACCTGAGACTACAGTATCATGATTGCTTGAGTCAATAGCCCCCACAGGCCTAACCGGAGACCACCAGTATCGTGATTGCTTGTGTCGATAGCCCCTCCACGGGCGTAACGGAGACCACTGGGTACTGCTCGCCAACAGCCAACGGGCGTAACGGAACCGCTGCTCTGTCACGGAGAGCCGCCGACTACTGAGGCCCACAAGCGGCCGGCTCACAGAAACAGCGAAACAGGCTGAGGCAATAGGTGGAAGAGTAGCAGTAATCGGATGAACAACACCAGTGTCTTAAGTGCAGAAAACGACACAGCACAGTAAGGGTCTGGAGTCAGCACACGAAAGGCAGATAAGGAAAGGCTCAGCAACGGATAAGCGGAGGCTCAGACACACTATGCAGTATTAGAATGTCGCCGAGGCGACAACGGGAATCGTCCGTCAGGATAGCAGGAACAGTGCAATGAGTGTTCAGTAGTCAGCCAGGCCGGGTCAGGATACACAGGAGATTCGCAGACATGCCGGGATCTGTAGCGGAGAAGGATCGTCAGCCAGGCCGGTTCAGATGCCGTAGGAGATTCGCAGACAAGCCGGATCAGGAACACGCAGGAAGTCAGCCAGGCCGGGTCAAACACGGAACAGGAACACAGGAACGTCGTCGGACAAGCCTAGTCGGTACACGGTAGATCAAGATACTAGAATACTGCAACAGCAACGCTGGCTCGGAAACACCACGAAAGGGCACCTGACAGGTGTGAGTGGCCGGATTAAAACGGATAACCAGGGGCGGGCCAACACAGCTCAACCAATCCGGGAGCAGCACAGTTTAGAGTGACAGGAAGGATCACGGGGACCGTGATAGTACCCCCCTCTCAAAGACCCCCTCTCCCTGCCGGAGGTCTAGGTTTCTGAGGGTATTTATAGTGGAAGTTGCGCAACAGCCTGGGCGCGTGTAGGTCCCTCTGATCTACCCAGGACCGTTCCTCAGGGCCATATCCCTTCCAATGGACCAAATATTGCAACTTCCCCCTAAATCTCCTAGAATCAATGATACTCTGAACCTCATATTCTTCCTGGCCTAGAACGTCCACCGGCCCAGGAATCACTGGAGTGGTAGTGTAACGGTTGCAAACCAATGGTTTTAAAAGAGATACATGGAACACATTATGTATGTGAATAGACGCTGGAAGTTCCAATGCGTACGAGACTGTATTAACCTTGCGGAAGACTTTAAATGGGCCAATGAACCGAGGTGCCAGTTTATTGGAGGGCACCTGTAACTTGAGATTTCTGGAGGAAAGCCATACTCTATCCCCCACCTGGAAGGAAACCACTGGCAGCCGTCTACGATTGGCATGCTTCTGGTAGCGCTGAAATGACTGGCTGAGGGTTCTCTGCACCTGTGCCCAAGTGGAACGGAGCTGCTCAATATGCTCATCCAGAGCTGGGATTTGTTGTGCCTGGAATGAGTCCGGGAGTAGACAGGGCTGGAACCCATAGTTAATGAGAAAAGGGGAACTCCCGGACGATGAATTAGCTGCACAATTCCTGGCAAACTCCGCCCAAGGCAACAGGTCGGCCCAATTGTCATGATGATCGGTTACAAAACAGCGCAAGAACTGTTCCAGTCCTTGATTGGCACGCTCAGTGGCTCCATTAGTCTGGGGGTGATATGCGGAAGAAAACAACAACTGGATGCCCATCTGCCCACAAAATACCCTCCAAAATCTGGATACAAACTGGCTACCACGGTCAGACACTACCACTCTAGGCACCCCGTGCAACCGAAACACTTCTTTGGCAAATACCACCGCCAGTTCCTGAGCCGATGGAAGACCAGGAAGGGGCACAAAATGAGCCATTTTAGAGAACCTATCAACCACCATAAGGATAAACGTGTACCCCCTGGATGCTGGCAATTCTCCCAGAAAGTCAATGGAAATATGGGACCATGGGCGGTCGCCATTAGGTACTGGTTGAAGCAAACCTACTGGAAGATGCCTGGGTGTCTTGGCACGGGCACAGGTGGCACAGGCTGCAGTAAAAACGGAGCAATCAGCCCTAAGGGAAGGCCACCAAAACAACTGGGATAGAGACCAACATAGCTGATCCCTCCCAATGTGCCCAGCCGCCTTAGATGAGTGGTAGGTTTCCAATAGACGGGTATGTAATGGCTCATCGACAAAGCACTTGCCAACTGGGGTTTCTGGAGGAGCCCTAGCCTGAGAGGCCGAAATTTCTTCCCCCATTGGCGAAGTGATACTAGTGCGAATAGTAGCCAGAATACGGTCTGGCTGAATGATGGGTACTGGTTCCTCCTCCTTCTCAATGTCTGACACAAACTGTCTGGACAAGGCATCTGCCCTGACATTCTTGGAACCCGGCAGGTAAGAGACTACAAAATTGAACCGGGACAAAAAGAGCGCCCATCTGGCCTGACGTGAGGAGAGTTTCTTAGCCTCCGAGAGATATGTCAAATTCTTGTGGTCCGTCAGAATTAGTGCTGGTGTCTTAGTACCTTCCAATAGGTGACACCACTCCTTGAGTGCCAGAATGATAGCCAAGAGTTCCCTGTCACCAATCTCAAAATGGCTTTGGGCGCTGGACAGTTTCTTTGAAAAGAACCCACAAGGTCTTAATGTACCACCTTCCACCGGGCGTTGGGAGAGTACTGCCCCGACCCCAACCTCAGAGGCATCTGGGTGGGACAGCACTGGAGCAGCAGCAAATGCAGATTTCAGTGTCTCAAACGCGTTCTCAGCTGCCTCAGACCATTGAGAAGGAGTAGCACCCTTATGAATTAAATCAGACAATGGTTTCACAATCGTGGAAAAGTTTTGAATAAATTTCCTATAATAGTTGGCAAAGCCCAGAAAGCGCTGAATAGCTTTTAACCCTTTGGGACGAGGCCATTGTAGGACTGCTGCCAACTTCTCTTGGTCCATGGCAATGCCATCTTTAGAGATCACGAATCCCAGGAAAGGTACTTCGGATCTGTGAAATTTGCACTTCTCAAGTTTACAAAACAATTTATTTTTGCGTAGTCGAGTCAAAACCTCAGAGACATCCTTGATGTGTTGGGTAAGATTGTTAGAGTGAATCAATATGTCATCAAGATATACCACAACACAGGACTGAAGCATGTCCCGAAGGATGTCATTAATAAGCTCCTGAAATACCGCAGGAGCATTACATAGGCCGAATGCCATTACCAGGTATTCGTAATGCCCAGATCTGGTATTAAATGCCGTCTTCCACTCATCTCCAGCTTTAATTCTGATCAGGTTGTAAGCAGCCCGGAGATCGAGCTTAGTAAAGACAGAAGAGCCCTTTAACCTGTCGAATAACTCGGTAATGAGTGGAATGGGGTAGACACTTCTGGACATTAATTTATTTAGACCCCTGTAGTCAATAGAAGGACTGAGCTCGCCATTTTTCTTTTTTAAGAAAAAAAACCCGGCACCCGCCGGTGATGTAGACTTGCGGATAATCCCTCTCTTAAGGGCGTCCTCAATATATTCCTCCATAGCCCTATTCTCCTCTACTGATAACGGATAAGTGCGGCCCCTGGGAGGCAGTGCCCGGGGCCAGATCAATGGCACAATCATAAGGTCTGTGCTGAGGCAGGGCGCCAGCCTCCCCCTTACTGAACACGTCACTGAATTCCTGGTATTCAGCTGGCACAGAGGGAGAAGTACACAATAACCTGACAGGGTGTGAGAGACAGTTATCCGCACAATATTCCGACCAAGATAATACTTCACATTTTTTCCAGTCAAATTGGGGGTTGTGTAACTATCACGGTGCCCGTGATTCGTGCTGTTCAGTGTCTGTCACTTGCTGAGTAATCATGATTGGCTGTCTATTACGGTGCCCGTGATTCGTGCTGTGCAGTGTCTGTCACTTGCTGAGTAATCATGATTGGCTTTCTGTGATTAGCCCTCCTCACACAGCCTTTTTAAACCCAGGCTGAGCACTTCCAGGTTGCCCTTTCGTGGTGTTTCTGACTTCAGTCTGCCTGACCTGCTGGTCAGGCTTCTGGGCCTGTTTCTGCTGTACTTCCTGATCCTGTGTTCCAGTGTTCCAGTGTTCCTGTATGCTAGTGTTCCTGTGTTCCAGTGTTCCAGTGTTCCTGCGTGCCTGTATTCTAGTGTTCCTGTGTTCCAGCACCTCGCGGGTTAATCTTTCTGTGTTCCTGAATCTCCTGCTCCAGCCGTCGCTCCGGCGACATTGTTCTTCTCGCTGCTGATCATACATTGTTGGTTCCAGCGTGCGGACGCTGGTTTACTCCCCTAAAACCTGGTTGCGATATACATTGTTGGTTCTAGCGTGCGGACGCTGGTTTACTCCACTAAACCTGGTTGCGATATACATTGTTGGTTCCAGCATGCGGACGCTGGTTTTCTCCACTAAACCTGGTTGCGATATACATTGTTGGTTCCAGCCTGCGGATGCTGGTTTACTCCACTAAACCTGGTTGCGATTACATTGTTGGTTCCAGCGTGCGGACGCTGGTTTTCTCCCCTAAACTTGGTTGTGATATACATTGTTGGTTCCAGCGTGCGGATGCTGGTTTGCTCCATTAAACCTGGTTGCGTGATACACTGTTGGTTCCAGCGTGCGGACGCTGGTTTACTCCATTAACCTGGTGGCGTTATTTACTGTTGGTCCCAACGTGCGGACGTTGGTTTGCTCCTGAATGATCCAGTACTTTGGCCAGGTCGCTGTCCACTCCTATGCAGTCGTCTGATTATCCCTGGCAATAGACTTCTGCTGAGTAAGGCCATAATTCCTATTTCTCTCTGCTGTCTTAGTCATCTGACAGCTGGTCTACTAGCTCAGGCTCCTCTGCCCGGTATTGGTAAGGCCGGTAAAACCTTGTACATCACCATCTTGAAGGTTGCCTTACCCGGTATTGGCAGGGCCGGTAGAGCCTCCATTCCGCATTCCTTGGGCTGCCTTGCCCGGTATTGGTAAGGCCGGTAGAACCGGTATATGTCATCTCACGGTTGCCTTACCCGGTATAGGCAAGGTCGGTAGAGCCTGTCATTATTACTGCCACTTGGGTTGCCTTGCCCGGTATTTAGGCAAGGCCGGTAGAACCTATTATATCTGCTATTACTGTTGTATTGTTATGTATGTTTACCCTATGGGGACTGCCTTTAACTTTTAATAAAGTTAAGTTTTTACCAAACCTTAAAGGGATAGTAATACTTAAAATGTAAAAAAAAATATGTTGTAGGGTTTATCTCCCTGAGTAAAACAAGGGTACTCCCACTGCTGAAAGATGTTTCATTCAAAAGTTATTAATTTTCAAAGTTGAATTTTTTAGGTGCAATATCACAGTGGCCTGAAATTGTACAGTGGCGCTGTTGCTACACCATCCTATGGAGATTTATGGTCAACTGACCAGAGCTGTCCATAGGATCGTGTAGCAACAGCGTCACTGTACAATTTCAGGCCACTGTGATATTACACCTAAAAAATTCAACTTTGAAAATTAATAACTTTTGAATGAAACACCTTTCAGCAGTGGGAGTACCCTTGTTTTACTCAGGGGAATAAACCCTACAACATATTTTTTTTACATTTTAAGTATTACTATCCCTTTAAGTCTGAGAGTCTTCAAAACCGTGACAGTACGAAAGGGCCATGACTTCAGACAGTAAGAGCGACGGTAACGCACAGAATATCCATTGGAGGATGGATACTCTCGAGCAACATTAGCGGTTGCTATCGAAACTATTCTTGAATGCAGTATGGTACTTGCTGATAAGTCCGGTTCTAGCCCGGTGGTCTCGCCAATTCAGACACCGGAGAATGAGTCTAGGTTCCCAGGGACCGCAGTCAAAGGGTTAACGGCTTCTGCACCCTTGCCGCTGAGATATGAGGGTGACCCTCAACTATGCAGAGGGTTTATCAATCAACTTGAAATATTTATGGAATTGACGGCACACGCATTTCCCAGTGATCGCAGCAAGGTTGGGTTCATGATATCCCTGCTGACTGGCAGAGCATTGGCTTGGGCTAACCCACTTTGGGAAAACGCTAAACCTTGCACAAAGAATTTCTGTGATTTTGTGTAATCCTTTTGAAGAGTATTTGAGCCTCCTGGTAGAACTACCTCTGCTGCTAAACGTCTCATGGAGATACAACAGGGCAGGCGCACGGTTGGCGATTATGCCATTGAATTCCGCACCTTGGCAGCAGAGGTAGGATGGAATAACGAGGCTCTGTTGGCAGCCTTTGCTCAAGGATTGAGTAACCAGATTAAAGATGAGATCGCAGCAAAAGATTTACCTACTGACCTAGATAATTATATTGAATACGTGATTTTAATTGACTCCAGAATACGTGAGAGATTAACCGCCAGAGACCGACGAGTACGGTTAAAAGATAATGGATCCAGTAGCATATTTTGCCCACCCAACCCTCCCTCTGCATCCAAACTTAGTGAACCCATACAGGAACCAAGTGAACCTATGCAGGTGGGTTTCACTAGGTTAACTAAGGAGCAGAGAAGGTATCGCAAGACACAAGGATTAAGTCTGTATTGCGGTAAAAATGGTCACCTGTTAAGATCTTGTCCGGTACGGCCGGGAAACGAACACACCTAGGGTACCTTGGGGGACAGGCCCTAGGTGGTGTCCAATCGTCCCCATTGTTGGGCACACTTAAACCCACCATACAGGTGGTATTGTCATGGGCACAACGCTCAGTTGAGGTTTTGGCCTTGGTTGATTCTGGTGCAGCTTGGTATTTTATGGACAATACCTTTTGCCGAATTGCATGGGGTACCACGGATTCAGAGAGAAACCCCTCTTGCTATTGAAGCAATTGATGGCAGACCTTTGGAACCCTCCCAAGTTACTTTTGAAACAATGCCCTTGTCCATGACTATTGGGGCTCTTCACAAGGAAGAGCAGCAGTTCCAATTGATTAATTCTCCTCACCATGCCGTGATTTTGGGCTTTCCTTGGTTACAGTTGCACAACCCACAATTTGATTGGCAGAAATGTGAGATTGCTGCTTGGTCTCAGTTCTGTATGAATAATTGCGTTACCCACCCTGTTAAGCTCTTGTGCACCTCCCCTTCACTACCGGATGTCTACCGGCATTTTAGCGACGTTTTCAGTAAGGGAGAGGCTGGCGCCCTGCCTCAGCACAGACCATATGATTGTCGCATAGAACTGAGTCCTGGAGCAGTGCCACTGAGGGGATGCACGTATCCATTGTCTTGTGAGGAGAACCAAGCTATGGAGGAATACATAGCAGATGCCCTCAGTAGAGGGATTATAAGGAAATCTACTTCTCCGGCCGGCGCCGGGTTCTTTTTTGTTAAGAAAAAAAGTGGCGAACTGCGACCATGCATAGACTAACGTGGGCTGAATAAGCTGATGGCAAAGAATGCCTACCCAATACCACTCATCACCGAGCTGTTTGATAGACTTAAGGGGTCCTCGATTTTCACCAAATTGGAACTAAGGGCAGCCTACAATTTGATACGTATCAAAGCCGGTGATGAGTGGAAAACTGCCTTCAATACGAGATCTGGGCATTATGAATACCTAGTCATGCCATTTGGTCTATGTATTGCTCCTGCAGTATTTCAAGAACTGATCAATGACGTTCTTAGAGATATGCTACAATCTTGTGTTGTAGTCTATCTTGACGACATACTTATCCACTCCAAAGACCTGTCACAACACATCAAGGATGTGTCTGAAGTCTTGCTGCGCTTACGAAAAAATAAATTATTCTGTAAACTGAAGAAATGCGAGTTCCACAAAATCAGTGCACCGTTTCTGGGGTTTATAATTGGCAATGACGGCATTGCCATGGATAAAGAGAAATTGACAGCAGTCTTACAATGGCCTAAACCCAAGAGCCTCAAAGCCATCCAACGGTTTCTGGGCTTTGCCAATTATTACAGGAAGTTTATTAAAAACTTCTCCTCTATCGTGAAACCTCTGTCTGACCTCACGCATAAGGGCGCTAACCCATCCCTCTGGCCGGTGGCTGCTGAAGAGGCCTTTGAGAAGTTGAAGGTAGCCTTTGCTGAAGCACCTGTGTTGTCCCACCCTAATCCACTACTTCCCTTTACCTTAGAGGTTGATGCCCCAGATATTGGGGTCGGGGCGGTGCTCTCTCAGCAACAGGTTAAAGGCGGTACACTCAGACCCTGTGGATTCTTCTCAAAGAAATTGATTAGTGCTCAAAGTCATTACGAGATTGGTGATCGAGAATTACTGGCCATTATCCTCGCTCTCAAAGAATGGCGTCATTTACTTGAAGGCACAAAACACCCCGTTTTGATTCTAACTGATCACAAGAATCTGACGTATCTTTCTGAGGCCAAGAGACTGTCTTCTCGCCAGGCCAGATGGGCACTGTTTCTATCCAGATTCAATTTCGTTGTATCATACTTGCCGGGATCAAAGAATGTTAGGGCTGATGCTCTGTCTAGACAATTTGAAGCGGAGGTTGACAGAGAAGAGGTACCAGCACCTATCATTCAACCTGATCGAATATTGGCTACCATACGTACTAGTATCACTTCAACATTAGGGGAGGAGATTTTGGCATCCCAAGCCTCTGCTCCTCATGAGACTCCAGTGGGCAAATGTTTTGTCTCTGAGCCATTCCGTACTCGATTACTTGAAACCTACCACTCCTCTAAGGCTGCGGGACATATTGGTAGAGATCAATTGTTCTGGTCTCTCTCTCAGCCATTTTGGTGGCCTTCTATGAGAGCAGATTGTGCCAATTTTACGAATGCCTGTGCCACCTGTGCCCGTGCCCAAACCCCTAGACATCTCCCTGTGGGCTTGCTTCAGCCGGTGCCTAATGGTGAACGCCCTTGGTCTCTCGACTTTATGGGAGAATTGCCCAGGTCTAGAGGGTACTTCTTCATATTGATGGTGGTAGACAGGTTTTCTAAAATGGCACACTTCATACCCCTCCGTGGCCTTCCTTCGGCCAAAGAACTGGCAATGGTATTCGCTCAAGAAGTGTTTCAGTTACATGGAGTACCCAGGGTACTGGTGTCTGACAGGGGGAGCCAGTTTGTGTCCAGATTCTGGAGGGCATTTTGCGAACAGATGGGCATACAGCTATCATTTTCCTCTGCATATCATCCCCAGACTAACGGGGCCGATGAGAGGGCCAATCAAGGATTGGAACAGTTTCTGCGATGTTTTGTGACCGACCATCATGATAATTGGGCCGACTTGTTGCCTTGGGTAGAGTTCGCCAGGAACTGCGCAGTTAATTCTTCCTCCGGGAGCTCTCCGTTTCTGATCAATTATGGGTTCCAACCCTGTCTGCTCCCGGATTCCTTTCAGACACAGCAGATTCCAGCTCTGGATGAGCATATAGAGCAACTCCGTTCCACATGTGCACAAGTTCAGAGGGCATTGGGCCAGTCTTTTCGGCGGCATCAGCGTAATGCCAATCGCAGAAGGCTTCCAGCGGTTTTCCTTCCAAGTCGGGGATAGAGTATGGCTGTCCTCCAAGAATCTAAAGCTCAAGGTCCCATCCAATAAGCCGGCACCTCGGTTCATTGGTCCGTACAAGATCATTCGCAAAATTAACCCTGTTTCTTATGCCTTGGAATTACCTGCTTCTATGCGCATTCATAATGTATTCCATGTGTCTCTCCTTAAACCTCTGGTTTGTAACCGTTATACTACCACTCCTGTGAGGCCAGGTCCTGTTGAAGTCGAGGGGCAGGAGGAGTATGAAGTACAAAATATTATTGATTCCTGTAGACGTAGAGGAGGGGTACAGTATCTGGTGCATTGGAAAGGTTATGGTCCTGAGGATCGTTCCTGGGTAGCCAGTAAGGACCTTCATGCACCCAAGTTACTATGAATATTTCATGCCAAATACACTCAGAAGCCTAGACCCTACTCTAGGAGAGGGGGTCTTTGAAAGGGGGGTACTATCACGGTGCTCGTGATTCGTGCTGTTCAGTGTCTGTCACTTGCTGAGTAATCATGATTGGCTGTCTATCACGGTTCCCGTGATTCGTGCTGTTCAGTGTCTGTCACTTGCTGAGTAATCATGATTGGCTGTCTGTGATTAGCCTATCACGGTGCCCGTGATTTGTGCTGTTCAGTGTCTGTCACTTGCTGAGTAATCATGATTGGCTGTCTGTGATTAGCCCTCCTCACACAGCCTTTTTAAACCCAGGCTGAGCACTTCCAGGTTGCCCTTTCGTGGTGTTTCTGACTTCAGTCTGTCTGACCTGCTGGTCAGGCTTCTGGGCCTGTTCCTGCTGTACTTGCTGATCCTGTATTCCAGTGTTCCAGTGTTCCTGTATGCTAGTGTTCCAGTGTTCCAGTGTTCCAGTGTTCCTGTGTGCCTGTATTCTAGTGTTCCTGTGTTCCAGCACCTCGCGGGTTAATCTTTCTGGGTTCCTGAATCTCCTGCTCCAGCCGTCGCTCCGGCGACATTGTTCTTCTCGCTGCTGATCATACATTGTTGGCTCCAGCCTGCGGATGGTGGTTTACTCCACTAAACCTGTTGCGATTACATTGTTGGTTCCAGCGTGCGGACGCTGGTTTACTCCACTAAAACCTGGTTGCGATATACATTGTTGGTTCTAGCGTGCAGACGCTGGTTTACTCCACTAAACCTGGTTGCGATATACATTGTTGGTTCCAGCGTGCGGACGCTGGTTTTCTCCACTAAACTTGGTTGTGATATACAGTGTTGGTTCCAGTGTGCGGACGCTGGTTTACTCCACTAAACCTGGTTGCAATTACATTGTTGGTTCCAGTGTGCGGACGCTGGTTTTCTCCCCTAAACTTGGTTGCGATATACATTGTTGGTTCCAGCGTGCGGACGCTGGTTTGCTCCATTAAACCTGGTTGCAAGATACACTGTTGGTTCCAGCGTGCGGACGCTGGTTTACTCCATTAAACTTGGTGGCGACATTTACTGTTAGTCCCACCGTGCGGTCGCTGGTTTACTCCATTAACCTGGTGGCGACATCTATTATTGGTCGCCGCGTGCGGACGCTGGTTTACTCCATTAACCTGGTGGCATTATTTACTGTTGGTCCCAACGTGCGGACGTTGGTTTGCTCCTGAATGATCCAATACTTTGGCCAGGTCGCTGTCCACTCCTATGCAGTCGTCTGATTATCCCTGGCAATAGACTTCTGCTGAGTAAGGCCATAATTCCTATTTCTCTCTGCTGTCTTAGTCATCTGACAGCTGGTCTACTCGCTCAGGCTGCTCTGCCCGGTATTGGTAAGGCCGGTAAAACCTTGTACATCACCATCTTGAAGGTTGCCTTACCCGGTATTGGCAGGGCCGGTAGAGCCTCCATTCCGCATTCCTTGGGCTGCCTTGCCCAGTATTGGTAAGGCCGGTAGAACCGGTATATGTCATCTCACGGTTGCCTTACCCGGTACAGGCAAGGTCGGTAGAGCCTGTCATTATTACTGCCACTTGGGTTGCCTTGCCCGGTACTTAGGCAAGGCCGGTAGAACCTATTATATCTGCTATTACTGTTGTATTGTTATGTATGTTTACCCTATGGGGACTGCCTTTAACTTTTAATAAAGTTAAGTTTTTACCAAACCTTAAGTCTGAGAGTCTTCAAAACTGTGACAGTAACGATAACCATGGGAACCCCAGAATGACTGCGTGATGAGGCGAGTTAATTATTTGAAATTGCACTTCCTCCTTGTGGAGGGCCCCAATCGCCATAGTAATAGGGGTAGTCTCCATAGTGATAAGTGCGGGTTCTAATGGCCTGCCATCGATGGCTTCAATAGCCAGAGGGGACTCCCTTTTGACTACCGGAATCTTATGCAACTCAGCAAAGGAGCGATCCATGAAATAACCGGCTGCACCGGAGTCTACCAGAGCTAAAACTGACACAGAGGACACTGACCACGTAAATGCCACCTGGATGGTGAGTCTCTGTGTACTTGTATCCAGGGACTGTTGTACGCCACCTAGGGCTTGTCCCCCAAGGTACCCTAGGTGCGTTTGTTTCCCGGCCGAACCGGACAGGTGCGTAACTGGTGCCCAGCTTTACCACAGTATAGGTATAGGCCCATTCTTTTACGGTGCGCCCTCTCCTCCTTCATTAGTCTGGTGAACCTGAGCTGCATAGGCTCCCCTCCCTCTGCAGTACGTTCAGGAGGAAGGGGTGGTGAGGGTGGGTTCACAAGACTGCCATGCCCAATATTCCTGGATTTCGCCCTCTTAGCCATCCGCCTCTCGCGAATGCGTGAGTCAATAAGCATGACGTAATCAATGTATTCATCAAGATCAGTAGGCACATCTCTGGCGGCAATTTCATCCTTAATGGATTCTGACAGACCCTGGGCAAAAGCCGCGACTAATGCCTCGTTATTCCAGCCCACCTCTGCTGCCAAGGTTCGAAATTCGATAGCGATCTCCCTGTTGTACCTCCAATAACCTCTTGGCAGCAGAAGAGGCTCTACCAGGTACCTCAAACACTCTGCGGAATTGTCTTACAAACTCCCTAAAATTCAGCGTGCAAGGTTTGGCATTCTCCCAGAGAGGATTCGCCCAGGATAATGCCTTGCCAGTTAATAGGGAAATCATGAACCCAACCTTGCTTCGATCATTGGGAAATGCCTGAGGCGTGAGCTCAAAGAATATCTCCAGTTGGTTGACAAAGCCTCTGCATTGGTTGGGTTCACCATCATATCTTAACGGTAACGGCGCCGCCGCCGTGAACTCTCTGGACTGAGTAGTTGGGACCACAGGCAGATTTTCCGGTGTCGAGACTGGGGTGACCACCGGATTCTGATTAGGTTTGTCTAGGTGTACCGTTCTCTCGAGTAATGTCTGCAGGGCCAGTGCCAACTGGTCGAGGCGCTGCTCGTGAACATCCATTCTCCAATGGATATTCTGGGTACCAGTATCTCCCTTGCTATCTGAGGTCATGGCCCTTTCGTACTGTTACGGTTTTCAGACACTCAGACAGTGGTAGATAAAACAAATAGAGTTTTATTAAAGCAAAATGAATGACAAGGTCGCCACTGGGGCGGTACTGGCATAAGCAGAATAAAGGCAGAGATACCTGGTGCAACAGGTAATACTACACAAAGTATAGAAGCACAAAACAGGACCCAAGAGGTTAATAGTACTGGTTATCAGTCTCAAGTGTGGTGTTAGGCACGCCCTTGGTGTTGCATATAGCGATATGTGCTGTAAGATAGCACCCAAGTCCATTCACTGTGTGGAGCTGTAGCATAAAGTTCTGACTGAACGGGAACTGCAAGTGATAAGGAGATAGCCCCCACGGGCGTAACCGGAGACTACTAGAATTGTGATTGCGTGAGCCAATAGCCCCCACGGGCGTAACCGGAGACTACTAGTATTGTGATTGCGTGAGCCAATAGCCCCCACGGGCGTAACCGGAGACAACCAGTATGGTGATTGCTTGAGCCAATAGCCCCCACGGGCGTAACCGGAGACTACTGATATCGTAATTGCTTGAGCCAATAGCCCCCACAGGCGTAACCGGAGACTACCGATATCGTAATTTCTTGAGCCAATAGCCCCCACGGGTGTAACCGGAGACTACAGTATCGTGATTGCTTGAGTCAATAGCCCCCACGGGCGTAACGGAGACCACTGGGTACTGCTCGCCAACAGCCAACGGGCGTAACGGAACCGCTGCTCTGTCACGGAGAGCCGCCGACTACTGAGGCCCACAAGCGCTGGCTCACAGAAACAGCGAAACAGGCTGAGGCAATAGGTGGAAGAGTAGCAGTAATCGGATGAACAACACCAGTGTCTTAAGTGCAGAAAATGACACAGCACAGTAAGGGTCTGGACTCAGCACACAAAAGGCAGATAATGGAAGGCTCAGCAACGGATAAGCGGAGGCTCAGACACACTATGCAGTATTAGAATGTCGCCGAGGTGACAACAGGAATCGTCCGTCAGGATAGCATGAACAGTGCAATGAGTGTTCAGTAGTCAGCCAGGCCGGGTCAGGATACACAGGAGATTCGCAGACAAGCCGGGTCAGTAGCGGAGAAGGATCGTCAGCCAGGCCGGGTCAGATGCCGTAGGAGATTCGCAGACAAGCCACATCAGGAACACGCAGGAAGTCAGCCAGGCCGGGTCAAACACGGAACAGGAACACAGGAACGTCGTTGGACAAGCCTAGTCGGTACACGGTAGATCAAGATACTAGAATACTGCAACAGCAACGCTGGCTCGGAAACACCATGAAAGGGCACCTGACAGGTGCCAGTGGCCGGATTAAAACGGATCACCAGGGGCGGGCCAACACAGCTCAACCAATCCGGGAGCAGCACAGTTGAGAGTGACAGGAAGGATCACGGGGACCGTGATAGTAAGACCGCCTCGAGGGATTGGACAAGTTGTGACAGTACCTCCCCCTCGAGGACCGGCTGGCACCAGGGTGGCTGGCACTAGGGCGAGTCAGCTATTTTCGGTGGTATTGTTAGACAAGATGAGGGGCATGTCCATTATTGGCCAACAAGATCAAAAGTTTTTTCGATCCCAACACTGCAAATAATTCTATAAAGACCTTTAACAATGTTGTCCATCATGATGTGATGGAGGCTATGGATAAGAGCGGTTTGAAGTTTGGTAACATCACCAAAGCGGAGCGGGCAGCACTGAAAGCCCTCAGAAATAATCGGAGTATTATAATTCATCCAGCCGATAAGGGCGGGGGAATTGTCGTGCAGGACTACCAACAATATCGGGAGGAGGTAAGGAGACAACTGGGGGATCACACATGTTATAAGGAACTGTCGGTCAATCCTACTAATGTATTTAAAATTTGTCAGTCACAGTGTTAGAAGGTGGAGTTGTAAAGAAATGTTCAAGAGAGATGGTCTGCACCCGTCACACAGAGGAACTGAGGTACTTGGAGAAGAGTTCAGGTGTTTCTTGGAGAGGCATTTAAACTAGATGGAGGGGGCAGGAATTTCATTGAGAAGATTGATTTCTGTCCCCGAACAGTTTTGGTGAACCAGGGTTCTGAGTTTGTTAGTGTGATAGATACAGATGTTGGTGCACAGGAAGTTGCTGGTGCTTTACATACAGATGTTGGTGAGGTAGATGATGGTGCGGTAGATAGAGTTGTTGTTGGTGATAAATGTAATGTTCTTCGTGTAATGTGTACTAATGCTCGCAGCTTAGGCAACAAGCTCAGCGAGCTAATATCAATAGTTTGTAGAGATGACTTGGACTTGATTGTAATAACAGAGACATGGTTCAGGGACTGTAATGACTGGGAAATAGCCATTCCGGGATACACGTTGTATAGGAAAGATAGGGCTGAGAGAAGAGGGGGTGGGGTAGCCACTTATGTTAAAGATAGCATAAAATCCACAGCGATCCAGAATTCATGTAAAGAGTTGGAGACTCTCTGGATCTGTCTGCAGAATAAAAAGGGATCAGTTACAAGAATAGGTGCAGTCTACAGGCCTCCGGGGCAATCTGAAGAGCAAGACAACATGCTACTGGACGAGATTACCCAAATGGCAGTAAAGGGAGATATAGTAGTTATGGGAGACTTCAACATGCCTGATGTTGATTGGAATATCCCTTGTGCGTCCACATGTAGAAGTAGGAGCATCGTAGAAGCCCTGACGGGGATGTCCCTAAAACAGCTGGTGAAGGCGCCAACTAGAGGGGACAATATCCTAGACTTAGTATTCACAAATTGAGACCTGGTATCTGAGGTGAAGGTGGGAGAAAATCTAGGTTCCAGTGACCACCAATGTTTGTGGTTCGGAATCCAGACTGACTACGAGAAATCCCATTCTGCAACCAAAGTATTGGACTTTAGGAAGACGAAGTTTGAGGATATGGGAGAATATGTAAAGAAAGAATTAAAAGGGTGGGATAAAACACCGAGAGTGAGTACTCAGTGGAAGACACTCAAAGAAGTCCTCTTAAAGGCAACAAGATTACATGTTAGACAAATTAGCAAGAGGAAAAGAAAGAGAAATCCACTATGGTTTACTAGAGAGGTAAGAGCTATAGTGAAAGATAAAAAGTCTGCCTATAAGAGATATAAAGAGACTGGAAGTGAAGCGGACAGAGAAGGGTATAAAACTATACAGAAGAAGACTAAACAGATGATAAATGCTGCTAAAGCCTCAAAAGAGGAAGAAATGGCCAAATCTGTTAAGAAGGGGAATAAAACCTTCTTCAGATATATCAGTGACAGGAAGAAGAAAAACTGCGGGATTACAAAAATTAACAACGGAAAAAATCAGTATATAGAAGAGGAAAAGGCGGTCGCTGACCATCTGAATAACTACTTCTGCTCAGTTTTTTCAGACGGCGGCCCTCATAATCAGAAAATGGCTGAACACAGCATTGCCTCTAGTTGTATAATTTTAGCCCCAGTGTTTTCAGAGGCCGATGTTCTAGAGGAACTTGTCCGGCTAAAGTCAAATAAAGCGATGGGTCCGGATGGAATCCACCCTAGAGTTCTTAAAGAACTCCGATCTGTCATAGTTGGCCCCCTGACTAATCTGTATAACCAGTCCCTTCTTACGGGAGAAGTTCCTGATGATTGGAGAATGGCCAATGTTGTACCCATTCACAAGAAGGGTAGTAAAGAAGAAGCTAGTAACTACAGGCCAGTCAGCCTGACATCTGTAGTGGTAAAAATGATGGAGACTCTTCTAAAGAAGAAGATAATTGACCATCTAACAAAAAACAACCTGATGGACCCAAACCAGCATGGCTTCACTGAGGGCCGATCCTGTCAGACTAATCTCATTGATTTCTTTGACTATGTAACTAAAGTGCTGGATGAAGGTGGTGCTGTGGATATCGCCTACCTGGATTTCAGTAAAGCTTTCGATACAGTTCCCCATAAAGAGCTGATAGATAAATTATCAAGAATTGGACTTAACCCCTGGATAGTTCAGTGGATCTGCAGTTGGCTGAAGGACAGAAACCAGAGGGTTGTTGTTAATGGAGTGTATTCTGAGCAGAGACTGGTTACAAGTGGAGTGCCACAAGGATCTGTTCTGGGCCCTGTTCTGTTCAACATGTTTGTAAGTGACATAAGGGAAGGCTTGGCAGGGAAGGCTTGCTTGTTTGCTGATGACACAAAAGTGTGTAATAGGGTTGATGTTCCAGGAGGTGTCTGTAATATGGAGAATGATTTAGCACTATTAGATAAGTGGTCAAAACAATGGAAACTTCAGTTCAATGTTTCCAAATGTAAAATAATGCACTTGGGGAAAAGAAACCCTCAATCTGACTATCGTATTGGCAGTTCTGTGGTAGCAAAGACTTCAGAAGAGAAGGATTTGGGGGTGGTCATCTCTGACAGCCTCAAGATGAGTAACCAATGCAACCAGGCGGTGGGGAAAGCAAATCGTATGCTTGGCTGCATAGCTAGAGGTATAACAAGCAGGAAGAGGGAGATTGTGATCCCTCTGTATAGAGCTCTAGTGAGACCACATCTGGAATACTGTGTACAGTTCTGGAGGCCTCATCTGCAAAAGGATATAACTAAAATTGAGCGGGTTCAAAGAAGAGCTACAAAAATGGTGGAAGGTCTAAAGCATAGAACTTATCAAGAACGACTCAGAGATCTAAATATGTATAGTCTGGAGGAAAGAAGAGAAAGGGGGGACATGATTGAAACCTTTAAATATGTTAAAGGACTGAACAAGGTTCAGGAGGGAAGTGTGATTAATAAGAATCTGAATACAAGAACAAGGGGGCACAATCTGAGGCTAGTTGGAGGAAAAATCAAGAAAAACATTAGAAAATATTATTTCACTGAAAGAGTAGTAGAAACTTGGAACAAACTTCCAGCAGAGGTGGTTGATAAATCCACAGTAACACAGTTTAAACATGCCTGGGATAAACATGTATCTATCCTAAGATAACAATAAAGGAATACTAAAGGGCAGACTAGATGGACCAGGTGGTCTTTTTCTGCCGTCAATCTTCTATGTTTCTATGTTTCTATGTTTCTAAAATTGATCAATACATTGATACTGGTTTAGAGGAAGGTCTTTTAGATCCTAGACTGGCTGAGTTCATGAAAGTTACATACCCCAGAGTACCAGTCCTCTACTGCCTCCCCAAAATTCATAAGTCCTTAGACAATCCCCCGGGAAGGCCCATAGTATCGGCCAGGGGCTCTTTGATGTATCTTGCCGCACAATATGTAGATTATGTGTTACAACCTTTGATACAATCTACTATAACGTTCATCAAGGATACCACAAACTTCTTAAACAAATTGAGGCAAATGACTCTGAATTGGGAGAACATAATACTGGTAATGATGGACGTTACCAGCTTGTACACCTGCATCCCGCATGAGGTAGGCAAGACAGCAGTCTGGCAGATAATGGAGGCTAGTTTGAAATTCACCCCTGAAGATATTAACTTTATGGTGGGTCTGATTGACCTGATACTGACGCAAAATTATTTTAAATTTGAAAATGTCATTTATCTCCAAGTATCCGGGACGGCGATGGGTTCACCCATGGCCCCGGTGTACGCTAACGCATACATGTGGAGATACGAACAGGAGAATATTTTACAATCTATATTTTGGAGATATATCAAGTTTTACGTCAGGTACATTGATAACCTTTTCATATTATGGTCTGGGGATGAAATGGAGCTTCTTAAGTTTGTGGATACACTTAATAATCTGAGTGAACCGATCAGGTTGACGTTAAACTACAGCAGAGAAGAGATTAGCTTTTTGGATGTGCTAATCAAAAAATCTTCTAGGGGTATCCATACAACATTATATAAAAAACCTACAGATTGTAACACTCTTCTTAATGCCAAAAGCCAACATCCTGCAGCGTTGAAGAAAGGGTTACCCAAATCACAACTTATGCGGGTGAAAAGAATAGTCTCAGATCCTTGTGAACTTGGGAAACAGTTGGAAAATATGGGGTTAAAATTTGTTGAACGGGGATATAAGACACAAGATATTCAGGAATCCCTAATTGAGGTGGCAGAGATGGATAGGGAACAACTTCTGAAGGAGAAAGTTTCAGTACGGAACAAGGACGATCGGATGGTCATCACCACCACATATTGTGATGTCACCAAGACATTTAGAAAATCGGTATTAGACCATTGGGAGATATTAGAAAAGGATCCCTCAGTCGGTCATATCTTCAAACACAAACCAATGTTTGGTTATAAAAGAGGCAAAAGCATTAAAGATGAGCTGGTCAGATCGGACCCTGTAGAGAAATATAGTACAATTGAGGGTTCCCAAATATGTGGGATCTTCAAATGCTCAGGGTGCGTTACATGTAGACATATGATCAGTGGGACAATATTTATTGTACCAGGCATAAATTATAAAATTACCATTAGAGATCATATTACATGTAATACATCACATGTAATATATTTGCTTATTTGTCCTTGTCAAATGTGTTATGTAGGCAAAACAAGCAGGCCTTTTAAAGAAAGATTAAGGGAACACCGATCTCTCATCACAAGGGGATTAAGTAATATTGCCACAGAACAACAGCTCAAGAGAGCTCCTGTCACTAGACACTTTGTAGCCAAAAGACATAGTGTGAAAGACCTGAGGTGTTTACCGTTTGAAGTTGTGAGACAGGATCCATGAGGGGGGGACAGAGAAACTCGCCTCGATAAACGCGAGATGTTCTGGATCTATACCCTCCGGAGTTTAACACCAAACGGGTTAAATGAACACTTCAGTCTAGTACACTATGTTTAAGTAATGTGTTAATAATGACTAGGATTTTGGCTGTTTTTTATATTTGATATTTTAAATATTAAAGGATGTATTGTTCAAATAATTGTTTGATGGAGATTAGTAGAATGCAGACGTTTGGATCCGATCCGGATGTTTTGTTTGGGTAGTCATGGTAACTGAGCGATCGGAACCGGTGCCAAATGTCTGCAGGTATGCATTTTAAAGAAGGAGTTACATAGTAAGGTATGTAGTTGTCCTTGAAGAAAGACCCAGGTGGGTCTGAAACGTCGGACGCAAGTACCGACTTTATGTTTTAATATCAAGAATAAAATTGAGTTTTAATTCAACTTCGAGTGCTGGATTCTTCAACAAGTTGCAACATTATTGGCCAACACCCAAGCCCTCTCCTCCGGACTATACCCCCTCCAGTGAACTAGGTACTGTAAGGAACCTTTGAGGAAACGGGAATCCACAATAGCCTGTACTTCAAACTCGTCTTCATGAACAGTGTCTACTGGCCCAGGAGCAACAACCCTTCAAGTATACCTGTTGCAGACTAGGGGTTTCAGGAGGGAAACATGGAAGACCTTGGGAATACGAAGAGCTCTAGATAGAGAGAGTTTGCAGGCTACGGGGTTAATCCTCCTGGTGATGAGAAATGGACCAATGAAAAGAGGTGCCACCAACCACATCAAGTCCAGCCGCAGAATCTTCCTCCTCAGTTTCAGAGTCACTAGAAATATGAGGATATTGTTGATTACCCCCAACTTCACTCCTAAAGCTAATAAGCTGCTGGACCTTAGTAGTATTAGTACTAGGACTGGCGGGACTACTTGGGAATGGCAAGTGTGATTTAGAGTCCCTCGCTGCACACTTGGCATCATCTTCTCCATTTCCCCCTCCTGAGTACTACAAGATACATTAGCAGCAGGCAAAGTATTGGTGTAAGCAGCTTCAGCACTGGCAGCAGGTACAGCACTGGTGGCAGCAGGGGCAGCATGTCTGGCAGCAGGCACAGGCAGCTGACCTGTCCTGCTCTCACTGGTACTACCCTTTTCTTCCACCCTTCTCATTCCATTTTCTCTCTCCCTTTCCATTCCCTTTTCTCCCTCCCTTCCCATTAAACTCTCCAAGATCCCTTGGGGTGATTTAGGGGGGACTGGACATCATTGGTTCAGTACTGATAGTCACTAACTCCTCCTCAAACTCAATGGATACATAACAAGGGTCCTTCCAATTCCTCCTTTTACTGCTCATAGTGACAGCAGTCACTATGAGCCTCTCCTGCCTCAATTTAACAAACAGTTCACAGCAGAACAGCACAGCACATCTACCTCACTCTGTAGCTGCTTCTATTGTGTTTCACTTCCTGGAAAATATCACATTTTTATAGCGAAAATGCGAAAGCAATGTAAATGAATGGGTGTAAGCTTTCTAGACACTGAAAAATTTTGGTCAATGGGTGAATTTTGGTCAATGGGAGAAAAACACTGAAATTTTATTCGCTGTTTTAAAAGCGGAATTTCTTGTGAAAAAGCGGACAATAACTTGGTTTTAGTGGAATTTCTAGCAGGAACACAGCAACAACTTTTGCCCATCCCTAGTTGGCTTCTGCTAATGATATTCCTGTTCAAGATTAATTCTTGAATATATTCCCTTAGCAACCCTTCAACCAGATTCCCCTCCATAGATGTCAAGCTTACAGGTCTGTAATTTCCCGACTGGGATTTTGATTGCTTTTTAAATATGGGCACCACATCTGCTTTACGCCAATCTTTGGGCACCATACTTGAAATAAAAGAATCCCTGAAAATAAAAAAATAAATGTCTGTCCAGGGCCCAGCTTAGCTCTTTAAGTACACACCATTTAATTGTTTTAACACTTTTTCTTGTGTCAGCCAATACCATGCTTGCTATGGCTGCTCTGTAAATGTAGTTGCAGGTTCTTGTCCATCGGGTCTTCCTTGGTAAAAACAGAAGAAAAGAAACTATTTAAAATATCTGCTTTTTCTCTCTGTCCCCACTAACCATCTCACTCATTTCAGATAACAAAGACTGAACATTATCAGACTTTAGCTTTTTGCCTTTAATGCATTTAAATCATTTTTTGGAATTGCTCTTGCTATCCTTAGAAATAATTATAATCATTCTCTGATTTAGCTAATTTAATCACCTTTTTACAGGTTTTGTTGACATCTTTGTATTTTGCAAATGCCTCTGCTGATCCCTCAGGTTTATTATGTTTAAAAATGCCACTTCTTATTTACTTCATGAATTGCTTTACTGGTTAGCCAAATTGGTTTTAATTTGCTTCTTTTGCATTTGTTTCCAAAGGGTATACATTTATTTGTTTATTTTTGTAATGTTATTTTGAAGGTATTCCACTTACCTTATGTGTTTTTTCCAGAAAATATTCCATACCAGTCAACGAGACCAGAAGATGCATTAAACCTGCTATAGATGGCCTTTTTAAAAATCAGTGTTTTGGTGGTACTGATGCCAAATTGCTTTTTTGAATTAATCTCCAATGATACCATGTTATGTCACTATTCCCCAAGTCCTCCCTTACTTGGATGATAAGATCTTCTTTGTTAATTATTACCAGATCCAGACACGCATCCCCTCGGGGTGAGGTCTGTACTAGATGATACAAAACACTGTCGTTCAACAAGTTCAGAAACTTACTGCTTTTAGCAGAATTAGTTGTTCCATTTTTCCAATATATTTCCAACCTATTTCTGGATAATTAAAGGGATACTAATGTTTCAAAATAAAAGCAGCGGCAATTAATCTTCATAGTTATCATAGTCTTTCAGCCTGGCGAGGTATAGCTAGTGTGCAGGATGTTGAAATACACAAGCTCCGACACAGAGTCGGAACCCTACTGCAGAGGCCGGCAGTCGGCAACAAGAACAAGCAGATGTCTTTAAGTGAAGCAGTAGTCAGCATACAAATAGTTGGAAACTGCAAGTTGTAGAAACCTTGAGTCATAGTATACTGTAGTCGTAAGGCAGGCTGAAGTCGGTACACAAGTAGTTGGAGAATTCGTTGTCAAAACCTCAGGGTCGTAGATATGTGGAGAGTCGTAAGGCAAGCTGGAATCAGTACACAGTGAGTTGAGCAAACAAGGCAGTTGGTACCTCGGGATCGTAGATATGAGGAGAGTTGAGGGAAAGCCGGAGTTGTTACACAATGAGTCAAGCAGGCAATGGAGGAAAGAGTCGACACGCAGGTTCAGGAAGGATAGTCAGATACAAAGTCATGGTCAGGAAGCCAGACAGATGATACAAGGAGGTTCAAGATCAGGTCACAACAGGATACAGGAATCAGGATCACAGATACTCGGACGCTGAGCTTTGACCATCCAAGGGCCGGGAAAGTAGGAAAGTCCAGGGCATATATAGGCTACAAACAGTTGTAGGAGTTCAGCAATTAGGAGTAAGACCGCCTCGAGGGATAGGACAAGTTGTGATAGTACCTCCCCCTCGAGGGCCGGCTGGCACCAGGATGGCTGGCACTAGGGTGAGTCAGCTATTTTCGGTGGTATTGTTAGACAAGACGAGGGGCATGTTATCACAGTCCCCGTGTTTGCTGTCAATCTCTGTGATGATACCTGTACATTGGTAGAGGCTGATTGGCCCGCCCAGGATGCGCCTTTATATACTGGGCCTTTGGTACTTGTCAGCTGCCCTTTCGTGGTGTTCCCGATCCTGCGCATTTGTTGCTGTGTTCCTGCCTTCTGTGTACCGACTCGGCTCGTCTGACCATTCTACGTTCCTGCTCCATGATTGACCCGGCTCTGGCTGACATTCCTGCTCCGTGATTGACCCGGCTCTGGCTGACGTTCCTGCTCCGTGATTGACCCGGTTCTGGCTGACGTTCCTGCTCCGTGATTGACCCGGCTCTGGCTGACGTTCCTGCTCCGTGATTCGACCCGGTTCCGGCTGTTGTTCCAGTTTCCTGATTGTTCCTGTGCTCCTGTGGCATCTCGTCGCCTACCGGCGACATTCTGGACAGTGCTGATTGTTCGCTCTGACTATCACTTCTCTCTGGCTGAACTGTTGCCTCCGTTACCGAGCCAGTCTATAGTGCCTTGCTGAGCTGCTGCCTCTGTTACCGAACCTGCCATTAACCCTTGCTGTGTCGGTTGCCTCCGTTATAGAGCCTGTACACTTGCCAAGCTTGTTGCGTCCTACCGAGCCAAATTACACTTATTGAGCCTGTGCCTTTTGACCGAGCCTATCCGTTACACTAGCAGAGCAGTTTCCAGTAGGTGTGCGTTCAGTCCTTGGTTGCACCTCCGGGTGCTTATGGGCGTTCCATTGCTCTTGCATTGTGTTGCTCCGTGACGGCACCGGAAGGGTGTCTTGGCTCTGGCCTCCAAGTGCTCATTGTGTTACGTATCTATCGCACTACCAGTGCATTGGCTTTCAAACAGCTTGGGCAGTGTTTCTCTGTTCTGGCACCTTAGGGGTGCTTGTGGCTCAGGTCCCATTGGTACACGCAGGGTTTGTTCATTGTGAGAACACAGGGCGCTCCAGGTTCTGGGTTTTGCTCCAGCAGTGGCTTTGCTCTGATACTTCACCCTACGGGGTATTGCTTCAGCTCTGATCATCTTGCTGTAACTTTTGGGCGTCATATTATACAGCTATTTGAGAGTGATCCAGTTCAGACGCTTTCTGCACTTTTCCTTGCACTTTCCAGTGACTGATATTACCTTCCGGACGTTGGCCAATTATCATCACAGAGGCTGATCTGTTGCTCTAAGCATTAACCCTTGGTACTACATTCTCTCTGACCATTCTGGTAGCTCCCTTATATTGTGCTAGAATTACTGTCATTATTTGGATTACCAGTCTTGGCCCCCAGGGGAGCTGTTCTTTAATTTTATTTTCAATAAAACTGTGTTTTTTGCTTTTAACCATTATCTGAGTGTCTGAAAACCGTAAAACATGTACATTATTGGCCAACACCCAAGCCCTCTCCTCCGGACTATACCCCCTCCAGTGAACTAGGTACTGTAAGGAACCTTTGAGGAAACGGGAATCCACAATAGCCTGTACTTCAAACTCGTCTTCATGAACAGCGTCTACTGGCCCAGGAGCAACAACCCTTCAAGTATACCTGTTGGAAGACCTTGGGAATACGAAGAGCTCTAGGTAGAGAGAGTTCGCAGGTTACGGGGTTAATCCTCCTGGTGATGAGAAATGGACCAATGAAAGGAGGTGCCAATTTCATGGTGGGTACTTTGAGACGTAAGTGTTGGGTAGGGAGCCACACGCTGTCACCAGGAATATAAGTCGAAGTGATAGATCACTTCTTGTCAGCAGATCTTTTTTATCTACCCTTAGCTATACACAAAGCTTCCCTTATGGAACTCCAGTGTTTTCTGACTTTATCCAAGTGAGTGTCTAGTGCAGGAATACCGGACTCAGAAAATGCTGTAGGAAGAGCCGCAGGATTTATTTCGTAAAGACAGAAGATGGGAGACATCTGAATGGATTCCTGTAGATAATTATTATTTGCGAATTCAGCCAGAGGTAGGAGTTCAGCCCAATCATCTTGGCTTTCATTGAAGAACATGCTGAGATATTGCTCCATCTCCTGATTGGCTCACTCTGCTGCTCCATTAGCTTGTGGATGGTAAGCAGATGAAAAAGCGAAGGAGATTCCCAGCTTCTCACAGAATGACCTCCAAAATCTTGATATAAACTGCCACGATCAGATACTATCTGGGCAGGGACCCCGTGCAGTCTGATGATTTCTTTAATGAATATCTGAGCCAGTTCAGCAGCGGAAGGTAGTTTGCGGAGTGGAATCAAATGTACCATCTTGGAGAAATGGTTAACAACTGTTAGGATGGTGGTATTCCCTTTGGAGGGTGGCAACTCTACCACAAAGTCCATAGAGATATGTGACCAGGGCTGAGAAGGTATTGGGAGTGGATGCAATAATCCAACAGGAAAAGACCTAGGAGTCTGGATGTGGCACAGGTCTGACAAGTAGAAATAAAGTCCTGAATATCTTTTCTCCATCCTGGCCCGGAGATTAATTCTTTGGTACGCATAACTCCTGGATGGCCCGCCAGCTTCGAAATGTGACTTGATTTCAAGACTTCCTCCCTTTTCTCCTGAGGTACAAAGAGTTTCCTTGGAGGTACGGTGCCAGGGGCTTCACTCTGGTTATTGTGGATGTACTCTAAGAGTGGAGAGGAGAGATTTGAATGGCAGATACTGGCCAGTACTCTGCTAGGGGGAACAATGGATTTCATGGGTTGAGTCTCCTCTGTGAGTGCTGTGAACATCCTGGAAAGCATATTGGCTTCAATGTTCTTGGTCCCTGGTCGTTAGGAGATCACATAATTAAATCGAGTGAGGAATAATGCCCATCTTGCCTGTCTGGGATTCATTCTTTTAGCCTCACTGATGTACAGGAGATTTTTGTGATCTGTGAGGATCATTATGGGTGTACGTGCCCCCTCTAAAAGATGTCTCCATTCCTCTAAGGCCAGAATGATGGCCAATAACCCCCTATTAGTGTCATCATAATTTCACTCTGTGGAGAGAATCTCTTGGACATGAATCTGCAGGAATGAAGTAGGCTGTTATGAGTGTTCCTTTGAGATCAGACAGCCCCCGCACCAATCTCAGAAGCATCACCTTCGAGTATGAAAGGTTGAGTAGGATCCAGATGTTTCAGGACTGGGGCAATGGAAAAATTTTGCTTTAGCACATCAAAGGCCTTGACAGCTTCAGGAGGCCGCATAACCGGATCTGCTCCCTTCTTAGTAAGAGCAGTGTGAGGAGCAGCAATTTTGGAAAAGTTTCTGATGAACTTGCGATAATAGTTCACGAATCCCAGGAATCTCTGGAGAGGTTTTAGGCCTGAAGGTTGAGGGCAGTTGTGAATGACATCTAACTTAGAGGATCCATCTCAAATCAGTAGAGCTGATTATATGTCCCAGGAAGGGCACTCTTTCCACTTCAAATAGGCATTTCTCCAACTTAGCATAGAGTCGGTTTTCTCAAAGACGGAGTAAGACTTGTTTAACATGGAAGCAATGAGTATTCAAATCAGGAGAGTGGATTAGTATGTCATCCAAGTAGACAATGACAAACTGATGCAGAAAGTCCCTGAGGCACTCGTTCACAAACTCCTGAAAGATGGCAGGGGCATTGCAGAGCCCAAAGGGAATGAATTTATATTCATAATGTCCTGAGCGGGTGTTGAATGCCATCTTCCATTCATCTCCATGTCTTATCCAAATCAAATTATAGGCTCCACGTAAATCTAATTTAGTAAACACCTTGGAACCCTTAAGTCAGTCAAACAGTTTAGAGATTAGAGGTATGGGGTGGGTGTTTTTTTATAGTGATTTTGTTGAGTCCTCTATAATCAATGCAGGGGTGAAAATCTCCCTCCATCATTCTGATAAAGAAGAACCCCACTCCTGCCAGGGAAGTGGACCATTGTATAAAACCTCTCTTTAAATTTTCTTTAATATACTCCTCCATAGCCACGGTTTCTGGCAAGGAGAGGGGATACACTCTACCCCGTGGAGGGATTGTGCCAGGCAAAAGATCTATAGGACAGTCCAGAGCTCTATGGGGAGGCAACTCCTTTTTACTGAAAACTTCCATGAATTGTAGGTACTGTTCAGGAATCTCTGGAACGGATGTTTGGACTGACCGAATGAGTAAGGGTTCAGAAGTTTCCAGGCAATGAAGGGAGCAGTAGGAACCCCAAGAAGTGATTTGTCCAGTCTCCCAGTTAATATGAGGATTATGTAGAGATAACCAGGAGTATCCCAGAATAACTGGACAGGAAGGAGAAGTAATCACATGAAAACTCAGGGTCTCTGAATGTAGGACCCCTACTTTGACGTGCAGGGGTTGAATCTCTTGAGTTATAATAGAGGGGTGAAGCGGTCTCCCAATGGCCTGCAGTAATAGAGGTTGGTTCTTGACAAGACAGGGTATCCCTTGGCTCTTGCAGAAAGTCTTGTCAATAAATGAGCCTGAAGCTCCAGAGTCTATTAAAGCAGAAGTTGACACATGATGATTCTGCCAAGACAGTTGTACAGGAACCAGTAAACGTTTGTCCTTTGGTTCAGGGGTATAAGAGACTACACCTAGGGCAGGGCCCCTGATCCCCTCTAGGTGCGAGCATTTCCCTGTTTCCGTGGACAGTTGTGAGCATAGTGACCAGACCCTCCACAGTACAGACACAAGTTCTCTCACCTTCTGTGCAATTTTTCCTCCTCGTCCAACCCCATGGACTCTAGCTGCATGGGCTTCTCTAGTGGGGGAACAAGCGGAGGTTCCGGATTGGAAAACTTTGGGGCTAGTCTGACAACAGCCTTTTTGTTGCAGTCCCACTGTAGTCGCCTCTCCTGGAGCCTGAGATCAATGCAGGAAACAAAAGCAATAAGCTCTTCCAACTCCACAGGTAGATCTCTGGCAGCTATCTCATCTTTCAAGCTGTCAGACCATTATTAAATGCAGAGACCAAGGCTTCTTTATTCCAGTTAACTTCTGCTGCAAATGTGCGGAATTCAATAGCATAGTCCATAAGAGAATGAGAGCCTTGTCTAATAGTGAAGAGAGAGTAAGAAGCAGTTCCAGCTCCGGGAGAGTGGAGCAAAAGTAGTAATCTCAACAGGACAAAGGAGCTAAGTAAGTAGAAATGAATTAGATCTTACTTACAATTCCATTCCTGAAGCAGCCCTGTGCTCTGATTACTTAATCAGTCACCCGGTTTGACCCAGGTGACTGATTAATTATGGGCCTGCTTCACTTTCATTCATTCATTCATTCTTGGTGCTGCGGGCAGCTGTAAAGCCGACAGCAACAAGAATGCTGTATATGGGGGGGATGTCGAAGGGGGGGTACATTGTGTAGTGCTTGGTGTACTATTTCTGTTTATTGTAACCCATTGAATGCCATAGGGATGGGCAATGAGCATCCCTATGGCATTCAATGCTGTCCATGGTGCTGAAAGCCTTCTCTGTATTCCCCTATTGGCTAGGTAGGGAAGCACAGAGAATGCTGTTCAGACTGTCGTAGCTCTCCCTGCTGATACTCCATAGGAGAGTACAGGGAGATCCCAGCTACGACAGCCTGAGGCAGGTGAAGTGTAGACTGTGAACTCCGACAGCAGAGGCTGGTATCGGATTTTACCAAATGAGTCAAAGTGTCACATTATAATATGAACACACCCCCTTGTATACGAATGTATTTGATTATGCTTCAGTTCCGTATGGAAATTAGCAATTGTCAATTCGAAAATATACAAATTCGTAGACATGGTGAAGGCATGTCAGATTGATGTCAATGTGTGTCTTTTTTTGTGAAGTGATGTCGTAGACACTTTGTGAATACTGAGGATGTGCCTACGACACTGCTCCGACAGAACATCGACATTCGTAGCCCTCTTCGATCTTTAGTGCATCTAGGCCCTGAACTTGTGAATCATAACCTTACACCATACATTGACATAAAAACAAAACTATTGATACTGCTGCTGTTAAAAACATAAAGGGGGAGATTCACTAAGTGGTGAGAAAGAGGTGATAAAGTGGAGATGACTTCTCCAGTTTATCACTTCTCCAATTCCTATTTTATGCAGTGGAGCCTATTCACTAAGAGCTTCAAAGTTGAAGAAATCTTAGTGCATTTGGAGGATTGGAGAAGTGATAAACTGGAGAAGTCATCTCCACTTTATCACCTCTTTATCATCGCTTATTGAATTTCCCCCATAATCGACTTGTTCATAGAACTCCGAAAGAACAGTGTGTTGCATAAAGCTATGGTTCCTGAATAAATTCACTCATGCGCATAATCAGTTAATTACTTGCCTATAAACTATCAACATCATTAATGATATGTTAACCCCATGTTGCTCAGTTCCCTGTCATGTTGAGCATAATGTTAACATTGTTGTCAAGAGGGGACATAATCAGAAAAAATATGAAATTAAGAGGATTGAAGCTCCAACTGTAAATCATGGAAAGCTTTCCATATAGTGAATTTAGTTTCCTAAGTATGTGCTTACTTATATGCACTGCTGGGCATTAATGAACATTCTTACATTGTCATCCCTCACATCGCAACACTACACATAGCAAGATATGTTATAACCATAGTTTCACATGATTCATGCAGGAAATGCAGGATAATGAGCCACTATTTTATTCAAGAGATTATGTTGATATGCTAATGTGGCACTTTACCACATGCACAGTCTCAAGTTCACCTACCTGAGGATGGTGAAGCTAGGATAGCCCTGTAGTTTCCTATGCAGTAACAGCCCTCAATCAATCAGATGTAGAGACAGTTTTGAACTACTGTTGATGTGGAAGGGATGATCCCCCTCACTCGTCAACAGCTTTAGACAACCCTGAAGTCTGACAGCATTCTCTCTGCTTCCCTACTTGCTCGGTAGGAGCAAGGAGTGTGGAGATGATCCTTTCAGCACCATGAACAGGATCACTCCCTTAACCCTTTGAGTGCCATAGGGATGTACACTGTGTTAAAAAAGTACACCAAGCAGTACATAATAATCCCTTCAGCTTGGTATCATAATTTATACATGCTGTGCACTCCCAAGGGAACAAGGGGGGGGGGGTCAGGCAGCGTCCATGAGGATTTGTGACTACCACCTGCCCTCCAGCCTTGTTCCCTTGCCCATTGGTAGCCATAGAATCCCATGTACACTGTCTGACTCCACGAGCCTTCTTCCCTTGTCTGCAGGAAGCCACAAATCCCCAAGGGCACTGCCTGGGCAAGGGAACAAGGATAAGGGGTGTCAGGCAGTGTATTTGGGGCTAACACCCAATGGAGATTCTCCGCATGCTGCCCCACAATATAGAAATCTGACATGCTGCCCCCCCCCAGTTTACTCCGACATGCTGCCCCTCCACCCAGTAAAATTTGACTTATAGTGCCCTTAAATTCGACATATGCTGTCCCCACACAGTTAACCTTTTGAGTGTCAGAGGGGTATGTAACACATTGTTTTGCAATTCTTTGCATACCCCTCTGGAACTCAAAGGGTTAATATCTGATCTATGCTGGCCAAGAATTTGTGTATATATTTAAAAAAATACATAGTGGAACATCTCTAATCTTGCAAGGAGGCACCTTCCAATAGTAGCTTCTGTTTAACTGAAAAAAAAGCAGAAAAAAAGATGCACTCCTAGTGTAATATCTTCAGGTCTAATAACCCTTTCCCTTAATTCAAAATAATGAGTACTCACAATATAATGTATCCAGTAGAGCACATATGTGCACACTGGAAAATCAAGCAGTAGGGGTATTTATGACTGTCCCCAAGCAGTACACCAGGCTTCTTGATCAGTATTCTTATACTTGCTGCTCCTCACATCCATCCAGCCGTAGCCTGGAAGCATATATAGAAGAAAAAGAGAACACAAAGGTGCCACAATAGTGCCTGTAAAGCTTATATACAATAGTCAATAGGACAATAGAAATGGTACTCACATTTCTATGAGGCTGGTAAATGGCATATGTCAGAAACCAGCAAACTGTCTTGCGGGGAAATTATGCCTGTCCCAGCTCAGGGCTCTCCAGTAACATCCAGAGGTCTGTAGGATTAATCCTCCAAAGGTACCACAGGTAAAAAGAAAAAAAAAATCCACAAGCTGCTTCAAACTAAGTCTTCACAAAAAAATTTTTATTACATAATATAAAAAATGTTAAAAATAACAAGCCAGTTGTCAGGCTATATAACGTTTCATGGCACACAGGCCACTTTATCAAATCAATTGGCTAACAGTGCAAAGTCTTTGTCTGTTAGCCAGTTGATTTGCTAAAGTGTCCTGTGTGCCATGAAAAGTTATATAGTCTGACAATTGGCTTGTCTTTTCAACATTTTTTATATTATGTAATAAAATTTTTTTTTATCAAGATTTAGTTTGAAGCAGCTTGTGGATTTTTTTTTTGTTTTTACCTGTGGTACCTTTGGAGGATTAATCCTACAGACCTCTGGATGTTACTGGAGATGGTACAGGCATAATTTCCCTACAAGAGAGTTTGCTGGTTTCTGACATATGCCATTTACAGGCACAATTGTGGTGCCCTTTGTGTTCTCTTTTAGCTCCTGTTTAAGCCGTCATTCTATGATTGGACCGGTTTGAGTCGGAGGATCCTCAAGACCCACTCACATCACGTGGGTAGTGAGGATCCTTCTACAGATGCTGGTCATTAGAAGAACAACATCTTTAGAAGGAGCTATGTTGGAAGGCGATCATCGTCTTCCTGATTGTTGCATTGATCACCTATGCTATTGGATAAGTGAACAATATCAGGGGGACACCAGGGTCCTGATGCCCTCCGCAAAGGTCTGATTTTATTAAAAGCAAAACGGACATAGTGTAGGATTAGAGATCCTGCACTATATATTTTTTTAAATATATACACAAGTTCTTGGCCAGCATATATAGGATATTAACCATTTGAGTGCCATTTGAGTGCCAGAGGGGTATACATCCTCTGGCACCCAAAGGGTTAACTGTGTGAGGACAGCAGATGTTGAATTTAGGGTGCACCTTGTGTTGAAATTTACTGGGGGAGGGGCAGCATGTCGAAGTTTAATGGGGCAGAATGTCGGATTTCTATATTGTCGGGCAGCATGAGGAGCATCATTATTGTGTGTTAGCTTCACATACACTGCCTGACACCCCGCAGCCTTGTTCCCATGCCCAGAATTGCCCATGGGGATCTGTGGCTACCAGTAGGTAAGATAGTAAGGGCTAGATTTAAAGGCAGCCGTTAAACCAGCCTCTAAGTGAAAAAGGCACATCACTCGCAAATAAAACATGAGTTACGGCAGATTCAATAGGTACTCTACGAGAATAGCTATTGAGCGTAGGCACACAAAAAAGCCGTTGGCGCTCATTTTAATGCACAACGGGTGGCCAAATCACACGATAACATCGCTCAAAACAACATGTAACATAACGGCTGCCGTTGTCTAGCAACCATGATTGATGCAAAAACAAATTCAAACACACAGCCAATCACAAAGCCCCAATGTATCAAAAAACTTCATATACACCTATATATACCCAAAAATAACCGGCACACACTGTCTGTTATCGAGTTCTTCAGAGCCAGATATCAGGACCCAGGAGCGGAGGATAGTGATTAGAGAGAGGGAGACAGGAGCATTCATTGGAGTTTGGAGTTTGGAGAGAGGTGCACTAAATATACACATATCACACTTTTGCACATATTACATACACACATACAAACACAAACACATACACATACATACACATAGTCATTTTATTTTATAACAACACCTTACACATTTTTCTTTTTATTTTGACAGTGTGAATCTGTGAGTGAAAGTGTGTGACAGAGAGTGAGTGGATCGAGTGTGTCTGTGAGGGCCTGTGGGAGTGCCTGGGTGTGAGTGGGTGAATGATGGCTAGGAGAGGAGGACAGGAGAGAGGGATGGGGAGAGTAGTGGAGGAGGAGGAAGGTCAGGAGGGTATCCCTCAGCAGAGCAGGGGTGGGAGAGGGAGATCCGCAGGGTGGAGGGGGACCCGGCCCACAAGAGCAGGCACACGCAGGACAGGAACAGAACCTGCAGTGGGAGGAGGGGTAGTTGCTGGGGAGCACCCCACACAGTCAGGGTCAGACCAGGCAGGGCACTCCAGCTCTGAGTCATCCCATGCCGGAGGTGACGAGGGCAGGATCAGGGACCCCAAATACACAGACGAGGAGAACATGGCTCTCGTGGAAGCTGTCCTGGAGAAGCAGAGTGTTCTCCACCCTACGGCGAAGGTCCCTGGCCTGTCAGCGAGGAGGAAGGCAGCCTGGAACCAGATATGCAGCCGGGTCAACACGGTGGCTCCATTCAGGCGGGAAGTGGAGTCCATCAAAAAGAGATGGGGCGACTGCCGGAGGGTGGTCAAAAACAAGAAGACCGAGCTCGCCAAGCACGCACAAGGCACTGGAGGTGGACCAGCCATCCCTATCACCTTCTGCGGCTGGGAGGAGATGGTGCGGCAGACCATGTCCCAGACCCTGATCGAGGGGATCATTGGAGGAACTGACACTGGGGATGAGAGGAGCCTCCACACTACCGGAAAGTGCAACACTACAGAACAACACACTACACCAACCAACACCAGCTGCACACACAGTCACACCTCAACAAATGTCCATCACTCAGCCATACAACTGCACCAACACAGCACCCTGAGGGTTAAAAAAAGGACACAACACCAGGACAAATGGCAAGGTCCAACTTGGGACAAACCTGTCAAAGTCCTACTTCAACCCTCCTGTCGCTGTGCTCACCACACACAATACACAAACCGTTACGTTCAAAATGTCGTCTGTTAAATATCATCACTGTTCACACACAGTGTCACCCATGTCCCCACAGGGAAGTCAGCACCTAACCCCTTGAGTGCTAGAGGGATCATCAATGCATCCATCAACAATGCGTTGGCAACCCCTCTGGGACTCAAAGAGTTAACCAGACAGCAAACAAGTCAATAGGCCAACGATCACATGCTACACAGGGGACATTCACTAAGCGGTGACAAAGAGATGGTGGACACAAAGTAACCCTCACACACCCTCACTTCACCAATACCAGTGTTAGTCCATGGAGAATATGCAAAAACAAGAATCAAGTTTATAAGGTTCCATTGTACAGACTCCATGGAAAACACTGGAAATGGGGAAAGGAGATCACTGGAGAAGTCACCATCATGTTCACTTCATCAGTTCAACATCACCGCTTATTGAATCACAAAAAGGGTGCATCAGGTCACACATCACAGTGTCCCAGAGAATAAATGCTTGTATGTGCAACACACAGGCCGAAAACTATTCCACAGAATTAAAGCTGGAAAAAGTAGGCATTTGTGTTGTGGCTGCAATCATTTACTCTGAATTGAAATTACATATCCCATATCTGATTCCCACATGGATCCACAGGGGTGCTGATGCCATGGATGGATGGTACACCAGCCGCTCTTTGCCGGATACACATGGGAAACAAATAGCAAACATTGTACCTTGGTCACCAACAGGCCATGACTGATGGATATCTAGGACTGAGTATGGTTGCCTCACACAGAAGGATGGATGGGATCATACACAGAGAAAAAAAACAGGCCTCAATCAAATATATCCCTCACTACTGGCTGGATTGTTGCCCTTAGGATTCAAATGTTACTAAATATGTTCCAACACGATGTGAACACAGAGATCAGTTCACTGGATGTGATTGCCTTACTGGCCAGATATGTGCACCCATCACAAATCAACCTACATTGCTACCATCCAAATACACATACATAGTATATCACACTCTACGTAGATGGGATATATGAGGTATGTTCATATCCATCATATCAATCCAATGTATTGTTGGATGGGTGCACATATATAGCCAGTAAGGCAATCACACCTACTGAACTGCTCTCTGGCTTCACATCTTGGAAGGATATTACTGTATCCATATGAAGGGTACATATCCACATACATATATGACCATGTCTACTTGTGTGTGACTGTAATGGGATAGCAATGGGTAATGTCATCATGATGTCATATAATTGCCATTGTTAAAAGATGTGTCTCGATCTAAGTCCCATCCCTCCAACACTCATGGTTATACAGATATTGCTCTATGTGACAGGTGGAGATATCTGTCATTTGACCACACGGAGGCTCTTCAGCAGAGCCAAAGTCGCAACATTTCGAGATAAATACCTCTTTGGAATGGTCCACAGAGTGTGCTTGCAAACCATACACACTCTGTACACCATTCCAATTAAGTATTGTTCTCTAAATGGGGCGATTTGGGCTCTGCTGAAAAGCCTTCGTGTGGACAAATAACTGAAATCCACATCTGTCACATAGAGCAATATCTAAACAACCATGAGGGTAGGAGGGATAGGACTAACAGAGAACAACATCTGTTTTCACAATATCTACAATCTGACATCAAGGTGGACTTAACCTTTGCCATCCCTACAAGTTGTGAAGACAAATATATGTTGTTGGATTCCCCCCCCCCCGAGTTAAACAATGGTATTCCTACTGCTGAAAGGTGTGTTGATTCAAAAGGTATCACAGCTCACACAGGGATATGTCAGGAGCAATATTCCAGTGGCCTGAAATTGTACAGTGGTGCTGTTACTACACTATCATATGGACAGCTCTGGTACAGGGACCAGATATCTACATGGGAGGGTGTTGCAAAAACCCCAATGTACTATTTCGGGCCACTGTGATATTGCACCCCAAAATGAAACCTTCACCCGTAATAACTCAAACAACACCTTTCAGCAGTGGGAGTACCTTTGTTTACCCAGGGGGATTAACCCAAACACATATATATTTTGTCACCACATATCAGAGTATAACTGTCACCACAAACATATGGCTAAGGTCAGTAATCACAACATCTTATTTCTCCACACAGCTTACGGCCCACAAGCCCAGCGGGAGACAGTGGAGGAGGCAATGTCACCCCCCAGTGAGGAGTACACAGAGGAGGGGACCAGCCAGTGGTCACCGTACCCACCATCACCATCCCCTCCCACACAGGCTGCACCACCACCTACTGCACCCTTACAAGCTGGACCACCACAGGCTGCACCCCTTCAAACTGCACCTCCCCAGTACAGTGGCTGGATGCCACAGGAGGAGAGGTGGACCTATCCAGTCACCTTCACCAGCTACTACCCTCCATCATCAGCACCACCACCGCCAGAGAGGCAATGGCTGCCAGGGACTGTGGCCACCACCCAATATGGGCCATATACCTCCCACATTAACCCACCCTCCTGGATGGCTCCACAGCATGCCCCAAGGTATGATTCCAGGTTGGGTCCCAGCACCTACCAATGGCCACCATATGACTCTTGGCCACTGGACTACCCACACCTGGGCCTGATAGGTGAGCCCCAGCACCCCCTACCCAGGGACATATTCACACCTCCACCAGCACACACATCATTGGGCAGCTCGGGATCACTTGATGTGGTGGGCATATGCCCATCATCTGCACCAGCCACTCCAACAGCTGTCACAGCAGCCACAGCACCTCCAGCAGCAGCAGAGGAAAGAGCACCCTCAGCAGCATCATTGGAAAGAGCACCCTCAGCAGCAGCAGAGGAAACAGCACCCTTGGCAGCAGAGGAAACAGCACCCTCGGCAGCAGAAGAATCAGCACCCTCGGCAGCAGAGGAAACAGCAGCACCAGTGACACCGGGCTCATCCACCTCAAGCACTGCACGCCTCACAGGGATGGAGGCGGAGTGTATGGCTCTTCAGAGGAGACTACTCCGGTCGAGCAGGAGTACTGACAGCAACATCACAAGGAGCAGGAGGCAATCCAGGAGGAACATTGACCAACTGGAGACCAGGATCCAAGCCCTGGAGTCGGAGGGGGAACACATTACTCCACCAGCTCAGGACTGGTCTCATGGACATGTTAACACAGGTCCTTGTGGAGTTGAGGGAGATAAACCTCAGGGAGAACCTGAGGATGGAGAGGGAGAACTTGCGTTCCACTGAGGGGTCTACTGCAACCACCACCCCCTCCAGTGTTACCTCTGAAGCCACACCTAGGGGGCAGAGGGTTACCAGGAGTTCAACAAGGGCATCCACCTCTGGCACCCAGGCTAAGGCCCCCCACCCAAAAAGGAAAAAATGAAAGGCCCAAGCTGTCAACTTTCCCCTCAATAAAAAAACCTTTTTTTTAATTCCTGTCTGATCTGTTGTGTCTTCAGTTATGGATTGGGTGGCAGGGTTGTCTCCAATGCATTGCCATACAATGCAGTGAACACAACCTCTGCCTGGGTGAAATGATTGTGGGATGTTACAACATGGGTTCACACACACACACCGTTGTACAAATGCAACTTGAAATACATCCCTGGAGCCATATTACACCACTGTGTTATATGGAGATGTTGTGTGTTGAATTTGAACAACAAAACATAGCACAACAAATAATACAACATTGAACATTCGTCTACATAATATGTTGTGTTTAACCCTTTGAGTGCCAGAGTGGTAGGCAATGCATTGCAAATAAATGTGTTGGGGACCACTCTTGCACTCAGTGGGTTAATGGGATAAACAAACAAACAGCTATGTGACTTAGCAGGGACATAACAAGCAGGACAGATATATGGGACATGTATCAATATCGTTTGGGATTCAAACACTCATTGTGCAACTGACTTACTGGGGAAGCCAATGTTTTTAACCTAGGATTTCAATATGTAGCACACGCATTGATATCCTGGGCTGAGCATTGGGGTCTCCAGTAAGTTGAGTTGCTGTTTCCCTAAGGGTGTAACAGACTTCACCAGTAATAACACATGTCCACTTAGTCTGGTTGTTCGTTGATATAGCCCATGTACTGAGGTATGTCAAAGTGGAGAAAATCTCAGAACATTGATTATACTGAGCAATACAGATACTGTGGACAGGTATTCACTGTGGAAGTATGTCCCCTGTATCACATCTTTATCACTCCCACAACACATTGGTGCATCACTGCCACCATCATCTGTTTGCATGGATACATCACAGAGTCCACTCACTGGCAAACAAGTGGTGGACTCCTGTGATGTGGGTGATGCCTTTCCATGTATGGGGGATACTCTATCCTGGGTGTGGTTACGCATTGACAAATGTGTTCTCAAATATATCCTCCTACAGACACAGATAGAATGGTGATGGTTCATCTTTATTGTGTCTCAAAGTACATTAGAATGTACATGTGTTTTCTGTGTGTATTGCCTATATGCATTTAACACCTGTATGAGAACACTAAATGTACTTTGAAACTAAATCGTACTACTTCAGTAACACTGCTGCCCTGCTCATGTGTTGTCCACAAGGTTTGACAACTCTGTAGCTGAGCATCCTAACTGTACAGGTTATAACACTCAAGAATTAGTGTTTTCTGTGTCTATATGAGAATGTTCCAGAAGAGGTTTGTGTGAACCTCAGGTCAAACATTGCATCACCAACAACATCACCATAAACAGCAAGGGGTGATCTTCATGAAGGTGTTGTCAAGACATCAATCCAGTCACATGGAAGATCTTCAGTTCAAGGATGGATCATGTTACGGATGCCTGTGGGACAAGAGGACAGGATTTGGAGCGTAGACCTGAACTGATCATCAAGCAACAACAATTTAGTCTTTTTAATCCCCTCAATTGTCACAGTTACAGGTGAGTACACAAACCATTGCTTGACAATGTGTTGTGTACTCATCTGTAACCAATTCTGTGGGGAACTAAGGACATGTGCACTAGCCCTATGGATATGTGCCCCTGACATGTATACACACATTAACAAGTGTTCTAAGAGCTCCATGGTGGTTATGACATTGTGCTGCCACTGTGAAAGTGACAGTGGCAGCCCAATGTCATTGTCACGGCAAAAATAACGATACTGGAGTCCGTACTATTTCACCAGAGTTTATTAAGAAACACACACACAGGCAATGGTACAGAAAAGTACAAGGCAACACGGTTGGTAGCAATACTGTTCTTCCGAAGTACAAGGAACTGAGCCCCAAAGATAGCTAGAAAGGACTTGACTCAGGTCCGCACCGGAGCTCCACTACCGGTCCGCAACTGCACGGCCAACTGTGTGAAACACCCGACAGGTCCGCACCTGTACTAACCAAGGTAGGAACTCCCAACAAGTCCGCACCTGTACAACCAAGGTAGGAATCGCCCGTCAGGTCCGCACCTGTACTACCAGAAACCAGGATCGAGAGGCCACTAGAGCTACCAAGGTGCCCAACGGCTATCCCCTGGAGCGTTTGTATGCTGGTTGCGCAGTTGACAACCGCAGGCCAACCAAGGTAGATAGCGATATACAAGAAATGAGCTGTAGGTCTGATCCCAGAGGCAACGGGACCAACCAGCGTAACGCACAGAACAGGAAATCAGGTAAAGCCAAACGTCAGCACCAGAACGGATAGTCAGCCAGGCCCGGGTCATTCACAAAGAGGGTAGTCTACCAGAGCCGCAGATTATGCACCAGAATGGTTGTCAGACAAGCCAATATCATACACAGAGCGGATAGTCAGAACAAGCCAATGGTCATAACCAGAACAGATAGTCAGTACTACAACCTCCCAACCTCACTGGACACCACGAAAGGGCAACTGAGAGTAGTGTCCAGTGGGTTATAAGGACCAGCCCCCAGGAAGAGGAGGAGACCAAAAAGGTGTGCCTGTCTCTTTAAATACAGACACGCGTCTAGCTGGACGCGCGCCAAGGCACACTGAGAGCCCGCCGGAAGAGGCTGCGGCAGGCTGCAGGAAGGAACGGACCGCAACGCTGCTGACAGAAAATTCTGGCGAACCAGCAGGTAAGGTAGCGGTCGGCTCGGCAGCCGCCGCTACTGTAACAGTACCACCCCCTTAAGGGTTCCTCCTCCGAGGATCTGGGCGAGGTTTGTCTGGAAAGCGGGAATGAAACCTACGAATCAGTCTGGATGCGTGCATATCTCTGGAAGGGACCCAAGAGCGCTCCTCCGGACCATAGCCCTTCCAGTGCACCAAATATTGTAAACTCCCCCTTACCCTCCTGGAATCCAGTATACTTTGCACCTCGAATTCAGCATGGTCCCCCACCTGAATGGGAGCCGGGGGACTGGAGGCAGAAGTAAACCGGTTACAGGTTAAAGGTTTCAATAACGACACATGAAAAACATTATGAATGCGCATGGTAGCGGGTAGCTGTAATGCGTATGCCACAGGGTTGACCCTCCGAATGATGCGAAATGGACCAACAAACCGGGGAGCCAATTTGTTGCATGGAACCTGGAGGTTAAGATTCCGGGATGATAGCCATACCCTATCTCCAACCTGAAAGGAGGGTGCGGGTAGTCGCCTACGGTCGGCCTGCCGTTTATGTCGTTGCATAGAACCATGTAGGGTATGCTGTACCTGTACCCAAGAGGAGCGGAGAGCCCGTAAATGCTCATCCAGAGCCGGAATAGGTTGTGCCTCAAAGGTCTCCGGGAGAACAGAGGGTTGGAACCCATAATTTATCAAAAACGGAGAACTCTGGGTTGAGGAGTTGATAGCACAATTCCTGGCAAATTCCGCCCAGGGTAACAAAGTAGCCCAGTTGTCATGGTGGTGGTTTATATAGCAACAAAGGAATTGTTCCAGGCCCTGGTTAGACCTTTCAGCGGCACCATTAGATTGAGGGTGGTAGGCAGAAGAGAAGGCAAGTTGAATCCCCAATTGCGTGCAAAAACATCTCCAGAATCGGGACACAAACTGGCTCCCACGGTCGGAAATAATCAAATTAGGAATGCCATGTAAACGGAAGACCTCCTTAGCAAATATCTCCGCCAACTGTTGGGCAGAAGGCAACCCCTTCAAAGGTACAAAATGCGCCATTTTGGAGAATCTGTCCACCACCATCAGGATCACCGTATGGCCCAGGGATGCTGGAAGGTCAACCATAAAATCTATGGACAGATGAGACCATGGCCGATCCCCATTGGGAATGGGTTGAAGGAGACCCACAGGTAGGCTACGTGGGGATTTATTCTGTGCACAGGTCTGACAGGCTGCCACGAAGTCTGCGCAATCTTTCCTCAAGCTTGGCCACCAAAATAATCGGGAAATGGACCAGATCAACTGATCGCGTCCATTGTGGCCAGCGGTTTTGGAGGTATGGAAAGTTTCCAACAGTCTGGTGCGCAGTAGAACTGGTACAAAACATCTCCCACCGGGTTTCTCTGCAGGAGCCGAACCCTGGGAAGCCAAAATCTCCTCACCCAGAGGAGACGTAATACTAGTACGAATGTGAGCCAGAATACGATCGGCTGGAATAATCGGGGCGGGAGGGGGTTCCTCCTCAGAATTAGGACAATATTGACGGGATAAGGCGTCTGCCCAAATGTTCTTAGAGCCTGGGAGATACGAGACAATGAAGTTAAATCTGGACAGAAACAATGCCCATCTGGCTTGGCGGGCAGACAGACGTTTAGCCTCAGACAAATAAGTTAAGTTCTTGTGATCCGTGAGGATCAAGATCTGAGTACTAGTTCCCTCCAGCAGGTAACGCCATTCCTTCAATGCCAATATAATGGCCAGCAGTTCTCTATCACCAATCTCGTACAGCCTTTCCGCCTTAGACAATTTCTTGGAAAAGTATCCACAAGGAAGCAACGCCTCCCCAGGAGTCGAGCGCTGGGACAGGAGGGCGCCTACTCCCGTCTCAGATGCATCAACCTCCAGTGTGAAGGGCAGGGCGGGATTAGGGTGCACTAAGATAGGGGCCTTGGCAAAGGCAGATTTCAGAGTCTCGAATGCCCCAATGGCCCTGGGAGACCACCTGGATGCGTCTGATCCCTTACAGGTGAGATCCGTGAGAGGTTTTACTATCGAGGAGAAGCTTTTAATAAACCTACGATAGTAGTTAGCAAAGCCCAAAAAGCGTTGGAGGGCTTTCAACCCCACTGGACAAGGCCATTGTATGATGGCAGATAGTTTCTGTGGGTCCATAGCAAACCCCGAGGCAGATATCACGTAGCCCAAAAAAGTGACCTGGGATTTATGGAATTCACATTTCTCGAGCTTACAATAGAGACCATTCTCTCTCAGACGCTGTAAAACCCTTGACACATCTGTGAAATGTGTCTCAATTGATGGCGAGTGTATGAGTATATCATCCAGGTATACCACAACCGAACTTTGCAACAAGTCTCTGAGGACATCATTGATCAACTCCTGGAAGACAGCCGGGGCATTGCACAATCCAAAGGGCATCACTAAATACTCATAGTGCCCACTACGGGTATTAAAAGCTGTCTTCCATTCGTCACCACTCTTAATACGGATAAGGTTATAGGCCGCCCTCAAATCGAGTTTGGTAAATACCTTGGACCCTTTTAATCTGTCAAACAATTCGGTTATCAGGGGTATCGGATAGGCATTCTTGGTTACCAGCTTATTTAGACCACGGTAATCAATACAGGGACGCAGTTCCCCATCCTTCTTTTTGACAAAAAAGAAACCTGCACCTGCCGGTGAAGAGGATTTGCGGATTATGCCTCTCGCAAGAGCATCAGCAACATATTCCTCAATAACCCTTGTCTCCTCAGCAGAAAGTGGATAAACACGGCCCCTAGGAGGGGTAGTACCAGGAATCAAGTTAATTTCGCAGTCATAGGCCCTGTGAGGAGGCACTGCCCCAGCTTGACCCTTGTCAAACACATCATGAAATGCTGTGTACTCCTCTGGTAGACCAGGAGAGGACGTACAGAATAGTCTAGTAGGGTGAGCCAGACAGGAACTTGTACAGCTGGAAGCCCAGGAGATTATGTCACAGGTCACCCAGTCTATCCTGGGGTTATGCTTCTGCAGCCATGGATACCCCAAAACAATGGCGTAATGTGGAGACTGAATAACCTGGAACTGTACAGTTTCAGAATGTAGGGCTCCCACACGCAGGGTTAAAGGTAGAGTCTCATGAGTGATGTGGGAGGGTTGAAGGGGCCTCCCATCAATGGCCTCAATGGCCAAAGGAGACTCGCGGTTCTGCAAAGGAATGCCATGTCTTCCAGCAAATTCAGAGTCAATAAAGTGACCTGCCGCCCCCGAATCGATCAATGTGGCGGCGATTATGGAGCAGTTGCCCCAAGACAGGAAGATCTCGAGGATAGGTTTACCCTTCCCCTCCTCCGGGGACTGAGATATTCCACCCAAGATCTGTCCCCGACAGGACCTTAGGTGCGGGCGTTTCCCGGCCGTACAGGGCAGGATTTTAACAAATGACCGGCTTTACCACAATACAAGCAAAGACCCTCCCTTCGTCAGAAGGCTCTCTCTTCCCCTGAAAGACGAGTCGCTCCCAACTGCATAGGCTTACTGTCCCCAGAGACAAAGCCAGGAGGTGTGGAAGGCGTGGGAGGACTGGGTGGGTAAGTAAAGCTGGGAGCCAGACGAGATGGAGGTCTACGCAGACGCTCCCTGAAGGAAGGTCTCTCCCTGATCCTGGTATCAATCAGGATAGTAAATGATATGAATTTGTCTAAGTCTCTGGGTAACTCACGGGCCGCAAAGTCGCATAGGCCCTGAGAGAATGCCGCTACTAGAGCCTCATTGTTCCACCCAACCTCAGCTGCCAGGGTACGGAATTCAATCACATATTCGGCTACTGTACGAGTACCCTGGCGTATCGTCATGAGGTGCTTGGCAGCCGATGCCTTACGACCGGGCATGTCGAAGACTTTACGGAAGGCATCCACAAAAGCCAGGAAATCATACACAATCGGTTTGTCTGTCTCCCATAATGGATTGGCCCAAGCTAAAGCCTTGCCCGAGAGTAGAGAAATGAGAAATCCAACTCTACTACGATCGTTAGGAAAAGCCTGTGGAACCATTTCCATAAATATGCCTACTTGGTTCAAGAACCCACGACACAGAGCTGGGTCTCCCTCATAACGTTGAGGAGTAGGAGTATGCCATGAGGAACCCCTGATCACACTTGCATCAGGGTTGGCTGAAGCTATCGGTGCCGGGTTGGCAACTGGGGAGGCCACTGACTGACCGGCTGGGCGGTCGAGATGAGCAGTACGGTTCAGCAGGGTTTGCAAGGCCAACGTCATTTGATCCATACGCTGCTCTTGAACCTCCATTCTGGCTAGGAGGTCTTGGTTAGAAGGGTTGCCAGTACCGTCCGTAGACATGGCCCTTTCGTACTGTCACGGCAAAAATAACGATACTGGAGTCCGTACTATTTCACCAGAGTTTATTAAGAAACACACACACAGGCAATGGTACAGAAAAGTACAAGGCAACATGGTTGGTAGCAATACTGTTCTTCCGAAGTACAAGGAACTGAGCCCCAAAGATAGCTAGGAAGGACTTGACTCAGGTCCTCACCGGAGCTCCACTAGCGGTCCGCAACTGCACGGCCAACTGTGTGAAACACCCGACAGGTCCGCACCTGTACTAACCAAGGTAGGAACGCCCAACAGGTCCGCACCTGTACAACCAAGGTAGGAATCGCCCGACAGGTCCGCACCTGTACCACAAAGATAGGAAACGCCCGACAGGTCCGCACCTGTACTACAAAGATAGGAAACGCCCGACAGGTCCGCACCTGTACTACCAGAAACCAGGATCGAGAGGCCACTAGAGCTACCAAGGTGCCCAACGGCTATCCCCTGGAGCCTTGGTATGCTGGTTGCGCAGTTGACAACCGCAGGCCAACCAAGGTAGATAGCGATATACAAGAAATGAGCTGTAGGTCTGATCCCAGAGGCAACGGGACCAACCAGCGTAACGCACAGAACAGGAAATCAGGTAAAGCCAAACGTCAGCACCAGAACGGATAGTCAGCCAGGCCCGGGTCATTCACAAAGAGGGTAGTCTACCAGAGCCGCAGATTATGCACCAGAATGGTTGTCAGACAAGCCAATATCATACACAGAGCGGATAGTCAGAACAAGCCAATGGTCATAACCAGAACAGATAGTCAGTACTACAACCTCCCAACCTCACTGGACAACACGAAAGGGCAACTGAGAGTAGTGTCCAGTGGGTTATAAGGACCAGCCACCAGGAAGAGGAGGAGACCAAAAAGGTGTGCCTGTCTCTTTAAATAAAGACACGCGTCTAGCTGGACGCGCGCCAAGGCACACTGAGAGCCCGCCGGAAGAGGCTGCGGCAGGCTGCAGGAAGGAACGGACCGCAACGCTGCTGACAGAAAATGCTGGCGAACCAGCAGGTAAGGTAGCGGTCGGCTCGGCAGCCGCCGCTACTGTAACAGTCATTTGTTCCATGGAACTGTTAGGACATATTTGATGATGTGTGTGTATTCATGTCGGGGGCACATTTGTCTGCACACTCACAGGTCAGCATGGAGTCCCTGGTAATCTGATCTACGTCTCATGACCTCTACATTGTGTGACAATACCACTGTACATCCACCCCTCTGCTGCTCTTCTCAGCTCTAGCACAGTACAGGTCCCATACTGAGTCCAATGTCCCTTTAACCCCTGATGTGCCTGAGTATTATCCAATGCATATCATTAGATAATACTCTTTCGCTACTGGGCTAGCATGGTTGCTCAGGCTACGATCATGGCATATCCAGTTAGTTGCTGTCAATCAAGCACTGTAAGGTGATGAACATGGGTAATATGTTGTACCTTGTTTCTCCTGGGGGTGTGCGTGATATCCTGGGGGTCTGGATGTCAATGTGGAGAGTGGAATGGAGGATGGTTTTTGAATCCACACACACAATTTGCCACGTCACTGCCAGTGCAGTGCTTTGTCACTGTTCCTGTGGGGTGAGACAGAACAAAATGTGCAGTGTGGTTAGTGTCACAGGACTGATGGGGGACTTGCATGGATTGTTTGCATGCCTGTGTTATACTCACAGGTGAAGTGTTTCGTGATGAGCCTGTCTCTGATCTGTGCCCCTCTCATGGTCTCCTCCACATGCCCGATGTCCATGGCCACTTCTTGTATGGGGGGTCCGGGATGTGATCCAGCAGCCTGGTGTCCACTGCGATGTTGTGCAGTATTGCGCACGCCACAATGATGTCGCACACCTTAGCAGGTGCATACTGCAGTGCTCCCCCAGATTGGTACAGACATTGAAATCTTGACTTGAGGAGCCCAAATGTCCGCTCAGTAGCATTCCTCGTTCTGTATGAGCCTGGTTGTACCTTTCCTGGGCATGTGTTTGGGGATTGGCCAGAGGGGTCAGTAGCCAGGACTTGCATCCATAGCCAGCATCACCTGTGTAATGTGAGTGACATGGTGAGACAGGGAGCACATGTTGTGTGAATGATGTTTTGTGTGGTGGACTTAGTAGCTGTGGGTCAGGTGCATGCTGAGCAGCGTGGTGTGTACGCCTGTGTATGTAGTGTGATTTTGTTTTGTGAACTCACCCACAAGCCATCCCCCTGTAAAGGTTCCATTGTCAAAATCTCTGTGGACTGAGGAGTTTTGGAGAATCTATGCATCATGTGAGCTGCCAGGATATTTTACACAGACATTCATTATCCTCATGTTGCTGTCACACACCATCTGCACGTTGATGGAGTGGAAGTTCTTCCTGTTGATGAATAGTTGTGTGTCACGTGTTGGGGCCTTAATCTGGACATGAATGCAATCTATAGCACCCATGACCCTGGGCATGCCTCCCCTGGCGTAAAAGGCCTGCTGGATGTGTATCCAGTCCATGTCGGTGGTGGGAAAATGTATATAGGTACTGGCCTTGCTTTTGAGGGCTGGCAGGACCTGGGCCAGCACCCTGGAGAATGTGGCCTGTGACATGCCAGATGCGTAACCCTCAGTGGACTGGAAGGCCCCACTTGCCATGAAGTGTATGGCACACAGTAGCTTCTGCAGGCCAGTTAGGGCATGGTTGTGGATGTAGATGGGATCCACCTGATCTTTGATGACCTCATACAAGGCAATGATGCTGTCGGGCCTCAACCTGTAGAGATCAATGACCTCATCATCAGTCATTCCAAAGAGGGTGACCCTTGGGCGGTATACCCTGGGCCTTGATGGTCGTCTATACATCCTCTGCCCTCCAGGTGGGGATGGACTCCTGTGTGGCTGCTGAGCCAGAGCCTCCTCACTTGCAACAGGTGAAGGCTGTTGATCAGGCGTGCCTGGAGGTTGCTGATGTTCCTTAGCTCTCCCTTGCATGCCTTCTCCGCAGTCTTCGCAACAATATGTAACCCAACATACTGTTTGCTCTCTCTATGTCTCTCTATATCTCTCTCTCCCTCCCTGAGTGGAAAACAAGCCACAAGTGAGTGTGTTGAGTTGTCCCTTTAAGTACTTGATAGGGCGTTGTGTAGGTGTGGTGATGAGGTGAGTGCTGACCAATGGAGAGTTGTTTTTGTCCAGGTAAGTGTTTGCAGGTGTGTGTGTTATAAGATGTGGTGTGTTGTGCTTGTTATGTGTCTGCCATTTGCGGGTGTGCAGTTGTGGGGTGCAGGTCGCATGTTGATGTTTCACAGGTAAGCTTATATTTGCAGGTGTCCGCTTTGTGTGATAGCCCCCATTGTTCCGTGCCATGTTGTGTTGTTGCTTTTTTGTGTGTCGTTGTCCCTGTGGTGTTGCTTGTTGTTGTGTGTGGAGTGATTTGTGTTGTGTGTCCATGTTTTTGTGTTGTTTTGGCATTGCACTGGTTAATTTTTCCATTTACATGCTTGTGTGGTAAGCATTTTGTGTATTTTCCTATGTAACGGGTGTTTTGTTTTGCCCGTTAAGTGTCTAATGTGTGAGAAAAGTGGGTCTTAACTTTTTGCCGTTAGGTGTGTCTTTTTTTCAGCCGTTACCAGTACCGCAAGCCTTTGAATAGCTCTGGGGTATGTTGTTCCATGCGTCTGAATGCACGTAAGTGTATCGGCCGTAAGGATTCTGCAACTGCCGTTAGCTGTTCTTTAGACGGATCTTTGAATTGCTACATGACACTTAATGCACCCGTTGGTGATTTTTTTTTACTAACGGCTGCCTTTAAATCTAGCCCTGAATGAGTTAACAGTAAATGATGAGTAGAAATCCACCCACTGAGTACGTCATCGGTGAACCTAAGGGCTCTCCGAATTGTAACGGATCCTACCCGTTACTGAGCCCTTGTCTGGACCACAAACTATTTACTTAAAAACTATGGACCTCGTTGCCCTGTGGGCTCTGGCATATGAACTGGCCAGCTGTTGCCAGGAACAAAGACTTATAGTTATGAACATTGGTTTGTGTATTAAGTTTGGTTTTATGTAATTTCAAATATTGTATGGGTTTAATTGTACTTGTCCAATTTGAAGGTTTGTGCAATCACCAACTACCAGGTATGCAAATATCTTCCTTAGCTTAACATGGGAAATGGTAGGCAGACCAGTGATTGATCAAAGTTGGGGCAGGGCATTCAAAATAGTCAATCAAAGGCTCCAACCTTGGCCACTGTCCCTAAGATGTGGATTATAGCAACTCCAGCCATTCACTATGTTGACCTCCTGCTGTGTGTTAATCAAGCCATTGTATTGTGTATTGTAAGATGTATTTAACTGTCCTGAGACCCCCTGCTGTGTGTTAATCTATTCACGCCCCTCAGTCTGTGAGTCACCTATTGTATAACCTGAAACTCTGTTGCCAGCCCTTTGTATTATATGTTGTGAGTTGATAACCTCTGTGAATGCTCCCATTGTGTCAGCCCTTACCATCTGTTGCTGGCTTTTGTCTGATGTGTTATGATTTAATCATGTTCCCTATTGTATCAGGTTCCCCATTTGATCCAATGTCCTGTACTATGTATAAATATCTGTGGTCTTTGCCAATAAAGAGAGTTCTGTTTTGGAGTGAACAAGGAGTCCTGGAGTCTTGTATTGCTCATGGTCTAAAGTATCCACTCTGATACCCATCTGCGCCAAGTATCCTGAATCGTCGACCGCCTGCTGCCAGCTTCCTGCGTCCCAACTTCATATGCTGTCAGGTGGCGACGTGGACTCTTCCCTGCTTCCCTGCTTCCAGCGATCCTACGGCTGTTTCCAGTGACTGTCCATACTTCAACTGGTGCATCCAACGGCGCTTATCTGCGTCAAGAAGGAGAGACCCAGGAACGACGGCGGAAGGCGACGCGGTCCCTTCTCAGCTTCCGTTACATTGGTGGCATAGCGGTGGGATTTCTCCTTCATATCGGGTGCAGCAATTGAGACATGGCAGACGAAGCAGTGCTGGCAGACACTCTGGGAGCATATGAGGATCGCTACAGCGCCATCCGAATACAGTGGTGGACCCAGCTGGGCGATGTTATCTACGACTTCGTTCCAGAGTTGGATGCGTGCATTACAGAGGAGCTCAGAGTACAGGAGGAGTACTGGGACTTTGTTAAATACCTGGACCAGGAATATGGATCCGAGGGCCTTTTCAACTGGTGCCCAGCCCGCTTGCGATGGGACATCCAAGGGCTGGTATGGAACGCCTACCACATGGACTCTACTTTTGGGTGCCCTGACTCCAGCAGATACTGGGAGATCCAGGACAAAAGAGAGGACTGTTTTGGGGGATACATTCCTGCGGACTGCCAGGGAAATTTGGATATTCTGGCAGGATGTGAATGGGACCTGGAGCAACTATATGCTGGGTTCATTCGAGAAGTCCGGGAATTCCAAAAATTGGAAGAAGAATGGGGGGGGTAACGCATCTGAGGAGGACTTCAGCGACTTTGAGGACCAGGATTGTGTTACCCCTGTTCACTCCACACTGGTGAGTGGGAATGCGTTCCTCACCAGTGCCCCTTGTGGTGCCCCTACATCAGGGAAGGGGACAACGGTCCTCCCTGATGCCCCTTTGCCCCTGGATGATGTTTTGCCTGAGCTGAGGAGTGGGAATGCGTTCCTCTTCAGCCAAGAAGATGCCTCTGCATCAGGGGATGGGACAGACGTCTCCCCTGTTAGGCATGTTGCCCCTTTCCTTGCTTTCCCAGCTGCGGTGGATGAGATGCAGGTCCCCACCAGCAGGGATGTTGTGCCCCAACTGATGGGTAGGAGAGAGCCCATCAGTCCCTGTGAACCCCCTGCTGTGGTGAGTGTGGAAGAGCTCACCAGCTGCCCCAAAGTGATGCCCCCTGTTGTTGTGGAAAATGCCCTGGAAGAGGAGCAGTATGTGCTCTCCAGGGCCACAGAGGATGCCGCCTTGAGGGATGGGACTGCTGTCTCCCTCAAGGCAGAAGAAGGGCCTGTGAGTAATGGCCTACAAGAGGAGGACCCCAGCGGGCTGGGAGAGAGCAGTGCTGCTGGCCCTCCTGAAGATATGTTGCGCGAACTGATGGGTGGAGAAGCGTGCCCCATCAGCCCCCCTGTTAACCCTGACCTGGTGAGTGGGAGCGAGCTCACCAGGGTCTGGGAAACCCCTGCTGTGATAGAAGAGATGCAGGTCCCCACCAGCAGCCCTAGTCCGTTCCCTGTGGTTGGTGCCCTGGAGAAAGGAAAGATGGTGTTCTCCAGGTACCTCAGTAAAATTGCTAGGAGGTTTGGGAGTGCCTCCCTGCTAAAGAAAAGAAGTGGCCCTGAGGAGGGGGCCCTGGACACCAAGGAGATCAGCAGATTGCCCCTTTGCAGCACTGATGCCTTGGATACCTACCTCTCTGTGACCCTTGGCTTGGTGGATGGGAGCAAATCCACCGGGCCCTGTGAATCCCTGGCTGTGGTGGGTGGGACAACGGTCTTCACTCCCAGCCCAATGGTTGATTCCCCTTTTTCCTGTGAACTGGTGGGTGGGAGTGCGCTCCCCATCAGCCCTTGTGAACCCCCTGATGTGGTGTGTAGGAATGAGCACACCACCCCTTGCTTTGCCCTGACACTGGTGAGTGGGAGCAAGCTCACCAGCAGCCCCAAGAAGGCGCTCCCCATCAATTCCCCTTTGGGCCCTGATCTGGTGAGTGGGACCACAGTCCTCACCAGGGATGTTGCTGGGGCCCCTGGATTCCCTGAGTTCTGCCGGGGGGGGGGGAATGTGTCCTCCACCCGGTCCTCTGGAACTTTGAATACCCCTGCCCTGCCCTGCCCAAACAAGTGCCCAGTTATGCGGACAGTGTTCAGAACGTTGCCCCAGCCCAGGAGAGTGGGAAAAACATCCTCTCCTGTCCCCCTGGGGCACTTGCCCAACTAAAAGGGGGAGATGTGCCCCTCTCCCCACACTTTGATGCCCAGGCCACTAAGGATCCAGAGACACAGTTGCCCCAGGGAGATCCCCCGTATAGACTGGCTTTGGACCCTGAGCCACTGGCCCCAGACCCAGGAACATTGGACTCCAGCTCTGAGTGGAGCATGCCCCAGGAGAGGCCTCCCAACTTGGTGCCAGCTAAGACCAAGAGGCACCAGTTCCCATGGCCCACGACCAAGGACCCCAGTTTTTCTCCTGGCCCAGGACAAGTGGCATATCTGCTGTTTCCTGGCCCGGACAAGGGACTGATGTTTTCCCCTGGTCAGACAAAGGACCAAACTTTTGTTCCTAGCCTGGACAAGGGGCATACTTGTTTATTGTTTCACTGGCCCAGGACAAGGGGCTCTACAATTGTGTCTGGCCTAGGACCAAGGCCTGGGGACTAACGAACTGTCCAGACAAGCGGCTCACAACAGTAATGCTCTTCTAGAATTCCAAGCCAGCATTTACTACTGCAACCGCTGGCTTGGTACAAAAAAGGGGGAGAAATGTAACGGATCCTACCCGTTACTGAGCCCTTGTCTGGACCACAAACTATTTACTTAAAAACTATGGACCTCGTTGCCCTGCTTGGATGTAGCTGTGGGCTCTGGCATACGAACTGGCCAGCTATTGCCAGGAACAAAGACTTATAGTTATGAACATTGGTTTGTGTATTAAGTTTGGTTTTATGTAATTTCAAATATTGTATGGGTTTAATTGTACTTGTCCAATTTGAAGGTTTGTGCAATCACCAACTACCAGGTATGCAAATATCTTCCTTAGCTTAACATGGGAAATGGTAGGCAGACCAGTGATTGATCAAAGTTGGGGCAGGGCATTCAAAATAGTCAATCAAAGGCTCCAACCTTGGCCACTGTCCCTAAGATGTGGATTATAGCAACTCCAGCCATTCACTATGTTGACCTCCTGCTGTGTGTTAATCAAGCCATTGTATTGTGTATTGTAAGATGTATTTAACTGTCCTGAGACCCCCTGCTGTGTGTTAATCTATTCACGCCCCTCAGTCTGTGAGTCACCTATTGTATAACCTGAAACTCTGTTGCCAGCCCTTTGTATTATATGTTGTGAGTTGATAACCTCTGTGAATGCTCCCATTGTGTCAGCCCTTACCATCTGTTGCTGGCTTTTGTCTGATGTGTTATGATTTAATCATGTTCCCTATTGTATCAGGTTCCCCATGTGATCCAATGTCCTGTACTATGTATAAATATCTGTGGTCTTTGCCAATAAAGAGAGTTCTGTTTTGGAGTGAACAAGGAGTCCTGGAGTCTTGTATTGCTCATGGTCTAAAGTATCCACTCTGATACCCATCTGCGCCAAGTATCCTGAATCGTCGACCACCTGCTGCCAGCTTCCTGCGTCCCAACTTCATATGCTGTCAGGCAGCGACCTGGACTCTTCCCTGCTTCCCTGCTTCCAGCGATCCTACGGCTGTTTCCAGTGACTGTCCATACTTCAACTGGTGCATCCAAAGGCGCTTATCTGCGTCAAGAAGGAGAGACCCAGGAACGACGGCGGAAGGCGACGCGGTCCCTTCTCAGCTTCCGTTACAGGCTGCCAATCAACTTATTTAGTTAAAATTCAAAAGGTATTTAATGTCAAGGGAGCAAACCGGTTGCACTATAGAAAGCCCCTGACAAAGCCGGTTATGCAGCGAAACGCTTTGGGTGGTACAGCCGCATATTATGGGGTCTAATTGGATGTACCCTGTTTGATACTTCAACTACTATCCTCTAAAGAATCGTATTAATGGTGAAAATTGAGCTGCGTGGCTAATGAAGTACAGCGGACTCTAGTGTTGTTTCATCAAACAAGATACTGTGTAGTATGAATGATAGAATTGTTCCCTAGATGGAGGAAAGTAGACAGGGGAGATTGTTATGAGACAACCAACCTAAACAATGAGTTGGATGTCTAGGAACTGTTAGATTCTATACAGCGTCAAGTTACTAAGTATATTTATATGCAGATCGAATCAACTGAAGTGCTAGTTTGCCTGCATGATACTAAGCTACAAGAATAGCTGCTTTGTTCCTGATGTGCCAGGGAGCCGATAGGGTGAGATTGATACTAGACAACCAACCTAGTTAATCAGTTGGATGTCAAGGGACTGAAAGTTTGTATACACTGCTGAGCGATCATTTATTCGAGTATTTACACCGGATCCTATTAACAAAGGCGGCAGAAATCTAGAGTAGCCCATTAATCACCAGGATAGAAAGGTACTTGAAATAGAAATGGATGAGATATTTAATGTAAAGGCCTGGTGATTGAGAAGGAGGGGTTATTCTGTCTAAGGTGGAGCGTTAGTGAGTAATGGATATGATCTATATACCACGGTAAGATGGGTACGTGGTTATGACATAGTCTCTCACGACACCTGCAGATATCCGGTGTATATCTTTGATTGCTAATCGGCTCCCACAGCGACATATTGATTTGTAGGAACTACAGCTTGAGCATATAGCTTTAATAGGCTGCATAATATATACAGATTGCACTGATCACTGTAGAAAGTATCTAGGCTGAATTCTATTTATTAGGAGGATAGGTAGTCATTTAGGGCTGTACCAAGTTTTTAAGGGGGGGACACATAATTAAGAGTGTTACCCTAGTTACTTGTGTTTGTGTGTTTTTTAATAGAATTAATAAAGGTAACATTTTAGTATATAAGACTCCTTAATTTACACCGAACTGGTCTCGTTTTTGGGGAGAGGGTTGCCAGGTATCCCTTTATAGCTGTGAGGATTATTGCCTTATGGCATTGGTAGGGGTCCCTGTTTTTTTCCCCAGTCCACCATTTCTCTTCTTCTTTTTTGAGGTTTTGTACTTTATTTAGACCTGCGGTGGCATGTTATTGTTTTCTAAATGAGATTACACCCCATTTTTACGCGATATATATATTATCAAAAAGTTAGGTTTTTTTGTTTTTGTTTTTTTTTATAAATGTCCCTGTCTTTCACTGTCTAAATTGTTGGATACCTGCCTTGTAGTGATGGGCAAAACTTTATCTTTGTCATTTTTTTCAGAAAAAGCACCTTTTTTTGCATATACATGGAAATTACTGCTCATAACACATTTCTGACTTTCCTCTGCCAACCATGAACTTGCTATGAAGGCTTTTGAAGGCTTTGAGAATTCCAACAGTAAAACAACATAATGACAGAATTTCCTGCTGTTTGCAAGGTTTATAATACTGGATACAGAGAAAAATTAGAGCTATAGTTTTAAAATGTTTGCAGTCTTTGTTGCTCTAGTTGCCTACTGCACTGTACATTGAATTACTGTCCACAAATGAGTACTAAGAGGAGTATGATTCTAAAGAGATTAAAATTGTTTGTATATATGACTTACGTCCCTGTCTCTACTCTAGTATCTGCCACTGTTAATCTCAATCACAGCTCAGGTGAAAGCTCCCCTTCCTGTCTCTGTAACCCATCAGTCAAAAGTGTTTTTCTGTTTTGTTTTTTAAACTGCCCCTGTCTGTCACTATCTAAAAGTATACCCACACTTTGAACAACCGCAAGAAACGTCAGCTTCCCTTGTTTTTCTGGCTGCCTCTACATGTAACTAGTGTCAAATTTCCTTTCTCATTCAACTTGACTGCAGTGTTCATTTTTACAGTATGGTGCAAGATTGTCCTATTAGCTACAGAATCAGCAGCTTGCAAGGAAGGTTAAAGCACTCTGCATAGCACGTTGTACAGGGGTGCAGCACCCACCACACTTTAGAATAATCTTATCCCTCTTGTTCTTGTTGATTTAGGAGTCAGTGGACAAGTCAATTTATAGCTGTCTGTCTTTAATGAATTATGGATTACATCTATCTGAGTAGTATCTGTCATTCACTTTCAGGGGAGTTTCAGGTAGGAACTTGGATCACCTGCCAGACTGTCACTTATCTGTCTAGAAAATCATGTATTTTCATTTCTTTTTCACTCTAATTTCTCTCTTTACAACCAGAGAACAATTGGCAGTGACTAACCCCAATTATGCTATCAAGCAACTCCTGCTCCCTCTTTTTGCATGTCTGACTACAACATGTAACTTGAAAATGTAATTGCTTTCTTTATCTCTCTCTCTCTCTGTCTCTCTCTCTCTGTCTCTCCCAAGTACTTAATGACAACATTCAGTAAACTGACATCCCCTCTTATTCCTAAGCATAGCAAGAATGGAGGAAACTCTCCATGGGGTGGTAAGGGGGGATTACATTATTATTGATTTAAATGCAATGAAGAAAACAGAAAAATAACACTTTTCACAGTAAGTGCTGTTTTTTCTCATGTTTTCCCTTGAAGGTGAAAAGTTTCACACACATTTCTACTTCCTAAGTAAGTCCATCTGTTACACACACCAGTTATAGAGATATACCAGATTGCAGCATGATGGACACCTACCTAGGTAAGTCCTCCTTCTACACACAGTAAATATACAGATATGCCTGATGACTTTAGACAAAGAGAACTGATTGGAAATAAAATTGTTTGCGGGAACAATTTACATACCTTTAAAAGAAAACCAGTTCAGTGTGAACCAATTAAATTACAGCTAAGTCTTATGATCCTCATGACGATTTTATTAAGTTAATTTATTGCCATCATTAGTGATGATGAAGTAATAAAAACAAGCTATCGCTACCTAGAGATAACTTACATAGTAACATAGTAAATTAGGTTGAAATAAGACACAAGTCCATCAAGTTCAACCTTTGCCTCATAACCCAGCGACACAAGGATTATATAGCTTTCCTGCTGTCAAATAAGTTAGTCTTTATCAGACCTTCCTATTTTGCCTACTAATACACAGTATTACTCTGTATGTTCAAATCACCTCTAAGTGTAATATTTTGAGTCAAAGGATTATCCCACCTGTTGTAGGGCACTCACTCTGAGTAGAGGCTATCTCCTGCCTCCAAGGGATGTACACAAGAATTGGTTGTGCACCGGGCTGGCAAAGTATCTGTGCTCCGGTATGCTGTCTCCAGTCATCGCCACAACACTGTTCCTACTTAACGTTATCAACAATTTATTAATGTATAATAAATTAGTGTTTGACCCCTGAAGAAGTGGCTTTTCAGTCACGAAAAGCGTAGGGTTATTTATTTTATTGTTTTAAACTTGTTTATACATTAATAAATCGTTAATAAGATTAAGTTGGAACAGTTTCGTAGTGGTGATTGGAGACAGAATACAAGCATACCAGAGTATACACAGACACTTTGCCAACTTGGAGCACAACTGGTGCTTGTGTACATCCTTTGGAGGCAGGAGTTAACCTCTACTTAGAATGAGTACCCTACCACGGGTGGGAAAATCCTTTGACTCAAAATATTACACTTAGAGGAGATATGCGCTCTCTGTCTTCTTTTTTGTGTGTTTGCACTTCAGATTCAGATTGTGAGTACTACCCTCACTGAAGGAGAAGATGTATCACTTGAGAATCCTTGGACATAGCAAGGCGAATAAGTGGTGATCATCTGCATACCTGTACTATTTATGGTAGAAAGCACCATAGGATATTGTGTATTTTTTGTTGTTTTAACCCAGTATGCTCCCTTTTGAAATACATGAATCTCATCTTATCTTAAAAGTATCCATTGTATCTGCCATAACCACATCTTAGGACAAGGAACTCCATAATTTAACAAACCTTACTGTAAAAAAACCCTTTCCTCTGCTGAAATTTTGTCGTACTCCTTCTGGTTACTCCTCCTACCACAAACTTCTATTGCTCACTGTTGCATTTATCTTCCTGGTTCAGCCTCCAGCACTTGCTCCATTTTCATGCCAAGTACCTGAGAGTCCTTGCTTTAGTGTTCCAGAGTTCCTGATTCAGTATTTCCGTGTACTGACTCTTGGCTTCTCTCCTGACCTTGTCTTCAGTCTTCTAATTCCTGCATCTGTCTGTCTATGTATTACGACCCTGCTTCCTCCTAGACTATGAATCTGTCTCAGCCCCAGGTACCTTTGTCTCCTGTCTGGCTCCAACCTCAGCTCTCCTTTGACCACTCTTCTTTGAACCATCGTCTCTTTATCCTGCTGTCTGCTGAGCAACGAGTGTTCCTTAAGCTGTCGCCTGCCTGAGACTCCTGTTGCTTCTGGGACATTCGAACTGCTGTATTGCTCGACTCCACACCTCAGGCCTATGGACTAAGGCATGGGCGTTCTTGTCGGTGGCTCTGAGGACTACCTCAGCTTGTCTGACTAGTCGAGGGTGTGGACGGTCAAGGGCCTACGACTCCCTGCCTCCTGCCTGACCAACTTGTCGAGGACGTTGTAGTCGAAGCCTTACATCCAACGCCTCTGGGCTTTCTGACTAGTTGAGGGCAGTGGTAGTCGAAGATCAACTACTAGCCTGTTCAAGGTCAATGGCTCCTCGAAGTTCAACAACTTGCTTGTTCAAGGTTGACTGCTCCTTTTCTAGCCCGGTTTGTCGAACATGGTCCACTCCCTTCGACTCTTGCATCTGAATCCTTAATCTCTTAAGGTCTCTGAAGAAAGACTCGATTAGAACTCCTACTGTGAAACCCTTCACTTATAGCTCCTCTCAGACACTGAGGCTTCTCGCATTACATCCAGACAGGAACAGCAGGAGCAGATCCTGTCTTCTCATGCAGCACACTTGCAGACTTTAAATCGCAAGCTTGACGCTATGATGGAACTGCTGCACAATTTCTCTCTTTCTCCATCAACTCAGAATCCTCCTGTACAGGCTCTTGAGGCCACTGCTACCTCTGAAACTCCTCCAGGGTTCAAGCCACCTAAGATACCCCTGCCAGAATGATTTTCAGGGCCTCCTAAAGACTGTCGTGGTTTATTGAATCAATGCTAGCTTAATTTCAAGACTTTACCTCAATCTTTCAACTCCCATGAAGCCATGAAGCGTGAGTAGCTTTCATAATATCTTTGCTTAAAGAGGAGGCCCTTGCCTGGGCTTCTCCCCTTGTTGAAAAGAGGTCCTCAATTCTTGATGATTCCAACATCTTTATAGCCACATTTAGGACTATTTTTGATCTGCCTGGACATCAAGCATCAGCTGAAGTTACCATACTGGGACTTAGACAGTGAACTTGCATGGTAGCTCAATGTGCTGTGGAGTTCCATACCCTTTGCTACAAAATGGATTTGAATTCTGGGGCATTGAAGGCTGATTTTCGTAGTAGATTAAGTGAGCAGATCAAAGGCTTATTAATTAATCAAGAGATTCAGGATGACCTTGAAGGTTTCATTACTCTCTGTCAAGAGCTTGATCGTCACCAGCAAGAAAGTCAGCTTGAAAGAGACCAATCTCACCATTACAAATCTGTGCCTGCTTCTCAGTCTTCACTATCAGAGGAAAGGTCACAGACCCATGAAGAACCTATGGACATAGGGTCCATTACTAAACTTACTGACATAGAAAAATGCCGGCAACGGAGGTCAAGGCTTATGTTTATACTGTGGCCAGAAAGGCCATCTCCTACTAAACCCAAGGGACCCTCCAGACAAATCCAAACCATTTGATGGTACCTGTCCATTTGCGTTGGTTCAGCCTCCACTAAAGCCTTTCTGGACTCTGGTGCTGCCGGAGTATTCCTGGATGCTAACTTTGCCTTACAACTCTCGATTCCTCTCATCCTGAAAAACAATCAGTTATGGGTTTCCACTGTGGACAGGGGTCCCTTGGGATCCAGTCTGGTTACTTTTGAAACCAAACAGATTCTCCTCAAGACTGGAGTTCTGGTGATTCTAGGCCTTCCATGGCTTCGTTGTCACAACCCTGTGATCGATTGGAAATCCGATCAATTAACAGTCTGAAGCCCAACCTGTTATTCCACCTGTCTGGCCACGATCACCTTACTTATTGACTTATTGGCAACATAACTGCTCCTGAGAATATATCCCTAAAACTTACAGGGACTTTCTTGATGTCTTCTCCAAACAGGAAGCAGCTGTTTTGCCACCACATAGAACTTTTGACTGTCCAATAGATTGAACCCAAGCTCAAGCTCTTCTGGAGTACATAAATGATAACTTGGTTAGGGGCTTCATCAGACATTCCTTCTCCATGTCCGGTGTAGTGTTCTTTTTTGTCTCCAAGAAAGATGGAACCTTGAGACCCTGCATCGACTATAGAGGCCTGAACAAGATAACCATAAAAAACAGATATCCTCTGCCTCTGATCCCAGAGCTTTTTGATTCTCTGAAGCGAGCTAAAGTCTTCTCAAAGTTGGATCTGCGGGGAGCAAATAATCTGATTAGCATAAAAGAAGGCGACAAATGGAAGACAGCATTCAACACCTGTTACAGCCACTATGAGTACCTAGACATGCTATTCAGCCTCTGTAACTCCCCCACAGTGTTTCAACACTTTCTCAACGAGATTTTCAGGAATATCCTGCTTTCCTACATAGTGGTCTACCTTGATGATATATTGATTTTTTTCATCATCCCTTCACGAACACAGGGAACATGTCCGCTCTGTTCTACATCGCCTTTGGAAGAACCACCTCTTTGCTATGGCAGAAAAGTGTGCCTTCAAAATTTCCCAGCTTCCTTTTCTAGGATATATAGCATCTGACTCTGGTCTCCAGATAGATCTTACTAAAGTGGAAGCAGTCTCTCAGTGGCCATGACCAACCACCTTGTGAGCTGTTCAGCGTTTCCTGGGTTTCGCAAACTACTATAGAAGATTTCTTAAGAACTTTTTTCTATTGTCACTCCACTGGTAACTGTTAACAAGAACGCCAGTCCCAAGGTCTGGTCACCTGAAGCTGTTGATACATTTGAACTTTTAAAGCAGCTATTCGTTTCTGCACCCCTGTTACATAACCTTTTTCTCACTGAGGCTGACGCGTCTCAATAGGGAGCAGGCGTCATTCTTTCTCAGAGAAATGAAGTCACCCCTTCACCCCTGCTCATATTTTTCGAAACAATTCAATGCTTCAGAGAAAAATTATGATGCTGGCATTGTTAGCCATTAAGATGGCCTTAGAAGAATGGCAACTCCTACTGGAGGGTTCTCAAGTTCCAGTCATTATACCTTCAATTACTGGAACAAGCTCGGTGCCTGAATCCAAGGCAGGCCCAGTGGGCCCTTTTCTTCACTCCCTTTAATCTTATAATTACATATAGTCCTGGATCCACGAACTTGAAAGCAGATGCTTTATCCTGACTCATCACGTCTGAACCAGAACCACCTCCTGAACCGATAATTCCGGCCAAACACTTTGTGGCCAGTCTGTCACTGTCCACATTAAAGGTCCCTCCAACATCATTTCAGTGGACGAGTGAAAGGGAAACCTTGCCATCTTCTACATATTTCCAAGCACTATCGTTCCTCTCTCCTGAGCTGGTCACATCACTCCGCTATGTCAGGTCATCCAGGGATCATCAAGAACATCAATCTCCTCCTCCGTCATTTCTCGTGGCATTCTCTGAAACAGGATGAGGAAGCTTACATCAAAACCTGCACCCTTTGCGCTCAGAATAAGCCGTCTCATCAGAGACTCGCACTTCCTTCATTGATATCCACTTCCTTCAAGCTATGGACTTCATTACCGATTTGCTAACCTAAGAGAGATGCACCATGATCTTGGTAGTGGTTGATCGCTTTTTACAAGCATGCACATTTCATTGCTCTTCTGGGGTTTACCCAGTTCACAAACTCTGGAGGACATGATCCTCAAACACATCTTCCGCCTTCATGGAGTTCCTGTTCAAGTTGCTTCCGACAGGGGTACTCAATTTACCTCTAGGTTTTGGAAGGCCTTCTGTTCTTGCCTAGGGATCCAGCTGAACTTCTCTTCCTCTTACCATCCTCTGTCCAATGGCCAGACTGAAAGAACCAACCAATCACTGGAAGTCTTTCTTCGCCATTACGTCAATGCCCATCACAACAACTGGGCGTCATTGCTTCCCCGGGCTGAGTTTGCCTTCAACAATCAGTACCACTCCTCTATAAAATGTTCTTCCTTCTACGCCGCTTTGGGTTATCATTCCTATACTAACATAGTAACATAGTAACATAGTAGATAAGGCTGAAAAAAGACATGCGTCCATCAAGTCCAGCCCATGCCAATAACACCCCTGTTGATCCAGAGGAAGGCAACAAAAAAGCCCTCTGGAGCAATTTCCAATGTAGGTGTGTGTGTGTGAGTGTGTCAAATAGTTCCCTGGCTCAATATCCTATTTGCTTTGAAGCCATCTGTCATAACTGTCAATATTGTTCTGTGCTAGATAGGCATCCATTGCTTTTTTGAATGCAGTTACATTATCTGCAAGCACAGCATCCCGAGGCAAAGAATTCCATAGCCTTACCGCCCTTACTGTAAAGAATCCCTGCCTGTGTTTTAGTCGAAAGCGCCTTTCCTCAAGTCGTAATGGATGACCTCTTGTTCTTAGCTCAGCTCTTTGCATAAATAATTCATTGGATAGTTCTTTGTATTGGCCTTGAATGTATTTGTAAATGGTAATCATGTCACCCCTTAGACGTCTCTTTTCTAATGTAAACAAACCCAGTTTGGCTAGTCTCTCTTCGTAACTCAGATCCTCCAATCCCTTTATCAGTTTTGTTGCACGTCTCTGCACCTTTTCCAGTTCAGTAATGTCTTTTTTTAGAACAGGCACCCAAAATTGTACTCCATATTCTAGATGAGGCCTAACCAAGGATTTATACAGAGGTAGGATAATATTAGCATCCCTTGCTTCTACACCTCTTTTTATGCAGGCTAGTACTCTATTTGCTCTTGCAGCAGCTGAGTGACTCTGCACACTGCTGTGAAGACTATTGTCTATCAGTACACCTAAATCTTTCTCTAATGAGGATTTCCCAAGTTGTTTCCCATTTAGAGTATATGTAGCAAGTTTGTTTCTACAACCCAAATGCATAACCTTACATTTATCTACATTAAATGACATCTGCCACTTTTCTGCCCATTCACTTAGTTTATCTAAATCCTTCTGTAGGGAAAAAACATCGAGCTCTGTATGTATTTCCTTACATAGCTTAGTGTCATCAGCAAAGATTGAGATGCTACTTTCAATTCCCACTTCTAGATCATTAATAAACAAATTAAAAAGCATTGGGCCCAGGACTGAACCCTGCGGTACCCCACTTACAACCCTAGACCAATTTGAAAAAGTTCCATTTACAACAACTCTCTGCCATCTATCATTTAACCAGTTCTCAATCCATGTACAGATACCACCACCCAAACCGAAGCCTTTTAATTTATGCAGTAACCTGTTGTGAGGCACTGTGTCAAAGGCTTTTGCAAAATCCAAGTATACTACATCAACAGCAATTCCCCTGTCCAAATTACTACTCACTCTTTCATAAAATGCAAGTAAATTAGTCTGACATGATCTGTTCTTCATGAAACCATGCTGATTCCTACTAATGATATTGTTTGTCTTCACATAGTTCTGAATACTATCAGTTAATAACCCTTCTAGTATCTTACCCACTATGGAAGTCAAGCTCACAGGTCTATAATTTCCTGGTTTGGATCTTGCTCCCTTTTTAAACAATGGAACTACATCAGCTTTCCTCCAATCACAGGGCACTATGCCTGATGAAAGCGAATCAATAAATATTAAGTATAATGGTTTTGCTATTACTGAACTAAGTTCCTTAAGTACCCTTGGGTGTATACCGTCCGGTCCAGGCGCTTTATTCACTATAACCCTTTCCAGTCTCTTTTGGACCTTGTCCTCAGTAAGCCATGTAGATGTTGGAGGAAATTCCATGGTTTTGTCTGTTTGCCCATAGCTTGTCATTTCTGCTTCCTTTGTATATACTGAAGCAAAGAACGTATTTAGGGTGTCAGCCATAGCTTTATCCTCACTAATCAATTCACCTGTTTCAGTCCTAAGAGGACCAATATCAACCTTAACTTTTTTGTTGTTAATATACTTGTACAATTGTTTAGGGTTTTTCTTGCTCTTGTTTGCAATGTTTCGCTCATTCTCTATTTTAGCTAGCTTAATTGCTTGTTTGCAGATTTTATTACATTCTTTATATTTTTTAAATGATGCATCTGACCCATTTGACTTAAACACCTTAAAAGCCTGCTTTTTATTTCTCATTTCCCTGCTAACCACATTATTAATCCACATTGGTTTTGCTTTACTTCTCTTGTGCTTATTCCCCAATGGTATATATTGACGTGTATATTTGCCCAAGAGCATTTTAAATACATTCCATGACTCTTGTGCATTTTTATCCTTGAAAATTACATCCCACTGGATATCCTTTAAAGCTTCTTTTAACTTTGTAAAATTAGCCTTTTTGAAATTGAATGTTTTGGTTAAACTCTTGCTATTGGGTTTCTCATAACAAACTTCAAAGGATACAATATTATGGTCACTGCTGCCCAAATGTTCCCTTACCTGCACACTGTTTACAATGTCAGAATCGTTTGAGAGCACTAGGTCAAGCAAGGCCTCTTTTCTAGTTGGCTCCTCTACTAGTTGGGACATAAAATTATTATTTATCATACTTAGAAAAATATTTCCCTGTTCTTCCTGCTACGGATGTTCCTGGAGCTGATGCTAGGGTGCAAGGTCATCAGCTACACTGGTTTTCTGTTCATCTGTCCTTGCAGGCTGCCTCTACCAAATTAAAGTCTGCTGCGGACAAGAGGAGACAGCCGGCTCCTTTATATCAAGTCTGGTTGTCCACTCAACATCTCCATCTTAAGCGGCCTTCTCGCAAGATAGGGCCCAAATACGTGGGTCCCTTTTCAATCAGAACATGGCTGACTCCATTTACCTATGCTCTCAACCTGCCGCCTACCATGAAAGTGGCCAATTCCTTTCATGTGTCCCTCATTCGGCCCTTGGTGCGAAACCAATACTACCAACTTCCTCGACCACCTGCTGCTGTTCTGGTGGATGATCATCTGGTATACAAGGTTTGGTGGATTTTAGACTCCCGTGGTCAGCTACAGTACTTAGTTGACTGAAGATGCTACTGAGGTTCATGCCCCTGCTCAGGTGCGTGCTTTCCACTGCTTACATCCAGATGTTCCAGGCCGGCCCTTACGTCCTGAGGCCGGCCCTTGAGGAGGGGGCACTGTCACACTCCTTCTGATTACTCCTCCTACCACGAATTTCTATTGGACACTGTTGCTTTTATCTTCCTGGTTCAGCCTCCAACACTTGCCCAATTTTCACGCCAAGCACTTGAGAGTCCTTGCTTTAGCGTTTCAGTTCCTAATTCAGTATTTCTGTGTACCAACCCTTGACTTGCCTCCTGACCTTGTCTTCAGTCTTCTGATTCCAGTGTTCCTCTGTCTACGTATTACAAACCGGCTTCCTCCTAGACCCTGACTCCGTTTCATCCCAAGGCACCTTCGTCTCCTGTCTGGCTCCGACCTCGGCTCTCCGCTGACCACTCTTTTTCGAACCGTCATCCCTTTATCCTGCTATCTGTTGCGCAACAAGTGTCCCTTCAGCTGTCGCCTGAGACTCCTATTGCTTCTGGGACATTCGAATTTCTGTATTGCTCGACTCCACACCTCAGGCAGACCTCCTCAGCTTGTCCTACTAGTCGAGAGTGTGGAAGGTTGACAGCCTATGACTCCCTGCCTCCTGCCTGACCAACTAGTCGAGGGCGTTGTAGTCGAAACCTTATGACCAATGCCTCCAGGTTTCCCGATTAGTTGAGGGCAGTGGTAGTTGAAAATCAACGACTAGCCTATTTGAGGTCAGCAGCTCCTTGAAGTTCAACAACTTGCTTGTTTGAGGTCGACAGCTCCTCTTCTAGCCCGGTTTGTCGAACATGGTCGACTCCCTTGGAATCTTGCATCTGAATCCTTTGTCTCCTGAGGTCTCTGAAGAAAGACTCGATTAGAGCTCCTGCTGTGAAACCCTTCACCTATAGCTCCTCTCAGACATTGACAAGTTGAAACCTCCTTTCCTTTAAACTCAAGGGGTAGCCCCTGGTTATCTGATCAGGACTTGGAATGAATAGTTCATCAGAGAGATCACTGTATTGAACTCTCATGTACTTGTACATTGTTATTAGTAAATAAATCAAACTGAACTCTCTTCTTTTTTCAGAGCTGGTGCCCAAAACTGTACTGCATATTTGAGATGAGGTCTTACCAACGATTTGTACAATGAAAAAATTATGTTATTCACTCTTGCTTCAATACCCCTTTTTATGCAAGACCGAACTTTGTTTGCTTTTGCTGTGATACAAGTAGATAATTGAAGTCTGGTGTGGTGGGAGTGACTAATTGCTGTGTTTGTTATTTGTGGATTACTGGCTTATATAGCAAGGAGTGAGAGAGCTCTGTAAGTTCATCAGTGACCTGTGCCCTGAAAGACTGAGTATGGATACTTGCTGGAAAAATAGCATAAGAATATTGTGTGTGGTGTAGTGTGGTAAGGGAGAGGTTAAAAACAAATCTCTCTGGGTTTTGTTTTCCCTCTCTTTGCTCTGATACAAGTAAATAATTGAAGTCTGGTGTGGTGGGAGTGACTAATTGTTGTGTTTGTAATTGGTGGATTCCTGGCCTAAATATCAGATACATAGTGAATACTTGAACGTGTGACTCTTGCCTCAGTGTGTAAGTGCGGAAGTGTGGTAAGTGTAGGAATTTAAAACAGGGGAATTCACATAAGTGCAGAAATGTGGTAAGTGTAGGAATTTAAAACAGGGGAATTCAAATACAGGGGATTACACAGGGGAACACATTTATCAGTCTTATTGTGCAGCTATTTTTTGCCTGCCAGCCTGCCCTTTAGCTTGTGGTAACTGGCACAAATGAGTAGTAGCATAATTGTCCATTTAACTCAGTGCTCAAACTGCTGTATGTTTGCACACCTGGAACAACCTCTGTGGCAGATGTGAGCAAGTGGTCTCTCTGGAAGCTCGTATTAGAGATCTGGAGGGGCAGGTTGCAACATTGAGAAAGACGACCAATCTTGAGAGGGGTATGCTGACTGAGTATCACGGTGCTCGTGATTGCTGCAGTTCTCTGTCTATCACCTGCAGGGGGCTCCCATTGGCTGTCTGCTGTCAGCCCGCCTCTGGTTGCCTTTTTAAACTCAGTCTGGGCACCCTTTAGTTGCCCTTTCGTGGTGTCTCTGACAGCATTCACTTTGCCTGTCTGCTGTAGCTATTGGGCCTGTTCCTGAGTTCCTGAGTTTACCTGTTCCTGTGTTCCTGCCTGCTTGTCAGTTCCAGTCCAGTTCCGGTTGCTGTCATTCCGGTTGCCAGCTGACTTGCGGTGCTCATCCCGGTTGAGCCTTGGCCTGCTCCTGCTGTTTCCTGTGTTCAGTTCCTGTGGCGATATTTCTCTCCTGTCGCTCCAGCGACATTCTGTTTGTTGGTCCCAGAGTGCGGACGCTGGTTTACTCCCTGACTTGCAGTCAGGGTCCTGGTGCTGTCCAGTCCTAGCAGCACTTGTTTCAGATGTATACCGACACTAGCCTCTCCTTGGGTGAGACAGCTTGACCGCATACTATATTTACCATCCTACTGTCATTGTCATCTGACAGTCACTGGTCTTAGTGGTGTCTCCCTTCTTGGGCTGCCCTGCCCGGTATTGGTAAGGCCGGTAGAACCTTTCACGTTGCCACCTTTAGGTTGCCTTACCCGGTATTGGCAGGGCCAGTAGAGCCTATCCTCGGGTATCCATTCTGGGCTGCCCTGCCCGGTATTGGTAAGGCCGGTAGAACCTGTTACGTTGCCTCTCCACGGTTGCCTTACCCGGTATTGGCAGGGCCGGTAGAGCCTATTCCTTGTGTATTCCTCAGGCTGCCCTGCCCGGTATTGGTAAGGCCGGTAGAACCAGTACGTTACCATCTTACGGTTGCCTTACACGGTATTGGCAGGGCCGGTAGAGCCTATTTCTCTATTCCTTCAGTATCGCTTGGGTTGCCTTGCCGGTATAATTTGCAAGGCCGGTAGAACCTATCTCAATTGTCAATTGCTTATATATATGTGATGTTTGTATGTGTATGAAAACCCTATGGTATTGCCTTAACTTTTCAATAAAGTTACGTTTTTACCTAAACCTTACGTCTGAGAATCTTAACAAACCGTGACAGTACGAAAGGGCCATGACCTCAGACAATAAGAGTGACGGTAATACACAGAATATCCATTGGAGGATGGATATGCATGAGCAACGTTTGGATCAATTGGCGGTGGCAATCCAAACTATCCTTGAACGCACTGTACTTGCTGACAAGTCTGGCTCTAGCTCGGTGGTCTCGCCAATTCAGACACCGGAAATTGATACAAGGCCCTCAGGGGCCGCAGTCAAAGGGTTAACGGCTTCTGCACCCTTGCCGCTAAGGTATGACGGTGACCCTCATCTCTGCAGAGGGTTCATCAACCAACTCGAAATACTTATGGAATTGACGGCACACGCGTTTCCCAATAACCGTAGTAAGGTTGGGTTCGTGATATCCCTGCTGACTGGTAGAGCATTGGCTTGGGCTAACCCATTGTGGGAAAATGCTAAACCTTGTACTAAGAATTTCAGTGAATTTGTGCAATCCTTTCGGAGAGTGTTTGAGCCTCCTGGTAGAACCACCTCTGGTGCTAAACGTCTTATGGAGATACAACAGGGCAGGTGCACGGTGGGCGACTATGCCATTGAATTCCGCACCTTGGCAGCAGAAGTGGGGTGGAATAACGAGGCGTTGTTGGCAGCCTTTGCCCAAGGCCTGAGTGACCAAATTAAAGATGAAATTACAGCAAAAGATTTGCCTACTGACCTAGATGACTACATTGAGTATGTCATTCTAATTGACTCCAGAATACGTGAGAGACTAACCGCCAAAGATCGTAAAGTACGGCTAAAAAATAACGGGTCTAGTAGCATATTTTGCCCACCTATCCCTCCCTTGGCATCTAAACCTAGTTAACCAGTACAGGAACCAGGTGAACCTATGCAAGTAGGTTTTACTAGGCTAACCAAGGAGGAGAGACTGTATCGCAGAAAGCAAGGGCTGTGTTTGTACTGTGGTAAAAATGGGCATTTGCTAAGATCCTGCCCTGGATGTCCGGGAAACTAACACACCTAGGGTACCTTGGGGGTCAGGCCCTAGGTGGTGTCCAATCGTCCACAGTGATTGGCACACTTAAACCCACCATACAGGTGGTACTATCTTGGGCGCAACGTTCAGTGGAGGTTCTGGCCCTGGATGATTCTGGTGCAGCTTGGTATTTTATGGATAATACCTTTGCTGAATTACATGGGATACCACGTATTGAAAGAGAAACCCCTCTGACTATTGAAGCAATTGATGGTAGACCCCTGGAACCCACTCAAGTTACATTTGAAACCATGCCATTATCCATGACTATTGGGGCTTTCCATAAAGAAGAGCAGCAGTTTCAACTAATTAACTCTCCTCACCATGCCGTAATATTGGGTTTTCCTTGGTTACAGTTGCATAATCCACAATTTGATTGGCAGAAAAGCGAGCTCTCCACTTGGTCTCTGTTCTGTATGGATAAGTGCGTCACCCATCCAGTTAAGGTCTTGTGCACCTCCCCTTCACTACCTGATGTATACCAGCAGTTTAGCGATGTTTTCAGTAAGGGAGAGGCTGGCACCTTACCCCAGCACAGACCATATGATTGTTGCATCGACCTAATGCCTGGAGCGGTGCCCCCCAGGGGACGCACGTACCCATTGTCTTGTGAGGAGAACCAAGCTATGGAAGAATACATTTCTGATGCCCTTAATAGAGGGATCATAAGGAAATCTACCTCTCCGGCTTGGGCCGGGTTCTTTTTCGTTAAGAAAAAAAATGGCAAACTGAGACCATGCATCGACTCCTGGGTTAAATAAACTGATGGCTAAGAATGCTTATCCGATACCACTCATCGCTGAGCTTTTTGATAGACTCAAGGGCTCCTCAATTTTCACCAAATTGGACCTACGGGCTGCATACAATTTGATACGTATCAGAGCCAGTGATGAGTGGAAAACTGCCTTTAACACGAGATCTGGGCATTATGAATATATAGTCATGCCAATTGGTCTATGCAATGCACCTGCAGTAATTAATGACGTTCTTAGAGATATGTTACAGTCATGTGTCGTAGTCTCCCTTGACAATATACTTATTCACTCCAAAGACTTGTCACAACACATCAAGGATGTGTCTGAAGTATTGTTGCGCTTACAAAAAAATAAATTATTCTGTAAATTGGAGAAATGTGAGTTCCACAAAACCAGTGTACCGTTCCTGGGGTTTATAATTGGCAAAGACGGCATTGCCATGGACAAGGAGAAGTTGACAGCAGTCTTGCAGTGGCCTAGGCCTAAGAGTCTGAAAGCTATCCAGCGATTTCTGGGTTTCGCCAATTATTATAGGAAGTTTATTAAGAACTTCACATCCATTGTTAAACCCCTGTCGGACCTCACGCATAAGGGCACTAATCCATCTCTCTGGCCAGCAGCCGCGGAGGAGGCCTTTGAAAGACTGAAAGTGACTTTTGCTAATGCTCCTGTGTTATCCCACCCCAACCCATTACTCCCGTTCACCTTGGAGGTTGACGCCTCAGATATTGGGGTTGGGGCAGTACTTTCCCAATGGCAGGTCAAAGGTGGAACGCTCAGACCCTGTGGGTTCTTTTCTAAAAAGCTCACCGGAGCTCAAAGCCATTATGAGATTGGTGACAGAGAATTATTGGCCATTATCCTTGCTCTTAAGGAATGGCGCCACTTGCTCAAAGGCACAAAAAATCCCGTTTTAATCCTGACGGATCATAAAAATCTAACTTATCTCTCTGAGGCCAAGAGATTGTCCTCTCGCCAGGCCAGATGGGCATTATTCCTGTCCCAATTCAATTTCATTGTATCATATTTGCCGGGATCTAAGAATGTTAGGGCTGATGCTCTGTCAAGACAATTTGAGGCAGAAATTGACAGAGAAGAGGCTCCAGCACCTATCATTCAATCTGGTCGAATATTGGCCACCATACGCACTAGTATCACTTCCCCACTAGGGGATGAAATTCTGGCCTCCCAGGCCTCCGCTCCCCAGGAAACCCCAGTGGGCAAGTGTTTTGTCGCTGAACCATTACGTACTCGATTACATGAAACCTACCATTCCTCTAAGGCTGCGGGACATATTGGTAGAGACCAATTGTTATGGTCCCTCTCCCAGTTATTCTGGTGGCCTTCTATGAGATCAGATTGTGCCGATTTTACTAATGCCTGTGCCACCTGTGCTCGTGCTAAAACCCCAAGACATCTCCCAGTGGGCTTGCTTCAGCCGGTGCCTAATGGTGAACGCCCCTGGTCTCATGTTTCCATCGATTTTATGGGAGAATTGCCCAGGTCTAGAGGGTATTCCTTCATATTGATGGTGGTAGACAGGTTTTCTAAAATGGCTCACTTCGTGCCTCTCCGTGGCCTTCCCTCGGCTAAAGAATTGGCAATAGTGTTTGCTAAAGAGGTGTTTCGGTTGCATGGAGTACCCAGGGTACTGGTGTCCGACAGGGGGAGCCAGTTTGTGTCCAGGTTCTGGAGGGCATTTTGCGAACAGATGGGCATACAGCTATCCTTCTCCTCTGCATATCATCCCCAGACTAATGGGGCCGCTGAACGTGCCAGTCAGGGTTTGGAACAGTTTCTGCGCTGTTTCATGACTGACCATCATGACAATTGGGCCGACTTGTTGCCTTGGGCGGAGTTCGCCCGGAACTGTGCAGTCAATTCTTCTTCCGGGAGCTCTCCCTTTCTGATTAATTATGGTTTCCAACCCTGTCTGCTCCCAGATTCCTTTCAGACACAACAGATTCCAGCTCGGGATGAGCATATCGAGCAACTCCGTTCCACATGGGCACAAGTTCAGAGGGCACTTGGCCAGTCATTTCAGCGCCATCAGCGCTATGCTAATCGCAGAAGGCTTCCAGCGGTTTCCTTCCAAGTTGGGGATAGAGTATGGCTTTCTTCCGAGAATCTTAAGCTCCAAGTCCCATCTAATAAGTTGGCACCTCGGTTTATTGGTCCTTATAGAATCATTCGCAAAATTAATCCTGTTTCCTATGCCTTGGACATACCTGCATCCATGCGCATTCATAATGTATTCCATGTGTCTCTCCTTAAGCCTCTTGTATGCAACCGTTACACTACTACACCCGTGATGCCAGGGCCTGTTGAGGTCAAGGGTCAGGAGGAGTACGAGGTGCAGAGTATCATTGACTCCCGTAGGCTTAGAGGAAAGGTACAGTACTTGGTGCATTGGAAAGGTTATGGTCCTGAGGATCGATCCTGGGTGGATAGTAAGGACCTTCATTCACCCAGGCTACTGCGGATTTTTCATGCCAAGTACCCTCAGAAACCCAGACCCTATTCTAGGAGAGGGGGTCTTTGAAAGGGGGGTGCTATCACGGTGCCCATGATTGCTGCAGTTCTCTGTCTATCACTTGCAGGGGGCTCCCATTGGCTGTCTGCAGTCAGCCCGCCTCTGGTTGCCTTTTTAAACTCAGTCTGGGCACCCTTTAGTTGCCCTTTCATGGTGTCTCTGACAGCATTCACTTTGCCTGTCTGCTGTAGCTATTGGGCCTGTTCCTGAGTTCCTGAGTTCCTGAGTTTAGCTGTTCCTGTGTTCCTGCCTGCTTGTCATTTCCAGTCCGCTTCCGGTTGCTGTTGTTCCGGTTGCCAGCCGACTTGCGGTGCTCGTCCCGGTTGAGCCTTGGCCTGCTCCTGCTGTTTCCTGTGTTCAGTTCCTGTGGCGATATTTCTCTCCTGTCGCTCCAGCGACATTCTGTTTGTTGGTCCCAGAGTGCGGATGCTGGTTTACTCCTGGTGCTGTCCAGTCCTAGCAGCACTTGTTTCAGATGTATACCGACACTAGCCTCTCCTTGGGTGAGACAGCTTGACCGCATACTATATTTACCATCCTACTGTCATTGTCATCTGACAGTCACTGGTCTTAGTGGTGTCTCCCTTCTTGGGCTGCCCTGCCCGGTATTGGTAAGGCCGGTAGAACCTGTTACGTTGCCTCTCCACGGTTGCCTTACCCGGTATTGGCAGGGCCGGTAGAGCCTATTCCTTGTGTATTCCTCAGGCTGCCCTGTCCGGTATTGGTAAGGCCGGTAGAACCAGTATGTTACCATCTTACGGTTGCCTTACACGGTATTGGCAGGGCCGGTAGAGCCTACTTCTCTATTCCTTCAGTATCGCTTGGGTTGCCTTGCCGGTATTATTTGCAAGGCCGGTAGAACCTTGTCAATTGCTTATATATATGTGATGTTTGTATGTGTATGAAAACCCTATGGGATTGCCTTAACTTTTCAATAAAGTTTTTACCTAAACCTTACGTCTGAGAGTCTTAACAAACCGTGACACTGAGCAGCAGGAAGCAGTGGTAGGTAGTTCTGGGGGTGGAGACTGTACAAAGAAAGAGCAGGTAGCCAGATGGGTTACAGTTAGACATAGCAAGGGGGGTGGACAGAGAAATAGGGAGGACACTCCTGTGTTTACTAATCCTAACAGTTTTGCTACATTGAGTAATAATGTTGGGGATGCTGACACAGGAATGTCTTTGCTGGAGAGGTCTGTTCTCTCAAACAGCCGAGTGAACAGCCCCTCTAGCACAGGTGGGATCCAGGACTCAGGCAGACCTAGACAGATGGTGGTGGCAGGGGATTCTATTATTAGGAAGACAGACAGGGTAATCTGTGGCCAAGATCACCACAATCGTACAGTTTGCTGTCTACCGGGAGCTCGGGTTCGACATGTGGCTGATCGGGTTGATAGATTGTTGGGAGGGGCTGGGCATGACCCGGCTGTCATGGTACATGTTGGTACTAATGACAAAGTCAGTGGAAAATGGAGGTCCGTTAAGAAGGATTTCAGGGACCTAGGATATAAGCTTAAGCAGAGGACCTCTAAGGTAGTATTTTCTGAAATTCTACCTGTGCCACGCGCTACATTAGAAAGGCAACGCGAGATTAGGGAGTTAAATGCGTGGATAAAGACTTGGTGTAAGCAGGAGGGGTTTGGGTTCCTAGAGCACTGGGCAGTCTTTTCTCTTGGGCGCAATCTTTATAGTAGTGATGGATTGCACCTTAGTGGAAGGGGGGCCATGGTGCTGGGTGATAGGATGGTTAGAGGGCTGGAGGAGACTTTAAACTAGAAAGAGGGGAAGGGAGCTGAAACACAGGCTGGGGAAGATAGTATAATTGAGGGAATGGGATTAGAGAAGGGTCATGGGGGTGGAGAGGGGGAATGGGCTAGTTCATCTAATAGGGAGTTGCCATTGTTACAGCCTGATAAAAGACAAATACATCTGAAAAAGAACAAAATCTTTAAGAATGGCAAAAAGATAAAATGTATGCATGCAAATGCTCGCAGTCTGGCTGGTAAGATGGGGGAACTAGAAATGATTGCAGTACATGAGCAGTATGATCTGATTGGAGTGTCTGAAACCTGGTTAGATGATACGTATGACTTGGCAGTCAATCTAGAGGGTTATTCACTTTTTAGGAGGGACAGGGTTAATAAAAGGGGAGGAAGGGTATGCCTATATGTAAAGCGGACCTTAAAACTTAGTTTAAGGGAAGATATAAATGAAGGGTCCAATGAAAAGGTAGAGAGAGGCCTTGTGGGTTGAAATACACACTGGGGGCGCACATAATAAAAAGATATTGGTGGGAATTTGCTACAAGCCACCTAATGTTGGGGAGTTGGAGGGAGCCCAACTTTTACTGCAAATGGAAAAGGCTGCTAGGTCAGCAAAGGTAATTATAATGGGAGATTTCAACTACCCTGAAATTGACTGGAGCAATATGACTTCAGGCACAACAAAGGGATATATTTTTCTAAGTATGATAAATGATAATTTTATGTCCCCACTAGTAGAGGAGCCAACTAGAAAAGAGGCCTTGCTTGACCTAGTGCTCTCAAACGATTCTGACATGGTAAACAATGTGCAGGTAAGGGAACATTTGGGCAGCAGTGACCACAATATTGTATCCTTTGAAGTTTGTTTTGAGAAACCCAGTAGCAAGAGTTTAACCAAAACATTCAATTTCTAAAAGGCTAATTTTACAAAGTTAAAATATATATGAATAATATATGAGTATTATAAAAAAATTCTCCTCGCCCAGTACCCAGGCACTTATTTGCAACCGGTTATCCTTTTATTATCACTGTTAAGTATACACTATTAACCCTCCTTGGAAGTGAAATGTTTAGTCTTGTCTTCGTTCCTGATTGTTGACATGTTGTATTCTTGGTTAATCGAATGTGTATATAGATACACAGACCATCCCTCTACTCTACTGTACATATTTAATTGGAAGGTGTGCCTCGACCCATTCTACCTTCTGGGAAGAGTATTCTTTTGCCTTTCTCATTCTTTTTCGCCTTCTTCTACTTTTCCCACTAAGTTCTACTAGTCTTAGAGGGGATATGATAACACTATATAAATATGTTCAGGGCCCATACAAAGGGCTCTCCAAAGACCTGTTCATTAACAGAACAGTACATAGGACAAGGGGCCACCCGCTTAGACTTGAGGAAAGGAGATTTAATCTACAACAGCGGAAGGGTTTCTTTACTGTAAGGACAATAAAGGTATGGAATTCACTGCCTGAGGAGGTGGTGCTATCGAATACATTAGACGCCTTTAAAAAGGGCCTGGATACTTATTTAAAAGAGCATAACATAGAGGGCTATGTACGTTAGTATTAGGATTAATATTTTACTTAGGGCTTGTTGATCCAGGGAGAAATCTGATTGCCATTTGGAATCAGGAGGGAATCCCCCCCCCATTCGGGGCAGAATTTGAAATTGCTGTATTGAAGGTGTTTTTTTGCCTTCTTTTGGATCAACAATGGTAAACAGGAATAGGAAAAGGGTTGAACTAGATGGACGCAAGTCTTTTTTCAACCTAAATTACTATGTTACTATGTTACTATGTAGTCTATTTCCCCTTCTCTTCCTCACCTCCTTCCCTGCTATTCACACGGATCTGGGGACCTTCGCAATACACTGACCCTTAACCCCAGAGTTACTTATGGTCACCTCTCCTCATGCCATCAAGGACAGAGTCAGATTCTATTCCACACTCATAATGGACCCTAAACTGAATAAACTTTTACATGTCATAGCTCAAAATGTGAAAAGTCTCAATACTCCGCAGAAAAGTTTGTTGGTCTTATGAGACATGTATCTCATGGGGGGAGATGTGGTCATGTTACAAGAGACACATTTTAAACAAAATATAGAACCGTGTCTTACTAACAGATCATACTCTAAAGCTTTTTTTAGTTCAGCCTTGGCCAAGAGAGGTGGTGTGGCTATTTTCTTACACAAAAGAGTCCCTTATGTGCATTTTAAATCAACTTTTTTTCAATTAAACATATTCCTTCATCTCATTGTTCATATGTTTACTCAGTATTCTGTATTAACTACAATGGTTAGAAGCTTTCTCCTTTTCTTTTTTGTTTTACATAATTGAATACACCTGAGGGGACTTTGGGAATCAGATGGCAGCAAGGTCGCTTGTTTGAGTTGTAAAGGCACGAATACTTGTTCACCCAAACCAATCATCATGCACAGATTAATCTATTCTAATCATTTTAGGAACCCCATCATTCTTCATCCTTCATCACCATTTACTTAATTTCATTTCATATTCATCACAAACCATCAAAGGACTATAACCATCCATCATTTCTTCACTTCATGAATGTGAAACAAATTAGGTGAACTGTATGCATCATTCCATTAGCATATTTCATCCTCTAGGATATTATCCATATTGACTTTATCTGATTGTGGTTTATTTAACATCAAGTGGTGTTCCACCATATTGGGTACCAGTTTGGATGTTCAGGACTTTACTGTTTCATTGCATCTATAGTACCATTTTGTTCATGTGTGTTATTGACTAGTGGGCACCAGCCATTTCTGTGTGTTTTTTTTTTACAACTAGAGGTGGACTAGCGCTCACCATTTATTGGGTAATCCAATTTATTCACAATCACAAATTTGGTACTTGAAAATCACATACATTCAACTTCACAGTATTCATCCCCTGTATATTATAGTTCTACACTTGTAAAAAATTATACACAGAGTTCTTTCCAAGTAAGTATAAAATTAAGTCAATATGCATCACCATAAATATGGATAATAATTTCCCAAGATTATACCGTAAGATGTAGTTGATGTGACCTTTTCTTGCAATGTGATAAAAAAACTCCCTTGTTTAAGTCACTCAGTTCAAAGTTTCAAAGAATTCAAAGTTTTTTTCCCCTGAGTCTTGAAATGATCTTATTTAAGATGTAGTTTTTTTGTAGTTTTCAGAAGTATTAGCTTGCTGCTGTATGGACCTGGGGATGGCTCAGGCTTGGTATATGCAAAAAAGAAGAAACAAAATAGACAGCGCACCAGGACTTCTAAGTGTAGATTGTATATTACACTGAATAATAATCCCAACACCCTAGTAGATCATGAAAACAACCAATATAAAATTGATAATGGTATAATGTATATAGTAATCCTAAATAGCTATGGATTAGAAAACAATGACAGAAATATTTTGTGAAAGCAAGGGTGGACAAGGTGCAAAAAGCTACATATTCTCCTAATTACTTGACAGTGACTAGATGTGCTGGAAAAACAGGTACAGGGTAGATGTGAGTTGAACTGGTGACCGAGACTTAAGGACAGAGTAGGGGAGTTCTTTGGTGCTGGCTCAATATCAAAGACCTAATTGCACTATAAATTGGGTTGATGTATTATGTGTATGATACACTTTGTTGCAATCTTGTAATAATCGTGATGTATACGCATATACAAATGGGAGTAATCATATGTGCTTAGATTCTTTCTGTATAGCCTTGTATATAGGTATTTTGTCCTTCACCGGACCCCTCCTTGATCTCTCTCCTTTTTCAGCAGAGTTCTCTTGTTGCCGGTCTCATCCCTCTCCAGAAACGCTTGCTCTCTTGCTGCTATTCCTCCACTCTATCCCTCACCTCCAGCTTTTGTATTCCTGTGTCTCCTTGACCTTATTTACGATTTATGCACAAGTTGTAGATTAATTTTGCGTATCAGGAGAGGGACGAAACTGGCAACAAGAGAACTCTGCTGAAAAAGGAGAAGAACCAGAAGGGGTCCGGTGAAGGACAAAAGATCTATATACAAGACTATTCTGAAAAAATCAGTCCTGTAAGCGCATAATATTACTACCATTCTTATATGCGTATACTTCACGATTATTACAAGATTGCAACAAGGTGTATCATACACATAATATATAGTGTTGAGCGAGCATGCTCGGCCGATGCTCGGATCGGCTCGAGCATCGCTCTGCTCGGCACATGGCGGTACTCGTACGAGTACCGCATGTGCTCGCCCGCCATGTTCGGGTCTCCTCCCCGCACGTTTTGCGGCTGCTGCGCAGCCAATAAACGTGCAGGGAGGCTCTGACATCAGTGTAATACCAGCAGCCATGTTGGCTGCTGGCATTACACTGATTGGCTGGCCAGAACCCGTGGTCGGGTGCTGTATAGCACCTGACCAGCGAGTTCGGCTCAGTCTTAGCCAGGGAGAGCTGAGGATAGGAAGGGAAAGTCAGTGTAGGGAGGAAAAAAAGCAAAATTGTGAAAAAAAAGAACCAAAAGTCCTTTTTAGGACTACTGTGTGTGGGGGCAGCAGGTTATTTTGTGTGTGTGTGTGGGGGGGGGGAATATATTCTGTTTAGTGTGCAAAGTTGCAGATTAGAGCACATTCTGTTTAGTGTGCACAGTTGCAGATTAGAGCACATTCTGTTTAGTGTGCAAAGTTGCAGATTAGAGCACATTCTGTTTAGTGTGCAAAGTTGCAGATTAGAGCACATTCTGTTAAGTTTTCAAACTAAAATATCAAAGTCACATATTCCATTCAGTGTGCGTCGCCGCAGTTTAGCAGCACATTCTGTGTACTGTGCAGAGTTGCAGAATAGGAAGAAATACTGTTAAGTCTTCAAACTAAAATATCAAAGTCACATATTCCATTCAGTGTGCGTCGCCGCAGTTTAGCAGCACATTCTGTGTACTGTGCAGAGTTACAGAATAGGAAGAAATACTGTTAAGTCTTCAAACTAAAATATCAAAGTCACATATTCCATTCAGTGTGCGTCGCCGCAGTTTAGCAGCACATTCTGTGTACTGTGCAGAGTTGCAGAATAGGAAGAAATACTGTTAAGTCTTCAAACTAAAATATCAAAGTCACATATTCCATTCAGTGTGCGTCGCCGCAGTTTAGCAGCACATTCTGTGTACTGTGCAGAGTTGCAGAATAGGAAGAAATACTGTTAAGTCTTCAAACTCAAATATCAAAGTCACATATTCCATTCAGTGTGTGTCACCGCAGTTTAGCAGCCTATTCTGTGTACTCTGCACAGTTGCAGAATAGGAAGAAATACTGTTAAGTTTTCAAACTCAAATATTAAAGTCACATATTCCATTCAGTGTGTGTCACCGCAGTTTAGCAGCCTATTCTGTGTACTCTGCACAGTTGCAGAATAGGAAGAAATACTGTTAAGTTTTCAAACTCAAATATTAAAGTCACATATTCCATTCAGTGTGTGTCACCGCAGTTTAGCAGCCTATTCTGTGTACTCTGCACAGTTGCAGAATAGGAAGAAATACTGTTAAGTTTTCAAACTCAAATATTAAAGTCACATATTCCATTCAGTGTGTGTCACCGCCGTTTAGCAGCCTATTCTGTGTACTCTGCACAGTTGCAGAATAGGAAGAAATACTGTTAAGTTTTCAAACTCAAATATTAAAGTCACATATTCCATTCAGTGTGTGTCACCGCCGTTTAGCAGCCTATTCTGTGTACTCTGCACAGTTGCAGAATAGGAAGAAATACTGTTAAGTTTTCAAACTCAAATATTAAAGTCACATATTCCATTCAGTGTGTGTCACCGCCGTTTAGCAGCCTATTCTGTGTACTCTGCACAGTTGCAGAATAGGAAGAAATACTGTTAAGTTTTCAAACTCAAATATTAAAGTCACATATTCCATTCAGTGTGTGTCACCGCCGTTTAGCAGCCTATTCTGTGTACTCTGCACAGTTGCAGAATAGGAAGAAATACTGTTAAGTTTTCAAACTCAAATATTAAAGTCACATATTCCATTCAGTGTGTGTCACCGCCGTTTAGCAGCCTATTCTGTGTACTCTGCACAGTTGCAGAATAGGAAGAAATACTGTTAAGTTTTCAAACTCAAATATTAAAGTCACATATTCCATTCAGTGTGTGTCACCGCCGTTTAGCAGCCTATTCTGTGTACTCTGCACAGTTGCAGAATAGGAAGAAATACTGTTAAGTTTTCAAACTCAAATATTAAAGTCACATATTCCATTCAGTGTGTGTCACCGCCGTTTAGCAGCCTATTCTGTGTACTCTGCACAGTTGCAGAATAGGAAGAAATACTGTTAAGTTTTCAAACTCAAATATTAAAGTCACATATTCCATTCAGTGTGTGTCACCGCCGTTTAGCAGCCTATTCTGTGTACTCTGCACAGTTGCAGAATAGGAAGAAATACTGTTAAGTTTTCAAACTCAAATATTAAAGTCACATATTCCATTCAGTGTGTGTCACCGCCGTTTAGCAGCCTATTCTGTGTACTCTGCACAGTTGCAGAATAGGAAGAAATACTGTTAAGTTTTCAAACTCAAATATTAAAGTCACATATTCCGTGTAAGATGAAGAAGGCGGGTAAAAAGGGACGGGGAAGTGGACGTGATCCTGATAGTTCAGGGCGCGGGTCAGGACGCGGAGAAACTGTGCCTGGTGCCAGAGCACAAGAAAGAAAGACATCCACCATACCTAGCTTCATGTCTCATTTCACAGGGCGTCGCAGGACATCACTCTCGAGGTCCGACCACTGCGAACAGGTGGTCGGTTGGATGTCAGCTGATACTGCTTCCAGTCGGTTAAGCACCACCCTGTCTTCCACCAAGTCCACTCTCAGTAGCCAAGAGTCTGGTCAACATAATCCTCACTCTGATCATCCTTCCTCCCACCATACACGGTCTGGTCAAAGAAGTGATCCCACACTGGGATATAGTGAGGAGCTCGTCTCATCACCAATCCTTCATTTGACCCTCTCTCCAAGCACGCTTGCAGAGGAACATGACATCTTGTGCCCTGATTCACAACCTCTAGAGGGTACCCAATCACAAGAAGATGACAGATGTGAACGGCATTTAAGGTCAAAGGAAGTAGTGGATGATGATGATGATGATGAGACACAGTTGCCATTAAATCAACCACTATTTCCGTCTCAAGACCTTGTTGAGGAGAATGTTATACAGTTGTCAATGACTGAGTATGTGGTGGGATCAAGACATGAGGAGGATGATCAGAGTGAGGAAGTGGAGGAGGACTTGGTGGACGATGAGGTGACTGACCCCACCTGGGAAGGTGTAGAGCCGAGCGATGACAGCAGTCCTGAGGGTGAGCCATCTGCAGCACCGCAACAGGCTGGAAGAGGCAGTGGTGTGGCTACAGAAAGAAGGCGGACCGCACCAAACCGGCCCGCAAATGTTCCACGGAGCACCCCCTTGCGTAAATCTACCTTGCCAAAGGGTAGGTGTTCCGCGGTATGGCGTTTTTTTAAGGAAAGTGCGGACGATAAAAGAATTGTAGTTTGCAACCTGTGCCACACCAGAATGAGCCGAGGCATGAACACTAGAAACCTCACCACCACCAGCATGATCCGACACATGGCATCCAAGCACCGTAATAAGTGGGAGGAACGCCTGGATCGCCCATCTGTGTCTGCAGGCCACACCACTGCCTCCTCTTCCCCTGTTTTCAGTGCCGGCCAATCGCCTGTCGAAGGCGCAGGCCCGCATACCTCCCGCCCTGCACCTGTACCATCTGAAGCACCATCAGCGACCACATCCACTTCCCTGTCCCAGCACAGCGTCCAAATGTCGTTACCCCAGGCATTTGAGCGCAAGAGAAAATACCCAGCCACCCACCCACAGGCCATAGCACTAACCTCACACCTTTCCAAATTACTGGCCATCGAAATGCTGCCATTTAGGCTTGTGGACACTGAGTCCTTCCGCAGCCTGATGGCAGCAGCTGTCCCTCGATACGCGGTCCCCAGCCGCCACTACTTTTCCCGGTGTGCCATCCCCGCATTACACCACCATGTGTCCCGTAACATCACCCGTGCCCTGACCAACGCAGTTACTGGGAAGGTCCACTTAACGACTGACACATGGACAAGTGCTTGTGGCCAGGGACGCTACATTTCCCTGACGGCACACTGGGTGAATGTCGTGGAGGCTGGGAGCGACTCGGACCCTGGGATGGCACGGGTGCTACCCACGCCGAGGATTGCGGGCCCTACCTCCATCAGGGTTTCCGCCAGCACCTACGTTATTGGCTCCTCCTCCTCCGTTTCCACCTCCGAATTCTCTACACGCAGCGCCACTCCCCCATCAGCCAGTAGCTGGAAGCAGTGTAGCACTGCAGTGGGGAAGCGTCAACAGGCCGTGCTGAAGCTGATCTGCCTTGGGGACAAACAGCACACGGCCTCAGAGCTGTTGCAGGGGATTAGTCACCAGACCGAGCAGTGGCTCTCGCCACTCAACCTGCAACCAGGCATGGTTGTGTGTGATAATGGGCGTAACTTGGTGGCGGCTTTGGAGCTCGGCAAGCTCACACACGTACCATGCCTAGCGCATGTATTTAATTTAGTGGTTCAGCGATTTCTAAAAACCTACCCCAATGTGCATGATCTCTTGACCAAGGTGCGCCGCGTGTGTGCACATTTCCGTAAGTCATCTACAGCTTCGGCCGGCCTGTTGAAGCTGCAGCAGCGCTTACAATTGCCAGCTCACCGGCTGCTGTGTGACGTGAGCACGCGCTGGAACTCCACCTTCCACATGTTGGCCCGGCTTTGTGAGCAGCAGAGGGCAGTAGTGGAGTACCAGCTGTTACACGGTCGTCGCCTCTCCGTTCAACTTCCTGTAATCAGAAGTGAGGAGTGGGAATGGATGTCAGACCTCTGCGAGGTTTTACGCAATTTTGAGGAATCGACACAGATGGTGAGCGGCGATAACGCTATTATCAGTGTAACCATCCCACTTCTGTGTCTACTGAAACGCTCGCTGCTCACAATTAAAACAGACGCTTTGCATGTGGAAGAGGTGGAAATGGGGGAGGAAGAGCTTACACAAGGTGATAGCCAGAGCACCCTCACTTCGTCTTCTCAGCGACAATTGGAGGAGGCGGAGGAGGAGGAGGAGGAGGAGGAGGAAGACACGGTTGCCTCCGCTACAGAGGGTAGCCATGGAACTTTAGTTCCATCTCTTCAGCGTGGGTGGGCAGAAGAGGAGGAAGAGGATGAGGATATTGAGAGTCATCCTCCTGGTGAGGACAGCGAAATCTTGACTGTTGGTACTCTGGCACACATGGCTGACTTTATGTTAGGCTGCCTTTCCCGTGACCCACGCGTTGTACGCATTTTAGACAACACGGATTACTGGGTGTTCACCCTTCTGGACCCCCGCTACAAAGAGAATTTCTCATCTCTCATTCCTCCGGTGGAGAGGACAAGCAAAATGGTGCAATACCAGAAGGTTCTTGTTGAAAAATTGCTCCAAAATTTTCCATCTGACAACGCTGGCGGCAGAGTACGTGCTACCTTGGCCAACCGAGAAGGGGAGAAAAGGGGAGCACACAGCAGTTCCGAGAAAGGCAGGACAACACTCTCCAAGGCGTGGGACACCTTCATGACACCCCGCCAGCACCCTCACCCTGATGCGCAGCCTAGTGTCACAAGGAGGGAAAAGTTTTGGAAGATGGTGAAGGAGTACGTAGCAGACCGTGTCAGCGTCCTCAATGATCCCTCTGTGCCTTACAACTACTGGGTGTCCAAGCTGGACACGTGGTATGAACTGGCACTCTACGCCTTGGAGGTGCTGGCCTGCCCTGCCGCCAGCGTTCTGTCTGAGCGGGTATTTAGTGCTGCTGGTGGCATCATAACAGATAAGCGTATCCGCCTTTCCACCGACAATGCTGATAGGTTGACACTTATAAAAATGAACAAGGCCTGGATTTCCCCTGACTTCTCCACTCCACTGGAGGAAAGCCCCGGGGGAACATAAACTCACTTTACATATATTATTTACAATGATGGGAATACTCTGTATTCCCATTCACCCCTTCCACCCAAAAAACAGGTATATGGTTGACTCTTAATCTTCTCATCCTCCTCCTCCTCTTCCATATGCCCTGTGCTATAATTTTTATATAGGGCCAGCTCACCAGCGGGCCCTGTGATATAATTTTTATATAGGGCCAGCTCACCAGCGGGCCCTGTTTGACAATTTTTATATAGGTCAGCTCACCAGCGGGCCTTCTCATATAATGTTTTATTGGGTCAGCTCTCTAGCGGGCCCTCTCATATAATGTTTTATAGCGTCAGCTCACTAGGGGGCCTTCGCATATAATGTTTTATAGCGTCAGCTCACTAGCGGGCCTTCGCATATAATGTTTTATAGCGTCAGCTCACTAGCGGGCCTTCGCATATAATGTTTTATAGCGTCAGCTCACTAGCGGGCCTTCGCATATAATGTTTAGGATGGTCAGCTCTGCAGCAGACCCTCACCCATAATGTTTTAGATGGTCAGCTCAGCGCACGTTTCCCTCTTAATCATGGCCTCAGTTCAATAAAATCAAGGAAATTTTTGGGATAATTTGCCTCTGCGCACGTTTCCCTCTTAATCATGGCCTCACTTCAGAAAATCAAGGAAATTTTTGGGAGAATTTGCCTCTGCGCACGTTTCCCTCTTAATCATGGCCTCACTTCAGAAAATCAAGGAAATTTTTCGGATAATTTGCCTCTGCGCACGTTTCCCTCTTAATCATGGCCTCACTTCAGAAAATCAAGGAAATTTTTGGGATAATTTGCCTCTGCGCACGTTTCCCTCTTAATCATGGCCTCACTTCAGAAAATCAAGGACATTTTTGGGATAATTTGCAGATGATATACAAGTAAATATACAGCAAATATTGTTTGGTAACAATTTTTCGCCTAAAGTCGTTTTTATTTTCCTTTTTGTGTGTTTTATGGTCAGTCTGTAAAAATGGCGTACTACGGGCGAAAGATCGTTCCCAGCAGCGATGTTGGAGTCCAAGATGCATCCAGACATCCTCCCTATGCTGTCCCTGAACCATTTCTGTGGTGTTTCCATCCTTTTCTGCCCTTTTCCTATGGACCAGGCACCCTCCCCTCATCAGAGCAGGGGGTGCCTGGTGTAATGCTCGAGTCCTCCCATTGACTTCAATGGGGCTCGGGTGCTCGGCCGAGCACTCGAGCCTCAGGGGGTGCTCGGTCAGAGCACCCGAACACCCGAGCATTGGGGTGCTCGCTCATCACTAATAATATACTAACCGAATTATAGTGCAATTAGGTCTCTGATATTGAGCCAGCACCACAAAACTCCAGCACTCACTCCTTAAAGGGATAGCAATACTTAAAATGTAAAAAAAAATATGTTGTAGGGTTTATCCCCCTAAGTAAAACAAGAGTACTCCCACTGCTGAAAGGTGTTTTATTCAAAAGTTATTAATTTTCAAAGTTGAATTTTTTTAGGTGCAATTTCACAGTGACCTGAAATTGTACAGTGGCGCTGTTGCTACACCATCCTATGGAGATTTATGGTCCCGGGACCAAAGCTGTCCATGGGATCATGTAGCAACAGCGCCACTGTACAATTTCAGGCCACTGTGGTATTGCACCTAAAAAATTCAACTTTGAAAATGAATAGCTTTTGAACGAAACACCTTTCAGCAGTGGCAGTACTCTTGTTTTACTCAGGAAGATAAAAACATTTTTTTTTTTACATTTTAAGTATTACTATCTCTTTAAGTCCCGGTCGCCAGTTCAACCCACACCTACCCTCTACCTGTTCTTCCAGCACATCTAATCACTGTCAAGTAATTAGGAGAATATGTAGCTTTTTGTGCCCTGTCCAGCCTTGCTTTCACAAAATATTTTGGTCACTGTTTTCTAATCCATAGCTATTTAGGATTACCATATACATTATAGCACTATCAATTTTATATTGGTTGTTGTTATGGTTTTTACAACACTCAGACCAGGGTTAAAAATAAAACACAGTTTTATTGAGGTAAAAATAAGGAACAGTGCCCCTGGAGGCCAGAATAGGTAATAGCAGTAAGGCAAGTAATGGATAAAATACAGGCCCAATATAGCAGGAGCAGGTAGCATACAGCAGAATCAAAAGATAAAGGATCAATGCCCAGTACAAGTATTCAGTCTCTGTTGTGGTGATTAAGCCAATGGCCGGTGCTATAAAACAGTCCCAATAGTAGTGAAGTAAGCAAGCTTAAGCAGTGCGACTGAACTGAATCCCAACCAGATAGCTGCATCGCAATGCCCAATAGTATAGCAAGGACCGACTGGAGCTGGAGCCAACACCCCCACTTAGGTGCGATAACGTAGGAGAAACACTGCCAGAGCCAATGGAGCCAGAGCCAGGAGCACCCCTATGTGCGGTAACGGAGGAGACACTGCATATGCATATGGGACCAGAGCCAAGAGCACCCTTTAGGTGCGGTAACGGAGGAGACACTGCACAAGCCAATATACCGTGAGCCAAATGCACTTCCTAGTGTGATCTGATGGAACAACACTGTGAGCAATAGGAGACCAGAGCCAAGGAACCCTTCCGGTGCCGGAACGGAGCAACACACTGCAAGAGCTAACAGAATGCCAATAGCACCACGCGGTGCGACAACTCTTAGGGAACGGTAATGGAGGCAACAAGCTCAACAAGTGTTAAACGGCTCAGGATCGAAGGCAGCAAGCTCGGCAAGTGTATACAGACAAGCTAGGTAACGGAGGCAACAAGCACAGCAAGTGTTCTCTGACAGACTCGGTAATAGAGGTAACAGCTCGGCAAGTACTCTGACGGGCTCAGTAATGGAGGCAACAGACAGGCTCAATAACGGAGGCCACAGTAAACAAAGGAGGCGTGATCAGTCAGTGCAACACTGCAAGCAAGTACAGAATGTCGCCAGGAAAGAGCTCAAAGTTCGCAGGAACACTGGAAGCAACACAGAGCAGTAACGTCAGCCAAAGCCGGGTCAATCACGGAGCAGGAACGTCAGCCAGAGCCGGGTCAATCACGGAGCAGGAAAGTCAGCCAGAACCGGGTCAATCATGGAGCAGGAACAGCAGAGTAGTCAGACGAGCCGAGTCTGTACACAGGAATGCAGGAACACAGCAACAAAGGCGCAGGAACAGGAACACCACGAAAGGGCACCTGATAGATGCCATAGGCCCAGTATATAAAGGGACGCCCTGGGCGGGCCAATCAAGCTCCGCCAATTGAAGAGCACCACAACAGAGAGTGACAAGGAATCACGGGAACCGTGATAGTACCCCCCTCTCCAAGACCCCCTCCCCTGGCCGAAGGTCTGGGTTTCTGAGGATATTTAGAGTGAAAATTGCGCAGTAATCTTGGAGCATGAAGGTCTCTCTGGTCGACCCAAGAACGCTCTTCAGGCCAGTGGACCAAATACTGCAATTTACCTCTAAACCTCCTAGAATCAATAATGCTCTGTACTTCGTACTCCTCTTGGCCCTGAACATCCACCGGCCCGGGAACCACCAGAGTGGTAGTATAGCGGTTGCATAACAAGGGCTTCAATAGTGACACATGGAACACATTGTAAATGCGCATAGATGCCAGGAGTTCCAGTGTGTAAGCCACGGGGTTAACCTTGCGGATAACTGAACGGACCAATGAACTGGGGAGCCAATTTGTTGGATGGCACTTGCAGATTGAGATTTCTGGAGGAGAGCCATATCCTATCCCCAACCTGGAAGGAGACTGCTGGCAGCCTTCTACGATTGGCATGCCGCTGATGTCGCTGGAAGGACTGGCTGAGGGACCTCTGCATCTGTGCCCAAGTGGAGCGGAGCTGCTCAATATGCTCGTCCAGAGCTGGAATCTGCTGTGACTGAAATGAGTCTGGGAGCAAACACGACTGGAACCCATAATTGATGAGAAATGGGGAGCTCCCAGATGATGAATTAACTGCACAGTTCCTAGCAAACTCTGCCCACGGCAACAGGTCGGCCCAATTGTCATGATGGTCAGTCACAAAGCAGCGCAGAAACTGCTCCAGTCCCTGATTTGCACGCTCAGCGGCCCCGTTGGTCTGGGGATGGTAGGCAGAGGACAAGGACAGTTGTATGCCCATTTGGCTACAGAATGCACTCCAGAATCTCGACACGAACTGACTCCCTCGGTCCGACACTATCACTCTGGGAACCCCATGCAAGCGGAACACCTCTCTGGCAAAAACTACTGCCAGCTCCTGGGCTGAAGGAAGACCAGAGAGGGGCATGAAGTGAGCCATCTTCGAGAACCTGTCTACCACCATTAGGATAAATGTATAGCCCCTAGACACCGGCAATTCTCCAAAAAAATTAATAGATATATGGGACCATGGGCATTCACCATTAGGCACTGGTTGCAATAGGCCCACTGGGAGATGTCTGGGGGTCTTAGCGCGGGCACAGATGGCACAAGCTGCAGTAAATGCGGAGCAATTGGCCTTAAGGGAGGGCCACCAAAACACTTGTGAGAGAGACCATATCAACTGATCCCTCACAATGTGCCCAGCTGCCTTAGATGAGTGGTAAGTCTTGAGCAAAAGGGTACGGAAAGGCTCATCCACAAAGCACTTGCCAACTGGGGTTTCTGGAGGTGCCCGTGCTTGAGATGCCAAAATTTGCTCCCCCAGTGGCGAAGTGATACTGGTGCGTACTGTTGCCAGAATCCGATCTGGTTGAATAATAGGTACCGGGGCTTCATCCCTCGCAATGTCAGGGCTAAACTGTCTGGATAGGGCGTCTGCCCTAACGTTCTTAGAACCTGGCAAGTAGGACACTATAAAATTAAACCGAGACAGGAATAGTGCCCACCTAGCCTGACGGGAGGACAACCTTTTAGCCTCTGAGAGATAAATCAAATTATTATGGTCAGTAAGAATTAACACCAGGGTTCTTGTGCCTTCCAATAAGTGTCGCCATTCCTTCAATGCCAGGATAATAGGCAACAATTCCCTATCACCAATCTTGTAATGGCTTTGGGCACTAGAGAGCTTTTTGGAAAAGAACCCACAAGGTCTCAGGTTGCCAGTCTCTTTAGGGCATTGAGAAAGAACTGCCCCTACCCCAACTTCAGAGGCATCGACCTCCAATGTAAATGGCAGGGTGGGATTGGGGTGGGATAGTATAGGAGCAGAGGCAAAAGCAGATTTAAGTGTCTCAAAAGCCATCTCAGCAGACCATTGAGAGGGATTAGCGCCCTTGTGTGTGAGGTCAGAGAGAGGTTTCACAATGGTAGAGAAATTCTGAATAAATTTTCTATAATTGGCAAAGCCCAAGAACCGTTGAATAGCTTTTAACCCTTTGGGCCGTGGCCACTGTAGGACTGCTGCCAATTTCTCTTGGTCCATGGCAATGCCATCCTTAGATATCACAAAACCCAGGAAGGGTACTTTGGATCTGTGAAATTCACATTTTTCTAATTTACAGAACAATTTGTTCTTGCGTAAACGGAGCAAAACTTCTGAAACATCCTGGATGTGCTGAGTTAGGTTGGCAGAGTGTATCAATATATCGTCAAGGTATACGACCACACAGGACTGTAGCACTATCACGGTGCCTGTGATTCGTGCTATCCAGTGTCTATCACTTGCAAGAGGCTCCCTATTGGCTGTCTGCTGTCAGCCCGCCTCACATTGCCTTTTTAAACTCAGTCCGGGCACCCTTTGGTTGCCCTTTCGTGGTGTCTCTGACAGCATCTTTTCTGTCCTGCCTGCCATGCTGATTGGGCCTGAGTTCCAGAGTTCCAGAGTACCAGAGTTCCAAAGTTCCAGTGTTCCAGTGTTTCAGATTTCCTGAGTTCCTGAGTCTACCTGTTCCTGTGTACCTGCCTACTTGTCGTTCCAGTCGGTTCCGGTTGTTCTCCGTGGTTGCTGATGTTCCAGTCGCCTGTCAGTTCAGCGGTTGATCCTCTGCCTGGTCTCAGTGGTTCCCTGTCTGCAGTCGCTGAGGCGGCATTGCTCTCATTTCGCTATGGCGATATTACTACTGTCGGTCCCAGCGTGCGGACACTGGTTTACTCCATTAAACCTGGTGGCGCATACTACTGTTGGCTCCAGCGTGCGGACACTGGTTTACTCCATTATATCTGGTGGCTTATACTACTGTTGGTTCCAGCGTTCGGACGCTGGTTTACTCCATTAAACCTGGTGGCTTATACTATTGTTGGTTCCAGCGTGCGCACGCTAGTTTACTCCATTAAACCTGGTGGCTTATACTATTGTTGGTTCCAGCGTGCGGATGCTGGTTTACTCCATTAAACCTGGTGGCTCATAATACTGTTGGTTCCAGTGTGCAGACGCTGGTTTACTCCATTAAACCTTGTGGCCTATACTACTGTTGGTTCCAGAGTGCGGACGCTGGTTTACTCCATTAAACCTGGTGGCTCATACTACTGTTGGTTCCAGCGTGCGGATGCTGGTTTACTCCATTAAACCTAGTGGCCTATACTACTGTTGGTTCCAGCGTGCGGACGCTGATTTACTCCATTAAACCTGGTGGCTCATACTACTGTTGGTTCCAGCGTGCGGACGCTGGTTTACTCCATTAAACCTGGTGGCCTATACTACTGTTGGTTCCAGCGTGCGGACGCTGGTTTACTCCATTAAACCTGGTGGCTCATACTACTGTTGGTTCCAGCGTGCGGACGCTGGTTTACTCCATTAAACCTTGTGGCCACTACTACTGTTGGTTTACTCCAGTACGCCTTGCGGTTCACATTTCTGTCAGTTGGTCCCAGCGTGCGGACGCTGGTTTACTCCCTGAATGTAGTCAGGTACTGTGAGGTCTGAGTTGCTGTCCAGTCCCAAATGCAGTTGTCTTTTAGTTCTCTGCCATGAGACCTCTGCTCGAGTGAGACCGCTTGTCCTAGTTGCTACCTTATCCATCCTACTGTCATTGTCACCTGACAGTCAGTTGGTTTCAGGAAGGTCTCCTCTCTTGGGCTGTCCTGCCCAGTATTGGTAAGGCCGGTAGAACCTATTCACGTTGCCATCCTTAAGGTTGCCTTACCTGGTATTGGCAGGGCCGGTAAAGCCTACTCATAGTATTCCCTCAGGCTGCCTTGCCCGGTATTGGTAAGGCCGGTAGAACCGGTACGTTACCATCTCATGGTTGCCTTACCCGGTATTGGCAAGGCCGGTAGAGCCTGTTACTGTTATTTCATCTGAGTCGCCTGGGTTGCCTTGCCCGGTATTATTGGCAAGGCTGGTAGAACCTATTCATATGGTCATTTGCTTATTTGTATTGTTTGTATGTGTATGATAACCCTATGGGATTGCCTTAACTTTTCAATAAAGTTATGTTTTTACCTAAACCTTAAGTCTGAGAGTCTTAACTAACCGTGACAGTACGAAAGGGCCATGACCTCAGACACTAAGGCCTAGATTTAAAGGCAGCCGTTAACAAAAAAAATCACTAACGGGTGCGTTAAGTGACATGTTGCAATTCAAAGATCCGTCTAAAGAACAGCTAACGGCAGTTGTACAATCCTTACGGCCGATACACTTACGTGCATTCAGACGCATGGAAAAACATACCCCAGAGCTATTCAAAGGCTTGCGGTACTGATAACGGCTGAAAAAAAGACACACCTAACGGCTAAAAGTTAAGACCCACTTTTTTTAGCCGTTAGACACTTAACGGCCAAAACAAAACACCCGTTACATAGGAAAAGACACAAAAGGCTTACCGCACAACCATGTAAATGGGAAAATTAACCCGTGCAATGCCAAAACAACACAAAAACATGCACACACAACACAAATCACTATACACACAACAACAACCAACACCACAGGGACAACGACACACAAAAAAACAACAACACAACATGGCACGGAACAATGGGGGTCATCACACAAAGCGGACACCTGCAAATACAAGCTCACCTGGGCAACATCAACACGCCACCTGCACCCCACAACTGCATGTCCGCAAATGGCACACACAGAACAAGCACAACACACCACATCTTATAACACACACACACCTGCAAACACTTACCTGGACAAAAACAACTCACCATTGGTCAGCACTCACCTCATCACCACACCCACACAACGCCCTAGCAAGTACTTAAAGGGACAACTCAACACACTCACTTGTGGCTTGTTTTCCACTCAGGGAGGGAGAGAGAGAGAGAGAGAGAGAGAGAGAGAGAGAGAGAGATAGAGAGAAAGAGAGAGAGAGGTAGAGAGAGAGACAGATAGAGACAGATAGAGCAAACAGTATGTTGGGTTACATATTGTTGCGAAGACTGAAGAGAAGGCGTGCAAGGGAGAGAGCTAGGGAACATCAGCAACCTCCAAGCATGCCTGATCAACAGCCACCACCTGTTGCAAGTGAGGAGGCTCTGGCTCAGCAGCCACACAGGAGCCCATCCCCACCTGGAGGGCACAGGATGTATAGACGACCACCAAGGCCCAGGGTATACCGCCCAAGGGTCACCCTCTTTGGAATGACCGATGATGAGGTAATTGATCGCTACAGGTTGAGGCCTGACAGCATCATTGCCTTGTATGAGGTCATCAAGGAGCAGGTGGATCCCATCTACATCTACAACCATGCCCTAACTGGCCTGCAGAAACTACTCTGTGCCATGCACTTCATGGCAAGCGGGGCCTTCCAGTCCACAGAGGGTTACGCATCTGGCATGTCACAGGCCACATTCTCCAGGGTGCTGGCCCAGGTCCTGCCAGCCCTCAAAAGCAAGGCCAGTACCTATATACATTTCCCCACCACCGACATGGACTGGATACAAGTCAAGCAGGCCTTTTACGCCAGGGGAGGCATGCCCAGGGTCATGGGTGCTATAGATTGCACCCATGTCCGAATTAAGGCCCCAGCACGTGACGCACAGATATTCATCAACAGGAAGAACTTTCACTCCATCAACGTGCAGATGGTGTGTGACAGCCATATGAGGATAATGAATGTCTGTGCAAAGTATACTGGCAGCTCACATGATTCATACATTCTCCAAAACTCCTCAGTCCACAGAGATTTCGAGAATGGAACTTTTACAGGGGGATGGCTTTTGGGTGAGTTCACAATACAAAATCACATCACATACACAGGCGTACACACAACGCTGCTTAGCATGCTCCTGACCCACAGCTACTACGTCTACCACACAAAACATCATTCACACAACATGTGCTCCCTGTCTCACCATGTCACTCACATTACACAGGTGATGCTGGCTATGGATGCAAGTCCTGGCTACTGACCCCACTGGCCAATCCTCGAACACATGCCCAGGAAAGCTACAACCAGGCTCATGGCAGAACGAGGAATGCCATTGAGCGGACCTTTGGCCTCCTCAAGTCAAGATTCCGATGTCTGGACCACTCGGGGGGAGCACTGCAGTATGCACCTGGAAAGGTGTGCGACATCATTGTGGCGTGCGCAATACTGCACAACATCGCAGTGGACACCAGGCTGCTGGAGCACATCCAGGCCCCCCCCATACAGGAAGTGCCCATGGACATCGGACACGTTGAGGAGACCCTGAGAGGGACACAGATCAGAGACAGGCTCATCACGGAACACTTTACATGTGAGTATAACACAGGCATGCAAACAATCCATGCAAGTCCCCCATCAGTCCTGTGACACTAACCACACTGCACATTTTGTTCTGTCTCACCCCACAGGAACAGTGACACAGCACTGCACTGGCAGCGGACGTGGCAAATTGTGTGTGTGGACTCAAAAACCATCCTCCATTCCACTCTCCACGTTGACATACAGACCCCAAGGATATCACGCACACCCTCAGGAGAAACAAGGTACAACACATAACCCATGTTCATCGCCTTACAGGGCTTGATTGACAGCAGCTAACTTGATTTGCCATGAGCATAGCCAGAGCAACCATGCTAGCCTTGTAGCGAAAGAGTGTTATCCAATGCTATGCATTGGATAATACTCCGTCACATCAGGGGTTAAAGGGCCATTGGACTCAATATGGGACCTGTACTGTCCTACAGCTGAGAAGAGCAGCACAGGGGTGGATGTACAGTGGTATGGGCACACAATGTAGAGGTCATGAGACGTAGATCAGATTACCAGGGACACCATGCTGACCTGTGAGTGTGCAGACATATGTGCCCCCGACATGAATACACACATCAACAAATGTGTCCTAACAGTTCCATGGAACAAATGACATTGGGCTGCCACTGTCACATTAACAGTGGCAGCCCAAATTCATTACTTCCATGGAGCTCTCAGAACACTTGTTGATGTGTGTATCCATGTCAGGGGCACATATCCATAGGGCTGGGGCACATGTCCTTAGTTCTCCACATAATTGGTTACAGATGAGTACACAACACATTGTCAAGCAATGGTTTGTGTACTCACCTGTAACTGTGAAAATTGAGGGGATCAAAAAGACTAAATTGTTGTTGCTTGATGATCAGTTCAAGTCAACTGCTCCAAATCCTGTCCTCTTCTTCCACAGGCATCCGTAACATGATCCATCCTTGAACTGAAGTTCTTCTATGTGACTGGATTGATGTCTTGACATCACCTTCATGGAGATCACCCCTTGCTGTTTATGTTGATGTTGTTGGTGATGCAAAGTTTGACCTGAGGTTCACACAAACCTCTACTGGATCATTTTCATATAGACACAGAAAACACTAATTCCTGAGTTTTATAACCTGTACAGTTAGGATGCTCAGCTACAGAGTTGTCAAACCTTGTGGACAACACATGAGCTGGGCAGCAGTGTTACTAAAGTACTATTTTTTTGTTTCAAAGTACATTTAGTGTTCTCATACAGGTGTTCAATGCATATAGGCAATACACAAAAAACACATGTACATCCTAATGTACTTTGAGACACAATAAAGATGAACCATCACCATTCTATCTGTGTCTGTAGGAGGATATATTTGAGAACACAGTTGTCAATGCGTTACCACACCCAGGGTAGAGTATCCCCATACATGGAAAGGCATCACCCATATCACAGGACTCCACCACTTGTTTGCAAGTGAGTGGACTCAGTGATGTATTCACGCTAACAGATGGTGGCAGTGATCCACTAATGTGTTGTGGGAGTGATAAAGAGGTGATAAAGGGGACATACTTCCACAGTGAATTCCTGTCCACAGTTAATGTGTTGCTCAGTATAATCAATGTTCAGTGATATTGCTCCACTGGGACATATCACAGTACATGACCAAGTGGACAAGTGTTTTCACTGGGGAAGTCTGTTACACCCTTAGAAAAAACAACAAGTCAACTTACTGGAGGCCCCAATGCTCACCCCAGGATATCAATGTGTGTGCTACACATTGAAATCCTAGGTTGAAAACATTGGCTTCCCCAGTCAGTCTGTTGCACAATGAGTGTGTGAATCCAAGACAATATGGATACATGTCCCATTTATCTGTCCTGCTTGTTATCTCACCGCTAAGCCGTTTGTTTGGTTATCCCCTTAACCCTCTGAGTGCCAGAGTGGTACCCAACGCATTTCTTTGCAATGCGTTGCCTACCACTCTGGCTATCAAAGGGTTAAACACAACATATGATGTAGATGAATGTTCAATGTTGTACCAAATGTTGGGCTAAGGGGAATGTTTTGTTATGCAAAATCAACACACAACATTGCCATATAACACAGTTGTGTAATATGGCAACAGGGATGTTTTTACAGTTGAATTTGTACAACGATGTGTGTGTGAACCCATGTTGTAACATCCCACAAACATCTTACCTAGGCAGGAGTTGTATTCACTGAATTGTTTGGCAATGCATTGGAGACAACTCTGCCACCCAAATCTATGACCAAATTCAAAGCAGATCAGACAGGATTCAAAAGCACAATGTTCCTTTATTCAGGGGAAATTTAACATGTTGGGCATTTTATTTTTTTTTCTTGGGGGGGGGCTTAGACTGTGTGGCAGAAGTGGATAACCTGGATGATCTCCTGGTCACCCTTTGCCCCCTAGGTGTGGCTTCGGGGGTCACATTAGAGGGGGTGGTGGGGGCAGTGGATCCCTCTGTGGAGCGCAGGTTTTCCCTCTCCAAACGTAAGTCCTCCCTGCGGTTCAGCTCTCTCAACTCCACCAGTAGCTGTGCAAGCAGGTCCATCACCCCCGTGTGTAGCTGATGGAGTTGAGTGTTGATCCTCATGACCTCCGACTCCAGGGCATGGATCCTTGCCTCTATCCTGTTAGTGTTTATACGGGATTCCCTACGGCTCCTGGTGATGTTGTCATTGGTGCGGAGGCTTGACCTGAGTAGTCTCCTTTGCAGAGCCATACACTCAGCTTCCATCCCCGTGGGCCGTTCACTGCTGGTGATGCTTGTGCCTGGTGAATCAGCTGCTGCTGTGTCCTCCTCTGCTGGTGCTGTATCCTCCTCTGCTGGTGCTGTGTCCTCCTCTGCTGGTGCTGTGTCCTCCTCTGCTGCTGCTGTGTCCTCCTCTGCTGGTGCTGGTTGTGCTGCAGATGGGTATGTGCCCACCACATCAATTGACCCACTGCTGCCCACCGATGTCTGTGCTGGTGGAGGTGGTGGGGTAAACACGTCCCTTCGCATAGGCTGTTGGGGCTCCCCAAGCAGGCCCAGGTGTTGGTAGTCGAGTGGCCAAGGGTCAAACCTTGGCCACTGGTATGTGCTTGGCCCCCACCTAGGATCATACCTGGGGCCATGCTGGGGAGCCATCCAGGAGGGTAGGTCAATCTGTGGGTATGGCCCGTATTGGGTGGTGGCCACATCACCGGGCAGCCATTGCCTCCCTGGTGGTGCTGCTGCTGCTGCTGGGGGATAATAGCTCCTGGAGGTGGTGGGGGGCATCCAGTCACTGTAATAAGTCGGTGCAGGCAGAGTTGGTGCAGGCAGAGTTGGTGCAGGCAGAGTTGGTGCAGGCAGAGTTGATGCAGGCAGGGTTGGTGCAGGCAGAGTTGGTGCAGGCAGAGTTGGTGCAGGCAGAGTTGGTGCATCCAGCTGGCCAAGAGGTGTGGATGTCGTTGGGTACGGTGCCCACTGGCTGGTCCCCTCCTCCAAATACTCCTCACTGGGTGGTGAGGTGGCCTCCTCCATGGGCTCCTGATGTGCTGGAGACACATAACCTGTGTGGAGGATTGAGATTGTGTGATCAGTAAACTTAGCCATGATGGTGTCAAATTGATATTAATACTTGAAATGTGTAAAGGAACATATATGTTGTATGGTGTATCCCCCTGTGTGAAACAACGGTACTCCTACTGGTGATGGGTGTTGTATTCTACATGTATTGCAGCTCAGAGTTGAATTCCTTTGGTGCCACATCCCAGTGGCCTGAAATTGTACATTTGCGCTGTTGCCACATCATCCTTTGTGGATATCTGCTCCCTGGACCAAAGCTAGCCAGTGGATGGTCTGGCAACATTGGCATAGTACATTTTCAGGCCACAGTGATATTGTCCCTGGAATATTCAACTTTGAGCTGTTATACTCTTGTGATGAAACACCTTTCAGTAGTGGGGATACCCTTGCATTACCCGGTGGATCAATCCTATGACATGTATTTTTCCTTTCACATTTTAGGTATTACTATCTCTTTAACGGGATAGCAATGGTTAATTTCACCTTGATGTAACATTGCAGGCATCATAGAGAGATGTTTAGAAAGATGTTGCTGTATGTGACAGCTGGAGATGTCAGTCATTTGACCACACGGAGGCTCTTCAGCAGACTCCACATTGACCCATTTGGAGATAACTACATCTTTGCCATTGTCTACTAAGTGTTCCTGGTTTGTAAGCACGCTCTGTGGACCATGTCAATGATGGATCCATCTCCAATTGTTTCAATTTTGGGTCTGCTGAAGAGCCTCCGTGTGGTCATATGACTGACATCTCCAGCTGTCACATACAGTAACATCTTTCTAAACATCTCTTTATGATGCCTGCAAGGTTACATCAAGTGAAATTAACCATTGCCATGCCAAGGTACACAGTGAGGAATATGGTCTGATATGTGTGTATATGTACCTTTCATACGGGTACAAACATATCCTTGATAGATATGAACCCAGAGATCTGTTCAGAACATGTGATTGTCTAACTGCCTATATATGTACAGCCATCACAAATGAACTTTCATAGATACAAGTGATACCCATCAAAGTAGGTGTAATATACTGGGTATATGTACTCTGATGATGATATCAATATGAGTTATTTTGTTGAGGGTGCACATATATGGGCAGTTGGACAATCACACGTACTGAACCGAACTCTGGGTTTACATCTTGTTGGGACCTATTTGTACCCATTTGAAAGGGACATATCCACATACAAATCTGGTTGTTTTTCTTTCTGTACATATCTTTTTTGAATAGATCTGCAGTGTGATTCAAGTAGTATTCATCCCTATGTTATCAGTTCATCCCGTACAGTGCTGGATTTTGTCAGATTAGACATGTCCCTCTCTGGTTGTCATGATGGTATCCTATGCATAGCATTGTGATGCATGGGATACCACCGTGGCAATCAGGGATTGATGTACATTACAGGATTCTGTCCATGAGGTCTGTTCAAGTTGAATCCTGAGGGGCAACAATCAAGCCAGTATTGAAGGATATCATTGATTGAGGCCTTTTTTTTACTGGATCAGCCCATCCATCCTTCTGTGTGAGGCAGCCAGACCCGATCATAGATATCCATAATCCCTGGCCTGTTATTGACCAAACCTCAATGGTTCATATTTGGTTCCCATATGTATCCTGCAAATAGTGTCTGGTGTACCATCCATCCATGGCATCAGCACTCCTGAGGATCTATATGTGAATCAAATGTGAGCTATGTAAATTGAAGTTAGAGTAAATGATTGCATACACAACACCAAGGCCAACTTTTTCACCTTTACTTATGTGTGATTGTTTTTGGCCTGTGTGTTGCACATACAAGCATTTATTCTCAGTGGCACTGTGATTTGTGACCTGATCCATCCTGTTGGTGATTCAGTAAGCGGTTAAGTGGACCTGATGAACTGATTATGATGCTGACTTCTCCGCTGACCTCATTTCACCATCTGCAATGTTTTCTATGGAGTCCACACAATGGGGCCTGTGCAGCTTGAATACTGTTATTGGATGTTCTCCATAGACTAACATTGTAATTGGTAAAGTGAGGGTATGCAAGTGTCAAATTCACTACATCAGCTCTTTTTCACCGCTTAGTGAATGTCCCCTATGTGTCATGTAATTGTTAACCTATCGACATGTGTTTGTTGTATGGTTAACCCTTTGAGTACCAGAGGGGTTGCCAAAGCATTGTTGATCGATGCATTGATGATCCCTCTGGCACTCATGGGGTTATGTGCTGGATTCCCTGTGTGAACATGGGTAACACTGTGTGACAACAATTGTGATGTTTGACATACAACACTTTACTGAGCATGGTTTGTGTGTATTGTGTGTGATGAGCACAGCAACATGAGGGTTAACCAGGGAGTTGGACAGGTTTTGGCCTTGTTGAACATTGACATTTGTCCTTGTCTTGATCCCTGTTTAAACCCTCAGGGTGCTGTGTTGGTGCAATTGTGTGGTTGAATGAAGAGCAGATGTTGGGATGTGAGTGCTTGTTTGTGATGGGTGTGTGGTTTGGGGTGGTGTGTGGTTTTGGGGTGATGCACTTACCGGTGGTGTGGAGGCTCCTCTCCTCCCCAGTGTCTGATCCTCCAGGGACCCCCTCAATGAGGGTAGACGACAGTGTCTGCCGCAGCCTCTCCTCCCATGCGCTGAAGGTGATGGGGACAGGTGGCCCACCTCCGGTGGCTCTGGCGTGCAGGGCGGCATCCCCCATCTTCCTCTTCACCTGCCTTTTGCAGTCGCCCCATCTCTTCTTTATTGAGTCCACATCCCGTCTGCAGGTGGCCACCGCATTAACTCTGCTGCAGATTTGACTCCAGGCAGCTCTCCTCCTCGCAGACAGGCCAGGGAGTCTGTCCCCCGGGAAGAGGACACTCTCCCTCTCCAGCACAGCCTCCACGAGGGCCGTGTTTTCTTCCTCGGTATATCGGGGATCCCTGAGCCTGTCCCCCTCAGCTCCGGCATGCGAGGAGTCAGACCCGGAGTGTCCTGCCTGCTCTGCCCCTGCCTGAGTGTGGTGGTCCCCAGGCACTACCCCTCGTCCCACTGCAGGATCTGTCCCTCTTCTTCTTTGTGTGCCTGTTCTTGTGGGCCTGGTCCCCCTCCGCCCTGCGTATCTCCCTCTCCCACCCCTGCTCTGCTGAGGGATCCCCTCCTGACCTTCCTCCTCCTCCTCCACTAGTCTCCCCATCCCTCTCTCCTGTCCTCCTCTCCTGGCCATCATTCACCCAGTCACACCCAGGCACTCTCACACTCCCTCACAGACACACTCGATCCCACTCACTCTCTGTCACACACTTTCACTCACGGATTCACACTGTAAAAATAAAGTTTAACCCCTTAGGGACCCTTGACGTACCAGGACCGTCAAGGGTAAATTTGCTCGAAAGACCCTTGACGGTCCTGGTACGTCACGTACTTTTTACTTACAGCGCTCTACCGGGAGCGCTGTAAGTAAAAATAGGGCATGAAATAGACCGCTCCAAGATCGGAGCGATCTCTTTCAAGCCCCATAGTGACGCGCCGATACACGTGACAGGTCACGTGTACCGGCTCATCAAAGTGCCCCTATGCGGACGTTATGGGACGGAAATGTCCCATAACCTCCGGTCCTTAAGGGGTTAAAATGTGTAAGGTGTGATGAAAAAAAAAAGACTATGTGTATGTATGTGTATGTGTTTGTATGGATGTATGTGCTATGTGCAAAAGTGTGCTATGTGTCTATTTAAATGTAACTCTCTCCTCTCCAAAATCCTTCTACCTTACTCCTCTGTATGCTTCTCTCTCTATCTCTCTCTCTCTCTCTAAATGCTATCCTCCACTCCTGGGTCCTGTGCTCTAGCTTGCTGAAACTCGAAACACAGACAGGGTGTAACCGTTATTTTGAGGTATATATAGGTGTATTTGAACATTTTTGATACTTTGGGGCCTTGGGATTGGCTGTAGGTTTGAATTTTGTTTGTGCATCTATCAGGGTTGCTAGACAACGGCAGCCGTAATGTAACATTTTGAGTTAAGTTGTGTTTTAACGGGTGTTTGGGATGCACGGTGATGCAAAATCAGGTGCGACGCTGGTTTTTGTTTAACGTGTTTTTGTAGTGCCTACGCCCGATAGCTATTCTTGAACGCTTACCTTTGAATCTGCCATAAACCATGTGTTCTTTGCGGCCGACGTGCCTTTTTTACTTAGCGGATGGTTTAACGGCTGCCTTTAAATCTACCCCTAAGAGTGACGGTAATACACAAAATATCCATTGGAGGATGGATATGCATGAGCAACGTTTGGATCAATTGGCGGTTGCAATCCAAACTATTCTTGAATGCACGGTACTTGCTGATAAGTCCAGTTCTAGCCCGGTGGTCTCGCCAAATCAGACACCGGAGAATGATACTAGGCCCTCAGGGGCCGCAGTCAAAGGGTTAATGGCTTCTGCACCCTTGCCGCTAAGGTATGACGGTGACCCTCATTTTTGCAGAGGGTTCATCAATCAGCTTGAAATATTTATGGAATTGACGGCACACGCATTTCCTAATGACCTCAGCAAGGCTGGGTTCATGATACCCCTGCTGACTGGTAGAGCATTGGCTTGGGCTAACCCACTGTGGGAAAATGCTAAACCTTGCACTAAGAGTTTCTGAGAATTTCTGCAATCCTTTCGGAGAGTATTCGAGCCTCCTGGTAGAACCACCTCTGCTGCTAAACGTCTTATGGAGATACAACAGGGCAGGTGCACGGTGGGCGATTATGCCATTGAATTCCGCACCTTGGCAGCAGAGGTAGGATGGAATAACGAGGCTCTGTTGGCAGCATTTGCCCAAAGCTTGAGTGACCAGATTAAAGATGAGATTGCAGCAAAAGATTTGCCTACTGACCTAGATGATTATATTGAATATGTTATTCTAATTGACTCCAGAATACGTGAGAGATTAACCGCCAGAGAACGTAGAATACGGTCAAAAAATAATGGATCTAGTAGCATATTTTGCCCACCCACCCCTCCCTTGGCATCTAAACCCAGTGAACCAGTACAGGAACCAGGTGAACCTATGCAAGTGGGTTTCACTAGCCTAACAAAGGAGGAAAGAATGTATCGCAGGAAACAAGGATTGTGTTTGTACTGCGGTAAAAATGGGCACCTGTTAAGATCTTGTCCGGTACGTCCGGGAAACTAACACTCCTAGGGTACCTTGAGGGACAGGCCCTAGGTGGTGTCAATCGTCCCCAGTGATTGGCACACTTAAACCCACCATACAGATGGTATTACCGTGGGCACAACACTCAGTGGAGGTTTTGGCCCTGGTTGATTCTGGTGCAGCTGGGTATTTTATGGATAATACCTTTGCTGAATTGCATGGGGTACCACACATTGAAAGAGAAACCCCTCTTGCTATTGAAGCGATTGATGGCAGACCTCTGGAACCCGCTCAGGTTACTTTTGAAACTATGCCATTGTCCATGACTATTGGGGCGCTCCACAAGGAAGAGCAGCAGTTTCAATTAATTAACTCTCCTCACCATGCCGTGATATTGGGTTTTCCTTGGTTACAGTTGCCTAATCCACAATTCGATTGGCAAAAATGTGAGATCTCTGCTTGGTCTCAGTTCTGTATGGATAAGTGCGTCACCCATCCTGTTAAGGTCTTGTGCACCTCCCCTTCACTACCTGACCTTTACCAGCAGTTTAGCGACGTTTTCAGTAAGGGAGAGGCTGGCGCCTTACCTCACCACAGACCATATGATTGTCGCATCGAATTAATTCCTGGAGCGGTGCCACCTAGGGGACGCTCATACCCATTGTCTTGTGAGGAGAACCAAGCTATGGAAGAATACATTTCTGATGCCATTAATAGAGAGATCATAAGGAAATCTACCTCTCCAGCTGGGGCCGGGTTCTTTTTTGTTAAGAAGAAAAATGGCGAATTGCGACCATGCATCGACTACCGTGGGTTAAATAAGCTGATGGCAAAGAATGCTTACCCGATACCACTCATCACTGAGCTTTTTGATAGACTTAAGGGTTCCTCGATTTTCACCAAATTGGACCTACGGGCGGCATACAATTTGATACGTATCAGAGCCAGTGATGAGTGGAAAACTGCCTTTAACACGAGATCTGGGCATTATGAATATCTAGTCATGCCATTTGGTCTGTGTAATGCTCCCGCAGTATTTCAAGAACTGATTAATGACGTTCTTAGAGATATGCTACAGTCATGTGTCGTAGTCTATCTTGACGATATACTTATCCACTCCAAAGACTTGTCACAACACATTAAGGATGTGTCTGAAGTATTGTGGCGATTACGTAAAAATAAATTATTCTGTAAAGTGGAGAAATGTGAGTTCCACAAAACCAGTGTACCGTTTCTGGGGTTTATAATTGGCAAAGACGGTATTACCATGGACAAGGAAAAATTGACAGCAGTCTTACAGTGGCCTAAACCTAAGAGTCTGAAAGCTATCCAACGATTTCTGGGTTTCGCCAATTATTATAGGAAGTTTATTAAGAATTTCTCTTCCATCTTTAAACCCCTGTCGGACCTCACGCATAAGGGCGCTAACGCATCTCTCTGGCCGGTGGCTGCGGAGGAGGCCTTAAAAAAACTGAAAACAGCCTTTGCTAATGCTCCTGTGTTATCCCACCCCAATCCATTACTCCCGTTCACCTTAGAGGTTGACGCCTCAGATATTGGGGTTGGGGCAGTACTTTCTCAACGACAAGTCAAAGGTGGAACACTCAGACCCTGTGGGTTCTTTCCTAAAAAACTGACAGGAGCCCAAAGCTATTATGAGATTGGTGATAGAGAATTACTGGCCATTATCCTCGCTCTCAAGGAATGGCGTCATTTGCTTGAAGGCACAAAAAATCCCGTTTTAATTCTGACTGATCATAAGAATCTGACTTATCTCTCTGAGGCCAAGAGATTGTCCTCTCGCCAGGCCAGATGGGCATTATTCCTATCTCGATTCAATTTCATTGTATCATATTTGCCGGGATCGAAGAATGTTAGTGCTGATGCTCTGTCAAGACAATTTGAGGCTGAAGTTGACAGGGAAGAAGCACCAGCACCTATCATCCAACCTGATTGAATATTGGCCACCATACTTACTAGTATCACTTCACCACTAGGGGAAGAGATCTTGGCTTCCCAGGCCTCCTCTCCCCATGAAACTCCAGTGGGCAAATGTTTTGTCGCTGAACCATTCCGTACTCGATTACTTGAAACCTACCATTCCTCTAAGGCTGCGGGACATATTGGTAGAGACCAATTGTTATGGTCCCTCTCTCAGTTATTCTGGTGGCCTTCTATGAGATCAGAATGTGCCAATTTTACTAATGCCTGTGCCACCTGCACTCATGCTAAAACCCCTAGACATCTCCCGGTGGGCTTGCTTCAGCCGGTGCCTAATGGTGAACGCCCTTGGTTTCATGTTTCTATCGATTTTATGGGAGAATTGCCCAGGTCTAGAGGGTATTCCTTCATATTGATGGTGGTAGACAGGTTTTCTAAAATGGCTCACTTCGTACCTCTCCGTGGCCTTCCTTTGGCTAAAGAACTGGCAATAGTGTTTGCTAGAGATTTGTTTCAGTTGCATGGAGTACCCAGGGTACTGGTGTCCGACAGGGGGAGCCAGTTTGTGTCCAGATTCTGGAGGGCATTTTGCGAACAGATGGGCATACAGCTAACCTTCTCCTCTGCATATCATCCCCAGACTAATGGGGCCGCTGAACGTGCCAATCAAGGTTTGGAACAGTTTCTGAACTGTTTCGTGACTGACCATCATGATAATTGGGCCGACTTGTTGCCTTGGGCAGAGTTCGCCGTGAACTGTGCAGTCAATTCTTCTTCCGGGAGCTCTCCGTTTCTGATTAATTATGGTTTCCAACCCTGTCTGCTCCCGGGTTCTTTTCAGACACAGCAGATTCCAGCTCTGGATGAGCATATCGAGCAGCTCCGCTCCACATGGGCACAAGTTCAGAGGGCACTGGGCCAGTCATTTCAGCGCCATCAGCGCCATGCTAATCGCAGAAGGCTTCCAGTGGTTTTCTTCCAAGTTGGGGATAGAGTATGGCTGAATCTGAAGCTCCAAGTCCCATGTAATAAGTTGGCACCTCGGTTTATTGGTCCTTACAGAATTATTCGCAAAATTAATCCTGTTTCCTATGCTTTGGACTTACCTGCATCCATGCGCATTCATAATGTATTCCATGTGTCTCTCCTTAAGCCTCTTGTATGTAACCGTTACACTACTACACCTGTGATGCCAGGGCCCGTTGAGGTAGAGAGGCAGGAGGAATACGAGGTACAGAGTATCATTGACTCCCGTAGGCTTAGAGCAAAGGTACAGTACTTGGTGCATTGGAAAGGTTATGGTCCTGAGTATCGATCTTGGGTGGATAGTAAGGACCTTCATGCACCCAGGTTACTGCGGATTTTTCATACCAAATACCCTCATAAGCCCAGACCCTATTCTAGGAGAGGGGTTCTTTGAAAGGGGGGTACTATCACGGTGCCCGTGATTCGTGCTATCCAGTGTCTATCACTTGCAGGAGGCTCCCCATTGGCTGTCTGCTGTCAGCCCGCCTCACATTGCCTTTTTAAACTCAGTCCGGGCACCCTCTGGTTGCCCTTTCGTGGTGTCTCTGACAGCATCTTTTCTGTCCTGGCTGCCATGCTGATTGGACCTGAGTTCCAGAGTACCAGAGTTCGAGAGTTCCAGTGTTCCAGTGTTTCAGATTTCCTGAGTTCCTGAGTCTACCTGTTCCTGTGTACCTGCCTGCTTGTCGTTCTTGTCGGTTCTGGTTGTTCTCCATGGTTGCTGATGTTCCGGTCGCCTGTCAGTTCAGCGGTGCTCGTTCCGGTTGATCCTCTGCCTGGTCTCAGTGGTTCCCTGTCTGCAGTCGCTGAGGCGACATTGCTCTCATTTCGCTCCGGCGATATTACTACTGTCGGTCCCAGCATGCGGACACTGGTTTACTACATTAAACCTGGTGGCACATCCTACTGTTGGCTCCAGAGTGTGGACGCTGGTTTACTCCATTAAACCTGGTGGCGCATACTACTGTTGGTTCCAGCGTGCGGATGCTGGTTTACTCCATTATACCTGGTGGCTTATACTACTGTTGGTTCCAGCGTGCGGACGCTGGTTTACTCCATTAAACCTGGTGGCTTATACTATTGTTGGTTCCAGAGTGCGGACGCTGGTTTACTCCATTAAACCTGGTGGCTTATACTATTGTTGGTTCCAGCGTGTGGACACTGGTTTACTCCATTAAACCTGGTGGCTTATACTACTGTTGGTTCCAGCATGAGGACGCTGGTTTACTCCATTAAACCTTGTGGCCTATACTACTGTTGGTTCCAGCGTGCGGACGCTGGTTTAATCCATTAAACCTGGTGGCCTATACTACTGTTGGTTCCAGCGTGCGGACGCTGGTTTACTCCATTAAACCTGGTGGCCACTACTACTGTTGGTTTACTCAAGTACGCCTTGCGGTTCACATTTCTGTCATTTGGTCCCAGCGTGCGGACGCTGGTTTACTCCCTGACTGTAGTCAGGTACTGTGAGGTCCGAGTTGCTGTCCAGTCCCAAATGCAGTTGTCGCTGAGGCGGCATTGCTCTCATTTCGCTATGGCGATATTACTACTGTCGGTCCCAGCGTGCGGATGCTGGTTTACTCCATTAAACCTGGTGGCGCATCCTACTGTTGGCTCCAGCGTGCGGACGCTGGTTTACTCCATTAAACCTGGTGGCGCATACTACTGTTGGCTCCAGCGTGCGGACACTGGTTTACTCCATTATACCTGGTGGCTTATACTACTGTTGGTTCCAGGGTTCGGACGCTGGTTTACTCCATTAAACCTGGTGGCTTATACTATTGTTGGTTCCAGCGTGCGGACGCTGGTTTACTCCATTAAACCTGGTGGCTTATACTATTGTTGGTTCCAGCGTGCGGATGCTGGTTTACTCCATTAAACCTGGTGGCTTATACTACTGTTGGTTCCAGCGTGCGGACACTGGTTTACTCCATTAAACCTTGTGGCCTATACTACTGCTGGTTCCAGAGTGCGGACGCTGGTTTACTCCATTAAACCTGGTGGCTCATACTACTGTTGTTTCCAGCGTGCGGACGCTGGTTTACTCCAGTAAACCTAGTGGCCTATACTACTGTTGGTTCCAGCGTGCGGACGCTGGTTTACTCCATTAAACCTGGTGACTCATACTACTGTTGGTTCCAGCGTGCGGACGCTGGTTTACTCCATTAAACCTGGTGGCCTATACTACTGCTGGTTCCAGCGTGTGGACGCTGGTTTACTCCATTAAACCTGGTGGCTCATACTACTGTTGGTTCCAGCGTGCGAACGCTGGTTTACTCCATTAAACCTTGTGGCCACTACTACTGTTCGTTTACTCCAGTACGCCTTGCGGTTCACATTTCTGTCAGTTGGTCCCAGTGTGCGGATGCTGGTTTACTCCCTGACTGTAGTCAGGTACTGTGAGGTCTGAGTTGCTGTCCAGTCCCAAATGCAGTTGTCTTTTAGTTCTCTGCCATGAGACCTCTGCTCGAGTGAGACCGCTTGTCCTAGTTGCTACCTTATCCATCCTACTGTCATTGTCACCTGACAGTCAGTTGGTTTCAGGAAGGTCTCCTCTCTTGGGCTGTCCTGCCCGGTATTGGTAAGGCCGGTAGAACCTATTCACGTTGCCATCCTTAAGGTTGCCTTACCCGGTATTGGCAGGGCCGGTAAAGCCTACTGTTTTTACCTAAACCTTAAGTCTGAGAGTCTTAACTAACTGTGACAAGCATATCACTGAGGATATCATTGATCAACTCTTGAAATACGGCAGGTGCATTACATAATCCAAAAGGCATCACTAAGTATTCATAGTGCCCTGACCTAGTATTGAATGCCGTTTTCCACTCATCTCTGGCCCTGATCCTTATCAGGTTGTAGGCGGCCCGTAGATCGAGTTTAGTAAATATAGAAGAGCCCTTCAACCTGTCAAATAACTCCGTAATGAGTGGTATGGGAAACGCATTCTTGGACATGAGCTTATTCAGTCCCCGGTAATCAATACATGGTCGTAATTCGCCATTTTTCTTTTTCACAAAAAAAAAACCTGCACCTGCCAGAGAGGATGATTTGCGAATGATTCCCTTCTTGAGGGCATCCTCAATGTACTCCTCCATGGCCCTGTTCTCCTCACAGGACAAAGGGTACGTCCTGCCCCTAGGAGACACCACCCCCGGGGGCAAGTCAATAGCACAATCGTATGGCCTATGCTGCGGCAATGAGCTAGCCTCTCCTTTACTGAATACGTCACTGAACTTGCTATATTCAGTTGGCACTGAGGGAGAGGTACACATAATCTTGACTGGATGTGAATAGTGCAATACTCAGACCATGACTTAACCTCACATCTTTGCCAATCAAACTGGGGGTTGTACAGCAATAACCATGAGAACGCCAGAATGACCGCATGATGAGGTGAGTGTATAATTTGGAAAAATACCTCCTCCCTGTGGAGAGCCCCAATTGACATAGTGATAGGAGTTGTTTCCATAGTGATGAAAGCTGGTTCTAAAGGTCTGCTGTCAATGGCCTCAATGGGTAGCGGAGTATCTCTTTTAGACAATGGAATATTGTGCCGTTCAGCAAAGGAACGGTCCATGAAATAACCTGCTGTGCCAGAATCTACCAGAGCCAGCACCTCCACAGCTTGGTCGCCCAGGAAAAAACTCACCTGGATGGTGGGTTTTTGTGTACAGGAGCCTGGGGACGATTGTACGCCACCTAGGGCCTGTCCGCCAAGGTACCCTAGGTGCGTGCGTTTCCCGGCCGAACCGGGCAAGTGCATAGTATGTGCCCATCTTTGCCACAATATAAACATAAACCCTGCCTTTTACGGTGTGCCCGATCCTCCTTTGAAAGTCTAGTGAACCCGAGTTGCATAGGCTCACTTGGTTCAGATACTCGATCAGGAGGATTGGGAGGCGAGGGTGGGTTTAAATGACTACCATGCCCATAGTTTCTGGATTTTGGCCTTTGTGCCAGGCGCCTTTTGCGAACGCGAGAGTCAATGAGCATGACATAATCGATATACTCTAAGTCACTGGGTACATCTCTGGCCGCAATTTCATCTTTAATAGAATCAGACAACCCCTAAGCAAAGGCTGCCACCAGAGCCTCATTATTCCAGCCTACCTCTGCTGCCAGTATACAAAATTCTATGCCATAATCGTCTACCGCACGATCGCCCATTTGTATTTCCATCAATCTTTTGGCAGCAGAGGCGGTTCTCAAATACTCTCCGAAACTTCCTTACAAACTCATTGAAGTTCAGAGTACATGGATTGGCATTCTCCCATAAGGGATTCGCCCACGCCAGGGCTTTACCCGTTAATAGAGATATCATGAACCCCACCTTGCTACGGTCATTCGGGAAGGCATGAGGTGTCAGTTCTAAGAATATCTCTAATTGGTTGATAAACCCCCTGCATAGTGTAGGTTTGCCATTGTATCTTAACGGTAACAGCGCCGCCGCCGTTAGACTTCTGGAAGGTGCAGCAAATTGCCCAGCATGATTATACGGTGTCAGAACTGGGGGGACCACTGGATTTTGGTTAGGTTTATCGAGGTGTACCGTATGTTCCAGTAATGTCTGCATGGCCAGTGCCAACTGGTCCAAGCGTTGCTCATGGACATCCATCCTCTAATGGAGGTTCTGTGTATTACCGTCACCCTTACCGTCTGAGGTCATGGCCCTTTCGTACTGTTACGATTTTTACGACACTCAGACCAGGGTTAAAAATAAAACACAGTTTTATTGAGGTAAAAATAAGGAACAGTGCCCCTGGAGGCCAGAATAGGTAATACAAGTAAGGCAAGTAATGGATAAAATACAGGCCCAATATAGCAGGAGCAGGTAGCATACAGCAGAACCAAAAGATAAAGGGTCAATGTCTAGTACAAGTATTCAGTCTCCGTTGTGGTGATTAAGCCAACGCCCGGTGCTATAAAACAGTCCCAGTAGTAGTGAAGTAAGGAAGCTCAAGCAGTGCGACTGAACTGAATCACAACCAGATAGCTGCATCGCAATGCCCAATAGTATAGCAAGGACCGACTGGAGCTGGAGCCAACACCCCCACTTGGGTGCGATAACGGAGGAGAGACACTGCCAGAGCCAATGGAGCCAGAGCCAGGAGCACCCCTATGTGCGGTAACGGAGGAGACACTGCATATGCATATGGGACCAGAGCCAAGAGCACCCCTTAGGTGCGGTAATGGAGGAGACACTGTACAAGCCAATATACCGTAAGCCAAATGCACTTCCTGGTGCGATCTGATGGAACAACACTGTGAGCAATAGGAGACCAGAGCCAAGGCACCCTTCCGGTGCCGGAACGGAGCAACACACTACAAGAGCTAACGGAATGCCCAATAGCACCACGTGGTGCAACAACTCTTAGGGAACGAGCACCTAGTTAGATGTACTGCTCTGCAGTGTAAACGGATAGGCTCGGTGATGGAGGCAACAAGCTCAACAAGTGTTAAACAGCTCAGGATCGATGGCAGCAAGCTCGGCAAGTGTATACAGACAGGCTCGGTAACGGAGGCGAGAAGCACAGCAAGTGTTCTCTGACAGACTCTGTAACAAAGGCAACAGCTCGGCAAGTACTCTCTGACAGGCTCGGTAACGGAGGCAACAGACAGGCTCAATAACGGAGGCCACAGTAAACAAAGGAGGCGTGATCAGTCAGTGTAACACTGCAAGCAAGTTCAGAATGTCACCAGGCAAGAGCTCAAAGTTCGCAGGAACACTGGAAGCAACACGGAGCAGGAACGTCAGCCAGAGCCGGGTCAATCACGGAGCAGGAACGTCAGCCAGAACCGGGTCAATCACGGAGCAGGAACGTCAGCCAGAGCCGGGTCAATCACGGAGCAGGAACAGCAGAGTAGTCAGACAAGCTGAGTCGGTACACAGGAACGCAGGAACACAGCAACAAAGGCGCAGGAACAGGAACAGGTGCCATAGGCTCAGTATATTAAGGGACACCCTGGGCAGGCCAATCAAGCTCCGCTAAAGAGCACCACAACAGAGAGTTACAAGGAATCATGGGAACCGTGATAGTTGTTTCACAATCCACTAGGGTGTTGGGATCATTATTCAGTGTATAATATAGTGTATAATATAGTGTGTAATATACCATCAACACTTAGAAGTCCTGGTGAACTTTCTTTTTTGTTTGGTTACATCACTATTATAACTCCCTCCAGCAACTAACCCACTGCTCATTCTTAAGAAACACCTCTCCCAGTGAGTGCTACTTATCATTTTTTTTAATTTGTTTTAACAGACCGACAGACTTCTCCAAGAAATTCAAGACTTAGAATATCAACATAAGGCTTCGCTTGCTGCCAACCCGCTCCCCCAACTTAAGGAACTGCAATTTCAACTCGTGTCCTTTTTCAACCTTAAGGTTCAACACTCCTTTGCCCGCCTTCGACAATCCTATTTCGAACATGGAAATAAACCTGGGATGCATCTAGCCAGACAGTTAAGAGCGAAATTTCAACAAACCTACATTCCCTTAATCAGATCTGCCTCTGCTACCATCCTTCATGCCACAGCAGATATAGCTTCAACATTTTGCTCATATTATGCCTCCCTTTACAATGTTCATAAAGGCACTCCACTTCCATCCTCCCACTTGCTAAAAATCACATTCTATCTCCAAGAACCATTCTACCCATTATTGATGAGGCCTTCTATGCCTCACTGGGATTCCCAATTTCAGAAGAGGAAGTTGCAGTGGAGGCTCGCCCATAGGGCACTTGGGGTAGTGTCCTGCCAGTTTGCCACCCAAAATAATAATAATAATTATAATAATTTTTAAAAAAGTTGTAAAAGTAGGAGGAGTACTACTATGTTTTATTTTTTCTGGAGGGGGGAAGGGGGGATTTTTTAAATAAATCTTTATTAAAAATAAACACCTAACATTGCTTTGCAAATGTATTTTAGAAAAGAAAAAAACTATCTCTCTCTCTCTGCAATGTGTACATTTCAACCCTCCCCTGTAATTGATTGGCTGTCTGGAGTAGCAAAATTGAGGTCAATATAGAGCATGTCAAACTTCTAGGGCGGCTGGTAAAATCATCCTGTTTTAGCACATTTTACACATGCTCAGTCCCCTTTAAGAGTTTTTTTTTTTTATCACTGGGGCCATAGGTTGCCATGGGGACACCTGGGTACAACGCCCGGGAGTAGAGACATGCGTGTTGTGCCTCTACTCAAGCAGGGAAACATTACACCACTAGGGGGCGGCGTGATTTTGAGCTGGACTAGAAGAGAGAGAGACACCATTTTGAGGAGCAGAACAGAGTGAGCCTGTTGAAGGTGGCAGCAACAGCTAGCTAGAGGAGACTAGAGAGAAGAGATTCAAGACAAGAGAAGAACTAGAAGATACCTTCATCTTATATTTTGGCCTCCTGTGTGGTAAGTAGTGGATTGAAAAGAAATAGTGGATTAAATTCATATATTGTTTGACTTGTGGTTCTCCTCTGGCTGATGATGGCTGACATGTGTGACAGGCAGCACACACTTCTGTCACTTCTGTGCTGCCTGTCACTAATTGTATTTGACAGATTTTAATGTAAATTGATTTTCTTAATGGATTATTTAATTTCATGACATTGTTTGGCTGTTTTGTTGGCAACTTGGCACTGTCTGTCTGCCACCACTGACTGACAACTGCAGCTTGCTTTACATAGATTTTTTTATATGTGTATTATTTGATGCCACTGTCTGTCTACCACCACTGACTGACTACTGCAGCTTGCTTTACATAGATTTTTTTATATGTGTATTATTTGATGACATTGTTTGGCTGTTTTGTTGGCAACCTGGCACTGCACTGTCTATCTGACACCACTGACTACTGTACAGTTAATAATATTTAGGCTGTAGCCAGATTGCTTTACACAGATTTTTTTATATGTTAAAAAAATTAAGATTTTTTTATGGGGGTGAGATAATGCCTGTGTCTATACCAGATGTTGATAACTGTAAACTGTGCTTTTCTGCCTGTGACTGTGACATGTAAATTGTGGATAGCATAGCACCCCACCCAACCACCTCTCTGCAGATTCTATTGCCACCACCTCACCCTGCAGAGCCTACAGCTGCCTCCCAGTCCCTACTTTTACATATCCCAACATGGCTGCCTGCCACCTTACTCTGCAGAGCCTAATCTGTTCACCCCTGCAAAACTTGCTGCAGGCCCTGATGTCACTCTACAGTTGGTACCACTTCCTTGATGCCACCCTGGGCTCTCCCTTAATGCCACCATGAGGTGAATACCCCCTTTACTCCACCCTGGGGTGAGTACCCCCATGCCATTCTTGGGTACCTGTCCCTCACTGCAGTTCTGGGGTGGGCAACCCTCTCCTAATGCATGCCACTCTAAGTGTTATAAGAATCATTTATAAAAACAAGGATTTCCATTCTTGTGCTGGAGCACTTGAACTGTATTCCTTTATGATCAGGAATAATATCAAGAAAGCTTTCAACAAGACTTTTATTCTCTTACAAATCCTGATCACCACCCTGATGACCACCAGTGAATCTGAGAGGTGCTTTTCAACATTAAAAAGAATAAAAACATTTTTGAGAAGCACAATGACAGAGGATCGACTGAATGCATTGGCCATGCTGTCAATTGAGAAACAACTTGTAAACAAAATTCCTGATTTCAATCACCGCATCACTGAAAAGTTTTCTTCTCAAAAAAATAGAAGAATGACTTTCCTATACAAAAAATAAAGCTCCTTCTCAGTGTTGTAAACAATGGCAATTTTGTTAAATTTGTGCAATATTCCAGTTAATATAGAAAGTTTTGAAGTTGGCTTGTTATGACGGAAATTTTCCATCATGTGTCCTTAAGTGGTTAAATATATGGCACTTTAGATTATGTTATATGTTATATACTTATATATAATATTTTTTGGTATTTATGTTTTAAAACAACTTTAACTACAACTATAAAAGTTAAATTAAGTTTATATAAAAAGTTGCTTACACTCTACATTGCATATTTGTTATATTTGACTATTTTCACTTTTAATAATGTAACTTCTGTTATAACGAGTTGAGGGGCGGGGTTAAGTGGGCGGGGTTAAAAGTACTTGTGGGAGGGGTTAAGTGGGAGGGGCGGAGTCTGGCGCCCCACCATTTTAAAACTTCACTAGCCGCCACTGGGAAGTTGCAGTGGCAATTAAGCCCATACCAGCAGAAAAGAGCCCTGGCCTGCATACTGTCAAATGCACCATACTCTCCTAAACCAAATGCTTACCCACTCCTATTCTACTTTACCGAAGGACATCTCCTACCACCCCAACATAGCTGAAGCCCACATAAAAGTATTTCCAAAATCTGGCAAGGATCCATTATGCTGCTCGAGTTATCATCCCATCTCTTTACTTAATCTTGATTTTAAAATGTATGCAAAAATATTAGCCAACAGACTGAAAGAAGCCTTTCCTTCTTTGATTCATTTAGATCAAGTGGGTTTCACTCCATGACATGAAGCCAGGAAAAATTCCAGGAAATTGCTGAACATCCTCCACTACATAGATACCTGTAAATTACCTACTGTTTTCCTTACGATAGATGCAGAAAAAGCAGTTGACCTGGTGAACTGGTCATTCATGATGAATACACTACAAGCATTTTGTCTAGGTCCTTAAACGTATGTACAGACTCTCTAAAAAACTCCTAACGCTAGAGTTAAAGTAAATGGCCATCTATCTAGAACCTTCTCAGTTTCTAATGGGACCAGGCAAGGATGCCCTTTGTCTCCGCTATTGTGTTAACAATGGAAACTCTGGCTCAAAATGTAGATGTAACACATCCATCACCTGGGCCCCACTACCATCTTCTACTTGCAAAATCTCTATGTTTGCAGACAATGTCCTTTTATCAATTCATAACCCGAGACAGGCCATCCTGGCTTTTATGTCCAAGCTGGAGATGTATTCCTCTCTACCTGACTTCAAGATGAATGAAAGTCAGAGGCATTATCTATGCACATCAGCAGTACTGAAAGTTCCTTCCTACCATCTACTTATCCCTTCAAGTGGTCCACTAGTTTAATTTAATACTTGGGGATCTCTCTATCAGCAACTATCGAAAAAAGAAAAAACAGAGAAGCGGCGCAGATGATCTTTTCTGAGTGTAGTAGGTTAAATACAAATCTGGACCTCCACCAACACCAAGCTCCAAGAAATTGACTCACATTTAACGGAGGCTATAACTTGCCTCCTAGTGTTATATCAGTCACTGGCTCACACCCCAATGCGGTGTTCTTTTTAGTTGATCTCTGCAGCCAGTCAGCTCCCGATTTGATGATATGTGGGATCCAACGGCCATATGAAGGGTTACACCTCTCCCAACACCGGAGGAAACCTAATTTTGTTCTTAAAACCCTTCGATATTAGAGGGCACAAGGGCTGATAGCTCAAATCAGCTAGTGATTTCACACTAATATTATGCTCTTCTTAAAGGGTTTATTTGGCAAGGTACCAGATATAAAAAAATACAAAAATTAAAAAGTATCAATAACCTGACTTACAATTGTAATAACCAGAGTATTAAAAAACCAACATCAAAAATAATGACAATATAAAAATATGGCCTAACGCGTTTCGTGACGCTAAGTCACTTCTTCAAAGGTTAAAAAGAAAGAAAGATATTGTAATCTCACTCTCTTATATAGTCTGTGCATTAATCCATGAACCCGGAACTGAACTGAAACTAATCATCCTTAAAACTGACTCACCTGAACATTGATCGGTACTCTATAATCCAAGATAGACTACACTTCCAGTGATGCTCTCCCATATGTCATCAACTGAAAAAAAGAAAAAAAAAAAACCCAACTCCACAATCAAGACCGCCGCATCATAAGCGCGCCCGTCGACACGCACACGCAAAACATCACGTGGAGGCCCAAACATAACCGGACCCACGACGTCACTCGTGTGCCTGCCGACGTGCATACGTACATTGAAACGTAACGTCATAAGAGGACTCCAACATCAAACGTGTATTAACAGCACCACGCATCTAGAAACTGAAAACGTCTCGCTGCCAAAACACAACAAATGGAGAAAATAAAACATCACTACTTACGAAGTGACATCTCCCAAAAAAGAATAATTAATAAATCGGTCAGTATAACAGTTGTAAAACCCACATGGGAAAATCATCACAATCTCAATCATAAAATCACCCAACATATTGTTGTATTAATAAATATGCAGTCCATCAGGACCAATGGAAAACCAGGGGTCCTTCACAGTAATACTACTACCGGTAAACATCATGGACCAATCCACAGCTCACACAATACAATATTACATTAGATGCACATAAACAAATACAAATAGCTGTGCTGAGCTAATACTACTAAAAATACAATAATGATAACAATGACAAAAAATATAAAATAAACATACATGTATATATACACACACACACACACACATACATGTATGCATATATATATCACGGTGCCCGTGATTGCTGCCTTTTCCTGTCAGTTAACTGTGAAGACTCTCCATTGGCTGCCTGTCTTGAGTCCGCCCAGTATTGCCTACATAGACTGGGTTCTGGCATCCTTTGTTTGCCCTTTCGTGGTGTCTCTATGTCTATAGCCACCTGCATTCTTTTTCTGAGTTTCCTGGGCCTTGGCTGCATACACTACCTTCCAGATTCTGCCTGCTTACCTGCCTGACAGCCTCCTCTGCTGAAGTGGTTCCTGCCTCCGTTCCTGATCCGGCTTGGGCTGACATTCCTGCTTCCGTTCCTGATCCGGTCGTCTGCCGTTACTGTTCCAGCTTCCTGTCCCGGCCTGGCTGTTGTTCCTGCTTCTGGATCGTATGCAGAGTTTCTCCGCCTTCATGTCGCTTGGGCGACATTCTCATCCCTGGGTGTTATCTATTGGTCCAGTACGCGGGTACTGGTTTGCTCCCAAGCAGCTCCGGTTGTGACACTTTGTAGTCCAGTACGTGGGTACTGGTTTGCTCCATGCACACCGGGTGCCTGCTGTCTCATATGTAGCACCGGTAAGGCCTCCGTGCATCCAGTACGCAGTACTGGTTTCCTCATATGGCCCACCGGTTGCTTGCTGCCTCTTGTTTCGCACCATTGCTCATTTGTGCAGTCCAGTACGTGGGTACTGGTTCGCTCCATATATCACCGGATGCTTGCTGCTTCCCATACAGCACCGGTAGTGTCAATGTGTACTCCAGTAAGCGGGAACTGGTTTGCTCCATATATCACCAGTTGCTTGCTGCTTCCCATACAGCACCGGTAGTGTCTATGTGTAGTCCAGTACGCGGGTACTGGTTCGCTCCATATATCACCGGTTGCTTGCTGCTTCCCATACAGCACCGGTAGTATCTATTTGTAGTCCAGTACGCGGGTACTGGTTCGCTCCATTTATAACCGGTTGCTTGCTGCTTCCCATACAGCACCGGTAGTGTCTATGTGTAGTCCAGTATGCGGGTACTGATTCGCTCCAAATATAACCGGTTGCTTACTGCCTTCTATTCAGCACCGATAGTGTCTATGTGTAGTCCAGTACACGGTACTGGTTTGCTCCTATATTCACCGGCTGCTCGCTGACACCTATATAGCACCAGTAGGCCTCTGTGTAGTACAGAACGTGCGACTGGTTTGTTCCACCACTATCCCGGCCGCTGAGGCCACTTATGCTATTGCACCAGTACTTGCCGCCTCTGGGCTCAAGGCTGCCTTGTCCGGTATATTGGCAGGGCCAGTAGAGCCTTCTCTCTCGTTGTGCCAGTCTCCTGGCTGCCTTTCCCGGTATATTGGCAGGGCCAGTAGAGCCTTCTCTCTCATTGTGTCAGTCTCCAGACTGCCTTGCCTGGTATATTGGCAGGGCTGGTAGAGCCTTCTCTCTCGTTGTGCCAGTCCCAAGGCTGCCTTGCCCGGTATATTGGTAAGGCCGGTAGAGCCTTCTCTCTCGTTGTGCCAGTCCCAAGGCTGCTTTGCCCGATATATTGGTAAGGCCGGTAGAGCCTATTTCCATATTGTGCCAGTCCTTAGGCTGCCTTACCCAGTATTGGCAAAGCCAGGTAGAGCCTCTCCATTATTCACCATACCATTGTTCACCATTGCTTTGTACTAATCACGTGTTGAGATATATGTATAATGTCAAAACCGTGAGGGCTCGCTTTAAACTTTCAATAAAGTTGTGTTTTTATCTTAACTCTGTGTCTGAGAGTCAAAACAAACCTTGACAATATAACAGCCAAACACATACACATATATATTCTCAAAAAATAATAATAAAATAAAACAACACAAAAAGTAATCTTTCCATCTAAATGTAATGCAAATCTAAACCCTCATTTAACCCATTATCACCTAGTGTACCTAATCTAAAAATCCAATAAGATTCCTGCCTACATAATCTCTCAAACCAAGCTGGTTGGGGAGGAAGCCATTCAATACCTATAACTCTAAAGTTCTTTACTACCTTCTAAAAAGTGCTTAGAAACACCGTGATCAATTTCTTTATTAACAGTTTTCCTTTTGTGTTCCCCTATTCTTTTCCTTAATTGCCGTATAGTCCGACCAACCTATCTAATGCCACAACCACACTGTATCAAATACACAACAAAACTAGTACCACAATTAATGAAGTGCTTTATTCTGAACTGTATCCTCAAAATCCAATTTCCCATGTAACATGAACGTGCATGTAGTGCATCTAACATGATTACATTTATAATTTCCAACAGATTTCATAGGAAATAGAGCCAAAGTATAATTTAGACCAGAAGGGTTAGATATACTCCCATCAAGATCTTTCGGTCTGCTTGGCGCTACATAACTTCTCACAGTTTTATTACGTTTAAACATCATTACTGGTCTTTCACTAATCTGGTCCTTTAATAGAGGATCATTCAATAAAATCCTCCAATGATTATGAATAATACCCTTAATCTTCTCACCAAAGCTGTTGAATTTAGTAACAAAAGAAATCTTTTGATTCATTCCAGAAAAATAATTTTTTCTATTCAAACTATCTTTTTTAATTATTTTCTTTCTATCTAATGCATAAGCTCTTTGGAAGGCCCTATCAATAAGATTATGGTCATAACCCTTATCAAAGAAAGCTAATTTAAGCTCTTTGCCCTTCTCAACAAAGTCATCTAACTCATTACAATTTCGCCTCAATCTGTGGTATTGCCCATATGGTATGTTCTCCTTCCATTTACTGTAATGTCCACTATCCGCTCTGAGATATTGATTACAGGCGGTCTCTTTTTTGAAAATAGTACTATCTTTCTACCCTCATACCCGCTTAACAACAGGTTGATAAATTCAATTGTTCTCTCTTGGACATTAACAGTAAATGTAATACCTCTATCATTATTCTCAAAGATCCTAATGAGAGAATCAACATCTCCATAGTTATGATCCCAGATGACCAATATATCGTCTATATAACAGCCATAATATACCAGGCCTGCCCCCTCCCCCGCCATGCACCTAATACACTGATACTCCCAGTGCCCCATAAAGAGGTTGGCATAGGAGGGGGCGAACCTGGTACCCATGGCCGTTCCTTTTGTTTGAATATAGAATCTATTCTGGAAAACAAAAAAATTATGCTCCAGAATAAATCTGGCACATCTAAGGAGTAATTCCCTTTGAGACAGGCATTCCCTCATCCATATCCAAAAAAAAGGCTAAGGCCTCCAAACCAAACTTATGACATATATTCGTATAAAGAGAAACAACATCAAGGCTAATCCAAATATAACTTTCCTGCCAGACAATTACATCCAGTCTCTCAAGCACATGTTGACTATCACGACTGTAACTAAACAAAGACACAACATGTTGTTGTAAAAAATAATCTAAGTACATTGAGAGATTGGATGTAAGTGAATTAAGCCCAGCCACTGTGGGTCTGCCTGGTGGCGTTTTTGTATTTTTATGAATCTTAGGTAGATGGTACATAAAAGCCACCTCAGGATGTTCAATAACTAAAAATATAATTTAATCTCTATTTATAATATCCCTTTATGGGCCTCCTCCAACAATTTCAAAAATTCCTTCTTAAATTCAACTCTTGATTCACTGGGCAAGATTTTATATGATTCATGATCACTAAGCAATCTAAAACCTTCCTTGATATAATCCTTAGTGTCCTGTATAATGATAGAACCTCCCTTATCTGCCTCCCTCACTGTAATTTCCCTATTATTCCTAAGGGCTTCCATCGCTACTCTCTCTTCTTTACTCAAATTATCACATTTGATTTCCTCTCCTTTTCTTATTTTATTGTAATCTTCAAGTACAAGATGAAAAAAGTCTCCACAAAAGGACCCTTGAACTGAGCAGGGTAAAAAGATGATTTCTTTCTAAATGGAGCTTGACTAAACCTTTCACCAAATTCTTGCCGGGCGGTTAAGTCAACATCATCATTTTCAACCAGACGATCACACAAAATATTTAGACATTCCTGATCCCTAAATTCAACACTGGAGGCAAATATAGTTTTTGATACCTTTTATTGGCTAACTAAGCAGATTTAAATGCAAGCTTTCAAGACCTTAGGTCTCTTCCTCAGGGTATCAAAAACTATATTTGCCTCCTGTATTTATACGGCTAACACGGTACCAACTCTCTCCTGTATTTATACGGCTAACACGGTACCAACTCTCATCTAAATTCAACACTATCGGCTTGTAATTCATCTACATTTTTGGACTTGAAAAACCGTTGCAATGTTAATTTTCTAATAAATTTATTGAGATCAATAAAAAATACAAAATCATTTGATTTGATCTCAGGAGAAAACTTCAACCCTTTTAACAATAGTCAAATTTTGGAGTGTAACATAGTTCTACTAGATAAATTAAACACCCCATCCTTATTCTCACCTGGTAGCAATGTTAAATTTTGCTTCTTTTGAGATATATTGGTCGGACTATACGGCAATTAAGGAAGAGAATAGGGGAACACAAAATTAAGGAAGAGAATAGGGGAACACAAAAGGAAAATTGTTAATAAAGAAATTGATCATGGCGTTTCTATGCACTTTTTAGAAGGTAGTAAAGGGGGTTTAAAGAACTTTAGAGATATGGGTATTGAATGGCTTCCTCCCCAACCAGCTTGGTTTGAGAGATTATGTAGGCAGGAATTTTATTGGATTTTTAGATTAGGTACACTAGGTGATAATGTGTTAAATGAGGGTTTAGATTTGCATTACATTTAGATGGAAAGATTACTTTTGATTTTGTTTTATTTTATTATTATTTTTTGAGAATATATATGTGTATGTGTTGGGTGTTATATATGCATACATGTATGTGTTTGTGTATATATACATGTATGTTTATTTTATATATTTTTTGTCATTGTTATCATTATTATTTTATATTTAGTAGTATTATCTCAGCACAGCTATTTTTATTTGTTTATGTGCATCTAATGTAATATTGTATTGTGTAAGCTGTGGTTTGGTCCATGATGTTTACCGGTAGTAGTATTACTGTGAAGGACCCCTGGGTTTCCATTTGTCCTGATGGACTGCATATTTATTAATACAACAATATGTTGGGTGATTTTACGATTGAGATGATTTTCCCATGTGGGTTTTACAACTGTTATACTGACCGATTTATTATTTATTCTTTTTTGGGAGATGTCACTTCATAAGTAGTGATGTTTTACTTTCTCCATTTGTTGTGTTTTAGCAGCGCGACATTTTCAATTTCTAGATGCGTGGCGCTGTTAATACACGTTTAATGTGGGAGTCATCTCATGACGTTGCGTTTCAATGTACGTATGCGCGTCGGCAGGCACACAAGTGACGTAGTGGGTCCAGTTGTGTTTGGGCCTCCTCGTGATGTTTCGCGTGTGTGTGTGTCGACGGGCGCGCTTATGACGCTACGGTCTTGATTGTGGAGTCGTTTTTTTTTTTTTTTTTCCAGTTGGTGACATATGGGAGAGCATCACTGGAAGTGTAGTCCATCTTGGATTATGGAGTACCGATCAACGTTCAGGTGAGTCAGTTTTAAGGATGATTAGGTTCAGTTCAGTTTAGTTCCGGTTCATGGATTAATGCACAGAGTATATAAGAGAGTGAGATTACAATATGTTTCTTTCTTTTTAGCCTGTGGAGAAGTGACTTAGCATCACGAAACGCGTTAGGCCATATTTTTATATTGCCATTATTTTTGATGTTGGTTTTTTAATACTCTGGTAATTACAATTGTAAATCAGGTTATTGATACTTTTTAATTTTTGTATTTTTTTATATCTGGTACCTTGCCAAATAAACCCTTTAAGAAGAGCATAATATTAGTGTGAAATCACTGGCCGATTTGAGCTATCAGCCCTTGTGCCCTGTAATATCGAAGGGTTTTAAGAACAAAATTAGGTTTCCTCTGGTGTTGGGAGAGGTGTAACGCTTCATCTGGCTGTTGGATCCCACATATCATCAAAGCGGGAGCTGGAGGCGAGTTATAGCCTCCATTAAATGTGAGTCAATTTCTTGGAGCTTGGTGTTGGTGGAGGTCCGGATTTGTATTTAACCTACTAAGCTCAGAAAAGATCCTCTGCGCCGCTTCTCTGTTTTTTCTTTTTTCGATAGTTGCTGATATTTATAGTGGGGGGCCTGACTCAAGGAGGTGTTCAGCATGGATCTATAATTGCTTTGCCTGAAGGACTTTGATATTGAACCTACATGTGGTTTGGACTTTTATTGCGGTGCATTTTTTATATTGTGTAATTCATATTGTTTTTATATTATCCTGTATTATAGTGTATTATATTGGCTATTTGTTTATATTATCCTTTAGGCTGGACGCAGTATATATAAAGGACTGTCCATTTTTTTTGGGTGGTGCTTTTTTGTTTTGTCTTTTCTTTGGATCTATCAACCTGTCTAAAAGCCTGATGTGACCTAAACTACCCTCCACTTCTTTGAGTAATCCAAAAAAAACTTACACATATGAGCATTGCTCCACTTCCCTTGACTAGGCAAAATACATACCACTAAAATGAGAATTCTTCCCCGATTCCTATATTTGTTCCAGACCCTTCCAATCTGTCTTTCCATACCTTTTTCACTAGGGCATCTTGCATTCTCTCCATTTTCTTATGGGGCATCATAGTTGGGTCCACCACTCTATATAGGCACAGATGTGCAGGGGGTTTGGGCCTTCCAAATCTCAAAAAATATTATCAAGCTACTCTCCTAGCCTAAGTCGTAGACTGGAGGCATAGCGAATGTGACAAACAATGGGCTCAAATTGAGTGAACATCCTCTCCACTATTTAACCCTCATTTAATAGACCTAAGCCAATGCCTCCTAATCCCATAATCAAAAATGTCCTATCTCACTGGTCTTCCATTACTAAATCTGTCCTTAATACCCTTACCAACTCAAATCTCCCCTGTTTTTGACCTCAGAGATTCCTCCTACTCCCTTCCAGCTCTGCAATTCCCTCTGTGGATAAAAACACCTGAACTCAAGATCAAGGATCTTATCAATGGTGTATTACACTTCGAGACTCTTCAGTCCAGACTAGACCTCCCACTGGGGGAGATATGGCGGCACATACGTAATCTTCAAGTACAAGATGAAAAAAGTCTCCACAAAAGGACCCTTGAACTGAGCAGGGTAAAAAGATGATTTCTTTCTAAATGGAGCTTGACGAAACCTTTCACCAAATTCTTGCCGGGCGGTTAAGTCAGCATCATCATTTTCAACCAGACGATCACACAAAATATTTAGACATTCCTGATCCCTAAATTCAACACTATCGGCTTGTAATTCATCTACATTTTTGGACTTGAAAAACCGTTGCAATGTTAATTTTCTAATAAATTTATTGAGCTCAATAAAAAATACAAAATCATTTGATTTGATCTCAGGAGAAAACGTCAACCCTTTTAACAATAGTCAAATTTTGGAGTGTAACATAGTTCTACTAGATAAATTAAACACCCCATCCTTATTCTCACCTGGTAGCAATGTTAAATTTTGCTTCTTTTGAGATATATTGGTCGGACTATACGGCAATTAAGGAAGAGAATAGGGGAACACAAAATTAAGGAAGAGAATAGGGGAACACAAAAGGAAAATTGTTAATAAAGAAATTGATCATGGCGTTTCTATGCACTTTTTAGAAGGTAGTAAAGGGGGTTTAAAGAACTTTAGAGATATGGGTATTGAATGGCTTCCTCCCCAACCAGCTTGGTTTGAGAGATTATGTAGGCAGGAATTTTATTGGATTTTTAGATTAGGTACACTAGGTGATAATGTGTTAAATGAGGGTTTAGATTTGCATTACATTTAGATGGAAAGATTACTTTTGATTTTGTTTTATTTTATTATTATTTTTTGAGAATATATATGTGTATGTGTTGGGTGTTATATATGCATACATGTATGTGTTTGTGTATATATACATGTATGTTTATTTTATATATTTTTTGTCATTGTTATCATTATTATTTTATATTTAGTAGTATTATCTCAGCACAGCTATTTTTATTTGTTTATGTGCATCTAATGTAATATTGTATTGTGTAAGCTGTGGTTTGGTCCATGATGTTTACCGGTAGTAGTATTACTGTGAAGGACCCCTGGGTTTCCATTGGTCCTGATGGACTGCATATTTATTAATACAACAATATGTTGGGTGATTTTACGATTGAGATTGTGATGATTTTCCCATGTGGGTTTTACAACTGTTATACTGACCGATTTATTATTTATTCTTTTTTGGGAGATGTCACTTCGTAAGTAGTGATGTTTTACTTTCTCCATTTGTTGCTCCACTTCCCTTGACTAGGCAAAATACATACCACTAAAATGAGAATTCTTCCCCGATTCCTATATTTGTTCCAGACCCTTCCAATCTGTCTTTCCATACCTTTTTCACTAGGGCATCTTGCATTCTCTCCATTTTCTTATGGGGCATCATAGTTGGGTCCACCACTCTATATAGGCACAGATGTGCAGGGGGTTTGGGCCTTCCAAATCTCAAAAAATATTATCAAGCTACTCTCCTAGCCTAAGTCGTAGACTGGAGGCATAGCGAATGTGACAAACAATGGGCTCAAATTGAGTGAACATCCTCTCCACTATTTAACCCTCATTTAATAGACCTAAGCCAATGCCTCCTAATCCCATAATCAAAAATGTCCTATCTCACTGGTCTTCCATTACTAAATCTGTCCTTAATACCCTTACCAACTCAAATCTCCCCTGTTTTTGACCTCAGAGATTCCTCCTACTCCCTTCCAGCTCTGCAACTCCCTCTGTGGATAAAAACACCTGAACTCAAGATCAAGGATCTTATCAATGGTGTATTACACTTCGAGACTCTTCAGTCCAGACTAGACCTCCCACTGGGGGAGATCTGGCGGCACATACGACGCAAACATTTTTTAAAGGGATAGTAATACTTAAAATGTAAAAAAAAATATGTTGTAGGGTTTATCCCCCTGAGTAAAACAAGAGTACTCCCACTGCTGACAGGTGTTTTATTAAAAAGTTATTAATTTTCAAAGTTGAATTTTTTAGGTGCAATATCACAGTGGCCTGAAATTGTACAGTGGCGCTGTTGCTACACGATCCTATGGACAACTCTGGTCAGTTGACCATAAATCTCCATAGGATGGTGTAGCAACAGCGCCACTGTACAATTTCAGGCCACTGTGATATTGCACCTAAAAAATTCAACTTTGAAAATTAATAACTTTTGAATGAAAGACCTCTCAGCAGTGGGAGTAGTCTTGTTTTACTCAGGGGGATAAACCCTACAACATATTTTTTTTCACATTTTAAGTATTACTATCCCTTTAAGCCTCTCACAGATACTGCTCTGCCTCACTCAACCTCCCACTCTCTTCAAATGTTTAATGCACCCGGCTTCGATAGAATATCGTGTCTTTCTGTGGAAAATCTATAAGATTCTATTGAACACTGATCTGGAAGTAAAACCCAAGTTCTCTTTAGCATGGGAAAAATAATTTGGCAGTATCCTTCCAATGGTAGATTGGGAGAAGATGTGGAAATGCACTTACCACTCCTCTATTTCAGTCCAAATGGTGGAGATGAACTAGAAGCTACTCTTCCGTTGGTACTGTACACCATCCCAACTACATACATTTGACCATTCATCAACACCGCTATGTTGGAGATGCAAATCCCACACTGGTACTCGCCTTCACGTCTGGTGGTCGTGCCCCTCGATCATACATTTCTGGTTCAGTTGCCTAGCATAAATAGAAAAGCTGCTAGACATCACTCTCACTCTAGAGACCCCTGGCAGACAGAGAAACACCATTCACCTCTCTGTCCAAGTGATTATTTTTATTTCTTATGCTTAATGCAGCTAAAGCCCTAATCCCTCGAAATTGGAGATCGCCCTCCCCTCCCTCTCTGGGAGCCTGGTCTGGTAAGGTAGAGGAAAAAATTCCCTTTGTCCGGTGTGACGGTACCAGGATTTACCGGACCCTTTTGGGGCCGTTGGTTCCTGAACCGCCACTGCTGCTGCTGCCCTCTTCCACGGCCGACTGGAGCCCTGCTGCTTCCTGGAGGTCCTGGATGCTCAGGCAGGAACAACTGGATGCTGCCCCCTGGCAGACTGGCAGAGATAGTGAATTTAGCTGCAGAACCCTAGGTAGGGTTTCCAGAGGCCCTACGCCAGTAGACCGGCGAGAAAAGTGAATTTGCTCCTGTAGTGGCTAAGGTGAGAATTCCCAGCCTAAGTCCCCTCCAGAAATACAGCCGAGACTTGTATTAAGAAGGGTAGAACAGAACAGCTTTATTGATGAAACACACTGCTTATATACACTTCCAGACACTCTTACCAAGATTAGAATTTAAATTAGTGCTTGGGACAGTGTTGCTATGCTTGACCAATCAGATAATGGCCTACATTTCCAGTCACTCCTATCCAGATAAGAATGCAAAGTAGGGTTTGGAAAAGGGGCATTTTGACTGGACCATAATAACCTCCCCTGATTGGTCAAGGAAGCACAGCAGGAGCCAATCAACATTCCAGTCATTGTTTAGCCAAGTTACACAGATCTGAAGCAAGCAGGAGTGCTGGGCATAGCCTTTATTTTCTGCACTCTGGCTCCCAACTATCATATCCCTGTAAAGGAATTACAGTAACCCCATCCAAACTATTACATTATGTCACACAATGTACAACATAGGGATCAATATTTCAAGTGGTATAGTCGTAAGTTATTCCATCTGGTCACATTACTCCCCCCCCCCCAAGTCTTGGACAGACCAGGTGTGATCCCAACGGATTCACCTCTGCACTGTCCACAAAGTATTTCAGTCATCTTCTTGCCAGGATAGTCTATCAGCCTTTTTGTTATACCTGCTAGGTCTGCACTGAATGGTAAAGGTGGAGGGAGAAGCTCCAGCTCTGTAACAACTGTCCATTTTTCCTACAAACATATTCAGAAATGCATCCACCTTTGGAGTTGTACAGACATGGAGTTTGCAAAGGCACTGGTAAGATACCCCAAATCATTTGCTAACAGTACCTCAGCGGGGATGCCAGACATCACTCCCACCTCACAGTCTCTTTCTCCAGCACCCCAATCCAGTGTGATCTGGGCCAAGGAAATCTGGTGTATGGCTCCTCCAGCAACTTGTACAGCCACTGTCCGGCCAGTTCTCTGCCTGGGGAGAACCTGGTGGGGTTGTACCATAGTGATTGTGGCCCCAGTGTCTCTCAACCCCTTGGCTGGCTGCCCGTTCACCAGCACTGTCTGACCATGGTGTCCTCGGTTATCTGTTCTGGCGGTTTGGACCAGGCTCACCTCGTGGATCGGTCCTTACACTTTGTCCCTGCCAAAAGGGGCAATATTGTAATCCACTCCCATGGGCATGGATAAATTATACTCCATAGGTTCAGTGCCAGGGTCCTCTCCTCCACAGTAGGCTTCTCTTGGTGCACTCTGGGGTGGGACCGGTAGAGATACCGGCTGCTGGGGAAAGAGCCCAGGCTGTGACTGTCTCTGAGGGTAATTGCTCCGAACGTGCCCAGGCTGCAAACAGTCATCACACTGCAGTCCATAGCGGCGCCCTCTGCTGGGCTGGTTGTGACTGATGGGAATGGAGCTGAGATGTGGTATCTGGCCCATTCGAGTGTCTGTAGTAATTCTTTTTGATTGTACAGGAGAGCGACAGGGCCCATTCTCTTGAGTCTCCACATATCTTTCCATACTGTAGGCTTGTCTTGGTGCACTCCGGGGTGGGACTGGTGGAGGTATTGGCCTCTGGTGCAGGGGTCTAGGTCTGGACCGTCTCTGAGGGCAATTGCTCCGAACATGTCCCAGCTGCAAACAATTATAGCACTGCAGGCCAGAACTGCGCCTTCTACTGGGTGAGTTGGAAGTGGCTGGAATGGGGCTGGGCAGTGGTACCTGGACCCCTCGAGGAGTGGAATTAGACCCTCTGGGTGGGAGAGGAGAGGGACGGGGCCCACTCTTCCTAGTTTCCCCATATTTATCGGCCAACTTGGCTGCTTCCCCCACCGTAGCTGGGTCATGGTCCCGTACCCAATCCCGAACGTCAGGAGGCGTATGTTGGAAGAATTGCTCCAGTAGGAAAAGCTGCCGACAATCCTCCATAGTCTTTGCATTGCAGCCCAGTAGCCAGTTGGCACAAGCACGGTCCATGCGGTACACCCATTCTGCATAAGAGTCCTGTTCCCGCTGTTGGGTATCCCGGAACTTCCGCCGGTAAGCATCTGGGGTGACCGCATACCGGGCAAGCAGGCACCGTTTTACCTCCGCATAATCCCGGCTGACGTCGTCAGGTAGGGCTCGATATGCCTCGGCTGCACGTCCAGTCAGCTTGCCTGCCAGAATTGTTACCCAGTCTCTCGAATCCACCTCATGAAGGGCACATTGCCTCTCAAAATCTTGCAGGTACCCATCTATGTCACCTGTGCTTTCCTCAAACACCTTGAAGGCTTGATGAGGCAGTTTGCCGTTCCTGGATCCATAGCTCCGTGGAGATCCTGAATCTCTTGGGACTCTCTCCAGTTCTGCCATCCTCATGCGCTCCTCCCTTTCTGCTGGCTTCTCCTGAGTCACCATGGCCATTACTCTATCCACTACCTCAGCAGAGGGATTGGGGCCATAAAATGCAAGTCGGATCTTGACAGCTCGGGTGAAGGCATCCTCATGCTCTGTAGGGCTCTCCCCGGATCCCATGCTGGTCTGTCGGCTGGCAGGGCTGGCTGTTCCAACTGATAAGTGGTCCATCTGCATCAAAGCCTCAACCAAATCAGTCTTCCTGGGTCCCCTTGCTTCTCCGCCTCTGGCAGTAAGGATCTCTTTTAAGGCGGGTCGCTTTAGCTGATTGTAGAATTCCTCCATACACCTGCCACTGGCTCCAGCCAAATCTCCCGATGGAGATTGTCCCAGTAGTGGTTTGGATGCCTTTAGGAAGAGGGCATCCCACTTCTGACACCAGATGTGACGGTACCAGGATTTACCGGACCCTTTTGGGGCCGTCGGTTCCTGAACCACCGCTGCTGCTGCTGCCCTCTTCCACGGCCGGCTGGAGCCCTGCTGCTTCCTGGAGGTCCTGGATGCTCAGGCAGGAACAACTGGATGCTGCCCCCTGGCAGACTGGCAGAGATAGTGAATTTAGCTGCAGAACCCTAGGTAGGGTTTCCAGAGGCCCTACGCCAGTAGACCGGCGAGGAAAGTGAATTTGTTCCTGTAGTGGCTAAGGTGAGAATTCCCAGCCTAAGTCCCCTCCAGAAATACAGCCGAGACTTGTATTAAGGAGGGTAGAACAGAACAGCTTTATTGATGAAACACACTGCTTATATACACTTCCAGACACTCTTATCAAGATTAGAATTTAAATTAGTGCTTGGGACAGTGTTGCTATGCTTGACCAATCAGATAATGGCCTACATTTCCAGTCACTCCTATCCAGATAAGAATGCAAAGTAGGGTTTGGAAAAGGGGCATTTTGACTGGACCATAATAACCTCCCCTGATTGGTCAAGGAAGCACAGCAGGAGCCAATCAACATTCCAGTCATTGTTTAGCCAAGTTACACAGATCTGAAGCAAGCAGGAGTGCTGGGCATAGCCTTTATTTTCTGCACTCTGGCTCCCAACTATCATATCCCTGTAAATTAATTACAGTAACCCCATCCAAACTATTACATTATGTCACACAATGTACAACATAGGGATCAATATTTCAAGTGGTATAGTCGTAAGTTATTCCATCTGGTCACATCCGGATAGCCTGGGTAGAAAAAGGACACAGCCCAACAGAATTGATACAATTAATCCATGATTGGACGGAACTCCAGAAAACGAATCACAGAGAAGATTAGATTATCTTCATGTCTCTGTAATAGACTCTCACACCCTAGATCTGTGCTCTACTTCCTCACCCCCTTTTGCCTACCTTCAGACTCTCTCCTTTCCATTCTGCTCTCCTCTTCCTTTTCCAGAAGACTGGTTTCCTGTAATTGAGTCTGCAAGATAAATCTGAAGTTCTTCCCATTCGCTCCCCTTTTCTTACTTTGCTTTTCACCCCTTTCTCCTTTAAACTTCTTTTTAAAGTAAAATTTAGGTTGAATTTGAACTTGTACATTCCTACACACACAGTGCCTCATGCAATAGTGATATTGCTATACTCTGAACATGTTTTTGTATCTACTTTGTCATCACCATTGTACCCTCATTATGTTACTGCATTATACAATGGAATGGAATATCTCTGTACTGTTTTATGCTGTATCCAAAATTCTAATAAAATCTATTTAAACAAAAATGAATGAAATATGGAAAAACTGGGAGAAGAAAAAAATGTATAATTAAAATACCAAATGTTATTGGTTATCTTAAAATATGAAAAAAAAACTTGCTTCAGTCTAAGATAGACAATGGTCTGTAGCTAGTGAACCTAAAACAATGTGTATAATTTATTGGACCAACATACTCACATTAGGGATTGTTGATATTCCCCCAAGAAATATATATGATAAGGAATCTCTGGTGTGATCTTATTAACTGATTTGTAAATTAGATCTAATAGACAGTCTGATTTTCTAAATAGTGATCGGCATACACACTGAAGACTAAGTAGAAGGGATGCTCCAATTAAATATAGTTGGATTCCAGAACATGATGAAGAGGTAGATTGAAAGTACTACTCATTTTGGAATGCTGTGGATCCAACATACACAAGTATGATCATATAAACTTCATGAATTTTATTATGTTACATTAAATTGTTGTCTTCTTTCCAAAATGGTATGGTTTATCTACCTTTTCTTCAATTCTGAAGGTGTTATAGCCATTTTTGTACAGGCAAGTCACATTTGAGAAAATGTTAGAAACATCAGAGGTTGTAGTAGGTGTAGTTTTCTACTTCTAGCACCCACTAAGGTAGGTAAACTCATACCAATGGGGTGTCGTTTGATCCTAAGAGCACTAGCTAATGAATGCAGTTGAAAATTCCATGGTTTTTACAGAGCTCCATACATTTGAAGGGGCAGAAATGTAAGAAAATGCCTTTTTTTTCATTAGCGCCACCTCCTGGAAGCATTTGTGCATACCAGCCTTTGGGTAAGAAGGCAAGTGACCCCTCATTAGATGCGGCAGGTTGTTTTCTTTCCAAAATGACATTGTTTTTTTACCTTTCCTGCATATCCTAACAGTAATAAAGATGATTCATCCAAAATCCTTTTTAACCAGAACAGATCTGAAGGATGCATATTACCACATTCCAGTTCATCACTCTCACAGGAAATTTCTTCGCTTCCATTTTCAAAAGACTCATTATCAGTACAGAGTGTTACAGTTTGGTCTGGCTTCGGCACCACGAGTCTTTACAAAAATTCTGGCAGTTGCCATGGCCGCCCTACGACAAGAGAAGATAAGTCGTCATGCAATAGTGATATTGCTATACTCTGAACATGTTTTTGTATCTACTTTGTCTCTGTACTGTTTTATGCTGTATCCAAAATTCTAATAAAATCTATTTAAACAAAAATGAATGAAATATGGAAAAACTGGGAGAAGAAAAAAATGTATAATTAAAATACCAAATGTTATTGGTTATCTTAAAATGTGAAAAAAAAACTTGCTTCAGTCTAAGATAGACAATGGTCTGTAGCTAGTGAACCTAAAACAATGTGTCATAATTTAAAGGACCAACATACTCACATTAGGGATTGTTGATATTCCCCCAAGAAATATATATGATAAGGAATCTCTGGTGTGATCTTATTAACTGATTTGTAAATTAGATCTAATAGACAGTCTGATTTTCTAAATAGTGATCGGCATACACACTGAAGACTAAGTAGAAGGGATGCTCCAATTAAATATAGTTGGATTCCAGAACATGATGAAGAGGTAGATTGAAAGTACTACTCATTTTGGAATGCTGTGGATCCAACATACACAAGTATGATCATATAAACTTCATGAATTTTATTATGTTACATTAAATTTGCGAGCATATGAAATTAGTACTCTATGTTTATAAACTAACTAAATAACACTTGGAATTGCCAATTAACTATTATCCTCTACGCATGGTATATGCAGGCAGCTTGTGCATTTGCAGACTGGTATACATCTGCTCGTCCTGCCTAAGTTTTTCATGACAATCTAATTCATGAGTGCAAGGCTATAAACATATTGAGCCCACATAATCAAGCATAATAATAACTGGTCAAATCTAACTTAAACTAGAAAATACAGATGTAATCAATGGGATAGTCTGTCCTAATTATTGAATTTCGTGAATGTTGGATTCTGGCAACATGATCTAGTTTGCCTAATCCTACCTGCAGCTTGCTTTATTACATGTCTTTAATTCCCTTCAAAACCTATATGAACACCATCAGGTCACTGGAATTCAATTTTGTGAGAAAGCCTGCCAAAGATTACCAATCCAATTAATTCACAAGAGTTTATTAAATCAGCTACACTCATCATTTTGACTCCACACAGTGGTAAGCTCATCTACTATCCTTTATTCCAAAATTAGTATGTTCAATTTATCTCTTCATCCTGTTCTGGAATACACCTGTCTTTGATTATAGCATCCTTTCTACTTAGTCTTCAAGATGTATGCCTATCACTCACTATTTTTTAGAAAATCAGACTGTTTATTAGATTTAATTTACGAATCAGTTAATCAGACCACACCAGGGATCTCCTATCATATATGTTTCTTGGGGGAATATCAACAATCCCTAATGTGAGTATTTTGGTCCAGTAAATTATAACACATTGTTTAAGGTTCATTAGGTACAGACCTTTGTCCATCTTAGACAAAATTAAGGTTATCCTAAAATATGAAAATAACTTATCAAATGTAATATTTTCATTATATATTTCTTCTTCCTGTTTTTCCATAATTCATTCATTTTTCCTTCGTACGGGCCCTATTTTGGACCCTTAACTTGGGACCTTAGGAGTGCAGTATAGGAAATTATTTTTTCTCCTCCCTAGCAACGATAATTTTTGTTTTATTCAAAAGTAATTACAGCTCAAACCTGTTTTTTTTTGTTTTTTTTTAGGTGTAATATCTCACTGGCCTGAAACTTTACAGTGGCACTGTTGCTATACTATCATATGGAGAATAACACAGTTGTAAAACTTAAGGCCAGTGAGATACGTCAACTACCAAAATTCAAATTTGAGCTGCAGTAATTTTTCAGTAAAACACCTCTTCGCAGTGGGAGTGCCTTTGTTTTACTCAGAAGGGTAAACCCTAAATATATATTTTTTTACATCCTAAGTGTTACCGTCAGAGTGGTGTTCAATACTCAAATGGTTAATTGGTACAGCTACTGTCTTATTTATTCTGCATAATTCAGACTTTCTTATAATTCACTGACTTTTTTTGGTGGTTAACATTAACAACTACTGTTATGTGTTGTTTTTAATACATTATCTATACTTGGTGAAGGTAACTTGGTTTTATTACTTGATAATGGTGAATAAATAAAATTTTCTAAATTAAATAAAAGCAAAGGCTTATGATTTTCATGAAGATTCGACTGTTTCACACTGAACTGGTCTTCTTTCGAATATGTACATTTTCCCCAAACCTGTTGGTACACAATTTTACATCCAATCAGTTTTCTTTCTTTACCTTTAGTTTTGTGATAAAACACCTGCAGTGTAATTACTACACTCAGGGCTTGATCCAATACCATAGCTAAAAAAATAAAATAAAATACAGTCGGTAGTTTTAAGTCACAGTGTTCGATACTGTTCTCCCCGTAAAAAAAACAAACTGTGGTTTGGAAAGCACAGTTTAGTAATCTATTAGCTGTGCTGTCCAAAACTACAGACAAGTAAAAATATCCAGTGGGCACCAAATTAGTTCCCATTGGACACCATGAAAAATTAGTAGAATTTGGCATTCTATTACATGTGCTGGCTTTAACACACATTAAGGGACTCACTTTTGTGATGTAAAAATTGCACCTATCATAGGTAGGAGCAGAGTAACTAATGTGTGATAAAAACAGTGGTTTCTTACACACACACACACACACACACACGTGTGGCTAGTGATCCCTACACTTGTCCCACATGTATTTATTGACAGGGGCACTTAGCCCAATATCAATACAACTAAGTATTTTTTAAAACAAAGTTTTTATTTAGGTTTTAACAAAGTTTAACATAGATCAAAGAGAAGATAAAACAACATACACAATTAAATTAAATAAACTAAGATTGTAATAAAATTCTATGTTTTATCCCATATGAACTTTCAATCCAACTTGACCAAGTTAGTAAAAATGTATCATAACAATTATTCTCAACTGAGGATAAATATTCAAAATAACAAATATAACTTATCTTTTCTAGAATTTTTGACCAGAGAATTTTATTGAATTTCCAAAACATTTTAATTGTTGTTCTAGTAGCTGAACAAACCAAAACTAAATATGTATCCTCATATTTTAATAGACTTTGAACTTTCTTACCCAATAGTGCTTCCCAGATTTTTAAATTTATTATCTTTTTTAAAATTTTACTAAGAATTACATTTATATTTTTCCAAATTTTTTTTACTTTGTAACATTTCCACCAAATATGAATACATGAACCTTCTGAATTACAACCTTTATAGTTCCTGGATACATTCGTGTTAGTCTAGCAGGTACTAAATAAGTTAAGTGTAACATTCTATACTGTTGATCCTGTAAATTGGAATTAATGCTGCATTTTGAAGTTCTTACTGAAAGATGAAGACTGGAAAGAAATTTTAGTATCTCTCCTGTTATCTCCTCCCAAGTATCCGTGCATCTCATTCTAAATTCAAAATTCAAAAGAAATTTATATAACAGAGATTGTTTTACAACCAAAATTCCAAAATCTAATTAAATGTTCAAATGGGAGAAATTGAGTATTAATATAATTTCCTAAGTAAATTTTTAATTTATCTATATTTTTTTGATACATTTCATAAAAAGAGGAAATTAATTAATTCTCCTCCTAAAATCATATATCTGATGCACTCACAACCTCCTGTTTCAGCCAAACTTTCCATTCTATTTTCTCTAATTTATTCCAATCAAAAAGCTTTTCATCACACAGAGGGAGCATTTTAGATCTAAAATCTATAAAATAGTTACAATTTTTGGTTTTATTCCAAACGTTTAAAATTGTCAAAGTATTATGTAAACAAAATTTCAGAATTTTGTATTTTGTAGATTTATTAGCCCAAATAATATTTAAAAAGTCCAATCTTTTTAAAAAAAATCATTTCCTGATCAACTTATCTTGGAGTTATCCGTCATCAGTTTTCTGATTGATCCTGATGCCCCCCCAACAAGCTCTGATTACAAAGTAATAATAAAAAAAATTAACCCTTTGAGTGCCACAAGGGTCCACTGCATTGCTTTGCAATGCGCTGGAGACCCCTGTGGCACTCACAGGGACATTTGTTTTGATTCCTTTTTTTTTTTTTTTTTTTTTTTTTGTAAGACCTCATTGGGGGGAATCAGAGGGGTCCTGATACCCACCAATGAGGTCCATAATAAAAAATAAAAAAAAATGTAGAGGAAAAAAAAAATTAACGCTGTGTGTGTGCCACAAGGGGGACCAATGCAGCCCCCCTTCTGCGGCACACACAGGGTATTTATCATTACTTCGTTATCAGAGATTGTTGGGGGGCCATCAGGATTGGTCCTGATGGCCCCCCAACAAGCTTTGATTACCAAGTAACGATAAAAAAATTAACCTTCTGTGTGTCACAAGGATCCAATGCATTGCTTTGCAATGCAATGGAGACCCCCCTGTGGCACTCACAGGGTCACTCTCCGTTTGTGGACATATATATATATATATATATATATATATATACATATATATATATATTTTTTTTTTTATTTTTTTTTTTTTTATTTTTTTTTTACTAAGACCTCATTGGGGAGGGATCAGGGGGTCTTGATGCCCCTCAATGAGGTATATAATAAATAAATTTTTTTAAAAAAAATTAACCCTGTGTGTGCCACTGGGAGGGGGGGGTTCAATGCCGCCCCCCTTCCTGTGGCAAACACAGGACTTTTTATCATTACTTTGTGATCAGAGCTTGTTTGGTGGCCATCTGAATACAAAGTAACGATAAAAAAAAATTAACCCTTTGTGTGCCACAGGGGCCCAAATGCATTGCTTTGCAATCCACTGGACACCCCTGTGGCACACACAGGATTTTTTCCCCCCTTTATTTTTTATTTAGACCTCATTGTATGGGTTCTGATGCCCCCAACGAGGTCTACACAAAAATATTGGGGGAAAAAGCCCCAAAAAATGCACGTGCTACAGGAGGGGGGGTTCAACGCAGTGCTTTGTATGAGGGGACATACATTGCACACTGGTAGTCACAGATCTCCCATACACACTATCAGACACTGCCCCGCCATCACCGCCATTCTTGCTCCTCTGCTCATTCCCACACACACTGCCTAATCCCTCACCCTCCCACACACTTTGTTACACTTGTACTCACAGGTCTGCACGTACACCGGCTGACGCCCTAGCTTCTTTCATCTGTTAGCCATAAAATCACACATACACCGTTTGCTTTCCCATTTCTGTTTCACTGGTAGCTACGCTCCTGTAGCTTAAAATGGTATGTCAACCCACAGCAGTGGGGTACCATTTTTCTTAGGCTGGCAAGAAGTCCTCCTTGGAAATCCCACTCCATTGAACCATTTTAGTATCTTTGAAGTGAGTGATGTGTAAAACAAATGTTTGTTTGTTTTTTCCTGTAGCCCCACATTCTGGAAATAGTTGTGCCAACTAAATTAGGGGTAAAAAGGCAAGTGACCCCTCATTAGATGTGACAGGTTGTCTTCTTTCCAAAATGGTATGATGTATCTACCTTTTCTTCAATTCTGAAGGTGTTATAGCCATTTTCGTACAGGCAAGTCAGGTTTGAGAAAATGATAGAAACATCAGAGGTTGTAGTAGGTGTAGTTTTCTACTTCTAGCACCCCCTAAGGTAGGTCAACTCATACCGATGGGGTGTCATTTGACTCCTAAGAGCACTAGCAAACAAATGCAGTTGAAAATTCCATGGTTTTCACAGAGCTCCATACATTTGAAGGGGCAGAAATGTAAAAAAATGCTATTTTTTTTCCTATATCGCCTCCTTCTGGAAACATTTATGCACATCAGTATTGGGGTAAGAAGGCAAGTGACCCCTCATTAGATGCGTCAGGTTGTCTTCTTTCCAAAATGGTATGGTTTATCTACCTTTTCTTAAATTCTGAAGGTGTTATAGCCATTTTTGTACAGGCAAGTCACATTTGAGAAAATGTTAGAAACATCAGAGGTTGTAGTAGGTGTAGTTTTCTACTTCTAGCACCCACTAAGGTAGGTAAACTCATACCAATGGGGTGTCGTTTGATCCTAAGAGCACTAGCTAATGAATGCAGTTGAAAATTCCATGGTTTTTACAGAGCTCCATACATTTGAAGGGGCAGAAATGTAAGAAAATGCCTTTTTTTTCATTAGCGCCACCTCCTGGAAGCATTTGTGCATACCAACCTTTGGGTAAGAAGGCAAGTGACCCCCTCATTAGATGCGGCAGGTTGTTTTCTTTCCAAAATGGCATTGTTTTTTTACCTTTCCTGCATATCCTAACAGTAATAAAGATGATTCATCCAAAATCCTTTTTAACCAGAACAGATCTGAAGGATGCATATTACCACATTCCAATTCATCACTCTCACAGGAAATTTCTTCGCTTCCACTTTCAAAAGACTCATTATCAGAACAGAGTGTTACAGTTTGGTCTGGCTTCGGCACCACGAGTCTTTACAAAAATTCTGGCAGTTGCCATGGCCGCCCTACGACAAGAGAAGATAAGTCGTCATGCAATAGTGATATTGCTATACTCTGAACATGTTTTTGTATCTACTTTGTCATCACCATTGTACCCTCATTATGTTACTGCATTATACAATGGAATATCTCTGTACTGTTTTATGCTGTATCCAAAATTCTAATAAAATCTATTTAAACAAAAATGAATGAAATATGGAAAAACTGGGAGAAGAAAAAAAATGTATAATTAAAATACCAAATGTTATTGGTTATCTTAAAATATGAAAAAAAAAACTTGCTTCAGTCTAAGATAGACAATGGTCTGTAGCTAGTGAACCTAAAAAATGTGTCATAATTTAAAGGACCAACATACTCACATTAGGGATTGTTGATATTCCCCCAAGAAATATATATGATAAGGAATCTCTGGTGTGATCTTATTAACTGATTTGTAAATTAGATCTAATAGACAGTCTGATTTTCTAAATAGTGATCGGCATACACACTGAAGACTAAGTAGAAGGGATGCTCCAATTAAATATAGTTGGATTCCAGAACATGATGAAGAGGTAGATTGAAAGTACTACTCATTTTGGAATGCTGTGGATCCAACATACACAAGTATGATCATATAGAACAGATCTGAAGGATGCATATTACCACATTCCAATTCATCACTCTCACAGGAAATTTCTTCGCTTCCACTTTCAAAAGACTCATTATCAGTACAGAGTGTTACAGTTTGGTCTGGCTTCGGCACCACGAGTCTTTACAAAAATTCTGGCAGTTGCCATGGCCGCCCTACGACAAGAGAAGATAAGTCGTCCCTTACTTAGTCGACATTCTGATAGTTGCAGACTCAAGAAGAGAATCAGAAGAATGCACGCTGAAATGCATAAACTTACTAACAAGCCTAGGTTGGATTATAAACCAAGAAAAGAGTCAGCTCCAACCCTCACAATCTCTGGTATTCAGGTTCAACACAGTTCTAAACACTGCACATCTATCAAACGACAGACAGACTCGAATTCTTCACAGAGTCTCCTTATTTCTAAGAAAACAAGTACAGACAGCGGAGGAATTCTCCAAGCTATTAGGAAACCTGTCATCAACATACCAGATACTTCCATGGGCCAGATCCCACGGCAGAGCGACTCAGCTGAATTATCTCCAGTTTTTCAAGAGAAATCCAGACAACCCTTTATTAAAGATTCCCATTCTTCCTTCAACCAGGACAGAACTCAAGTGGTGGTGCAACACATTTCACCTTTCAAAGGGAAAGTCTCTAGAACCCACACGGTGGGAGATCATCACCACAGACGCCAGCAAGACCGGGTGGGGAGGCCTCTGGCGACAGAAGACAGTACAGGGAACATGGACACCAATGGAGCAGGGCCAGCACATCAACGTTCTAGAATTACTAGCAATCTGGAACACGCTACGACTCCTAGAGAAACAGATCAAGGGATCTCGCATCCTAGTAAGATCAGACAACACGGCAGCAGTGAGATACCTCTTGAACCAAGGAGGAACAAAGAGCAGAAAACTCAATTGTCTAGCTATCAGGATTCACAGATGGGCAGAGCTTCAGCTGGCTACTCTATCAGCCACTTACATCTCAGGAAATCTAAACAGAGAGGCAGACTATCTGAGCAGAAAGAGCCTGGATCCAGGTGAATGGGCCTTAAGCAAGCAGGTATTTCAGGACATCACTGCTCAGCTGGGAAAACCTACCATCGATCTAATGGCAACAAGTGCAAACACAAAATGTCAGAAGTTTTTCTCCAGATGGAAATCCCAGAACTCAGCAGGGCAGGACGCTCTACAATTCCACTGGGGGTTTCGTCTAGCGTACATCTTCCCTCCTTTCCCTCTTCTGACCGAAGTGATACAGAAGATAAAGAGGGACAAAGCAGAGGTGATTCTGGTGGCCCCAGACTGGCCAAGGAAAATTTGGTATCCAGATCTTCTCAGAATGTCTGTACTTCCACCAATCAGTCTTCCACAGGACCCTCAACTCCTGACACAGGGTCCAATCTGCCACCCAAACCCCTCATTCTGGAAGTTGAAGGCATGGCGGCTGAGCGGAGTTCTTTAAGACTTAAAGGTCTCTCTGATACAGTTATTGAGACCATTCTGGCTGGCCACAGACCATCATCTACTAAGATATACTACAGAATATGGTCCACCTTTCACAGATGGTGTAGTTCCAGGAACCTGGAAAGAGGGGACATCACATCAGCAGTCATACTTGACTTTCTTCAGGAAGGTTTTAAAAAAGGTCTCCGTCCAGCATCCTTAAAGGTTCAGTTATCAGCACTATCTGCTGTGTTGGCCTTCCCATTTGCAGAACAATATGTAGTACGGAGATTTATGACCGCCATCACAAAGATCAAGCCAACTATTCGGGAAATCATTCCCCCATGGGATCTGAATCTGGTTCTTCAGCAACTATGTTCCCATGAATACTTTGAACCATTGGATTCAGTCTCCATCAAGCATCTTACTTTAAAGACAATTCTGCTCACTGCGGTAACTTCAGCCTGCAGAGTAGGGGAACTTCAGGCCCTACTATGCTCTTCTCCTCACCTAGTCTTTCACCAGGACAGGGTAGTCTTGCGCCCAAGACCTTCTTTCCGGTCCAAGGTAATTTCAACCTTTCACTTAAATCAGGAGATAATTCTCCCATCTTTTTGCGCTAATCCTTCTAATGATAAGGAACAGGAACTGCATAAACTGGACTTGGTCAGATGTTTAAAGATTTATCTACAAAGAACCAAGTCATTCAGGAAGACACAGTCCTTGTTTGTCCACCATACAGGTAAATATAAAGGAACAGCAGCTTCCAAAGCTTCTATTGCCAGGTGGATCAAACAGTGTATTACGCTGGCATATGAATCTGCTCATCTCCCTCCTCCTAGTGGCTTAAAGGCACATTCTACTAGAGCTGTGTCCACCTCTTGGGCACAAAAAGTGATCGCCTCACCAGAAGAAATCTGCAAGGCGGCAACCTGGTCCTCAGTGTCCACCTTTGTAAAGCATTATAAATTGGACTTATTATCATCTGTGGATGCAAAATTCGGCAGGAAGGTGCTAGAAGCAGCCATTCCTGTTTCTGACTAGTCTTCCCACCCTGGCCTCTGGGGTACTGCTCTGGTAAGTCCCACAGTCCATTTGCCGTGGATTGGACACAGAGGAAAAGGTGAAATTTACTCACCGATATTTTGCTTTCCTCTGTGTCCACGGCAACCCAACCCAAAAGACATTGGTATTGGTATTGGTATCGTTCTTCAAAATATTTACTCATGCTTGTTATAGAACTAAAATTGACTGTTAGATTTAATGATGTCTATTATCTAACTCATTCTCTATGTTTTTCAGCTTGGTTAACGAAATAACTGAGCAGGAGAGGTGGAGCAACTAATTTATACTTTGTTTGGTCCTACCAGCTGGAAGGTGGCGCTTATACCCACAGTCCATTGCCGTGGAAGGACACAGAGGAAAACAAAATATCGGTGAGTAAATTTCACCTTTTATTCCCATAGCGCCACCTTTTGGAAATATTTGTGCACTTCACCCCAGGGGGTAGAAAGACAAGTGACCCCTCATGTCATGCAGGTGAATGTCTACTTTCCAAAATGGTATACCTTTTATACCTTTCTTTCATGTCTCTAACAGTTATGAACATTTTAGTACAAGCCGCCATTTTCGAAGAAGCAAACAGGTAGATGTAGTTATGTGCTTCTGGCACCCCTAAGGTAGGTCGACTCATTCCAATGGGGTGTCATTTTTCTCCTAAGAGCACTAGCTAATGAATACAGTTGTAAATTCCATGGTTTTCACAGATTTCCGTACAGATGAAGGGGCAGAAATGTAAGAAAATGCCATTTTTTTTCCTATAGTGCCACCTTCTGGAAGCATTTGTGCACTCCAGGCTTGGGGTAACAAGGCAAGTCACCCATCATTAGATGCGGCAGGGTGTCTTCTTTTCAAAATGGTATGGTTTGTGTACCCTTTCTTCACTTCTGTAGTTGTTATAACCATTTGTGTACAGACAAGTAATATTTGAGAAAATGTTAGAAAAATTTGAGGTTGTAGTAAGTGTCATTTTGCACTGCTAGTGCCCCCTAAGGTAGTTAAATGAATACAGTTGGAAATGCCATGGTTTTCAAGCACTTTAGTACATTTGAAGGGGCGGAAATGTAAGAAAATGACTTTTTTTTCATTAGCGCCATCTTCTGGAGGCATTTGTGCACACCAGGCTTGGGGTAAGAAGGCATGTTACCCCTCATTAGATGCGGCAGGTTGTCTACTTTTCAGAAATATATAGTTTTATATAGTTATTCCACTGTTTTAGGGTAGTTTTACCACAAAAACCCTAGAATGCGCATATTAGTTTATAAAGTTGAAAATGTCATTTTGTACTGCTGGTGATTAGGGCTGTACGCTAGCCATGGACGTAGGTAAAACTATACAAATTTGGTATTTTTTTACTCGGGGGACTCGGGGCTTTTTCAAATAATTGAAACTTTTTCAATCAAGGTAAATGTTTTTGATACATATTATGTGATTTTAGCAAAATGAGTAAATTTTCACTTTTTTTTGTCATTATGACATCATAGCTTTTTGTATGATGTAAAATTCTCTTCATGTAAGGTACCACGAGAAAGCTCAATTCGTTCTGAAAAAAAACCAATATATAGTTTTCCATATTTAACTAAAAATCTCCAGAGGAAATCAAGCATAAACAGAAGTATTCTTTTAAATTATTTATAATTTCTTATTTTACACCTCCATTTAAAATCATCCTTTCATTTAGTCTCCACCTGTTCCTTTTTTTTTTCTTGTGAAGTAAGTTTACACCATAAAGTTATTGACTCATGGTCAGACCAAGCTTCCGAATAAGATTTTACAATATTTACAATACAACCAAGTAACTAACAACATGAGTGAAAAAAAGATTAACCCTATGGCTGCCAATGGGGTATGCAACACATTTCAGAGCGTTGCATACCACTCTGGCACTCACAGGGCTAATCCCATTAAAGTTAACAAAATCTATTCACAATAAATATTTACCTGTAATCCTGATATCCAATGGGGTGTTCAGTACCATGGCCATCTACTGTCAGATTTCCTCTGTAACCTATATAGTGTTGTCTTCTTATCTTCATTCTTCTTTCTTCTTCTCTTCAGTCTTCATCCAATGTGACTAGATTAAAATTAAAAAAAAAAGTACAAATCATATATGCCCCCAAAATATTAGGTTTCCAAGACCATGATGGCCCTTCAGAATAGTCAGTTTCAAATTAAATGATGGCCCCACAAAAGATGCATGATCCAGGTAAATGATGGCCCCAAAAGATGAGTGATCAAAGTAAATGATGGCCCCCCGAAAAGATTCCAGTCAGAACTGAAAGACAATTCCGTTGCCACCACTGCGGTGGCAGAAAACCACAGCAAGAAACACAACCACCCCAGTTACCTCTCAGGCCTTTCCCAAGACAAACTGAGGGAAATTTTAACAAAGACTGGCTTTTACATGGCCAGTCTCTGTTCAAAATGTTTCCCATGGTGCAATTCGCCTCCCAGCCAATCGGCTTCAATCGGGTTTCGTCATCCCCCTGCTCTAAGCTGATTGGCTTTTATGGCTAGTCACTGTTCAAATTGCCTCCCATACTCCCAATGGCAGGGATATGGGCTTACACAGGGCTGGGAACGTTCCCTGCAGTAACCATATTTCCCAGCCAATCAGCTTCTAGCTGTAGGGATGACTCAGCATGCTGGAAGCTGATTGACTGGTAGGTGTGGTTACTGCAGGGCATGTTCCGTTCCCTGCTTAACTCCACATTTCAGCCAATCTAAGCAAGGGAATTAGATTGAACACGGATTGGCCATATACAAGGTCGTCTCTATTCAAATTTCCCTCTGTGTGCACTGGGAAACAGCCCAAAAGGTACAAGGAGGGAAGGATTTTTGCTGTTGTTTACTGCCACCGCCTCTGGTGCAATTGCTACAACGTATGTATAATAGATTTATTTTACTAACTATATTTTATTTTTACTGGTTCAACATTAAATTAAAGGAGAAGAATGAAAAGGAGCACAGATGAAGAAAGGAGGAATTGACAGATGAAGAAAACAGATGAAGAAGAAAGAAGAGAGCAACAGATGAAGAAGGAAGAAAAAGAAGATAGGAGGATTGAAGAGTATTACCTGGGTGCAGATGACCCTGCTGGATATCAGGATTTCTTTTGCCCTATTGACAGTTTTAGCTCTGTGAATTGGATCAAGTCCTCTAATCCTTAGATAATATCTATATGTGACCCTATTTTGTTAATTCTAATTTTAATAGAACATAAACTTCCTGTAATTATTCCTCTATATTTATGCTTTTAATTCTTTGATTGTCAAAGGGGTGTCCAGTGCAATACAAATCAATGCTTTGGGCATGTCTCTGACACCCAAAGGGTTAGTGTGCATTTAAACAGAATAGTTATGTTTAAGGGAACAGAATCATTGTGTGCACATAGGGGTGAGCGAAAGCTCTTGTTGTGTTCCCAAGAGAAGTCCCACAAAACCCATGTTGTTGTCTGCTTTTTCTCAGGAAAATCCACTTTAAAACATGCAATTAAAATCTTCTCATTTTTCGCCCATTGGCCAAAGTTGTTTTCCATTTTTTTTTTTTTTTTTTTTTTTTTAGGGCTAGAAAGTTTCCTCCTCTTGATTTAAATGGTTTTTGCCTTTTCACTATAAAAACGTGATGTATTCGAGGAAGTGAAAAACAATAGAAGCAGCTACAGAGTGAGGTAGATGTGCTTTGCTGTTCTGCTGTGATCTTGAGGCACAATTGAGACAGATGCTCATATTGACTACTATCAAAAATAATAAAAGGAGGAACTGGAAGGACCATTATGTGTCCACTGAGTCTGAGTCTGAGGAGTAAGTGAGCACTACAGAAGTAATGCTGGCCTGTCCCCCTAAATCACCCTTAGGGTTTTTTGGGAAATTAATGTCAAGGGAGGAGCAAAAGGGTAGTAGAAGCGAGAGCAGGACAGGTCAGCTGCATGTACCTGCTGCCAGACGTGCTGCGCCTGTTGTAAGATGTGCTGCCCCTGCTGCCAGTGCCACAATCAGTGCTGTGCCTGATGCCAGTACTGCCCCTGATGCCACCAGTGCTGTGCCTGATGTCAGAAATGCTGCCCCTGCTGCCACTAGTGCTGTGCCTGCTGCCAGTTCTGAACCTGTTGCCACCAGTGCTGAAGCTGCTGCTAGTGTGTCTTGTAATACTCTGGAGGGGGGAATGTGAAGATGATACCAAGTGTGACAGCAGGAGACCTGGGGCTAGATTTAAGGGTTCACGTTAAAACAGACGCTAAGTAAAAAAGGGCAATCGGACGCAAATAATACATGATTTACTGTGGATTTAATAGGTAGACTACAAGAATAGCTAATGAGCATAGGCCCAACAAAAACCTGCTTTGAACCTTTTTTCGCATCACCATGCGTCCCAATCACCCGTTAAAATGCAACTTAAGTCAAAATGTAACATAACGGCCGACAATGGCTAGCAACCCTGATAGATGCACAAAAAAAAATTTAAACCTACAACCAGAAAGGCCCCAAATTATAAATAATGTTCAAATACACCTATATATACCCAAAAATAACGGTCACACACTGTCCGTGTTTCGAGTTTTAGCGAGCCAGAGCACAGGACCCCGGAGCAGAGGATAGTGATAGAGCGAGAGGCACATACATTTGAGGTAGAAGGAATTTGGATCTTGGAGAGATTTTTGCACTTAAATATACACATATCACACGTTTGCACATTTTACATGCACCCATACAAACACATACACATACATACACAGTTTTTTTTTACAATACCTTACATATTTTTTAAACTTTATTTTTGCGGTGTGAATCTGTGAGTGAAAGAGTGCGACAGAGAGTGAGTGGGATCGAGTGTGTCTGTGAGGCCCTGAGGGAGTGCCTGGTTGTGAGTGGGTGAATGATGGCGAGGAGAGGAGGACAGGAGAGAGGGATGGGGAGAGTAGTGGAGGAGGAGGAGGAGGAGGAATGTCAGGAGGGCATCCTTGAGCAGAGTAGGGGTGGGAGAGGGAGCCGGCCCAGAAGAGCAGGCACACAGAAGCCAGGGACAGATGTGCCAATGGGACGGAGGGTACCTGCTGGGAACCACCACACGCAGGCAGGAGCGTCGCAGGCAGGACACTCTGGTTCTGACTCGTCGCATGCCGGAGCTGAGAAGGACAGGATCAGGGATCCTCGTTATACAGAGGAGGAGAATAGGGCCCTCGCGGAGGCTGTGCTGGAGAGGCAGAGGGTCCTCTTCCCGAGGGAGAAGGTCCCTGGACTGTCTGCGAGGAGGAAGGCCACCTAGAACCAGATATGCAGCCGGGTGAATGCTGTGGCCACATGCAGACAGGACGTGAACTCTATAAAGAAAAGATGGGCTGACTGCAAAAGGTTGGTCAAAAATAATTTGGCCGAAATCGCCAAGTTGCCCGAGGTACCGGAGGTGGCCCACCTGTCCCTAGTACATTCTGCGGATGGAAGAAGATGGTGCAGCAGACCATTTCCACCACACTGATTGAGGGAGTCCCTGGAGGATCGGACACTGGGGAAGAGAGGAGCCTCCACACTACAGGTAAGTGCATCATCCCATAACCACATACCACATCAACCCACACAACCATTACACCCAAACACAGTCACATACCAACATAAGCCCATCATTCATCCACTCAACTGCACCAACACAGCACCCTGAGGGTTAAAACAGGACACAATACAAGGACAAATCTGTCCAAGTCCCAGGTTAACCCTCATGTTGCTGTGCTGATCACACACAATCCACACAAACTATGCTCATAAAAAAGTTGTATGTTAAACATCATAACTGCTCCTACACAATGTCACCCATGTACCCACAGAGAAACCAGCACATAACCGCTTGAGTGCTAGAGGGATTATCAATGCATTACTCAACAATGCTTTGGCAACACCTCTGGTACTCAAAGGGTTAACCAGACAACAAACACAAGTCGATAGGCTAACGATTACATGCTACACAGGGGACATTCACTAAGCGGTGAAAAGGAGATGATGGAGATAAATTAACTCTTACATATCCTCACTTCACCAATCCCAGTGTTAGTCCATGGAGAATATTTAACAACATGAATCAAGTTGCTAAGGTCCCATTGTACAGACTCCATAGAAAATATTGGAAATGGGGAAATGAGATCACTGGAGAATTCATAATCATGTTTAATTCATCAGTTCTTCCTCACCGCTTACTGAATCACAAAAAGGATAGAGCAGGTCACACATCACAGTGACACTGAGAATAACTGGTTGTATGTGCAACACACAGGCCTAAAATAATTCACTGGAATTAAAGGAGAAAAAAGTAGGTATTGGTGTTGTGTATGTAATCATTTACTCTAACTTGAAATTACATATCTCACAGTTGATTCCCACATGGATCCTCTGGAGTGCTGATACCATGGATGGATGGTACATCAGCCACTATTTGCAGGATAGACATGAAAACCAAATATTAACCATTGAAATTTGGTCACCAATAGGCCGTGGATGATGGATATCTCTGAGTATGGCTGGCTCACTCAGAAGGATGGATGGGCTCACCCAGAAAAAAAACAGGCCTTAATCAAGGATATCCTTCACTACTGGCCTGATTGTTGGCCTTCAGTACTGAAATGGAACAGACCTCATGGACTGGATTTTATCAAGTTCATCAATCTGTGATTGCCAGGGTGGTATCCCATGCATCGCAGTGCAATGCATAGGATACCATCATGATAACCAGAGAGTCAAATGTAAACTACCTCAAAATCTTGTATTGTACAGGATAAACTAATGAGATAGTGATGAATAACTGTTGAATCGTACTGAAGATCTGTTATAAAAAGATATGTACACAATGAAAAATGGTCTGATATCTTTGTGGATATGTATCTTTCACATGGGTACAAATATATCCTAACAAGATATGAACCCAGAGATCAGTTCAATATGTGTGATTGCCTTAATGGCTATATATGTGCAACCATTAAAACCCAACTTATATTGATATCACAAATAAAAACATACCTAGTATATCCCATCTAAGTAAGGTGGGATATACTAGGTAGGTGTTCATTGAGGATATCAGTAAAAGTTAGTTTTGGATGGTTGCACAAATATAGCCAGTAAGGCAATCACATGTACTGAACTGATCTCTGGGTTCATATCTTGTAAGGATATATTTGTACCCATATGAAATGTACATATCCATATCACTATACATATCAGACCATTCTCCTTTCTGTGTACCTTGTACGGGATAGTAATGGTTAATTTCACCTTGATGTAATATCGATCTCCATCTCTTTCCAATGGCTACAATGTTAAATCAAGGTGAAATTAACCATTACTATTCCGTTAATCCTATCATTGCTATGTTTACTAATTACAGCATCTCATTTATCCACACAGCTTACAGGAATCCAGCACAGCAGGAGACCATGGAGGCTACATCACCACCCAGTGAGGAGTATACAGCGGAGGGGACTGCCCGGTGGTCACCGTACCCGCCATCCACACTGGCTCCAAAAACACTGCCTGCTCCAAAAACACTGCCTGCTCCAACAACACTAGCTGCTCCACCTGCAACAACACCTGCTGCACCACCACCACAATACACTGCCTGGATGCAACTGGAGGACAGGTGGATGCATCCCACTACCTCCACGAGCTACTACACCACCACCAGGGAGGCAATGGCTGCCCAGGACAGTGGCCACCACCCATTATGGGCCATATTCCCAACAGATAGACCTACCCTCCTGGATGGCTCCCCAGCATGGCCCCAGGTATGATCCCAGGTGGGGGCCAAGCACTTACCACTAGCCAAGGTATGACCCTTGGCCACTGGATTGTCAACACCTGGGCCTGATTGGGGAGCCCCAGAGCACTATATTGAGGGAATACTATACCCCACCACCACCACAGACATCATTTGGCAGCTCCGAGTCGCTAGATGTGGTGGGCACACACCCCTCATCTGCAGCAGCCACTCCGCCAGCAGACTCAGCACAGCCAGCAGACACAGCAGCAGACTCAGCAGCAGGATCTCCATCAGCAGCAACACCACCAGCAGAGTCATCAGGCATCCACCTCCAGCATTGCACGCATCAGGGGGATAGAGGCGGAGTGTCTGGTCCTACAGAGGTGGCTACTCTGGGAATGCCACAGGACCAGCATTAACATCACATGGCACAGAAGGGAATCCTGGAGGAAAACCTCAAGAATCAAGGCGAGCATGCATGCCCTGGAGTTAGAGCTCACGGTGTTGAACACACAAGTCCATCAGTACCAAACAGGGATGATGGACATTATAGGGCAGCTGCTGGTGGAGATCAGAGACCACAACCACAGGGAGAACATGCATGCGGAGAGGGAGTGGCGGTCGACAGAGGGGTCCACTGCGCCCACCACTCCCTCCAGTGTGATACCTGAAGCTACACCTAGGGTGCAAAGGGTAACCAGTCAGCCAGGGCATCAATATCTGGCACCCAATCAAAGATCCCCCCCAGAAACAAGAAATAAACAGCCAAGTTGTTTTTCCCACCTCAATAAACAAAATTTATGCTTTTGAATCCTGTCTGTTATGCTTCGTGTTTAATGATAGATTGGGTGGCAGAGCTGTCTCCAATGCATTGCAAAGCAATGCGGAGAACACAACTTCAGCCTAGGTAACATGTTTGTGGGATGTTGCAGCATGGGTTCTCACGCAACGTTGTACAAATTCAACAGGCAAATACATCCCTGGAGGCAAATAACATGACATTGTTATATGACCATGATGTGGGTTGAATTTGAACAACAAAACATACCCTTTAGCACAACAACTGGTGCAACAAATGTGAACATTTGTCTGCATCAACTGTTGTGTTTTAAGGGGTTAACCAAACAAACCGCTATTTGACATAGCAGAGAACTAGCAAGCAGGACAGATGGACATGCAGCAAAATAGTCTTTGATTCAAAAACTTATTGTGAAACTGACTTCCTGGGGAACCCAATGTTCACCATAGGATTTCAAAGTGTGTGCTACACACTGAAATCCTGGGGTGAGCTTTGGGTTCTCCAGTAAGTCAGTTTCACAATAAGTTTTTGAATCACAGCCTAACTTACTGGAAAACACAATGTTCACCCTTGGATTTCAATGTGTAGCACACACATTGAAACTTTAGGCTGACCATTGAGTTATCTAGTAATTTGTTTTGTTGTTTTACTACGGTTGTAACAGACTTCACCAGTGATAACACTTGTCCGCTTAGTCTGGTTGTTTGTTGCTGTAGCCCATGTACTGACATATGTCAAACTAACGCTATCTCAGAACATTGATTATATTGAGCAACACAGAAACCGTGGACATGAAATCACTGTGGAAGTATGTCCACTGTATCATCTATTTATCAATAACAACACATACTAATGTATCACTGCCATCATCTCTTTGCATGAATACATCACAGAGTTCACTCACGGCCAAACAAGTAGTGGACTCCTGTGATGTAGGTTATGCCTTCCCATGTATAAAAGATACTCTAGCATTGAGTGTGGTTCCACATTGAGACATGTCAAATCCAACATTTATTCATACAGACACAGATAGAATAGAGATGGTTCTCCTTTATTGTATCTCAACCTACAGTAAAACATACATGTGTTTGAGCACATAAAAGGTACATTTAAACTAAATATGAATACTTTAGAAACACTACTGAACTGCTCATGTGCTGTCCACAAAGTTTGTTAGCTCTGTAGATGAGCATTCTTACTGTACAGGTTTGATACCTGCATGTTAGTACACACATGAATTTGTGTCTTGTATGGATAAGTGAATGTTCCAGTAGAGGTTGCTGTGAACATTGCATCACCAACACAATCACTTGAAACATCAGGAAGTGAGCTTCATGGAAGTATTGTCAAGGCTTCAGTCCAGTCACATGGAAGATCTTTTGTCCAAGGATGGATCATGCTATGGATGCCTGTGGGACAAGAGGACAGGATTTGGAGCAGCACCCTCCAACTGATCGTTATGGAACAGCTTCAACTTCCTGATCCCCTCAATCTTTTTCATTACAGGGGAGTACACAAACCATTGCTTTGTAATGTGTTGTCTACTCGTCTGTAACACATTATGTAGAGAACTAAAGGAATGTCAATCAGACCCTTGGGATATGTGCCCCTGACATGAATGCACACATCAACAAATATGTCCTAATAGGTCCATGGAACAAATAAATTTGGCCCGCCACTGTGGGAGTGGCAGGCCCAATTTATTTGTTTCATGGAGCTATTAGGACATATTTGTTAATGTGTGTATTTATGTCAGAGATACATTTCACTGGACACACAAACACAGGTCAGCATGATGTCCCTTGAGATCTGATCCACATTTCATGACCTTTATGTTATGTAACAATACCACTGTAGATCCATCCCTCTGCTGCTCTTTTCAGCTATAGAAAACTACAGATCCTATGTTGACCCCAATGGCCCTTTAACTCCTGTTGTGTGTGTGTGCATTGCATTGGATAACACTCTTTCGCTACAAGGGTACCATGGTTGCTGTGGCTATGATCATGGCAAATCAAGTTAGTTGCTGTCAGTCAAGCTCTGGAAGATGCTGAACATGGGTTATGTGTTGCACCTTAGTTATCATGGGGGTATGCATGAGATCCTTGAAGTAGCAATGTCAACGTGGAGAATGGAATGGAAGATGGTTTTGGAATCCACACACACAATATGCCATGTCCATGTTATGGATGATGTTTAGGGCCATACTGCTGCCAGTGTCAGGGCTGCGTCATTGATCCTGTGGGATGAAACAGAACATCATGTGCGGTGTGGTTAGTGTGTTGGCACCAATTCACAGGACTGGTGATGGACATGCATGGATTGGGTGAATACCTATGTTATACTCACAGCTGAAGTGGTCCCTGATGAGCCAGTCTCCCACCTTCTCCCCTCTCAGGGTCTCCTTACCATGGCCAATGTCCATGGGCACTTCTGCTATGGGGGGCTGGATATCATCCGCCAGCCTAGTGTCCACTGCGATGTTGTGCAGTATTGTACACGCCATTATGATGTCACACACTTTTCCTGGGACATACTGCAGTGCTCCTCCCGAGTGGTCCATCTGAATCGGGCCTTGAGGAGGCCAAAGGTCCACTCAATGACATTCCTCATTCTGCCATGAGCCTGGATGTATCACTCCTGGGCATCTGTTTGGGGATTGGCAACCGGGGTGAGGAGCCATGATTTGCAGCCATAGCCAGCATCACCTGTGGAAAGTGAGTGACATGGTGAGACAGGGAGCACGTGTGAATAATGGTTTCTGAGGTGAGTCAGGAGCATGGTGCGCAGTGTTGTGTGTACACCTGTGGATGTGGTGTAATTTAGTATTGTTAACTCACTCAGAAGCCATCCCTCTGTATAAGTTCCATTCTCTAAGTCTCTGTGTACTGAGGAGTTTTGAAGAATGTAGGAATCATGACAGCTTTCAGGATACATAATCCTCATGTTGCTGTCACACACCATCTGCACGTTCATGGAGTGGAAGTTCTTCCTGTTGATGAATATATGTTCGTCACATGCCGGGACTTTGATACGGACGTGGGTGCAATTTATTTATGTTTATACCTACTGGCCTTGCTTTTGAGGGCTGGCAAGACCTGGGCCAGCACCCTGGAGAATGTGGCCTGTGACATGCCAGATGCGTAACTTTCTGTCGAATGGAAGGCTCCACCTGCCATGAAATGTATGGCACACATGAGTTTTTACAAGCCAGTTAGGGCATGGTTGTGGTTGTAAATCGGATCCACCTCACCCTTGATGACCTCATACAGGGCAATGATGCTGGGCGACCTCAACCTGTAGCGATCAATCACCTCTTCATCGGTCATGCCAAAGAGAGTGACCCTTGGGCGGTATACCCTGGGCCTTGGTGGATGTCTATACATCCTACGCTGCTCCAGGGGTCCCTGTAGCAGATGGGGAGCATTCTGTTGTTGTGGAGCATCCTGTTGCTGCAGCTGTGCATCTGCAGGCAGGTGCTGTCCTCCAAGTGGGGATGGGCTCCTATGTGGCTCTTGAGCCAGAGCCTCCTCACTTGCAACAGGTGAAGGCTGTTGACCAGGTGTGCCTGGGGCTTGCTGGTGTTCCCTAGCTCTCACCCTTGCATGCCTTCTCCAAAGTCTTTGCATCAATAAGTAACCCAACATATCTATTGTTCTCTCTCTCTGTCTCGCTCTATCTATCTCTGTTTCTCTCCCTGAGTGGAAAACAAGCCACATGTGAGTGTGGTGAGCTGTCCCTTTAAGTACGTAGTAGGAAGTTGTCTAGGTGTGGTGATGAGGTGAGTGATGACCAGTGGGAAGGTATCACGGTGCCTGTGTTATTGCTGGCGACATTATGACTGTACTTCTTCCTGATACATTTTTATTGCCTAACGTGGTGTTTCCGTTGCTAAGCTCTTGCTCCAGTATTCGTGTGTTTCCTGTGTATGACAAGGACGCCTGACTACTCTACCTGTATCGTTCCTGCTCTGTGTACCGACCCGGATTGGCTGACGTTCCTGCTCTGTGTACCGACCCGGCCTGGCTGACGTTCCTGCTCTGTGTACCGACGCGGTCCTGCTTACTGCTTCATCCGGTATCCGGTTGAGGGCATACTCCGTTTCTCTCTGTCCACGGACAGATCCTCTGTTGCCTCCGTTGCTGCTCCGGCAGCCTGTGTAACGGTTTTTCAAGACACTCAGACCAGCAGGTAGAGTAAAACACAATTTTATTAAAAAATAAATAAGAAAGATCGCCCTCTATAGGCAACACATAATAATAACGAGATATTGGCTTACAGATGCCTTCTCAGGCCCAGTATACAGATGGAAGAACTATACATATACTGTCACAGGACAGGCACAGAATAGTATGGGTACTCAATGGTTAAGTACAAGTAATCAATCAGTCTCTGTTGTGGTGTTTGGCACACCCAAGGTGGTAATGAGGCAGCAAGTGGTGTTAGATGATACAACACCTTAAGTCCACAAGGCATAGATAGCTGCTTAGGCAGAACAGGAACTGAGGCCAGAATACTGCAGCGTAGTTTGAGCCAATAGCCCCCATGGACGTAGTAACAGAGATAGATTATACTGCAAAAGCTTGAGCCAATAGCCCCCATGGGCGTAGTAACAGAGACAACTACACAGCAAGAGCTTGAGCCAGTAGCCCCCACGGGCGTAGTAATGAAGACCAACTGTACTGCTATAGCTTGAGCCAATAGCCCCCACAGGCGTAGTACCGGAGACAAACTGTACTGCAAGAGCTTGACCCAATAGCCCCCACGGGCGTAGTAACGGAGACTAATGGTACTGCAAGAGCTTGAGCCAATAGCCCCCACGGGCGTAGTAACGGAGACAAACTGCACTGCAAGAGCTTGAGCCAATAGCCCCACGGGGCGTGTAACGGAGAGTTAACACTGAACGAGCTAGAGCCAATAGCGCCTCCCTCGGGCGCGGTAACGGAGACCAACTACACTGTAAGATGACAAGATGAGCCACCGCCTAAACAAGGCTCAGCAGATAATCAGCAACGGCTCTGCAAGTGTTAAAGGAGGCTCAGATAATGAAGATAACCGCTCTGCACGTGTAAATGGAAGCTCAAAGAACGGACACACAGCTCTGCAAGTACAACCGGAGGCTCATCAAACGTTGGCACCGCTCTGCAAGTGTTAAGGGAGACTCAGCAAACGGAAGCACAGCTCTGCAAGTGTTAATGGAGACTCAGCAAATGGAAACACGGCTCTGTAAGTGTTAATGGAGGCAATCATGATTAGCCCAGCCACAAGCACAGCCTCAGCGACACCAAGCAGCAGGAAGCAGGAACGATGGCAGGGTCAGTAGCAAGCCGGTTCAGGTCATGGAACAGGAAGTCAGCCAGGCCGGGTCAGATCACGTAGCAGAGTTCTCAGACAAGTCACATCAAGTCACAAGCAGGAACGTCAGCCGGGCCGGGTCAGATCACGGAGCAGGAACTCAGGAGCATAGTCAAAACAGGTCAAATCGGTACACAGGAATCAGGAACACTGGAACACAGCAACAGGAACACCACGAAAGGGCACCTGACAGGTGCCAAAGGCCAGGCATAAAAAGGTCACAATGGGCGGGCCAAACAGGCTCAGCCAATAGGAGCGCACCACAAGCGAGAGTGACAGAAAGAGATCACGGGCACCGTGATAGCCTGTTACTGTGACCTGTTCAGTATTGTGCCTCGTGATACGACACCCGGTGTTGTAGCATCCTTTGGTAGCACCACGGTATGCTTGACCTATACTGCTCTAGCTGAGGTTGGTCTTTCCTGGGCACCTCAGGCTTTCTCCATACTGGTAGTCGACTCTAGGTCTGAACGTTCGTTAACCCCTTGTGGGTTGGTGCCTGGCACATTGGGTACAGTCATTGCAGTTGCTGATTGGTGTTACTCCGTGCCTCTGTGGCAGTCCTCCTTTGGCAGCTCCGGTAGTCTACTGTTTGTCATGGCCTTAGTCGCCATTGTGTCACTCTCTGCGTACAGAGTGAACTAAGGGCCATTGTACTATTAGGGCCTGCCTGTCCTCCCGGCCTAATAGTAATCACACCAACCGCACCTCGCTTGAATTCACACGAACTGTACCTGACCTGTGTCAGTATTGTATTGTATATATTATATACTGGACCTGTGTGGGTACTAATAACTGTAACCTGACCTGTGTCAGTATTGTACTGTATATATATACTGGACCTGTGTGGGTATTTTGTACTGCTACCTGTCCTGTGTCAGTAGTGTACTGTCTGCATGCATACATACTGGACCCACAAGGGTTATTCTGTTACTGTGGTTCTTCAATAAAATTGCATTTTACCTAAACCTTCTGTGTCTGAGTGTTCAGAAAACCTTTACAGAAGGTGTTTGTTGTCCAGGTAAGTGTTTGCCAGTGTGTTTGTGTTTTAAAATGTGTTGTGTTCTAATTGCTGTGTCTCTGTCAGTTGTGGGTGTGAAGTTGTGGGCTGCAGGTTGTGTCTGGATCGTCTGGTGATGCTGCACAGGTGAGCTTGTTTTGTATTGGCAGGTGTCCGTGTTGTATGATAACCCCCATTGTTCTATGTCATGTTGTGTTGGTGTTTTTTTGGAAGTCCTTGTCCCTGTGGTGTCGCTTGGTGTTTTGTGTGATAGTGATTTGTGGTGTCTGCCCATATTTTTGGGGTTATTTTGGCATTGCACGGATTACTTTTGCCATTTACATGCTTGTGCGGTAAGCAGTTTGTTTTCCTATGTATCAGGGTTTTTTTTTAACGTTATGTGTCTAACAGCTAAGAAAACGGGGTCTTAACTTTTGGCCATTAACTGTATCTTTTTTCAGCCATTAGCAGTACCGCACTCCTTTAAATAGCTCTGGGGAATCTTGTTCCATGCATCCCAATGCACACAAGTGTATCGGCCGTAAGGATTATCAAACTGTCGTTAGCTGTTCTTTAGATGGATCTTTAAGTTGCTAAAAACATATTAACGCACCCAGTAGTGCTTTTTTTTTTTATAATGGCTGCCTTTAAATCTACCCCTTAAGTCACAGTGGCCATCCCCAAGCAGTACTGCCAGTCCTAGTATTACTACTACTAAGGTCCAGCAGCTTGTTAGCATTAGGAGTGAAGGAAGGGGTAGGAGATCAAAGAGGAGGAAGAATAGAGAAACCCAGGCAGAGACTGGAAGTTCCATGATAAGCGAAACAACTAGTTCACCATCACCTTCTTCCTCTAAGATAACTACATCTGTTGTTGCTGTACCTCCTAACTTTCCCCAAAGGCAACAAGAGGTGAATAGTAGATCAAAGAAGACGAAGAATAGAGAAACCCAGCCAGAGGCTGAAAGTTCAAAGGCAAGCAAACACCTGTCTCGCCATTACCTTGCTGTAGGGTAACTACATCTTCTGGCGATCCACCTTGTTCATTGTTACCTTCCCCACCAGTTCATAGCCATTCAGTAGATGTAAGGATGTGGCAGTTTGTGTCCAACCATTGCACACTCTGTGGTGCACTGACCACACATGGCAGTGTTGGGGAGGAAAACTGCAACCAGGACATAGAGCTGCATCTGGGGAGATTCCATCCCTCAGGAATATGCTATGCTGGTGGCAGGGAGGGTTCATCATTATTATTAAACTGTCTGCAAGTTGTCATGTGTACTTAGCGGGGAGTGGACAAGGGCATAGTAATAGCATCAGTACTTGGTTTCTGGTGGGGGATTTCACATTGGGGACCCTAAGTGTCGTGGTGTTTGAATAGAGTTGTGCTAGTTGTTTAATGTGAGTGCAAATGTCCCCATTGTTCCCAGTCCTTCCCTTATTTACCACACACACTATGCACATTGCAGTTGCTGATGAGAGGCACAGTTCCTGCTCTCAAGGGAATATTTTCTATTCTAGTAACAACACACCCATTATTTTGGAGGAGGAGGGGTATGTGGAGAAGCATTATTGGCCAACTTCTTTTCTCCACATATACCTGAAGTGGTGTGGGCTAGTAGTGGTGCTGCTACTGCCTCAGGCACATCAATGAAGCTAGTAGTAGCAAGTGTAACCATGATTGTAATCATACATACCACTGCTTTTGTTGACCCAATTCCCTTTGAGCTGCCTAACCATCCTGCTATTTAAACATCTCAGCAGCAGCAAGAACATCAGTCTCAAATTCTGCTATTATACCAGGGCATTTGACAACGCAACATGACCTGCTGGCACTAGGCCAGTACGGCATTTTTTTTCCTCAGGGCTTGGGCCTCACTGTTTCATCAGGGCTTGTGCCTCTAATAAGTCTAAGCCCTGCAAATCAATGTTTCCTCAGGGCTTGGGCCTAACACAATTTAAGTTCTACAAACCTTCTTCTACAAAATAATCTATCCCTCCAAGTATCAGTCTACCCTAGTCGCAGCTTATGTCAGGGGGTCCCTGTCTCTGTCACGTTATGTACCAATTTCTTATTTTATTTTTACTTTTATAGGAAATTATTCGCCAAGCAGGAAGCGCCATTATTCTCCGATACTGGTTTGGCAGCAGATGGAGTAGGTTTCTATTTTTATTGGAACATATAATGGCATGGCATCATTATTCAGAAAGTCAGACTCAGCTGATCAGAGCAAATCATGATGCTCCTCCATCTCTTCTGGCTGTTTCTTCAGGATAATTCTCCCTTGAGCCATTTCCCCCTATTCACAACACACTCTGTAATGCACATTTTCAAAATTTCCTAAGGGCTCTGGGAAAGGGGGTATGTGTGGGGAAAGCATGCAATACAATATGAGTGGACAGTTGAGTCTTGGGTGATTTTTGCTTTACCCAACGTTTCGGACTCCTCTTTAGCTCTGGACCCCAGACCTTTGCACTCAGTAGTTCAGCCCCTGAGCCCATTGCTTTGAAATGTCTAGAAGGAGGGATTCATTTCTTATAGGTAAGGTCAAGGAGGGGATTTGTTTTACTTATGTTTAACAGTTAACCCCTCTGTTGTCTATGGAAATTAAAAGTGAAATACCTGATTATACATTGTGTCCCACTAGCTGGCACATGTCGTTTGCATACCCAATTTTCCTCTCTGACACTATTATGATAAAGTGGACTTGTGAGCTGCTGATGCCAGCGAGTTATTTGTGTATTGATTTCCTGCACATTGTAAAGATTTGAATAGATAAGATATCAGGGTAAACTTTGTCCCCGGTATTTCAAGTTTAATAACCATAATTATTTTCAGTAGGTCCATTATTCTACCTAGTTGCCATGAAAATGTTAGCTCTGTGTGTGATCTTCTCTGTAATCTCAACATTTGTGTCCCCAATTCCATTTCAGGGGCACAACAGAGTTTCCCACAGGCTCCTACTTATCTCTTTTGATGGCTTTCGTTGGGACTATGATCAGGATGTTGATACCCCTAATCTGGACAGCATGGCCAGAGATGGAGTGAAAGCAAAATACATGACTCCAGCATTTATCACCATCACCAGTCCATGTCATTTCACACTGCTTACTGGTGAGTATTGTAAAGAAAGAAAAATGTTAAAACAAAAGCTGCCAGGTTCATGAGAAATGTGAGGAAGAAGGTTTTTTTTTTTTTTACAGAAAAGCCTCTAAGCAAATAGAGCAAGTCATTGTTTTCTTTTCTACAGAGAAAGCCTCTTAGCAGAGAGTATACAATTATGATTTGGATAGACAGTATATCCTGCAAATAAAATAAGCTGAGGGATCACATATAATATGATGATTTACAGCATAAACTGTCTGGACTAAGCTGTTATTACCTGCAACTATATTCAAGAAGAAAGATGGAGTATTGGAGGGATATGCTATTCTTGAACCTTTCATGTGACTTCACGATCACCTTCTAGAATACAGTACATTATTTAATTCAGTTTATTTTTAGTTTGCAAATTAAGAGGGAAGAGTGGAAAGATTTAAAGAAGGAACATATATTTATAGCTGCTAAAGAGAGCTAAATCATGGGACAAAAAGGAGAGATTGGTGAGCTACTTTGAGAGAGTAAGAGTTATGCTAGATCCTACAGAGTGAGAGGGCATATTAAGAGAGAGCAAGAGAGAGATAGAAAAGAGAGAGATAAAGCAATAGAGAGAATAAGATCAAACGAGAGAGAGAGAGCAAAAGGGAGAGAGAGAAAAAAGCAAAAGAAAGAGAGAGAACAAAAGAGAGAGAAAGAGAGCAAAAGAGAGAGCGAAAAAGAGAGAGAGAAAGAGAGAAAAAAAAGAGAGAGGGCATATGGAGAGAAAAAGAGAGAGGGGGCATATGGAGAGAGAGAGAGAAAGAGAGAGAAAAAAGAGAGAGCAAAAAAGAGAGTGTGGGGGAGAGAGAGAGAGAGAGATGAAAGAAAGAAGAGAGATAGAGAGAAAGATAAAGAGAGAGAGAGAAAAAAGAGAGTGAGAAAAAGAGACAGAGTGAGAAAAAGAAAGGTAGAGAAAGAGAGAGAGAAAGAGACTGCAGAAGCTTCTATGGTTCATCAATATGGCATCTCTCTGCATATTTATTGGTTATTCTGTAACTATTTGTAACCACTAAAACTGTTATAAACCTTAATTTCACAAAAATGTTTGCAGTCTGTTAACAAGGTTATTGCTGGTTAAACTATTTGATTTAGTAAATAGGCATATATCATTTTAGATTAAATAAGTGATGACATTTATACAGAAAGAAAATAGCAAGGCATCATACAATAATTGGTAGAGCTCAAGAACCAGAAAAAAATCATAAAGTCAAATCAAACTAGTGAAACAATGAAAAGAAAGATGTTCACTGCTTTTTAACCCTTTTATTGCCAGAGGGGTAGACAACGCATTGGCACTCAAAGGGTTAAACCGGGATAAATCCTTTGTGGATATTCAATAAAATGTAAAAAAAAAATGAAGGATAAAAAAAAAAAAATTAAAAAGGAGGGGGTTCATACTTTTTCAGATATTTGCATTTCCACTCAACATCTTTAACCCTCTGAGTGCCAAAGGGGTAAGCAATGTATTGCATACCACTCTGGCATTCAAAGGGTTAAACTCTATTTCTTTAGTTCAGGAACCCTTTACTTCAGAAACCCTAAAATGATATGGGTAAATTAAGTTTAATCATTTGAACTGCTTATTTGTTTGTTTTAACCAAAAAGATATATTATGCCATCCTCAATGTACATACATGTGTGCATGTGTGTGAACTGCTGGGAGAACCATTATTTTATTTCATTCTGTGGGAAAAGTGTGTGAATGACTATGGTTCTAAGATACAACATGAATACAGTTCTTCAAATAATGTGATAATAGTAGGTGTCACTTTGTGAAAGTTGAGTCACTGACTACATTTTTCATAGCATGTGACAGTAACAGGTCCATTGCTATGTCGTAGTTTGAATGGTTATAACTTTGGAATAAAGCATCTGCCAGTAGTGGGAGTACTCTTGTTTTATGCAGCATGGTGATAAGTTCCCATGTTCTTCTCACTACGGGGTAGAGTTAAAAGGTTTACTTTAAAAGAGCCGCTAAGTAAAAATGGCACATCGCCTGCAAATAATAAATTATTTTAGTTGGATTCGACAGGTCTACAAGAATAGCTAAAGAGCGTAGGCACAACAAAAACATGTAACACAAATCCTGCATCGCACCTTTTTTCGCATCACCGTGCGTCCTAATCACCTGATAAAACACGACTAAGTCAACTTGTAACATAATGGCCAACGTTGTCTAGCAACCCTGATTGATGCACCAACAAATTCAAACTGACAGCCAATATCAAGACCCCAAAGTATCAAAAATGTTCAAATATACCTATATTTACCCAAAAATAATGGTCATACTGTAACGGAAGCTGGGAAGGGACCATGTCGCCTTCCGCCGTCGTTCCTGGGTCTCTCCTTCTCGACGCCGGACTGGCGCCGTCGAGTGCACCGGTCGAGCAAATCAGCGTTCCGGAGGTCGACTCAAAGCGGCGGCGAACCTCGGGAAGACGATTCTGCTCCAGAGGATGCGGCTACCGGAGGGGTCACGGCACTCGAACACCGTCGAACAAACCCAGAACCGAATCAGGCAAAATGTAGCAGGAACCAAAGTGGCTATATCCCCAGCCGTTCGAGCACTCCAGTGCTCGACTCTAAGGTTGAAGCTTAGGCAGGAAACCAAAGGGCAGAGTCCACGTTGCTGCGTGACAGGATACAAAGGTCGGTAGCAGGATCCTGGCAGCAGACGGACAAACGTACAGGAACCTGGTTCGAATGGGCAGCAGAGTGGCCACTTTTACCACAGGAACAGACAGACTCCAGGACTCTGGTTCACTCCAAATGTAACACACTTTATTGAACAAGACACTCAACTTTTATACAGTTTACAACATGGTACCACAATAGGGAGGGGAAGGGCCAGGCATTCTAATGCAGGCTTGGCCCAGGGACCAATCCAACACAATGGGCATAGACAACAGACCAATGGTGACAGTGAACAATGGACCAATGGCAGGGGGAACAGAGGGACCAATGGTAGCCAAGGGAAACAAGCCAATGGGAGATGGGCAACTGAACACAATATGGACAATGGTAGACTTAACATGATTAATCAACGTCTGGACAAAGACAATGGACTGATCTGAGAGAATACACATCTGAGGACTGGGCCAGGGGTTGAAGCACGTACACACTAGTTTGAATATGCGGCTTCAACCCTGGCCAATCAGTGTGCGCAGTGAATCGTACGTCGGCCAATCCGACGTCGACTCACTGCCTCCGGTTTCCCGCGTTCGAGATGGCGTGGATACCTCGAACAAAGGAACCGGGGAATCACCGGCTTCGGTGTTCGTGTATCCCTCGTACATTAAACCATACAATACATTAAACTTTCGACATTACACAATATACAAAACTTACAACATTCGACATCAATCCTTTTAACATAATGATAGGGAAACCCCTATCAGAGTTCAAATGAGGCCACAAGGCCATAGTCTTTGAGGAAATTGTTCGTGGTCCAGACAAGGGCCTAAGTAACGGATAACATCCGTTACACATACCTTGTCTGTGTTTTGAGTTTTTGCGAGCTGGATCACAGGACCCAGGAGCAGAGGATAGCATTTAGAGCAAGGGAGAAGGGAGCTGACATTGGAAGTAGAAGGAGTTTTTGGAGCAGAGAGAGATTTGGAGTTGCACTTAAATATACACATAGCACACTTTTGCACAAATTACATACACTCATACAACCATGAACACATACACACACACATAATCTGTTTTGTTTGTAGAACACATTACACATTTTAAACTTTATTTTTTCAGTGTGAATCTGTGACAGAGAGTGAGTGGGATCAAGTGTGTCTGTGAGGGCCTGTGTGATTGTCTGGGTGTGAGTGTGTGAATGATGGCCAGGAGAGGAGGACAGGAGAGAGGGATGGGGAGAGTAGTGGAAGAGGAGGGGGAAGGTCAGGAGGACATCCCAGCTGAGAGTAGGAGTGGAAGAGGGAGATCCACAGGGAAGAAGAGGAGGCACACAGAGGACAGGGACAAAACCTGCAGTGGGATGAGGGGTATCTGTCAGGGAGCACCACGCACAAGCAGGGGCAAAGCAGGCAGGACTCCTTCTCTGCTCCGGCCTGCGAGGTGTCAGAGCTGCGGCCGGAGCAGAGGAGGAGAGGCTCAGGGATCCTCACTATTTGGAAGAGGAGAACAGGGCCCTAGTGGAGGCTGTCTTGGAGAGGAAGATTGTCTTCTTTCCGAGGGAGAGGCTCCCTGGCCTGGCTGCGAGGAGGAAGGCAGCCTAGAATCAAGTGTGCAGCAGGGTGAATGCAGTGGCCACCTGCAGACTGAACGTGGACTCCATGAAGAAGAGATGGGGCGACTGCAAGAGGGTGGTCAAGAAAAAGATGGGTGAGGCCGCCCTGTATGCCCGAGGAACCAGAGGTGGTCCCCCTGTCCACATCATCTACAGCAGCTGGGAGGATATACTGCGGCAGAATATGTCGGCCACAGTTGTTAAGGGGGTCCCTGGAGGATCGGACAATGGGAAGAGAGGAACCTACACACTACCGGTAAGTGCATCATCACATAACCACACACCACATCAACTGACACAACCATCACACACAAACACAGTCACACTCCAACACATGCCCATCATTCATCCACACAATTGCACCAACACAGCACCCTGAGGGTTCAAAAAAGTACACAATAAATTCACAAAAGGTAAAGTTCAACCTGGCCCAAACCGGTCCAAGTCCCAGTACAACCCTCATGTTGCTGTGCCGATCACACACAATCCACACAAACTGTGCTTCACAAAATGTTGTCTGTTAAAGAACATAATTGTTCTACCACATTGTCAACCATATACCTACAGGGAACTCAGCATATAACCCCTTGAGATTCAGAAGGATCATCAATGCATTGCTCAACAATGCTTTGGAAACCCCTCCGGTACTCAATGGGTTAACAGAGAAAAAATACAAGTCAACAGGGTAACATTTACATGCTTATATACAAAAAACAAACAGCGCAAGGGATATCTCTAAGCATAGTATGCTTGTCAATTATGATTCCTTCACCATCACCACGTGTCCACAGTCTGGTACTCACATTTATGAGAGGTAAAACTGCCTCTCAGTATTCCCCACACTCCTGGTATAAACCCCAGGTCGGTTCAACTCCACGTCTCCCAGGTATGTCCACCTCTCCGTCCAACTTTCTTCAGACGCCTTATACCTTCTGTTGTTGACACTCAACAATACATAACACCATATAATGGCAAAAGATATATACAATCTCTTCTAAAAGAGTGGAAACTACTGGGTATCCATACAAAAGGAGTAAGAATAGTACCTTTTACTTGTGGTATTACGGTAAATATAGGAATTTATTATGTAAAAAATATAAAAAAACAAAATAACAATATTCAATCAATTGACAGAATAAAACTGTATCAGCAGAATAAAGCTTACGCGTTTCATAGGACCTGCCTACTTCTTCAAAAGCTACTATTAAAAGTTACTTGCCATTTTCATCCGCTATTTATGAGGAGTCTTCTCCCAGTCAACACTGCCCCATAGACGCCGCTTTCTTCCACTTCCGTTCTCTTCCCCTCGACTTCCGCCCAAGCATTTCTTTTTCTCTATTTCCGCGTTCCAACCTGGAACGCATCAACTATGCATGCTTCACACATTAAGAATGCATAGTTCTCCAATCTCGATCTTCCAAATATATTTGGACAGGAGGGGAATCAGCAGAGAAACGGAAGGTGGAAACCACACCAAAGATGAAGTATCCTCATAAACATATAGACAACATAATTACTCACATTCTATAGGCAAAAACCCAACGTCCTCTACCTTCCTGGGAAGGACCACATAGAGAGACATACATCGAGACAATAAGATGAACATAGTAAACAAATACTTATAATAAAGTGGAAGAGAGAAAAAAAAAATCACTGTGAATATCTAATAATAATCAGATAGACTATATCCTCTTAATATAGTGTAATATTGTAATAATGATCATAATATAAAAATCTCCATATATATAAGACCCTATAAGTGAATATACTAAATGAAACATAAATCGATCTCCTCATTAAGACCCTTATTACCCATAGTCCCTAACGTGTAAATCCAAAATGCCTCACGTGCACATAACTTATTGAACCTATTAGGTGTACCTTCAGTAATACATTCCACTCCCATAACTTTAAACCCCTTCATCCCTCCCTCTTTACATGTAAGAAAATGAGAAGAAACTCCATATTCCCTTCTTCCACCTTCTATATTACACCTGTGTTCACCAATTCTCGTCCTCAATCCCCTAGTGGTCCTCCCCACATATCTAGCTCCACATCCACATAAAATGAGATAAACAACATAGTTAGTATCACAATCTATAAAATTCTTCATTTTATATTTTACTTTCCCAGTGACATCTTCAAATTCTTGTATCCCTGTCAGCATATAAGAACAATTCTTACATCTCTTTTTTCCACATCTATAATTTCCAATTTTCACCTCTTTCTTATTACTTTCTTCAACCAGTTCTTTCGGTCTACTTGGGGCTATATATGAACGTAGGTTCTTATTTTTTCTATATATTATCTTAGGTTTGTTTGGCAAAATATCCGCCAGATCTGGATCACATCTAATAATACTCCAATGCTTACAAATTAGATTTTGAATATTTTTGCTTTGAGCAGTAAAGGTAGTAATAAGATTTACTTGTTTATTCTTATATAAATGTTTCTTTTTTCTTTCTTTCTTTTTTATTATTTTACTCCTATCTAAGGTTCTTGCTTTATTAATAGCCTGATCTATAAGTCCCTCCGCTTATCCTCTTTCCATAAACTCCTTTTTCAGATCCACACATTTTTCTTCAAAATCCAACTGATTACTGCAATTACGTTTAAGCCTATGCATTTGTCCAAACGGTATATTGTCCAACCACTGTTTATGATGGGCACTGGTCGCATGCAAATATTTGTTAGCTGCTACTTCTTTTTTATAAATGCTGCTCCCAATACTCCCATCCTTATTGCCAGTGAGGACAATATCCAAAAATTCAATCTCTACTTCACTGATTTTATAGGTAAACTTAATACCTCCAGAGTTATCATTAAGGCTTTTCAGTAATCCCTCCAAAATATCGACATCCCCTCTCCAAATAAGGAGTATGTCGTCAATAAATCGACCATAGTATACCAGACCCTCCCTCCATGCCAAGTTGTCCATGAGGTGCTCCTTCTCAAAGCACCCCATGAACAAGTTAGCATAGGAGGGGGCAAATCTGGTACCCATGGTTGTTCCTTTACATTGGAGAAAAAATTCCCCTTGAAATACAAAGAAATTCCGTTCTAACATAAATAAGATAGATTTGAGTATGAATTCTTTATGAGCAATAGTTTTATCCTGATCTAAATCCAAATAATGCGCTATGGCTCGGATTCCTAGGCTGTGTTGGATGTTTGCATATAATGACACCACATCCAAAGATACCCACCTATACCCCGGTTGCCATATAATCTCTTCCATTTTCTCCAAGACGTGTTGGCTATCCCTAATGTAACTAGGAAGCTTCACCACATATTCCTGGAGGAAGTGGTCCACATATTGAGACAAATGGGAGATCATACTATTAATTTCTGCAACTATAGGTCTACCAGGAGGATTAATAATAGATTTATGTATTTTTGGATTATGATATAAAAATGCCGGCTCATGATGTTTCACCTTAATAAATTCCAATTCTTCTTTAGATATAATATTCTTTTCAAAAGCCTTTCTTAATATTTTATCCAATTCAGCACTATATTCCCCACTGGGATCTGATGTTAATTTTTTATAAAATCCTTCCTCTCCTAGTAGTCTGTATCCTTCCTTTATGTAGTCCTCAGTATTTTGGACTACAACAGCCCCCCCTTTGTCCGCCTCTCGAATGGTAATTTTTTTCATTTTGGCTAACTTCATCTTTCTCCCTTACTCAGATTATCTTTTCCAAGTTTTTTCTTTTTGTTCTTAATTTCTTTATTATACTCCTCCATTACAAGTTTATAGAATGTTTGTATATAGGGACCCTTATATCCAGTAGGGTAAAAATTAGATTTCACTGTCGTCCAATACAGGTTACTGGTACAATGGGAGGCGATCCGCCCCTTTAAGTAGGCAGGAACATTCATCAAAATGTATGCAGGGGGTGGAGCCTCCCCTCCCTCTTAAGCTGCCTTCAGCCAGAACCAGCCAGATTGATTTGTTCCTGCGTGCTGTGCACACCAGGTGGAGAACATCTCTCAATCAACTTTAGTTTTTTTATTGTTTTCTTCAAATATGGAATACCACCATTAGGCGGGTGACCATGGCTGACAATTGCCCTCTCCGAAGTGGCTAGTGCAGCTTCCAGGGATTTTCTGGTGGACCTTATGCCCTGAAGAGGGAACAACTTGAGTCAAGTAGCTTCCCTGCTGGGGAATTTTCCTTTGGTTAATCCCCTTTTAACACGGTTACCTGAAGACAGAAGTCCTGCAGAAAGGTGAGCCACCCTTCTTTCTTTGGGCTTGTATTTGGGAGTTCTCATTATGCACTCCAGCACTCATAGGGTGTTTTTCTTCATATTGCCTGTATTTATGCAATGTCTGTGTGTATTCCCTGGCTTTTGGAGCAGTTTATGGGGGTTTTAACCTTTTCCCTGCTATTTCTCTCATTGGGATATTGTTTTATCATGTTTTACATGTGTTTTGTGTGTATTTGGTAACTTTTTTCTGTCAGGGTAAATTTATTAAAAGTTAATGTTCCGCGCCTTTAAGAGCGCTTTTCCTGCATAGACGCCATTGCTCCTTTACTCTCTATGGGTTTACACAGTCTGGGACGTATCTCTGGAACCGCTTGTCACAGCGACTTCAGAGTGGGCTCATTTTCTTGGTCTTCCCTTGCTCTATCATCTGGTTGCATGATTCGGTGTGTTGGGGGTCTGGGGGGCTTCGGGCACTGTTTTGGGGTACTTCTGAGAAAAACTACGTTTCCCATGAGCATTGGTTTCGCGCCCGTTTTCTGATTGGCTACCGTCGGTGCAGCCATTTTGTGAGTTATTCTCAGCGAGTATATTACGCAGGGACCGAGCCTTCTCTCTCTCTCCTCTCCGCAGATTAACCCTTCGCTTGCCAGATAAGTTTAATTTTAGACATTTCTGGGGTGAATTTTTAATCTTTCGAACTTCAATTGGGTGATTCTTGTCAGTGGAGAATATCTGACGCTGTGAGCATGTCTACTCCACTGGAGTCAGGGGCTGGACCCAAGACTAAGGAGGCTGGGGTGTCAGTTTCCCCCATTGCGTTTTGCTCCTCTTGTCACTCTGGGCTGCCTAGAGAATTTTCTGGTCATTTATGCCCAAAATGTGCAGAAAGCCATGACAGCAACCCTGGGCTTTCCAGTCACGCCATTGAGCCAACTTGGGTGAAAGAGTTTAAGGCTGCCACTAGGGATCTCAGATCCACTCTTCAACTCTTTCCCTCTCAGGTTCAGGGGGCTCTTCAGGTTTGGAAGACCCCCTCCACAGTCAGGACCTCCCTGCCCAAGCCACAGGGGGCTCCTAATATGTCTGATTCTTCTGAGGAAGAACTATTACAGGATTCTGATGCTGAGGAAGGCACTGTTATTGAGTCTGCCAGATCTATTGGTGACCCTTTTGAATGTGACCCTGAACTCTCTGCTGAGGGTTTGATCAGAGCTGTGTTAACCACGCTCAACCTTCCTTTGACTCAGGAATCTACTTATGATCCAACTGATGTTTTTCAAAAACCGTCTAAAACGTTATATGTTTTCCTACTAATCCTACTCTTGCCCGTTTAGTCTCTGATGTGTGGAGGAATCCTGATAAATCCTCTTCTGTATCCAAACATTTGCTAAACTTTACCCTTTTCCTGAGGCTGAACTGGCTAAATGGGTTCATCCTCCTAAAGTGGATGCTCCAGTGTCTAGGTTATCTAAACCTACTGCCTTAGCTGTATCTGATGCTTCTGCCCTGCAGGATTGGACGGAAAAAAAGTTAGAAACTTGTCTTAAGTCTATTTTTGCCTCTATTGGCACTGCCATGCTTCCAGCCTTTGCAGTGGCGTGGGTTAACCGGGCTATTGCGGCCTGGACTGAACAGCTTACTGAGGCGGTTCGCCAGGATGCGCCAGTATCTGAGCAGCTACAACTTCTTGCTAATATATCAGAAGCTCAAAATTATGTTTCTGACGCTGCTTTTGATGCGGTGCGCATGATGGCAAGGGCCTCCACTTCTTCTGTGGTGGCTAGACGTGCTCTTTGGCTGAAAATTTGGTCCGCTGACACAGCTTCTAAGAAAGCCTTGCTTTCTTTGCCCTTTCAAGGGACTTTACTGTTTGGATCTGAACTTAAGGAGATGATTAGTGAGGCTACTGGCGGTAAAAGTACTCTTCTACCATCAGTCTTCAAAAAGAAGTTTCCAGCCAAACGCAATCGGTCCTTTCGTTCCTTCCAAACTGAGACACGCTCTACGTCCCAGGCAGGTCCGTCCTCCACGCGCTCCTCCTCCAAGCCCAAACAGTCCTGGAAGCCCAAAGTTGCCCCCAAGGCCAAGACCTCCAAGACTGCTTCAGCATGACTCACCGAACCCGGGTTCAGATCCGGCTGTAGGTGGACGTCTCCACATCTTTCGCCGGACTTGGGAGGAGTCAGTGGCGGACCCTTGGGTTATTCAGGTGGTATCTGAGGGATACAGGATCCCTTTCTCTTCCCTTCCTCCCTTTCGGTTCCATTTTACTCGTCCTTCTCAGGAGCCTACAAAAAGACGTCTGTTCGACGACGCTATTCAGGATCTTTTGGACAAAGAGGTCCTGGAATTGGTCCCCTCAGGGGACACAGGTTCAGGATTTTATTCCAACCTGTTCGTTGTGGCCAAAAAGGACGGAGGTGCTCGTCCTATTTTGGACCTCAAGGATCTCAATTCCTTTGTTGTGGGTTCCCACTATCGTCAAGAATCTCTGCGTTCTGTGATAGCCGCAATGTCTCCAGGGGAGTTCCTTGCCTCCCTGGACCTTCAAGATGCATATCTTCACATCCCTATTCATCCAGAGAGCAGACGGTATCTCAGGTTTGCCTGTCACAAAGGCCACTTTCAGTTTTCAGCTCTTCCCTTTGGACTGACTTCAGCTCCTCAGGTTTTTCAGAGAGTATTGGGAGCTTTGATAGCTGTACTTCATCGAGATGGTGTCAGAGTGACTCCCTACATGGACGATCTGCTCCTGAAAGCTTCATCTGCGGAGATCCTTCACCAGCAGGTTCAGTTGTGCATACAGACACTCAATCGCCACGGCTGGATTGTGAATCTGGACAAGTCAGACTTGGTCCCATCTCAACAGATCCTCTTCTTGGGTCTCCTGTTTGACACTCAGCAGTGCATGGTGTTTTTACCGGAGGAAGTGGCTCATCAGATTGCTCTCCTTGTATCCCAGATCCTGGAGCTCGAAAGGTTTCCAGTGCCGAAGTTGACTTCTCTGGTGGGGAAATTCATTTCCACGATAGAGGCAGTGCCATTTGCTATGGCACACACCAGGGAACTTCAGAGGTTTGTGATTCAGATGTGCAGGAATCATCCAGATCATCAGCATCTGTCAGTCTCTCTGCCTCCTCATGTCGAGCTGAGCTTGGAATGGTGGTTGGACCTGTCTCATCTCCTGAAAGGGAGTTCCTTTCAGGTTCTCTATTGGACCACAGTCACGACGGATGCCAGCCTCCGGGGATGGGGGGCTGTGTTGGGTCGTTTCAGTGCTCAGGGGAAATGGGGTCTGGATGAATCTCTCGGAGAAATCCCTTGGGAGTTCTCCCTAGCGTACATCTTCCCTCCTCTCCCTCTGTTGATCAGAGTCATCCAGAAGCTGAAGATGGAGCATTGTCCTGTCATCCTAATCACCCCGAATTGGCCTCGTCAGTCCTGGTGTCCGGAACTGCTAGCCATGTCAGTGGCGGATCCCTTCCCGCTTCCTGCCCGTCCAGATCTACTTCTTCAAGGATATCTGTGGAAGGAGGATGTTCAGCATCTCCATTTGACGGCTTGGAGGTTGAATCCTCAATTTTGAAGAAGAAAGGGTTTTCCTCTTCAGTGGTGTCTACAATGCTTCGAGCTCGCAAGCCTGTGTCTTCCAAGATCTATCATCGCATATGGTCAACTTTTGTTGCATGGTGTGCCGATAAAGATCTATCACTTGATTTCCATCTTTCCACGGTCCTGGTCTTTTTGCAGGATGGGGTTGAAAAGGGACTCAGCCTGAGTTCTCTCAAAGTTCAAACTTCAGCTCTGTCTGTAAGCTCAATGTTTGTACATCCCATTGTAAAAGTAACCTGTATTGGACGACAGTGAAAATAGGATTTTAGTCTTACCTGTTAAATTCTTTTCACTTAGTCCATACAGGTTACTGATCTCCCACCCTGTCAAGGGACCATGCTTGGCTCTCCTGTGGCATTCAGTGGGAGACCTTCGGGGCATGCTCACAGGAGTCTTCCTTTTCCTTCTTATCTCTGGTCAGTTTTAGTGTCTCAAATCAATCTGGCTGGTTCTGGCTGAAGGCAGCTTAAGAGGGAGGGGAGGCTCCACCCCCTGCATACATTTTGATGAATGTTCCTGCCTACTTAAAGGGGCCAATCGCCTCCCATTGTACCAGTAACCTGTATGGACTAAGTGAAAAGGATTTAACAGGTAAGACTAAAATCCTATTTTATTTTTCAATTGAGTTTTAATACTGTATCTATCATACCTTGATTCTTTTTCTTCTTTTTCTTCCCTACTTATATCTAATAGACCTACAAGAACATCTAATTCATCCTTTTCCTCATTATTTTCTTTTTGTTTTATTTGAAAATATCTTTTCAACGTTAACTTTCTTATTAATCTATTTAGATCCACAAAAAATTCAAAATCATTTATATTATTCTTTGGTGCAAATCTAAGTCCCTTTTTTAGTAATTTCACTTCATCTTTCTCTAATGTTATATCTGAAAGATTATAGATGCTATCAACTATTGTTCTAGATGGAATTATCACATTTTGCTTTTTTGATTACGTTTTCCTCCTCTATTTCCTCTATACCTAATTCTAGTTCTCTCTTTCTTTGTATCATCTCCCCTTTTTCTTTTTTGTCCTTTTTGTAATTTTTCTCCAAAAAAGATACCACTGGGTTATTACTGGGTAAATTATTACCCTTGAATTCTTTAATACTGTGTTCTAGATGGCTTATCTCATTCTCTAATTCTTGACAAGTCTTATCAATTAATTCTTGATCTTTATCTCTTGTATGTACATCTGCCAATACAGTATATCTGTTTTGGATAGGTACTTCAATTATATCCTCACATATCTCATTTACTTTCTCCTTCCTCCCTCTTTCTTTCTCTCTTTGTTCTCCTTTTGTATTTTCAGCAATTCTCTTATCTCCCATTCTCTCTCTTTGATATACCTCTCCATAGTATTTATATTTAGGATCATAAGTTCTTTTATTTTTACCATTCTTCTTATTATCATTCTTATTACCGTTAGAGTCCATTAGATCCCTCTGGAATTTTCCTTCCTTTCTTTCTTTTAATTCTTTCTCCAATTTATTGATATTCATCTGCACCTTTTTATCCATTTCTTTATAAGATGGTATATGTTCATATTTAACCAATTTTTCGTTTATTTCTTCTATTTCCACCTCTATCTTTTTCAAACATTCTTCTCTGTATATTACTATTTTCTTCATTAAATTTTGTGAACATAATGTTAATTCTCCATTCCAGGCTTCCACAAATTTGGAATCCTGAAATGGACAATTTTTATATATTCTCAATCCCCTTGGTATCAAATTTCCCTCTAAATATTTTTCCAAAAGTAAGCAATCCCACCAATGTTTTAATTCAGAACTAAGAACATTTTCTAAACGAAAAAAACATTTTTTCATCTCTTTTTCATCTTCACTAATTACCATTTTAACATTATTAGAGGTCATATATGAACCTCTATCAAAAAATTCAATTATATTCTTTTTCTTTGTGCTCTAGATTGTACTGCACTACAAACCATCTTACAAACTTATGAGGCTACATGCTACACAGGAGTCAATCACTAAGCAGTGAAAAAGAGGTGATGGAGTGAAATTAACCCTTAAATACCATCACTTCACCAATTCCGATGTTAGTCTATGGAGACTATTCAACAACATGAATCAAGTTTCGAAGGTCTCATTGTATAGACTCCATAGAAAACACTGGAAATGGAGAAATGATAGCTCTGGAGAAGTCATCATCATTTCCACCTCATCAGGTCTTCATCACCCTTCACTGAATCAAAAAAAATATGGATCAGGTCACACATCACAGTGCCACTTAGAATAACTGGGTGTATGAGCAACACACGCAGGCCTCAAAATAAACAACACTCTCGAATTATAGAAGAACATTGAAACCCTAGGGTGAGCATTGGGTTATCCAGTAAGTTGTGTTAAGGTTTTACTAAGGTTGAAACATACTTCACCAGTGATATCACATCGCCACTTAGTTTTTTAATGTGGTCCATGTACTGAGAGATGTTAAACTAAAGCAATCTCAGAACACTGATTACATTGATCAACATGGAAACCATGGATGTGAGATCACTGGGGAAGTACATCCCTTGTATCACCTCTTTATCACTCACAACACACATTAGTGTATCACTGCCATCATCTCTTTGCATGTATACATCACAAAGTACACTCATGGTCAAACAACTAGTGGACTCCTGTGATGTAGGTCATGCCTTCCTATGTATGAGGGATACTCTAGCCATGGGTATGGTTCCATATTGAGACATGTCTAATCCCACATTTAATTTAACAGACACATTATTGAATAGTGATGGTTCTCCTTTAATGTGTCTCACACTACATTAAATATACATGTGTTTTTAGGGTATAGTGACTATATGCATTGAACACTTGTATGAGCACACAAAGAGTACATAAAACTTAAAAAAGGATTCTGAAGAAACACTGCTGAACTACTCATGTGTTGCTCACATGGTATTGTAACTCTGCAGATGAGCATTGTCACTGTTCAGGTTTGATACCTGGATGTTAGGATATGTGAATGTTCCAGCAGAGATTGCTGTGTACATTAGGTTATACATTGCATCACCACCACAAGCACTTGAAAACATCAAGGGGTGAGCTTCATGGAAGTGTTGTCAAGACTTCAGTCCAGTCACATGGAAACTCCTCTGTTCCAGGATGGATCATGCTATGGATGCCTGTTGGACAAGACAGCAGGATTTGGAACAGCACCCTCAAACTGATCGTCATGCAGCAGCTCTAACATCACTATCCCATCAATCTTTTCTGTTACAGGGGAGTACACAACCCATTGCTTTGTAATGTGTTGTGTATTCGTCTGTAACCTATTATGTGGAAAACTAAGCGGATGTCAACCAGCCCTAGGGATATGTGCCCCTGACATAAATCCACACATCAACAAATATGTCCTAATAGCTCCATGTAACAAATATATTTGGGCTACCACTGTCAGAGTGCTGCACAAAAACACAGGTCAGGATGGTGTCTCTTGAGATCTGATCCATATTTCACTGTCATCCAATACAGGTTACTGGTAACTCTGGGAGGCGATCCGCCCCTTTAAGTAGGCAGGAACATTTCTCCAAATGTATGCAGGGGCGGAGCCTTCCCTCCCTCCTCAGCTGCTTCCCAGGCAGCTAACACCAGAATGATTTGTTCCTGGGTGTGTACACACCAGGAGGAGAACATCTCTCTTCAGTTTAGTCTTTTTATTGTTTTCTGTCAAATATGGAATACCACCATTAGGCGGGTTACCATGACTGACAAATGCCCTCTCCAAAGTGGCTAGCTCAGTGTCCAGGGATTTTTGGTGGACTTTATGCCCTGATGAGGGAACAACTTGGTTTCAAGTACTTCCCTGGGGGATTATCCTCTGAGGTAATCCTGTCTTTGCATGGTGACCTGAAGGCAGAAGACCTGCAGAAAGGTGAGCCACCCTTTGAGTGCTGAAGGTCCACTTGTCCCACAGTGTCCCTTCCATAAAATTGGGCTTGTATTTAGGAGTTTTCATTGCGCACTCCAGCACTCATTGGGTGTTTTTATATATTTCTATAATGTATATATGTGTATGTCTGTGAGTTTTGGAGCAATCTATGTGGCATTTTAACCCTTTGTCTGCTGGTTTGACTTGTTTATTAAGGGTTCTGTTACACTTTCTTTATGGGATAGTGTTTTCTCATCATGTACATGTGTGCAATATGTGTTTTTAACCTTTTTATTATTGGGGTTTATTTTCTAAAATTTTATGTTCTGCGCCTTTAAGGCGCGCTTTTACTGCATAGCCGCCATTGCTCCTTTACTCTCTATGGGCTTACACTGTGTGGGACGTATCTCTGGAACCACTTCACATAGCGACTTCAGAGTGGGCTCGTTTTGTTTGTCTTCCCTTCCTCTTTCATCCGGTTTCATGTTCAAGTGTGTTGGGGGACTTGGGGGGCTTCGGGCACTGCTTTGGGGTACTTTTTGAGAAAAACTATGTTTCCCATGAGAGCTCGTTTCGCGCCTTTTTTCTGATTGGCTCCCGTCGCGGCAGCCATTTTGTGAGTTCTTCTCATCGAGTATACTACGCAGGGACCGGACCTTCTCCCTCTCCTCTGTTGATTAACCCTTCGCTTGCCAGATAAGTTTAGTTTTAACGTTTCTGGGGTGAATATTTAATCTTTCACACTTAAATTGGGTGATTTCTGTCAATGGGGTGTATTTAACACTGTGAGTATGTCTACACCGCTGGAGCTTGGGACTAGACCTAAGACTAAGGAGGCTGGGGTATCAGTATCCCCCATTGCGTTTTGCTCCTCCTGTCATTCAGGGCTGTCCAAGGAATTCTCTGGTCATTTATGCCCAGCATGCTCAGAAGGTCCTGACAGCAACCCAGGGCCTTCCAGCCATGCTATAGAGCCAGCTTGGGTTAAAGAGTTTAAGGCTGCAACTAGGGACCTCGGTCCACTCTTCAACTCTTTCCCTCTCAGGTACAGGGTGCACTGCAGTTATGGCAGGCTCCCTCTACTATCAGGACGTCCCTGCCTAAACCACAGGGGGCACCTGATGTGTCTGATTCTTCTGAGGAAGAATTGTTGCAAGATTCTGATGTTGAGGATGGTACAGTTATTGAGTCTTCCAGATCTGTTGGAGACCGCTTTGAATGTGACCCTCTGCTGAGGGCTTAATTAGAGTCGTTCTGACCACCCTCAACCTTCCCTTGAGTCAAGAGGTTCCCTCTGTCCCAACTGATGTCTTTCAGAAACCGGCTAAAGCTGTTACTTGTTTTCCTCCTAACCCTACTCTTGAACGTTTGGTTTCTGATGCTTGGAAAAATCCTGACAAGTCCTCTTCAGTCTCAAAAAAATTTGCAAAACTTTATCCTTTTTCTGAGGCTGAACTGAATAAATGGGTGGATGCCCCTGTTTCTAGACTGTCTAAATCGACTGCTTTACCTGTATCTGATGCTTCTGCTTTACAGGATTGGACGGACAAAAAGTTGGAAGTTTGCCTCAAGTCTATTTTTGCCTCTATTGGCACTGCTATGCGTCCGGCATTTGTTGTGGCGTGGGTTAACCGGGCCATTGCGGTCTGGACTGAGCAACTCACCACGGCGGTCCGTCAGGACGCGCCTGTTTCAGAACAATTGCACTTGCTTGCTAATATTTCTGAGGCCAGAATTATATTTCTGATGCTGCTTTTGATGCTGTCCGCATGATGGCTAGGGCTTCTACCTCTTCTGTGGTAGCCAGGCGTGCGCTTTGGCTTAAGATTTGGTCTGCTGACACTGCATCTAAGAAGGTTTTGCTTTATTTGCCTTTCCAAGGTACTTCCTTGTTTGGGTCTGAGCTCAAGGAACTCATTAGCGAAGCTACTGGGGGTAAGAGTACCCTTTTGCCTTTGGTCTTCAAGAAAAAGTTGCTGGCTAAGCGTTACTGTTCCTTTCAGACAGACACGCATCCGTCGACTAAGTCAGTCCCGTCCGATCCGCATCCCTCCTCCAAGCCCAAGCAGTCCTGGAAGCCCAAGGATGCTTCTAAGCCCAAGTCTGCCAAGGCTGCTTCGGCATGACTCGCCGAACCCAGGTCCGCACCCTGCCGTGGGGGGACGTCTCCACCTCTTTCGGGTCTGGGAGGAATCTGTGACAGACCCATGGGTTTTACAGGCGGTCTCAGAGGGATACAAGATCCCTTTCTTTTCCCTTCCTCCCTTTCGTTTTCATCTCACTCGTTCTCTGCAAGATGCAAAGAAATTGCGTCTGTTCGACGGCGCTATTCAGGATCTCTTGGACAAAGAGGTTCTGGAGCCAGTGCTTCCTGTGGACATGGGCTTGGGGTTCTACTCCAACCTTTTTGTGGTGACCAAGAAGGACGGCGGGGGTCGTCCTATTTTGGATCTCAAAGATCTCAATTCCTTTGTGGCGAAGACCCACTATCGCCAGGAATCTCTGCGCGCTGTGATTGCCGCCATGTCTCCAGGGGAGTTTCTCGCTTTTCTGGTTCTTCAGGATGCGTATTTGCACATCCCTATTCATCCAGTGAACAGGCAGTATCTGAGGTTTGCCTGCGCCAGGGGTCATTTTCAGTTTTCAGCTCTTCCGTTTGGACTGACAACTGCTCCCCAGGTTTTTCAACGAGTTCTGGGAGCATTGATATTTGCCCTCCATCGGGATGGCATAAGAGTGACTCTGTACATGGACGACTTGCTATTGAAGGCGGAATCTGCAGAACTCCTTCATCAGCATGTTCATACCTGCATTCATGCCCTCACCCGTCATGGATGGATAGTGAATTTGGACAAGTCGGACTTGTCTCCATCCCAGAGTCTCATATTCCTGGGTCTGCTGTTCGACACTTAGAAGGGTATGGTGTTTCTGCCGGAAGAAGTGGCTCATCAAATTGCCCAACGAGTTGCGAGGATTCTGGCACTCGAGCGGATCCCAGTGCCGAAGTTGTCGTCACTGGTGGGGAAGTTCATCTTCACGATAGAGGCGGTGCCATTTGCGATGGCCCACACCAGGGAACTTCAGAGGTTTGTGATCCAGACGTGCAGGTATCAACCGGATCATCTGAAGCTGTCAGTGTCTTTGCCTCCTCACGTCGAGTTGAGCTTGGAATGGTGGTTGGACCTTTCCCATCTCCTGAAGGGGAGACCCTTCCGGATCCCTTACTGGACCAAGATCACGACGGATGCCAGTCTCTCGGGCTGGGGTGCTGTATTGGGTCGCTTCAGTGCTCAGGGGAAGTGGTCCTTGGAGGAGTCTCTTCTCCCCATCAACATTCTGGAACTTTCCATGCTCTACGCCACTGGGCATCTCAGCTGGAGGACTGTCCGGTCAAGGTGGAATCAGACAACACCACCGCCGTGTCTTACATCAACAGGCAGGGAGGGACAAGAAGTCTTGCCGCGTGGCAAGAGGTCAAGGCCATCCTGTCCTGGGTGGAGGTTCACGTTCCCGCCATTTCAGCGGTGCACATTCCAGGCGTAGACAACGTCATGGCAGATTTTCTCAGTCGTCACACAGTCGACAGCGGAGAGTGGGAACTCCATCCGGAAGTGTTTCAACTATTGAGTCAGATGTGGGGCATGCCCCTGGTGGATCTGATGGCAACCAGGTACAACAGGAAGGTTCCAACATTCTGCTCCAGGTGGAGAGACTCGCTGGCTCTGGTGGTCGACGCCATGTCGATTCCTTGGGTGTTTTCCCTGGCCTACATCTTCCCCCCCCTTCCAATGCTCATCAAGGTGATCCAGAAGCTGAAGGTGGAGCGTTGTCCGGTCATCCTCATTGCTCCGAATTGGCCTCGTCAGTCCTGGTATCCGGACCTTCTGGCTTTGTCAGGGGAAGAGCCCTTTCCACTTCCCCCTCATCCAGATCTTCTGATTCAAGGTTATCTGTGGAAGGAAGATGTTCATCGTCTCCATTTGACGGCCTGGAGGTTGAAACCTCAATTTTGAAGAAGAAGGGGTTTTCTTCTTCTGTGGTGTCTACCATGCTTCGGGCTCGTAAGCCTGTTTCGTCCAAGATCTATCACTGGGTCTGGTCGACCTTTCTGTCTTGGTGTGCTGACAGGGACCTGTCTCACGATTTTCATCTTCCTAATGCCCTGGCATTGCAGGACGGTGTGGATAAGGGACTCAGTTTGAGTTCTCTTAAGGTTCAGACTTCGGCGCTTTCTGTCTTTTTCCAGGAGCGCATTGCTGTCCTTCCTGATGTCAAGATCTTCTTCCAGGGTGTGGCTCATGTGCGTCCTGCATTTCGGAGTCCGGCTCCTCATTGGGACCTTAATCTGGTGTTGGGAGTTCTTCAGCGTCCTCCCTTTGAGTCTTTGGCTACCATTCCTTAACGTCTTTTGTCATGGAAGATGGCCTTTCTTCTGGCTATTGTGTCAGTCCGCCGGGTGGCGGAGTTACAAGCTCTCTCCTGTAAACCACCCTATTTGGTGTTTCACAAGGACAAGGCAGTTCTTCGTACTTCTAAGGAGTTCTTACCTAAAGTGGTTTCTGAGTTCCACATTAATCAGGAGATTGTGGTGCCCTCTTTCTGCCCTAACCCCTCTTCCGAGAAGGAGAGGGATCTCCATTTGTTGGATGTTGTGCGTTGTCTCAAGTTCTATGTGCATCGCACGGAATCCATCAGGAAGTCTGACGCTCTGTTCGTCATTTCGGAGGGTCCTAGGGCTGGGAGACAGGCATCCAAAGTGACTATTGCATCTTGGATTAAGTCTACCATTCGTAAGGCGTACGAATTGAGGAACAAACATGTCCCCTTTAGGGTTACCAGGTCCATTGGGGCCTCTTGGACCTACAAAAATCAAGTGTCTGCTGATCAGCTGTGCTGGGCGGCCACTTGGTCCTCTGTGCACACCTTTTCGAAGCACTACCGTGTGAATGTGCTGGCTTCGGCTGATGCCAGCTTTGGAAGGAAGGTCCTGGAGGCAGTTTTACCTGTCTAGGATCTTCTTCTTCCGAGGTTCTTAGTGCTTCCTTACTGTTGAGCCCTGTTGGCTCTAGTTTAGTGTGCTGTGTAACAGTTCCTGGGATCTGTTTTTACCCCTAGTTGGTGTCTGTTGACACTTCTGTTTTGTTGGGATCTCTGTCCAGTAGGTCCATGGAGGTCCTGGTGACTTTGGGGGACTTGCATCTGGTCCTTGCCTCCTTCCCGCCTCAGGGTAACTCAATGCTTGGACATCCCAGAGTTACCAGTAACCTGTATTGGACGACAGTGAAAATAGGATTTTAGTCTTACCTGTTAAATCCTTTTCACTTAGTCCATACAGGTTACTGGTCTCCCACCCTGTCAAGAGACCATGCTTGGCTCTCCTGTGGCACTTTGTGGGATTCCTTCGGGGCATGCTCACAGGAGTCTTCTTCTCTCCTATTTCTGGTCAGTTAGTAGGGTCTCAAATCATTCTGGTGTTAGCTGACTGGGAAGCAGCTGAGGAGGGAGGGGAGGCTCCGCCCCCTGCATACATTTGGAGAAATGTTTCTGCCTACTTAAAGGGGCGGATCGCCTCCCAGAGTTACCAGTAACCTGTATGGACTAAGTGAAAAGGATTTAACAGGTAAGACTAAAATCCTATTTTCATGACCTCTATGTTGTGTAACACAATAACAAACTACAGGTCCCGTGTTCACTCCAATGGCCCTTTAACCCCTTATCTGACAGAGTGTTATCTGATGCATTGAATTGGATGAGGCTCTTTCACTTCAGGTGTACCATGGGTGCTATGGCTATGATCATAGCAAATCACTTTAGTTGCCGCCTATCAAGCCCTGGAATATGCTGAACATGGGTAAAGTGTTGTACCTTTGTTTACATGGGGGAATGAATGATATCCTTGAGGTAGCAATGTCAACATGGACGACAGGGTGGTAGATGGTATTGGAATCTCCAGCCACATTATTTGACACGTCCATGGAATGGTAGATGTTTGGGGTCCATACTGCAGCCAGTGTCAGGGCTGTGTCACTGATCCTTTGGGGTAAAACAGAACATGTGTGTTGTGAATTGCTGCAAACACACTCACCACAGGACTGATGATGGACATGCATGGATTGTGTGCATGCATGTGTTATACTCACAGATGAAGTGTTCCCCGATCAACCTGTCTCTTATTTGCATCCCTCTTAGGCTTTCTTCACCCTCAGCAATGTCCACAGGGTCATCACATATGGGTATGGGCTGGATATTGTCCACAAGTCTGGTGTCCACCACAATGCTGTGTAATATTGCACATTCCATTATGATATTGGAAACTTTGCCTGGTGCATACTGTAGCTCCCCACCGAGTGATCCATACACCTGAATCGGGATTTTAGGAGCCGTAAAGTCCACTCAATGGCATTCCTTGTTCTGCAATGAGCCTGATTGTATCACTCCTGGGCATCGGTTTGGGGATTTGCATCCGGAGTCAGAAGCCAGGATTTGCAGCCATAGCCAAAATCACCTGTGGAAAGTGAGTGACATGGTGAGACAGGGAGTACATGTTGTGTGACTGATGTTTTATGAGGTGCACGTACTAGATATGTGTGAAGAGCATGCTGAGCAGTGTTGTGTGTGTACGTGTGTATGTGAGGTGATTTAGTATTGTTAACTAACCCAGAAGCCATCCCCCTGTATATGTTCCATTCTCAAACTCTCTGTGTACAGATGAGTTTTGAAGTATGTATGCATCATGACAGCTCCCTGGATATTTTGCACAGACATTCATGATCCTCATGTTGCTGTCACGCACTATCTGCATGTTGATGGAGTGGAAGTTCTTGCAGTTAATGAATAAATGTCCCTCACGTGCTGGAGCTTTGATATGAACATGGGTGCAATCTATTGCACCCATGACCCTTGGCATGCCTCCCCTTACGTAATAGCCCTGTTCAGATGTTTCCACTCCATGTCAGTGGTGGGAAAATGGATATACCTTCTGGCCTTGGTTTTGAGGGCTGGCAACACCGGCCAGCACCCTAGCGAATGTGGCCTGTGACATGCCAGATGCGTAACTTTCTGTCGACTGGATGGCTCCACCTGCCGTGAAATGTATGGCACACATGTGGTTTTACAAGCCAGTTAGGGCATGGTTGTGGATCCTTGATGACCTCATATAGGGCAAAGATGCTGTGTGGCATCAACTTGTAGTGATCTATCACCTCGTCACTGGTCATTCCCAGAAGCATGACCCTTGGGCAGTATACCCTGGGCCTTGGTGGTCGTCTGTACGTCCTACGCTGCTCCAGGCATCCCTGTGACAGCTGGGGAACATCCTGTTGCAGCAGCTGGGGAGCATCCTGTTGCTGTATCTGAGGATCATCCTGTCGCAGCAGCTGTGGTACTGATAGGGACCAAGGAAAACAGAGAGGGACTTGAGGAGGATGCACTGGGATGGGTGATGAAGTGCAGAGATAGAAAAGGAAGGACAGGGAAAAGAGAAGGACTGAGACATAAGCAGAGACAGAGACTGAGGAAATAGGAGAGAGACTAGGAAAGCGAATGAGGAGAGGAATAGGATAGACTAGAGGAGGAATGAGGTGTACTAGAAAAGCTGGGGGAGAAAGGGGAAATTGAGCAGAAGGAAAAATTGGGGGCAGAAGAAGAGACTGGGGTAGAAAGGAGGGAGTTGTGGAGAAAGGAAACTGAATGTGAAAGAATTAGAGGTTCGGGTGAGGAATGGTAGAAAATGGGAAGACAGGAGAAGAAGGAGACTAAGTTGCAAGAGAGGGATTGGTTGGAGGAAGAAGGAGATCAGTTCTTCCTCTTGTCTTTTTCACAGTGACAGGAGGGAGCAGAGAGCATAAATTAAATGAGAGTGTTGTGCTGTGGTATCTGCTAGGATAATAATAAGTTAATTATATCAGCAGGCCCCACAGCCCCTCAATAACATAAGTCACTCACTCTGCTCTGTCCTGTCATTGACAAAATGACATGAAAGTGCTCTACTACATTAGCTGGAACAAGATACCTTGCCTGGCTTGAGGGGGCCCATTTAGTTTAAACCCTCCATTCCCATTCAAGCAAATGCCTCTGGATACATGATAAGCCCCCACCTTAACTACTTCTTTGGTAAAACTGCAGTCTTTCCCCTGAGTGAAATCTGATTGGTTGGCTGCAACTCTCTGCCTTGCAGATGGGACCTGGCAACTATTAAAGTCAACCAATCAGAAACCTTTTCAATCTCCTCCCTCAGGGGCAGAACTCCAGTTTTCTATAGGAGAAGATGCTTGCCTCAGATTCTTGTGACATTCCTGCACTTAACGGATTTTGTTTTAGTGGGAATGTCTACCAGAATCATCAGGAAAGCATTTTGTAGTGTGGTATGCATGTGTACCTACATACCCTGTAGGCAGCCCAGCAATGCATTTGAGGCCCACTGAGCCTGAGGTCCCCAACATACACTGGTCAGAGTGGTTCTTGAAGTCCAACTCCTTTTGTCAGCGTAATCAATGTCCTGCCCTAGTGCAAAATAGTACCATCACTGCTTACTATCGGCATCGGTGGGTCATTGCTTGAATAACACAGCGGCATCGGCTTGTGCACTGCAACATGACGTTGTGATAGCAGCTGCCAGCTATCTCTCTATACACACATACATGGTGCTCAGTTATCTTGAGTTTCTCCGTGGTATATTTTGTTTCCTCTTGCTTCTCTGTGTATTTGACTTCTGGATTCATTCTGACCCTGATAATGTGCTGTCTGCCCTGATTATATATAAAATATATTATATGCACATACTACATACATACATATAAATACATACATAAATATATATATATATACATATATATATATATATATATATATATATATATATGTATATACAGCAGGGGTTGGCACTCATTAATCAACTTGCCCGGGTGCTAAACAGAAAATCTAATACATCTATCAGTGGTAAGTACTCACGGGACTTCAAAAATCAATAAAAACATACTTTATTAAATCGACATTTCTCCGCTTACTTGTTAGGCCTTAAAGGCCTCAGCCTGCCACTACTACCTTGCCCTTTTGTTGTGTACCTGTACGCTATAGGTCTTGTTGGATATTCAGGAACAACGTATTGACCAGTTGCTATGGCGATGCAAATGCTTTTTAACCGTACAGCGCATCTTGACAAACCCGTGCAACTACCGGTGGCCTCCTCGGTCTCGGCATCGGTAGTAACCACTCAGGTGGAAAACACAATGTATAGAAGGATGTGCAGAGCTGCTCCACTCCCTCTAAGATATGATGGGGAACCCACGTTGTGCCGTGGATTCATAAATCAGCTCGGAATTTTTTGGAACTTGTGCCTAATGCATTCCAGAGTGAAAGAAGCAAAGTCGGCTTTATGATTTCCTTGTTGACCGGTAGAGCTTTGGCATGGGCCAACCCATTATCGGAAACAGCTAAACCCATAACATCAAACTTTACTGAATTTGTGGATGCCTTCCTTAAAGTATTTGATGTTCCACGCCGAGATCCTCTGCCGCAAAAAGATTAATGACCATTCGCCAGGGCGCCCGTACAGTAGCAGAATACGCTATCGAATTTCGTACACTAGCGGCAGAGGTAGGCTGGAACAACGAGGCTGTGGTGACGGCCTTATCCCAAGGACTTAATGACATCATTAAAGATGAGACAGCAGCCCGTGAGCTGCCAAAAGATATAGATCTGTTCATCTCCTTTGCTATACTGAATGATACCCGCATTAGAGAAAGATCCTCATTTAAGAACCACAAGCCTAGGCTTGAGTCTCAGCTGGTGACTAACTGGGAGTTCCCACCCATACCTCCCTCACCTCCCAAGCCACCTAGTACTGAGGTCAGTAGGGATGAGCCTATGCAAATCAGTTTTACACGTTTGTCCAAGGAGGAGCGGTCCTTCCATCGTAAAGAAGGTCTATGCCTGTACTGCGGTAAGGCTGGACATATGTTACGGGCCTGTCCGGTACATCATGGAAACGCACACACCTAGTATCCCTGAGGGGACAGATCCTAGGTGGTGTAAATCAGTCCCCAGATCCAGAAGAAAACGAGCCCATCATTCAGGTGGCAATATCTTGGGCAACCTACTCAGTGACTACACCAGCCCTGATCAACTCAGGAGGCGCAGGCTATTTTAGTCATGGCGATTTTGCTAAACAGCATAATATTCCCCTGGTGCCTCGAGTCTCTCCATTGGCTGTGGAAGAGATCGATGGTAGACCGCTAGTACCATCCCATGAGACCTGTCCGCTGTCTCTCAGAATGGGAGTCCTCCATGAGGAGACCATACAATTTCAAGTAATTCAGTCTCCACATTATGCAGTCATTCTGTGGTTTCCTTGACTTCAGACACACAACCCCAGTATGGACTGGAAAACCTGGGACATTCTCTCTTGGTCCGAGTATTGTCAGAAGTCTTGTCTACAGCAGCCTACTAGGATTATGTGTACCGCTCCCTCTATACCCTCAGAGTATCAGTCATTCAGTGAGGTATTCAGTAAGGGGGAGGCTAGCACATTGCCGAAGCATAGGCCGTACAACTGTGCTATTAATTTGACACCAGACACTATACCTCCTAAAGGCCCCACATACCCTTTGTCGGTAGAGGGAGAACCGTGCTATGAAAGAATACACTTCAGATGCCTTGGCAAGGGGCGTTATAAGGAAATCTTCCTCACCCATGGGGGCTGGATTTTTGTTTGTTAAGAAAAAAGATGGGGAGCTTAGACCCTGTATCGATTACAGAGGTCTGAATAAGCTGATGGTGAAAAATGTGTACCCCATCACATTGATAACAGAGTTGTTTGACCACCTGAAAGGCTCCTAAGTGTTCAGAAAACTCGACCTACGGGCATCCTATAACCTAATTCGGATTAAAGAGGACGATTGGTGGAAATCCGCTTTTAATACTCATAGTGACCATTATGAGTATATGGTCATGCCCTTTGGGCAGTGCAATGCGCCAGCGGTATTCCAAGAATTTATAAATGATTTTCTAAGAGATCTACTACAGTCTTGCATAGTAGTTTATCTGGATGATATTCTGATACATTCTCCTGACCTGGAAACACATGGGAGAGATGTTGCTACAGTGTTGCAAAAACTGAGAGAAAACAAACTATACTGTAAACTTGAAAAATGTGAATTCCATAAAAAGCAAGTGCCATTTCTGGGGTATGTATTCTCTGCTGATGGTATTGCTATGGACACAGAAAAACTTGTGTCAGTCCTGCAATGGACACGTCCGGTAGGCCTGAAGGCCATACAGAGATTCTTAGGATTCGCAAACTATTACAGAAAATTTATACAACATTTTTCTACAGTGGTTAAACCTCTAACTTATTTGACTCATAAAGGGGCTAATCCCTCGGTTCGGTCCGCTGAGGCCAACAGTGCTTTTGAAGCCTTGAAGTCTGCTTTCACTGTGGCTCTAGTGTTGTTGCATCCTAACCCTGTCTTGCCCTTCACCCTGGAGGTGGCTGCATCAGAAACAGGAGTAGGGGCAGTGTTGTTCCAAAGACCCAAACCCGTCAAGACCCTTATGCCATGTGGGTTCTTTTCTAAAAAGATGACTAAAGCCCAGAGCCTATACGACATAGGCGATCATGAATTGATAGCCATAATCTTCACTCTCCGTGATTGGCATCACCTCCTGGAGGGGACGAAGGCTGTCACCACAACAGGCCAGATGGGCTCTATTGCTGTCCAGATTTAATTTTGTTGTCTCATATCTCCCTGGGTCCAAGAATGTTTGGGCCGGACCGGGAGACTGACAGTGCTCCAGTACCTATCATTCCTCCAGATCGCATTTTGGCCTCCATATGCAGAAGCATCACATCTCCTTTGGCTGAAGAGATCTTGGCTTCCCAAAGCAATGCTCCAGGACAGAAACCTAGTGGTAAATGTTTTGTAGCCAAGCCTTTCTGTACCAATTTACTGGAAACTTACCACTCTTCGAGGGCAGCTGGACATATTGGTCGTGACCAACTGATCAGGTCTATCTCTCAGATATTTTGGTGGCCCAGTATGAGAGCAGATTGTACAGCTTTTGTGGACAATCTGCCCAGTATGAGAGCAGATTGTACAGCTTTTGTGGGCCCCAAGACACCTTCCTCTGGGGTTGCTCCAGACAGTTCCGAATGGTGAGCGCCCATGGTCGCATGTGTCAATTGATTTTATTTTGGAGTTGCCAGTATCCAAGGGGTGTAAGTTTATACTAATGATAGTGGACTGCTTTTCCAAAATGGCTCATTTTGTCCCTCTCCAGGGATTACCTTCCTCCAAAGAAATGGCTGTGGTATTTGCTAGAGAGGTGTTCCGACTCCATGGAATACCCAAGGTTTTGGTCTCTGACCGTGGGAGTCAGTTCGTGTCAAGGTTCCAGAGGGCCTTCTGTGATCAGATGGTCATAAAACTGTCATTTTCCTTGGCCTATCATCCCCAGACGAATGGTGCTGCTCAAAGATCCAACCAGGTGTTGGAACAATTCTTGCGCTGTTTTATCTCCAACCATCATGATAATTGGGCTGACCTGTTGCTGTGGGCTGAGTTTGCCAGGAACTGTGCCATAAACTCTTCTTCTGTGAGCTCTCCTTTCCTGATTAACTGTGGGTTCCAATCATCCTTGCACACGGACTCCATTCAGGCTCAAGAGATTCCAGCTCTGGATAAGCATATTAGGCAGCTCCGCTCCACATGGGCACAGGTTAAGAATGCCTTGCGTAGGTCCTCTGAGCGCTACCAGAAACATGCAGACTGCAGGAGGCATCCTGCTCCTGTTTTCCAAGTTGGGGATAGAGTGTGGCTGTCCTCCAGAAACCTGCACCTACAAGTACCCTGTAATAAGCTGGCTCCACATTTTGTAGGCCCTTTCTGGGTACTTTGGAGAGTGAACCCTGTCTCTTATGCCTTGGACATTCCTGGTAACATGTTTATTCACAATATTTTCCATGTGTCCCTATTGAAGCCTTTGGTATGTAACCGCTACACTTCTGTTCCAGTGGTGCCGAGTCCTGTGCGCATCCAAGACCATGAGGAGTATGAGATTCCAAATATTCTAGACTCCCGTAGAGTGCGTGGGTGCATTCAGTATTTTGTGCATTGGAAGGGCTATGGCCTGGGTGAATCAGTCTGATATTCACTCTCCTGTCCTGCTGCGTAGATTCCATACTAAATTTCCTAATAAAGCGGGTTCTTTCCCACAGGGTGCCCGTGATTGCCTCCAGCGTCTGTGTGTGAAGGTGACATTCTTTACTTCCTGGTTGTCGCGCTGTGACATATTTGCTATTCTTATAGGCTACTGCTTGTTGCCAGAGTCAGTCTCCGTCTACTTGCTAGGCCTTAAAAGCCTCAGCCTGCCACTACTACCTTGCCCTATCGTGGTGCAACTGTACGCTATAGCTCTTGTGATTCCGATGCTTGATTCCCGTGTATGACTCCTGGTTTAGTCTGACTGCTCTCCGTTCCAGTGTGACTCCTAACTCTGGCTGACTACCCGTTCAGGTTTGACTCCTGGCTCTAGCTGACTACCTGCTCTAATCTGACTCCTGGCTCTGGCTGACTACCCTCTCCAGTCTGACTCCTGGCTCTGGCTGACTACCCGCTCCAGTTTGACTCCTGGCTCTGGCTCCCGCTCAGCTCTGACTCCTGGCTCTGGCTGACTACGCTCTCTGTTCTACTCCTGGCTGGACTGAATGCCTTCTGGCTACGGCTGATAGTCTATCCTCCTTACCATTGGCCTACTATCTCCGCTAGCACTCTTTGTGCCTTGGTGATTCCTCCTTACTGGCGGTGTACAGTTGTGTCAGTCCATGATACTGGCCTTCCCGTTGCCTACCATCCTGTACTGTGCCATTGGTTACCCTAGTGTCACAGTTTTTGAAGTCTCTCAGACTTAAGGTTTGGTAAAATTTAACTTTATTAAAAGTTAAAGGCAGTCCCCGTAGGGTAAACATACATAACAATATAACATCAATAGAACATACAAAAGGTTCTACCAGCCTTGCCTAAATACCGGGCAAGGCAACCCAAGTGACAATCTTAATGACAGGCTCTACCGGCCTTGCCTATACCGGGTAAGGCAACCGTGAGATGATAATTCCGGTTCTACCGGCCTTACCAATACCGGGCAAGGCAGCCCAATGGGATGCTGAATGTAGGCTCTACCGGCCCTGCCAATATCGGGTAAGGCAACCTTTAAGATGGTGAGTTACAAGGTTCTACCGGCCTTACCAATACCGAGCAGGGCAGCCCAAGGAGGTACTGTAGTAGGCTCTACCGGCCCTGCCAATACCGGGTGTGGCAACCTACAGGATGGTAACATCAAGGTTCTACCGGCCTCACCAATACCGGGCAGGGCAGCCTGAGCAAGCAGACCAGCTGTTAGGTGACTAAGACAGCAGAGAGCATACGTCTAGAGGTCTTACTCAGCAGAAGTCTATAGCCAGGGATAATCAGACAACTGCAAGGAAGTGGACAGCGACTGACCACAGTACTGGATGTTCAGGAGCAAACCAACGTCTGCACGTTGGGACTAATGGTAAATAGCGCCACCAGGTTTAAGGAGTAAACCAGCGTCCGCACGCTGGAACCAACAATGTATATTGCAACCAGGTTTAGTGGAGCAAAGCAGCAACCGCACGCTGGAACCAACAATGTACATCGCAACCAGGTTTAGTGGAGCAAACCAGCGTCCGCACGCTGGAACCAACAATGTATATTGCAACCAGGTTTAGTGGAGCAAACCAGCGTCCACACGCTGGAACCAACAGTGTACATCGCAACCAGGTTTAGTGGAGCAAACCAGCGACCGCACGCTGGAACCAACAATGTACATCGCAAGCAGGTTTAGTGGAGCAAACCAGCGTCCGCACGCTGGAACCAACAGTGCATATCGCAGCCAGGTTTAGTGGAGCAAACCAGCGTCCGCACGCTGGAACCAACAGTGCATATCGCAACCAGGTTTAGTGGAGCAAACCAGCGACCGCACGCTGGAACCAACAATGTATATCGCAACCAGGTTTAGTGGAGCAAACCAGAGTCCGCACGCTGGAACCAACAATGTATATCGCAACCAGGTTTAGTGGAGCAAACCAGCGTCCGCACGCTGGAACCAACAATGTATATCGCAACCAGGTTTAGTGGAGCAAACCAGCGTCCGCACGCTGGAACCAACAATGTATATCGCAACCAGGTTAGTGGAGCAAACCAGCAGCCGCACTCTGGAACCAACAATGTATATCGCAACCAGGTTTAGTGGAGCAAACCAGCGTCCGCATGCTGGAACCAACAATGTATATCGCAACCAGGTTTAGTGGAGCAAACCAGCGTCTGCACGCTGGTACCAACAATGTGTATGCAATAGCGAGGAGAACAATGTCGCCGGAGCGACAGCTGGAGCGCGAGACTCAGTAACTCGTACAGGTTAACCCGCGCGGTGCTGGAGCACAGGAACCCCGGAATACAGGCACACTGGAACGCTATCATACAGGAACACCGGAACATTAACGTACAGGAACACTGGAACACCGGAACGTTAATGTACAGGAACACTGGAACACTGGAACACCGGAATGTAGCATACAGGAACACTGGAAACAGGCCCAGAGATCTGACAAGCAGGTCAGGCAGAGTGGAGTCAGAGACACCACGAAAGGGCAACCTGGAAGTGCTCAACCTGGGTTTAAAAAGGCTGTGTGAGGAGGGCTAATGACAGACAGCCAATCACGAATACTCAGTAGGTGATAGACACAGAGCAGCACGAATCACGGGCACCGTGATACCTAGTCTTCTAGGGATATTTAGCCTCTGTTGCCTGTCCAGTAACCCTAGCGTTCTATGGAGATTCAGCCTCTGTTGCCTGTCCAGTGACCCTAGCGTTCTAGGGAGATTCAGCCTCTATTGCATGTCCAGTGACCCTAGCATTCTAGGGAGATTCTGCCTCTGTTGCCTGTCCAGTCACCCTAGCGTTCTAGGGAGAGTTAGCCTCTGTTGCCTGTCCAGTCACCCTAGATTTCTAGGGAGAGTCTGCCTCTGTTGCCTGTCTAGTAACCCTAGTGTTCAAGGGGAAATTTCCTCTTTTTGGCTTTACAGCTGCTCCTGTACTAGTAGCTGTCACGGATACCTAGAGAAGTACAGGAGTCATTACAGTTAATGCAATTTATTAACCAAATTATAGAAAGAACAAAATATATATATATATATATAGATATATACACAGGAACAAGCAGAGGGTTACCAGTCAGCAAGCACTATTATCAGGAATAATAGGCTGCAATGCTAGACCACACTGCTGGAGACTAGGCCTTAGCCACTGGTAGTCTCAACAGGAACCAGGAGCAGGAACCGGAACTCAGGATCTTGATCCGACGTAACGGGCGAACCGACTCACACCTGCAGTCAGTAGGGAGCGAACTGACTCATGCCTGCAGTCAGTATGGAGGGAACTGACTCACACCTGCAGTCAGTATCAGAGCTTAGTCTACCAGAGCCCCAGGCCCGCACTAGATTGGGTTTCTGATCACCAGGGGAAAAGACAAAAGAATAGTCAGATAGAGCCATAAGTCAGCACCAGAGGGGGTAGTCACACAAGCCGGGTCATACACAGTTCAGGTAGTCTGCCAGAGCCACAAGTCTGCACCAGATTGGATGTCCACTATTAGGGGTTAGGCAAAAGAATAGTCAGACAGAGCCACAGGTCAGCACTAGAATGGATGGAAGACTAGCCAGGTCATACACGGAGCCCAAGGTAACAGAACTGCTATGAACAACAACGCAAGGGCATCTGAGTCAGGACTCAGTCTGCCTTTTAAACTCCTCCACAGGAAGTAGGAGGAGCAGCTCAGAGGGAGGAAGTAGGTAGGAGGAGACTACAAGAAGCAAACACATAAAACAGAGGCCTGCTGCATGCTTGAAACCTCGTGCCTGTAGATGATGCTGAAAGCAAGGTAAGCTGTAACATACCTACTACCATCCTTGCTACTAGAGCTTACTGGCAGTCAGAGTGGTACTCTATCTGCCTCCATTCAGGTGATCCTGTCTTTGTCCTAACCTGCCCTGTGAAGGTTGAGGAAGTGTCCAGTCACTGTCCTCATATCTGGCCCTGTGAAGGTTGGGGAAGTGCTATTTATTTGACAATTTTGCTATTCTTAATAAAGATCAATTTTTTACCATATTTGTACTTGTTGGTGTTGTTATTCCATAGTCACTCCGTGACACATATATACCCGATAAGTGTTGAACTCAATAATGTTACTGTGAAAAAAATCCAAAATGTGCCGTGTCTGATATCATGCCGTGTTGACAGAGAAAAACTTTAACGAAAAAAATTGTTACAATGTGCATCATTTGTTAGTCTTTCCAACATCAAAGTTGGTTTATAATTAAAGTGATATCAATAAATAATAATGAAATTAGAATAAGAATTAAATGTTATCAGGATTGTAATGTGACTTAGTAGTAAAATAGTGAAATATTATATCGATGTTGGTACATGCACACATCATTATTAGTGTTGAGCGAGCGTGCTCGGCCGATGCTCGGATCGGCTCGAGCATCGCTCTGCTCGGCACATGGCGGTACTCGTCGAGTTAACCTCCAAGCTTTATCCCAAAATCAGTGCTCTTTTTAGACACAAATCATGTTTAAGCCCCCTGGTTAGAAAACGTATTGTGCAACAGATGTTGCTGCCTGTCATAGACTATGGTGATGTAGTTTATGCTCCAGTGCCAGAAATCCATCTTAGTAAACTTGACACCCTGTATAATTCAATATGCTGGTTTAGTCTTCAATGTAATTACACTGCTCAACGCTGTGATATGTTAAAAGAACTAAATTGGTTAACACTCAAATCAAGACGTGCCCTTCACCTTTCTTGCTTAGTAAACAACCATTTCTCTGGAAAACTACCACATTACCTGAGCAGTATGCTCACTCCTGCTCTACATACTAAGTATAACCTCCGCTCCACCGCAAACAACTTGCTACGTATACCACAATACAAGAAAGAAGCAGGAAGAGCCGCCTTCTCCTTCAGAGTGCCAAAGGCCTGGAACAATCTGCCTGAAATAATTAGATTTGCTCCCAGTCTAAAATCCTTAAAGGGATAGTAATACTTCTTTTTAACTTTATTTTATTTTGTAGGCATTAAAAAAACATGAAGAATGATATGTCTTATCTCTCAAACCTTTATGGTTTAAGAGATATTCACAAACAAAGTATCCCCCCCCTGTTCAACCAGATCAGAAGGGAGGTGCCCAGGTAGACTGCAGAGAGGGACAATCTTCAATTAAGATAAGGGAAAAAGCTGAAAAAGTTGTCAAGGGGGGAAGGGCTTTCATTGTTTTCATACAAAGAAAATTGTCCCCTTTTGTTATCTGTCTGGTCATACAACCAGATTCACATCTGAGAAGAGATGGCTTACACTAGGTAAAAGGGGCGGGAGGGGAACTTTGCTTGTGAATATCTCATAAACCATAAAGTTTTGAGAGATAAGACTTATATCATTCTTCATGTTTTTTTAATGCCTACAAAATAAAATAAAGTTAAAACGAAGTGTTACTATCCCTTTAAAAGTAAATGCTTCTCTATATCTAAAAACAGAGTGTAACTGTTTATAATTTTAAAATTTCCATATGAATATTTGTATGTATATTTAATAACATGTAATATATAATGTTTCTCAATTTGTATAAATAAGCAACCCTCTACTGAAAACTGTCCAGGACATTAATTCAGAACAGGATATTTTCTCTCTACAGAGGGACTTACATACAATGTCAGATTGGGCAAACATGTGGAATATGAAGTTTAATGTGGGGAAGTGTAAAGTCATGCATTTGGGAGGAAACAATCCCAAGGCTACTTATAAACTTAATGGAATAATTTTAGGTGACTCGTTGCTAGAAAAAGACCTGGGTATCCTTGTCAACTACAAACTTGGAAACAGTGACCAGTGTCAAACAGCAGTAGCAAAGGCAAACAAAGTCCTGTCTTGCATAAAAAGAGGTATTGAAGCAAGAGTGGATAACATTATTTTGCCATTATACAAATCATTGGTAAGACCTCACCTTGAGTATGCAGTGCAATTTTGGGCACCGGTTCTGAAAAAGGATATACTAGAACTAGAGAGGGTACAGCGGAGAGCAACAAAATTAATTAAGGGAATGGAGGACTTGACATATGAGGAACGACTAAACAAACTTGGTTTATTTACTCTAGAGAAAAGACGACTAAGAGGAGACCTTATCACATTGTACAAGTATATGAGAGGTCAATACAAGGATCTCTGCGGTGAGCTATTTATTCCAAGGCCTGCTCAGGTGACCAGGGGACACCCCTTGAGATTAGAGGAAAGGAGGTTTAAACTTCAGCAGAGGAAGGGTTTTTTTACGGTAAGGTCTGTCAAATTGTGGAATTCATTGCCCAGGGAGGTAGTTATGGCAGATACAATGGATACATTTAAGAGAAGATTAGATACATTTCTTTCAAAAGGGAACATACAGAGTTATACTGTTTATCAGTAGGCTGATCAGGAAGGTCTGATAAAGACTAATTTAATTGGTAGCAGGAAAGCTATAAAATTCTCAGTTACTGAGGTATGAAGCGAAGGTTGAACTTGATGGACTTGTGTCTTTTTTCAACCTAATTTACTATGTTACTATGTTACTACTTGAAAACGAGAGAAATCTCAATGTATTCTTCCCGATAAGACATTTTATAAATAAATAAATACTGATCCAACCAAAAGGCAGTCCAGCCATGAACTACCAGTCAATTCTCCTCTGAACAAGAGAAGCAGCCAACCCCAGACGTACGTTTCGGCCTTGATGGGCCTTGTCAGTGAGGTGCAGCTAATCTCTCTAAGCACTGTGAGCAAGGGGTCTAAGTCTGGATTACCGTTACCCTTAGGGCGACTAATCCCAAGGGTAATTTGCATATGCAAAGAGCTAGTCAGAGACGCTCAACTAGGAACGAGCCTGCCCTCGAAGTGATGAGGCTCTTTAGGATAAGTATCCTACCCAGGGTGCAATCTCTTTTAGCTCACTAGTGCCTTTCACAGAGAGGAAATATCCTAATACACATCATACTGATCCAACCAAAAGGCAGTTCAGCCACGAAGTGCCAGGCAATTCCCCTCTGAACAAGAGAAGCAGCCAACCCCAGACGTACGTTTCAGCCTTGTTGGGTCTCATCAGTGAGGTGCAGCTGATCTCTGTAGGCACTGTGAGCAAGAGGTCCACGTCTGGATTACTCTGTTACCCTTAGGGTGACTAATCCCAAGGGTAATTTGCATATGCAAAGAGCTAGTCAAAGATGCCCATTGCAAGGGATCTAGCAGGGAATGGGAGCAGAGGAATTTTGTGAGCCGGTTATATGTGAGACAGTGAAGGAGCTTAGAGGTGAACGGGAGTAGAGAAATGGTCTGGTAGTTTGACAGTGAGTTTGGGTCCAGGGAGGTTTTCTTTACAATGGGTGTGATTAGTGCATGTTTGAAAGAGGATTGGAAGGTGCCAGTTGACAGAGAGAGATTGAATAAGTGAGTAAGGGTTGGAGATAGTAGAAGAGAAAGTTCTTGAGTGAGCTGAATGGGATTGGGTCAAGAGGGCATGTGGCTAGGTTTGAGTGAGAGAGGAGAAGGGAAACTTCATCCTCGGTTACGGGTGAGAAGGAGCTTAGTGTGTATTTGGGAGAAGTGACAGGGCTAAGCTGGATGGGTGGGAGTGGAAGTGATGAGATTTCATGCCTGATGCAGTCGATCTTATCCTTGAGGTGGGTGACGGAGAAGTTAGTGGAAGGTGTTTGTGTTGGTGGGTGTAGAAAAAGGCTTTTTGGGTTAGGGGAAAGATTGGAAATTATAGAGGAAAAGTATGACTGTTTGGCCAGGGAGAGGGCAGAGCTATAGGAACGGAGAATGCATTTGTAATGTATGAAGTCAGCAGTGGAGAGAGACTTCCTCCAGTTCCTTCCTGCAGTGTGTGAGCACCTTTGGAGGTATTGCATTTGTCTTGTGTGCCAAGGTTGTAGTGGGGTTGTGCATGGGTGGCGTAAAGATGCAGGTACAGCTGAGTCAAGGGCTGTTATGAGAGTGCTGTTGTAGAGAGCAGTATATTTTTATGGGCTAGTAAGTGTGAGGATGGGGTTGAGAAGAAGTTGCAGGGAGTGGAAAATTGTTGCAGATCAAGAGTATGCAGATTTCTCCTCATGCTCTTGATCATGGTGGGGGGATTTGCGTGGCATTATGAGGTTTCCGGTGAGGAGGTGGAAGTCAAAGAGGGGAAAGGAGACATTAGAGAAGTTGAAGACCAAGCACAGGTTACTGAAGACCAAGTCAAGGGAGTGACCATCACTGTGTGTGTGAGAGCTGGTCCACTGGAGGCCAAAGGAGGTTGTCAAGGAGAGGAGTTTGAGGGCAAGGGGGTGTTATGGTAATCTACAGAGATGTCGAAGTCACCCAGGATGAGAGTAGGGACATCAGGGGACATAAAATGAGGGAGCCAGGAAGTGAAATGATCAAGGAATTGTGCAGTAGGACCATGTGGTCTGTATATGACAGCAACACGCAAAGGGAAGGGAGAGAAGATACGAAGTGTGTGGGGTAGGGAAGGAGAGAGAGGAAACAGTGGGGATTACCTGAAATGTATGGTTAGGGGACAGCAGGATGCTTACTACAACCCACCTGTCTGTTGCCAGCCCTGGGTTTGTGGGTGAATTAAAGGCAGAGAGTGCAGCAGTGGAGACAGTGTCTGATGATGTGAGCCAAGTTTCACTGTGCGTCCCAATCAGCCAATAAAACACATCTTAAGTCAAGTTTAAACATAACGATTGATGTTGACTAGCAACCCTGATTGATGCCCAAACAAATTAAAACCCACAGCCAATCACAAGACCCCAAAGTATCAAATATGTTCAAATACACCTATATATACCCAAAAATAATGGTCACACCTTGTCTGTGTTTCGAGTTTTGGTGAGCTAGAGTACAGAACCCAGTAGTGATAGAGAGAGAGATAGAGAGAGAGAGGAGCATATAGAGCAGCAAGTTAGAAGGAGTTTGGAGAGGAGAGATTTGCATATAACTATACACATATTACACTTTTGTACATGTTACATACATCCATACAAACACACATACACACATGCTTTTTTGGTTTATAACACACCACACATATTTATATTTCATTTTGACAGTGTGAATCAGTGAGTGACAGAGAGTGACAGAGAATGAGTGGGATCGAGTGTGTCTATGAGGGCCTGTGTGAATGCCTGGGGGTGAGTGGGTGTGTGATGGTGAGGAGAGGAGGACAGGAGAGAGGAATGAGGAGAGTAGAAGAAGAGGAGGCGGGTCAGGAGGGCATCCCTGGTCAGGGTAGGAGTGGGAGATCCGTGGGGAGGAGGGGGACCCAGCCTAGAAGAGGCACATGGACAGAAATGTCAGTGGGACGAGGGGAACCTGTCGGGGAGCACCCTACACAGTCATGGGCAGCACAGGCAGGACATTCCGGACACAGTTCTGACACCTTGCAGACTGGAGCTGAGTAGGAGAGGCTCAGGGATCCTCGGTATGCTGATGAGGAGAACTGGGCCCTCGTGGAGACTATCTTGGAGAGGGAAAGCATCCTCTTTCCAAGAGAGAGGATCCCTGGTCTGGCTGCGAGGAGGAAGGTCGTCTGAAGTCAGGTCTGCAGCAGAGTGAATGCAGTGGCCACCTGCAGATGGACTCCGTAATGAAAAGATAGGCTGACTGCAAGACAGTGGTGAAGAAGAAGATGGGGGAGGTTGCCCTGTATGCCCGAGGCACCAGAGGTGGTCCCCCTGCCCATATCACCTGCAGCAGCTGGAAGGAGATGCTGAGGCAGAACCTGTTGGTCACGGCTGTTGAGGGGGTCCCTGGAGGATCGGACACTGGGTCCCTGGAGGATCGGACACTGGGGAAGAAAGCAGCCTCCAAACTACTGGTAAGTGCATCATCACATAACAACACATCACAACAACCGACACACAAACACAGTAACACTTCAACACATGGCCATCATTGATCCACACAACTGAACCCCGAGGGTTCAAACAAGGACACAATAAAAGCACAAATGGCAAGGTTCAACCAGGCCCAATCCTGTCCCAGCCCCAGTTCAACCCTCTTGTTACTGTGCTGATCAGACACAATCCACACAAACGATGCTTCACAAAATTTTGTCTGTTACAGATCATTACAGTTTCTCCACAGTGTCATCCATGTACCCACAGGGAAGTCAGCACATAACCCCTTGAGTGCTAGAGGGATCATCAGCACATCGCTCAACAATGCTCTGGCAATCCCTCCATTACTCAAACGGTTAACCGACAATAAAGACACGTTAACAGGGTTACTATTAAATGATACACAGAGGACATTCACTAAGTGGTGAAAACGAAATGATGAAGTGAAGTTAACCCTTCCATACCATCACTTCACCAATTCCCATGTTAGTCTATGGAGAAAATTTTATAATATGTTTAAAGTTTTTGAGATCTCAGTGTTTAGACTCCATAGAAAAACATAGGAAATGGAGAAATTATATCTCTGTAGAAGTCATCATGTCCACTTCATCTCCATGTCATCAACCCTTCATCACCGTTTAGTGAATTTCAATAAAGATGGGTCAAGTCACACATCACAGTGCCATTGAGACTAACTGGGTGTATGTGCAACACACAGGCCTCAAAATAGGCAAAACTGTTGAATTAAATGATAACCAAGTAGGCATTTGTGTTGTGTATGCAATCATTTGCTCTCACTTGAATTGTCATATCATACATCCAAGTTCTCACATGGATCCTGTGAAGTGGTGATTTCATGGATGGATGTTGACCAGACCATCAACTATTTGCAGGACACACATGGGAACCAAACATTAACCACTGTAGGTTGCTCATCAACATTCTATGATTGAGGGATATCTGATTAAGCATGTCTGGGTCACTCAAAAAGATGGAGCTACAGATCAACACAACAACAAGCCTTAATCAGAGAAATCCTGACTTGTTTGGTGGCCTTGAGGACTGAACTTGGACAGACCTCATGTACAGGATCCTGTCAAGTCCATCAATCTGTGATTGCCAGGGTGGCATCCTGTGCTTCTCAAGGCAATGCATAGGATGCCATCATGACACTCAGAGATTCACATGTCAATTACGTCATTTTGCATTCATTCTGTCGTTGTTTACATTACTAATCACACCATGTTATTTCCCCACACAGCATACAGGCCTGCAGCACAAAGGGAGGCCATGGAGAAGGAGGAGGCAGACACATCCCCTAGTGAGGAGTTCCCACTAGTGGAGCAAGAAGAGGGGACCGGTAGTTGGTTGCCATCACCACCAGCTCTACTATCCTCACCATCTCCACCAGCTGCACCAGCTCCACCATCTGCACCGGCTCCACAAGCTGCACTGGCTCCACCAGCTGCACTGGCTCCACCGGCTCCACAGGAATACAGGCATCCACCCACCCCCTATAGAGACTGGATACACCAGGAGAAGTGGATGCTGCTGTCCACCTCTGGACATATTACACTGCACCACCACCACCAGGAAGGCAATGGATGCCAGAAACTGTGCCTACACCACAATTTGGGACATGTGTGTAACGGTTTTTCAGACACTCAGACAGAGAGTTAGGATAAAATACAATTTTATTATAGCAAAAAATAATAACAAGCTTGCCCCCTAGAGGCAGTACTGTGAATAGCAGAAAATAGGCTACATATGCCTTCACAGAACCAGGATACAGAACAGGGAATATATATCTTAGTACAGATACAGAGCAGGCAAAACAGCGACTGGAGACAAATGGTTAATTACAAGGGTAATCAGTCTCTAATGTGGTGTTAGGTACGCCCTTGGTGACCAAGACTGCAGTAGGTGCTAGATCATACAACACCTTAAGTCCATTAAATGTGAAACGCTGTTGATAAGAGCTGCGACTGAGACTGAAGCTGCAGGGTAGTTGTTTGGTAGCCCCCACGGGCGTATAACGGAGACCAACAGTATTGGGATCACTTGAGCCAATAACCCCCATGGGCGTAACGGAACCAACAGTACTGGAATTACTTGAGCCAACAGCCCCCACGGGCGTAACGGAGACCAACAGTATTGGAATTGCTTGAGCCAATAGCCCCCATGGGCGTAATGGAGACCAATAGTATCGTGATAGCTTGAGTTAATAGCCCCCACATGCATATAACGGAGACCAACAGTATTGGAATCGCTTGAGCCAATAGCCCCACGGGCGTAACGGAGACCACCGGTTGCTGCACTGCTTGCGCCAATAGCCCACGGGCATAACGGAGAACTACTGCTCTGCAGATGACTATGAGCCGCCGACTACTGAGGCCCACAACGCGGCCGGCTTGGCAGAAGCAGAGTATATGGCAAAGGCTTTGCAAGGGTTAAAGTGGCAGCGAGGTAGAAGGAAGCAACACAAGTGATCGGAGGCTCACTAATAGCGATATGGCACAGCAAGTGTCAATGAGACTCAGCTATACTTCACAATACAAGGAGAACGGAAGGCTCAGCTCAGGAGACGCGGCTCAGCAATGGTTAACACAGTAATCTCGAGAGGCTCAGGTCCACACACTGCAGCGATCAGAATGTCGCTGAGGCGACAACAGGAGCTGTAGACTGGAGCAGCAGAAATCCGGAACAATTCCAGGAGTAGGTAGTCGGCCAGGCCGGGTCAGGACACGGAGGAGATTCTCAGACAAGCCGGATCAGCAACGAGCAGGAACGTCAGCCAGGCCGGGTCAGATCACGGAGGAGATTCGCAGACAAGCCAGATCAGCAACAAGCAGGAAGTCAGCCAGGCCGGGTCGGATCACAGAACAGGAACACAGGAGCGTAGTCGGTACAGGCCAAGTCGGTACACAGGAGATCAGGAACACCGGAACACAGCAACAGCAATACTGGCTCAGAAACACCACTAAAGGGCACCTGACTGGTGCCAATGGCCAGAATAAAAAGGGTCACCAGGGGCGGGCCAACACAGCTCAACCAATCAGGGAGCAGCACAAATGAGAGTGACAGAAAAGATGACGGGCATCGTGATAATGTGGTGATACGGGAAGACAACAGCTGCCGTCCTGGATGGCTTACTAGTATGGCCCTAGATATGACTCAAGGTGGGAGGGACTCGGCTACCAGTGGCCACTGTATGACCTGTGGCCATTGGATTATGAATAACTGGGCCTGACTGAGGAGCCCCAACACCCTCAACCCAGGGATGATTTCACACCACCACCAGATAGATCTGTGGCTAGCTCAGAGTCCATGGATGTGGTGGGGGTACAGCATTCATCAGCAGCAGCCTCTCCACCAGCAGCAGCCACCCCACCAGCAGCAGCCTCTCCACCAGCACCAGCCACCCCACCAGCAGCAGCCACTCCACCAGCACCAGCCACCCCACCATCAGCAGTTTCTCCACCAGCAGCCACCCCACCAGCACCAGCCTCTCCACCACAACAACAGGAGGAAGTAGGGGAGGCAGGACCACCAGGCACATCCTCCTCCAGCAGTGTACATAGCAGGGGGATGGAGAGGGAGTGCCTGGTGATCCAGAGGAGACAGCTCAGGGAATCCTAGAGGACCAACAGATAACTCAGAAGGTTGCAACAGGATTTCCTGAGGAACACAGGCACCCTTCATGCCCTTCAGGCACAACATATGTAGAAAAACATTCTTTGCCCCAGCACACCAGGTTCTGTATCCGGTGCAAGATATCAGAATGGTCAGTGCCACATTATGACCCACAGCAACAGCAAAAAAGAAAGATGATGTCTGCACACTGAGTTGTAGTTTAAGCTCCACTGAGCATTTTCATGAATCACCTTTTGCACAACGTTTCGGAGAAATCTTCGCTTCGTCAGGTGCTAAACAAAATACACACTCCAGTTGTTTAAATACACAAATGGGCAGCAAAATTACTTCAATGATGATTGACTGCATCAATTGATGATCAAAGTTAATTAGCACACATTATTTACATCATGTTAATTAATTATTCCATGTAGAGATCTATACCACTTAAATAGAAAACTTACAAGGCTTAAATGTAAACTAAAATTCTACTTAATGATAAATCAGCAATACATTATACAAATTGTCCACTTTTAATTAATTTGTTGTATTTTGAATAGACAAAACGAAATTCAAGCATTTGGCTCTGTAGGTATTTCATACATTTCAAAAAACATAATTGCTTTTATATGAAAATAAGGTTTTAAACAAAGCTTTTATAATTGTGTACAAAATGCTCAAAAATTATACAGTCTAATTTTAATTAATTAGTTTCATTACAAATAGATGAAACGAAATATAAATAATTAGCCGAGTTGGAGTTAATCTCTTGAAATTATTAGGTGACAAAACTTTCAAAGATATGTAAATTATTTTATGATAAACTAAAAGACTCTTGTTGTTAAATATGGTAATTTCTTTCCATATAAGCATAGGTGTTTAAAGGGAAGATATATTAACCCCTCCTGTGCCGAGGGGGTACGAACTGCACCATGCACTGATGCGCCCCGCACCCCCTCAGAAATCCGATGCTCCAATGCTAAGTTTGAAAAACTTTTTTGTCTAAACCCTACTAAAATAAAAAGACAAATCTTTATAAAGTCAAGTTAATCCTCTTAACCCCTTCTATGCCGAGGGGGTGCCTAGCACACCATACAATGATTCGCCTCGCATCTCACCAACACCCAAGGTGTCAGAGGGTGCTGTCTAAACAATAAGCTAATAAATGTAATCTTTAACCCCACCGATGCCAGAGGGTAACGGTGCGCATATGTATTTTGAAGTGTGGGGGGGTGCGTATTATACACGAGAGTTTAAAAAATAAAAAATAAAATAGGGTTGGCCGATCCCTTCCCTCCCTCCCCCGGGTCAAACCCGCTCTCAAAACAAGCCTTACTAGCTTGAAGTTAAACTTGAAGTCCACATCTTCTTCTGTGGCTAAGGCAAAATAAAGAGTCATGCACAGCTTCCTTGCGGGCGGCACGCTTCCCTTTGCCGCCCGCTTCCATCAATGGGCTTGCAGGACCTTCTGCCTACAGCCAATGATAATGCCCTGATACACAATTAAGACATGGAAAAGTGCCTATCTGAGGTATTCCGAAAAAGGTTTGTTTGGATTTTGTTCCAGGATTAATGTCAGCCAGTATTAACTGATTTCCTAGAGTTCTAGATCTTTTATATGAAAACAAAGGATTCATTTTGAAAAGGTTACCAAATTCTTTATCTTTCTGTTTAATAGGCCAATACTTTTTAATGATTTTTGCATGTTCATAGAATTGGTATTATAGGTACTCAAAATGATAATCTTTTCATTTTTTTAATATTAGATGTACTTTTATTGAGAAGATAATCTCTTTTAAGTAACAATACTTTATCAGCATCCTTTAAGAGATTCTATTTAGAATATCCTCTATTATTAAATTTATTAACCATTATTTCATTAAACTCAATCAATTTATTCTTTGTATCCTGCCATGTAAAAAAGATGTCATCGACAAATCAGAAATAATTCTTTATGCAGCTGCTAAAACTCGTTTAAAAAAATATATTAGCGTATGCAGGTGCTACATTCGAACCCATAGAGGTGCCTTGTGTTTGTAAATAAAAACTTTTAATGATACTTTTTATTTACAAACACAAGGCACCTCTATGGGTTCGAATGTAGCACCTGCATACGCTAATATATTTTTTTAAACGAGTTTTAGCAGCTGCATAAAGAATTATTTTCGATTTGTCGATGACATCTTTTTTACATGGCAGGATACAAAGAATAAATTGATTGAGTTTAATGAAATAATGAATAAAATGCATCCTACTTTGAAATTCACTTTGGACTTCAAAGAAGATAAAGTGAATTTCTTAGATGTTGCAGTCATTATGAAAAATAACAGAATAACAACAAATCTATGTACAAAACCAACACATCGCAACTATTTGTTATTAGCAAATAGCTTCCATCCATACACAACAATTAAAGGCTTACCTTATAGTCAATTTTTATGTGTCCGTCGTATAGTTTCTGATGACACTCTCTGTAAAAAAAGATTAAATGAAATGGTTAATAAATTTAATAATAGAGAATATTCTAAACAGAATCTCTTAACCCCTTAACGATCGGCCGCACGACATGTTGCGGTCACTTAAGGACCACTGGGCATTTTTTTTCAATGTTTCCGGTTCCGGACTCCCAGAACGGCGTGTAGCCACGGGGGGAGCCCGGAATTCCATGACTGTCATAGGAAATCCAGCAGAGGGTCTGAAGCAAAGCAAGGAAGGAGGCACTGAGGACTGGAAGTTTAGAGCACATAGGAACCAAAGTTCTGGAACACTGAAGCAAAGTGGACACAGCCTGAGGGTTTTTTATAGTGTCATGGGTTTTCACCCCTCCCCTCTGCTGAACAAATCTCTCACTGGATTGGCCAACAGAGGGGTGTGCAACCACAGCACCTGCCTCACTGTTTACCTGGAGGCACACTATTGGTGGACAGTTGATGAGAGAGGCAGGCTTCACCTCCCCCCTAAAGGTGTACAACACCATGGTTTGATCTGGGCACCCTGTGGATACCTTCCCTGGAGACTCCTTCAACTTTAGGCCATGGTTTAGGTCTACCGCGCCATCGCGATCACAACCGCGGGCAGACTCTGCTACTCGAGGCCATGGCTTTGGCCTACTCAGAGATCGCGGATCATCTGGGAAGCCCCCAGCAGCGGCGGACGGCTGGAACATGGAGGTAGGTGCTAGAGGGGCATGACAATTATCTTCTCAATAAAAGTACATCTAATATTAAAAAACCGAAAAGATTACCATTTGTGAGTACCTATAATACCAATTCTATGAACATACAAAAAAATCATTAAAAAGTATTGGCTTATTATACAGGAAGATAAAGAATTTGGTCACCTTTTTAAAGAGAATCCTACGTTTTCATATAAAAGATCTAGAAATTTAGGAAGTCAATTAATACTGGCTGACATTAATCCTGGAACAAAATCCAAACAAACCTTTTTTGGAACACCTCAGATAGGCACTTTTCCATGTCTTAATTGTATGAGTTGTAAGAGTATAAAGGAGCTAAAATAGTATTAAAGGACTATGCCACATGTAATACTTAAAATGTCATCTATATGTTAAAATGCCCTTGCGGACTAGCCTATGTAGGTAAAACATCACTTACAGTAAGAACTAGAATAGGTGAACATAAAAGATCTATTACTTATTATAATATTGAGAATAATTTATATGTAACTCTGGTAAGCAAACATTTCAAGGAATTTAGACATAACATTTCACAACTTACATGGTGTATTCTGGAAGTGGTTAAATTACCTAAAAGAGGAGGCAATTCAGAACGCCTTCTACTTCAACATGAATTAAGATGGATTGATAGATTAGACACCAAGTTACCTAAAGGTTTAAATGAAGAATACAATTTTTAATGCTTTCTTTAAATGATTCGTGTGTCTTATTCTTTCATTTAAATACTCACTCCTATCATCCTTTATTTTTAGGATTACATAGTAAAAACTTTGTAAATTAGGTTAAATAAAGACACCAGTCCATCAAGTTCAACCTTCTCCTCATACCCCAGTAACTGAGAATTGTATAGCTTTCCTGTTACCATATTAAATGAATCTTTACCAGACCTTCCTGGTCAGCCTATAACTCTGTATGTTCCCCTTTGAAAGAAATGCATCCAATCTTCTCTTAAATGTATCCATTGTGTCTGCCATAACCACCTCCCTGGGCAATGAATTCCACAATTTAACAGACCTTACCATAAAAAAACCCTTCCTCTGCTGAAGTTTAAACCTCCTTTCCTCTAATCTCAAGGGGTGTCTCCTGGTCACCTAATTAGGCCTTGGAATAAATAGCTCACCGCAGAGATCCTTGTATTGATCTCTCATACACTTGTCGTCTTTTCTCTAGAGTAAATAAACCAAGTTTGTTTAGTCGTTCCTCATATGTCAAGTCCTCCATTCCCTTAATTAATTTTGTTGCTCTCCGCTGTTCCCTCTCTAGTTCTAGTATATCGTTTTCAGAACCGGTGCCCAAAACTGCACTGCATACTCAAGGTGAGGTCTTAACAATGATTTGTATAATGGCAAAATAATGTTATCCACTCTTGCTTCGATACCTCTTTTTATGCAAGACAGGATTTTGTTTGCATTTGCTACTTCTGTTTGAACTTATATATGAAAAGACCAGCTGGTCACCTCTCCAATTTTGAAGACATTCATGGATCCATTAAAAATAAACAAAACATATTATGGACATTGTCATAAACACAGCAACGCAGCATCTAACACTAAAGAAACCTATCGGTTGCCGAGGGGATGCGAGGAGCGCAAAATACATATGCACACCATTACTGTCTGGCATCGATGGGATTAAAGATTGCATTTATTTGCTTATTGTTTAGACAGCACCCTCTGGCACCTTGGGTGTTGTTGAGATGCGAGGCGCATCATTGTATGGTGCGTTCCGCACCTCCTCGGCATAAAAGGGGTTAAGAGGATTAACTTGACTTTATAAAGATTTGTCCTTGTATTTTAGTAGGGTTTAGACAAAAAAATTTTCAAATTTAGCATTGGAGCATCGGCTTTCTGAGGGGATGCGGGGCGCATCAGTGCATGGTGCAGTCTGTACCCCCTCGGCACAGGAGGGGTTAATATATCTTCCCTTTAAACACCTATGCTTATATGGAAAGAAATTACCATATTTAACAACAAGAGTCTTTTAGTTTATTATAACATAATTTACATATCTTTGAAAGTTTTGTCACTTAATAACTTCAAGAGATTAACTCCAATTAGGCTAATTATTTATATTCCATTTCATCTATTTGTAATGAAACTAATTAATTAAAATTAGACTGTTTGTATAATTTTTGAGAGTTTTGTACATAATTATAAAAGCTTTGTTTAAAACCTTAATTTCATATAAAAGCAATTATGTTTTTTGAGACGTGTGAAATACCTACAGAGCCAAATACTTGAATTTCGTTTTTTCTATTCAAAATAAAACAAATTCATTAAAAGTGGAGAGTTTGTATAATGTATTGCTGATTCATCAATATCCCCTTAACAACTGGGGTATTGGCACCGCGACGCGACTGAACGTCCACGGAGCTTTTTTTTTTTTGGTTTATTTTCCGGTTCCAGACTCCCCGGTCATAGTACGTCATGGGTCGTTCAGTCAGATCGACCCTTGACGTACTATGACTGTCAAGGGTCGTTAACCCTTTGAGTGCCAGAGGGGTGTGCAGTGCATTGCTTTTCCATGTGTTGCGTACCCATCTGGCACTCAAAGGGTTAAGTGGATAAGTAGAATCTTAGTTTACATTTAAGCCTTGTAAGTTTTCTATTTAAGTGGTATAGATCTCTACATGGAATAATTAATTAACATGATGTAAATAATGTGTGCTAATAAACTTTGGCCATCAATTGATGCAGTGAATCATAATTGAAGTGATTTTGCCTCCCATTTGTGTATTTAAACAACTGGAGTGTGTATTCTGTTTATCGCCTGACGAAGCGAAGATTTCCCTGAAACGTTGTGCAAAAGGTGTCTAATAAACATGCTCAGTAGAGCTTAACACCTTAAGGACCCATGACGGTCCTGTTCCGTCATGGGTTGTTATACCCTTAACGACCCATGACAGAACTGGACCATCATGGAATTCCGGGCTCCCCCCATTCGGGGAGTCCGGAACGCAGCCGTGAAAAAAAAAAAATGCTCCGTGGTCCTTAACGGACCGCAAGGTGCATGAGCAGCCTGTCGTTAAGGGGTTAAACTACAACTCCGTGTCCAGGCATCATCCTTCTTTTTTTCCTTCAGGCACAACACACTGTGCTGACTGCTGAGCTGAGCCAGTACTTTACAGGGATGATGGATAGGATGGGGCAGCTGCTGGTGGAACTCAGAGAACTGAACCGCAGCGAAAACCTGAGAATGGAGAGGGAGCACCAGTCTACAGAGGGGTCCACTGCACCCAAATATCTGTCCAGTGTGACCTCTGAACCAACAGCAAGGGTTCCAAGGGTGACCAGGCAGTCAACCAGGGCATCCAGTCAAAAGTCCCCCCCCAAAAAAATTAAGACCCCAACTTGTTATTTTTCCCCAAAACATAAAAAAAAACTTCTGCATTTTAATCCTGTCTGAGAAGGTTTATGGTTACTGATAGATTAAGTGGCAAGGATGTCTCCAATGCATTGCAAAGCAATGCAGTGAACACAACTTCTTTCCAGGTTATATGGTTGTAGAATGTGTTAACATGGGTTTACACAAACACCACACACAATGTTATCCAAATCCAACTTGCAATACACCACTGGAGCAAAACAACATGACAGTGTTGAATGGCCATGATGTGGATTGAATTTGAACAACTTACACTTACCACTTAGCATAACAGGTGCCACACTGTGAATATTTAGTTGCATCAATTGTTGTGGTTTATTGGGGTTATCCAAACAGCTATTTGCCTTAGCTAAGTAACAGGCAAGATAGACAGAACATCAAGCCAAATAGGCTGTGATTCACATCCTGATTGTGAAACTAACAGCACACACACATATTGAAATCTTAGGGTGATCACTGGGTTATCCAGTAAGTTGTGTTAATGTTTTCATAAGGTTGAAACATACTTCTCCAGTGATATAACTTCTCCAGTTAGTCTGTTTGTTAATGTAGCCTATGTACTGAGATATGTCAAAACCAGAGCAATCACAGAACATTTGTTACATTTAGAAACATGGGAACTGTGGACATGTGATCACTGGGGAAGTTATGTCCCCTGTATCATCTCTTTATCACTCACAACACACATTAGTGTATCACTGCCATCATCTCCTTGCATGAATACATCAGGAAGTCCACTCATGCTCAAAGAACTAATGGACTCCAGTGATGTAGGTCACGCCTTCTTATGAATTAGGGATACTCAAGCCATGAGTATGGTTTCACATTGACATAAGTCTAATCAAACTTTTAATTTAACAAACACATATTGAATAGTGATGGTTCTCCTTTAATGTGTATCACACTACATTAAAACATACATGTGTTTGTATATTACCTATATGCATTGAACACTTGTATGAGCACATAAACTATTAAAAGGATACTGTAGAAACAGTAAAACTGAAATCGGCGAATAATGGCATTTTCCACTTGGAGAATAATTTCCTGTGAAAAGTGCCGTCTTTCCACTTTTTCCCGCCTTTTTCTCCTAGTTCGTTGTGCATTGAAATCAATGGTAAGAAAACTTTTTTTCCACCATACAAAAGTTTTCTACAGCCATATAAAGGGGTGTCAGGCTCTTGCAGCATGCCATTCTGTGTTTGTGAGAGGAGAGAGCAGCACCTTGTTTGAGCTAGAGATTGAGAAGATAGGGGAACTGAAGTTTAGTTTAGGGAATCTTTTAGTAGGACATTTGTTCTGTATAAGTGTGTATTAGGAGAGATAGTGGGGAACTCTGGGGAGAAGAAGGGAGAAGGGACTGACTGGCAAGACTGGCAAGCTAGGGACCTATTTGCTTGCTGATCTTGCTGTTATTGTCTCTGTGCTGGGTGGGGAAGTCTGGGGAAAGAAGTTGTTGTTTTCGTTTTTCAGTTATAATTTTTTTTGGACAGACTATGATAAGACAATTTATTTATAAAAAAATAAAAAAATAAATAAATTGTTGCTCATGGATTCACATATTGCTGTAATGTCTTTGGTTTCTCAATAAAGTCATTAAAAACAAAAACAAACCAAAAAAATAAAAAAAAGAATAAAGAACTAAGTATATTAGGTGACAGTGACAGACAGCTGACTGGGCTTAAGCAAGGCATCATACAACTCCACCAGTTGTGTTGTGTACCGTAGAGTAAAAAAACAAACACAGTAATTGAGTAATGTTCAGTGAGGGAGGATGCAGTTTGTCAAGGTCCCAGCAAAACTAGTTCCAGCACCACCAGTGCCAGCAGAAATAAAGAACCATATAAGAAGAACACTGAAGACGACTACAAGTCGCATTCAAGTGATGATGATGCTGGCAATAGCATAATAGAGGAAGGTGTAGCAGATGAATCGCCTGTTGCATCAGATAGTGAGACAAACAAACACCAAAACAACCAACCTCAAAGTAGTAGGGAACTTTGTTACAGTAAAAGTAAAAAGAAATTGCTTGAGACCCCCAAAAGCTTAGAGGAATATAAGAATAGTGGGCAAGAATTGACAGGTGATGATGATGCTGCTGAGGATGACCTAATGATGTCTGATGATGATGCAGATCTAGATTAAATCCCTCCAGCATCCTTCTCTTGTTCAGATACAGATGAAGTTGAGAGTGAGGATGATGAGAGGGCTATAAGGTTAGCAGAAAGTCAAAAGCTGAATCTTCCACCACTTTTAAGGAACACTGTGACTGTTTATAAACTGTTTGAGAAAGCCATTGGAGAGAATGACCCTGAACAAGCACAGATGTCAAAAAGCACACAATCACCCTATCAGTCATCATCAGTATTATCGCCTCTTCAAAGTATAAGTTCCACTCAGCCACACACACACCTGTTTTGAGTACCCAGCAACAGCAACACAGGTTATTAACATCCACAATGTTAAATATGACAAATGCCTCTGCTGCTGCAGCTGCTGCTGTAAGAGCTGCATCTTTGACACCTGGTAGTAGTGGCAGTAGAATTGCATCAACATCTAGCCCCAGTAGTAGTAGTAGCAGCACCACCACCTCAGGAACCCCTCATTCCATGAAGGCCACAGTATGGAGATACTTCACTCAGGATCCTCAAGCTAAGCGTGTTGCTATTTGTTGTCTTTGCAAAAAGCATGTGAGCAGAGGGGAAAGCAGGCTCACACCTAGGTACCTCCTCTATGAGATCCCACCTGAAGCACAACCACAGGCCTGACTGGGAGACAAACTATCATCAGGGCAAAGGTGCCACAACTAGCAGTAGCAGAAGCACTTTAAAAAGTTCCCAGGTTTCTAGGGCAGAAAAATGTAGTGAAGTTATTTATGTGTTAGAGAGTGTGCTACTGCCAGTGCCAACAGTTATTTCAGTCCAGATAACACCTATGGGTCCTGCTGCAGAGGAGTATGATTACTCTGGCTTTGCTGTAGGAGATGGCAAGAGTCATAGACTGCCTGCACATGCTGCCTCTACCGTCACTACCTCCTCTAGTCATGTTGTTAAAGAATAAAGTTTTAGGCTTCTTCTGCCATGTCCTGCCAACCCACACTGACTGAGTTCCTGGGAAGGAGTCAAAAACTTCACAAAAACAATCCCAAAGTACACCTGTGGAACGGCAAGGTTGCCAAGATGTTGGGAATGAACATGCTGCCGTATTCTTTTGTAGAAAACGTAGGTTTCAGAGAACAGATGTCATGTGTAGCTCCACACTGGAATATCCCAAGTCGCAGTTATTTTTCCAGAATGGCTGTGACTGAATTGTACAAGCAGGTGGTTAGTGTGGTGGGAAAAGGGCTGAAAAGTGCATATGGCAAGAAAATCCACCTGACAACAGATATGTGTACAAGTGGGCAGAATACAGGCTATATGACTGTAACTGCTCACTGGGTTTCACTCCCACCACCAACAGTGGACAACACTAGCTTACTGCGTCACTTGAAAGCCCATAATCGTGCTTCTATTTCTGGCAGTGTGATTAATAGGCAGCAGCAGCAGGATAGCCCATACCATTGTCATGCCACCTTGTGCATGCAGAGTTTTTAGACACAGTCCCACAAAGCTGTAGATGTTCTAAGTAAGCTAGAAGAGGTGATAGAGGAATGGCGTGTACCCCACTCCTTAAAAGCTAGTTTTGTGTCTGCTGATAAAGGCTACAACATAATTGCTGCTTTAAAGGGATAGTAATACTTCGTTTTAACTTTATTTTATTTTGTAGGCATTAGAAAAACATGAAGAATGATATAAGTCTTATTTCTCAAACCTTTATGGTTTAAGAGATATTCACAAGCAAAGTTTCCCCCTCCCGCCCCTTTTTCCTAGTGTAAACCATCTCTTCTCAGATGTGAATCTGGTTGTAAGACCAGACAGATAACAGAAGGGGACAATCTTCTTTGTATGTAAAGAATGAAAGCCCTTCCCCCCTTGACAAGTTTTTCAGCTTTTTCCCTTATCTTAATTGAAGATTGTCCCTCTCTGCAGTCTACCTGGGCACCTCCCTTCTGATGTGGCTGAACAGGGAGGGGGATACTTTGCTTGTGAATATCTCTTAAACCATAAAGGTTTGAGAGATAAGACTTATATCGTTCTTCATGTTTTTTTTAATGCCTACAAAATAAAATAAAGATAAAACGAAGTATTACTGTCCCTTTAAGAATAGGTGGTATGGTGCATGTGCCCTGGTTTTCCCATGTACTAAATTTAGTTGTGACCAGATTCCTGGCAGAATCCGAAACCCTCAAAGATATGTATACTATTGTCTGCAAAATCTGTGCCCATTTTAGTCACTCCTACAGTGCATTCAACACTCTATATTCCATACAATAGCGTAACAACCTGCCCCATCACCAGCTGAAAATGGAGGTCCGTACCAGGTGTAATTCCGCCATGTACATGCTAGAGTGTTTGTACGAGCAGAATAAGGCCATTAGCGAGTACACCATGCAAAACCGGAAGGCTTTGGAGATAGCTTCTTTGTCACCTGGCCAACGGCAACTAATGTGCGATGTATGTGAGCTGTTGAAACCCTTTGAGGAGGCAACCATGCTGGTGAGTCGCATTGGGGCAGGAAATAGTGGAATTCTACCACTGATATTTTTATTGCAGAAAAAATGAGGAGCATGGCTGAAGAATCTTACCATAATGACATCACAGACATGCACCAGCTGGTAAAGGACATGTTAGTGTGCTTTGGACAAGATCCTCACATAGTGTCCATTTAAAGCAATAAGGAATACATTCTTGCCACTTTGCTGGACCCTCGCTTCAAACACAAAATTTATGAATTTCTGCCAAAGGGCCATCAGCAGCAATTTGTCACAACAAGGAGTCTTGATCAGCAGCAACTCTCTGAGGAATTGGATTCTGTCAAGGAATATTTCGACATGCATATTGATCGAGTGGAGGATTACATTGTGGAGAATGAGAGGAGAAAGTGATGGCACAACAAACATCTAAACAGTATAGTGAAACAAAGGCAACAAAGCATTTCAACCAGCAGAAGCAGCTACATCATCAACCAGAATATCCCACTGGGAACACAGGGCAATTCCTGGGTCTCAGCTGGGGCAGCAAAAATCCAACATTGGTGGTGGCAGCACATCTCTTTGGGACTTGCTCCCTGAGTATGGGTTGTTAACTGACACACAGGAACACCGTGTCACTCTTAAAAGTGGTCCCACTGCATGTGAGATGGTTTCTGCATACTTGCAGGATGGCTTCGTTTTACGTCAGAAACAATGACCCTATGGAATACTGGCAAACAAAGTAGTGTGTGTGGCCACTGGCCAGCATTGACACATACTGCAGTGGAAACTCTCAGTTGTCTTCCAGCAAGTGTTGCGTCTGAGAGGGTTTTCAGTGCGACTGGTTATATTGTCATTGACCGCAGGACATGGCTATCAAGCAGCAATGTTGAGAGACTAACATTCTTAAAAATGAACCAACATCTCATACCATCTCAGTATCAGGTAGCAGAAACCACACATGACAGAGAAAGCCAGGACAAATATATTAACAGCAGCTTAGATGAGGAGATGGTGGAGGGTTGTGAAGAAGGGTTGCCACCATCTACCCCACTTGGAAGCACTGCTATGAGTGACAAGTAATGCGTGTCAATAATCTGAGAAGGAGGATAGAGATTTGACAGGATTTTTTTTTTTTTTATCTCTTGACATCATCATGAATATGTACCAGTGTCATTTAAGAAGGAAGTTAGTGTTTGGGCAAAGGACAATTGCATTCTGCATGCAAACAGATTTTTCAAGGCTTATGTTGCTGTAGGACTCACAACTTTGACTTTCAGACACTTATTTGTAAACTACATCCCTCAGAAGTAATATTACAGTGGGAAATGTAGTACCTACAGGAAATATAGGTGAAAAAAGTGTTAAATAGGTGAAGAATTTGTTAAAATAGGAGAAAATGAGGACATTTTCTCATAGGCGGAAAGGCGAAAACATTCGCCGACAAATTGGTAAGCTTTCATGAAAAGTCATACGGGAAATTTTTCACACTTCTGAGGATGAGCATTCTTACTGTACAGTTTTGATACCCGGATGTTGGTCAACACATATATTTGGGTCTTCTGTGGATATGTGAATGTTCCAGTAGAGGTTGCTATAAACATCAGGTTAAACATTACATCACCAACACAAGCACTTGAAAGCATCAAGGGGTGAGCTTCATGGAAGTGATGTCAAGGCTTTAGTAGAGTCAGATGGATAATCCTCTGTTCCAGAATGGATCATGCTACAGATACCTGTGGAACAGGATGACAGGATTTGCAACAGCACCCTCAAACTGATTATCATGCAACAGCTACAACAACATTATCCCATTAATCTTTGCCGTTACAGGGGATTACACAAACCATTGCTTTGTAATGTGTTGTCTATTCTTCTGCAACCCATTATGAGGAAAACAAGGGGATGTCAAGCAGCCATAGGGATAGTTGCCCATGACATAAAATCAACACATCACCAAGTATGTCATTAAAGCTCCACGAAACAAAGGATTTTGGGCTGACAAAGGCAGAGTGCTACATACGTGTGTGTGTGTCAGCATTGTGTCCCTTGAGACCTGATCCACATTTCTTGACCTCCATACTACCACTGTAGATCCATCCATCTGCTGCTCCTTTCAGCTATACCAAATGACAGCTCCCAATTTCACTCCAATGGCCCTTTAACCCCTGATGTGACAGAGTGTTATCCAATGCATTGCATTGGATAACAATCTGTCGCTACAAGGGTACCATGGTTGCTATGGCTATGATCATGGCAAATCATGTTAGTTGCTGTCAATTCAACCGTGGAATATGATGAACATGGTTAATATGTTGTACCTTGGTTCACATGGGGGTATGCATAATATCCTTGAAGTAGAAAAAAGGATTTTCGGGGGGGCGTGACTTGACAGCCTGACTAGATGGTCGCTTAATCTGAGAGCTCCTGCCTCGGGGATCACGAAACCACAACCAATCCACATTTACATTGCCCTTTTTGGTATCAAAAGCTCTGTGAGGGGCTGCAAACATGCCTAACAGCAATAAGAAGAAAAAAGAAAGGGACGTTCAATCCTTTTTCCAGAAAAACCACGACCGCCTATCTGTGAAAAGCTCATCCAAAATGGCGAGCACTGCTGCTCTCCCGCCATCAGGGGACCAACATACACCCTCCCCAATAAGCACTGACTGCGATTCAGATGATGAATCCCCGAATGATATGAGAGATTCCCCTTCCACGCAGAGGGATATTCAAAATTTATTGGCAGATTTGAAGTTCTTTATTAAAGACGAACTTGCTGAGGTGAAACGCGATTTAAGTCATATCGGTGATCACGCGAGTACCCTGGAATCGGACCAAGCTGCCTGGCACACTTTTAAAGACCAAACGATGTCTCACATTTCGGATCTTCGCCGTGCACACCAAGACACGGTAATCAAACTTAATGATATTGAAAACAGGAGTAGGCGGCAAAACTTGTGATTCAGAGGCATCCCTGAAAAAATTGGCCGTGACGAGTTAGAGTCATACTTATGAGACTTCTTTGGATCTCTCGTTCCAGAACCAGCCTCTGCATCATTTCCTATGGAAAGAGCACACCGTTCTCTGAAGGCTAAGGGAGCGCCAACGGAAGCACCCAGGGATATGATTGTCCGATTTCAAAACTACAGAGACAAGTTAACCATTTTCCAGGCAACTAAAAATAAATCCCCGGTATCATACCGGGGCAATCAGATTGCTGTGTTTAGTGACTTATCACCTACAACGCTACGATGGCGGAGAGATCTGAGAACCATTACCTCGGCCCTGAGGACCCAACAACTGAAATACAGATTGGGATTTCCTTTAACTCTAATTGTACACAAAGATGGACACAATCACACCTTGAGGTACTTCGATGATTGTAAAGAGTTTTTGTCAGCATTGAAGGTCTAGTTACCAGAGGAAGAGTGGCCTGCTTCCCACCCACGGGGTCAACTATCTTGGGATGAACAGATGGAGATCTCATCCCCTTGGCTTCCAGTTATGAAAAAACGGAGAATACCGGGTTCTTCATCTACGCCTTCCAGCGTGGCGAAGCAGGCCCATCAAGCTCCTGTCTGAAACTACGCTTAATTGGTTTTGGAACTTGCTAATTGGTTTTGGAACTTGCTGTTTTTCCCTTTCTGCTGCATGAACACTCAGGTTTTACATTATAACCCCTTTAGTGGGGTATGCAGACCAGCTCTTAAGGGGCCATTGTTTGGTTTTTACTGGTTTTAGCCATGTTATTAACCCTAATAGTCTCTATGGAGACAATACTTCAGGCACTATAGGTTCTTTATCACGGTGCCCGTGATTGCTGCATTTCGTTGTCTATCACCAGTAGGGGGCTTCCATTGGCTGCCTGCCTTTAGCCCGCCTCATATTGCCTATTTAAACCTGGATTGGGCACCCTTTGGGGGACCTTTCGTGTTGTTTCTGACCTTTATCGCTATCACTATGTCCAGTGATATTTGGGCCTCTTTTCCTGTGTTCCTGAGTTCCTGATTGCAGCTGTTCCAGTACCTCCTGTATGCTGAGTTGTTCCAGTCCTGGTTCCGGCCTAGTCATCTGGGGTTGCAGTTCCTGCTGACCATCTTCACTGCTGTTTCCTGACCTGACTGATCGTTCTGCTGGTTCCTGTCATCCCCTGGCCTGTCTCCTGTGATCCTGGAGACCTTCTGCTTGGTCGCGTTGGCGACATTGTTTGTCAGTCCCAGCATACGGACGCTGGTTTGCTCCAAAGCCTTGCGGCTACACGATTCAGTTGTTGGCCCCAGCGTGCGGACGCTGGTTTACTCCAAAGCCTTGCGGCTATACGATTCCTTGTTGGTCCAGTGTGCGGACACTGGTTTGCTCCAAAGCCTAGCGGCTATACGATTCACTTGTTGGTCCTGTGTGCGGACACTGGTTTGCTCCACAGCCTTGCGGCTACACGATTCAGTTGTTGGTCCCAGCGTGCGGACGCTGGTTTGCTCCAAAGCCTTGCGGCTACATGATTCAGTTGTTGGCCCAGAGTGCGGACGCTGGTTTGCTCCAAAGCCTTGCGGCTACACGATTCAGTTGTTGGCCCAGCGTGCGGACGCTGGTTTGCTCCAAAGCTTTGCGGCTATACGATTCCTTGTTGGTCCTGTGTGCGGACACTGGTTTGCTCCAAAGCCTATCGGCTATACGATTCACTTGTAGGTCCAGTGTGCGGACACTGGTTAGCTCCAAAGCCTTGCGGCTACATGATTCAGTTTTTGGTCCCAGCGTGCGGACGCTGGTTGTCTCCAAAGCCTTGCGGCTATACGATTCACTTGTTGGTCCAGTGTGTGGACACTGGTTTGCTCCAAAGCCTTGCGGCTATACGATTCACTTGTTGGTCCAGTGTGCAGACACTGGTTTGCTCCAAAGCCTTGCGGCTACACGATTCAGTTGTTGGTCCCAGTGTACGGACACTGGTTTGCTCCAGAGCATAGTGGGCATCCGATTCCCTTGTTGGTCCCAGTGTGCGGACACTGGTTTGCTCTTAAGGTCGTAGTCACTACTGTCACTATCATCCGACAGCTATTGATACCACTGGGCTGCCTTGCCCGGTATTGGTAAGGCCGGTAGAACCTTGCTCCACATTCCTCTTGAGGTTGCCTTACCCGCTATTGGCAAGGCCGGTAGAGCCTACACTGCAGGTTACTGGGCTGCCTTGCCCGGTATTGGTAAGGCCGGTAGAACCTTGCACCGCATCCCATCTGAGGTTGCCTTACCCGGTATTGTCAAGGCCGGTAGAGCCTATACCGTGTATTTATTGGGGCTGCCTTGCCCGGTATTTAGGTAAGGCCGGTAGAACCTTGACGCTATTCCAATCTGCAGGTTGCCTTACCCGGTATTGGCAAGGCCATTAGAGCCTATTATCCCATTGTTCCAGACTGTCCTATCCGGTATATTGACAGGACCGGTAGAGTCTGTATATTGTCATTGCCATTCACTCTTGGTATATATGTATGTAATTGCCATTCTAAGTGATAATTTTAATCATTTCAATAAAGTTGTGTTTTTACCTAAAACTTGTGTCTGAGAGTCATAACAAACTGTGACAGTACGAAAGGGCCATGACCTCAGACAGCAAATGTGAAGGTAGCACACAGAATATCCATTGGAGGATGGATATGCACGAGCAACGTTTGGATCAGTTGGCAGTTGCAATTCAAACTATCCTTGAACGCCCGGTGGTCTCGCCAAGTCAGACACCGGAGAGTGATACCAGACACCTAGGGGGTACAGTTAAAGGGTTAACGGCTTCTGCACCCTTTCCGCTAAGGTATGATAGTGACCCTAGTCTCTGCAGAGGGTTCATCAACCAACTTGAAATATTTATGGAATTGACGGCACAAGCATTTCCCAATGATCGTAGTAAAGTTGGGTTCATGATATCGCTGCTGACTGGCAGAGCATTGCCTTGGGCTAACCCCTTGTGGGAAAATGCTAAACCTTGCACTAAGAATTTTAGAGAATTTGTGCAATCCTTTCGGAGAGTGTTTGAACCTCCTGGTAGAACCACCTCTGCTGCCAAACGTCTTATGGAGATACAACAGGGCAGGCGCACAGTGGGCGACTATGCCATTGAATTCCGCACCTTGGCAGCAGAGGTAGGGTGGAATAACGAGGCATTATTGGCAGCCTTTGCGCAAGGCCTGAGTGACCATATTAAAGATGAAATTGCAGCAAAAGATTTACCTATCGACCTAGATGATTACATTGAGTATGTTATTCTAATTGACTCCAGAATACGTGAGAGATCAACTGCCAGAGATCGTAGGATACGGTCCAAAAATAATGAGTCTAGTAGCATATTTTGCCCACCCATCCCTCCCCTGGTATTGAAGTCTAGTGAACCAGTACGGGAACCAGGTGAACCTATGCAAGCAGGTTTCACTAGACTAACCAAGGAAGAAAGACTATATCGCAAGAAACAAGGGTTGTGTTTATATTGCGGTAAAAATGGGCACTTGGTAAGATCCTGTCCGGTACGTCCGGGAAACGCACACACCTAGGGTACCTTGGGGGACAGGCCCTAGGTGGTGTACAATCGTCCCCAGTGTCGGGCATAATGAAACCCACCATACAGGTGGTATTGTCCTGGGCACAATGCTCAGTGGAGGTTTTGGCCCTGGTTGATTCTGGTGCAGCAGGGTATTTTATGGATAATACCTTTGCCGAATTGCACGGAGTTCCACGTATTGAAAGAGAAAACCCCTTGGCTATTGAAGCAATTGATGTCAGACCCTTAGAACCGGCTCATGTTACTTTTGAAACTATGCCATTATCTATGACTATTGGGGCACTTCACAGAGAAGAGCAGCAGTTCCAACTTATCAATTCTCCTCACCATGCTGTAATATTGGGATTTCCTTGGTTACAGTTACATAACCCACAATTTGATTGGAAAAAGTGTGAAATCGCTGCTTGGTCTCCGTTTTGCATGGACAAGTGCGTCACACAGCCTATTAAGGTCCTGTGCACCTCCTCTGCTATACCAGATGTTTACCAACAGTTTGGCAATGTTTTTAGCAAAGGAGAGGCTGGCACACTACCTCAGCACAGACCTTATGATTGTTGTATCTAATTGCCTCCTGGAGCAGTACCTCTGAGGGGACGCACTTATCCATTATCTTGTGAGGAGAATAAAGCTATGGAAGACTACTTTTCTGATGCCCTTGCTAGAGGGATCATAAGAAAATCTACCTCTCCGGCTGGGGCTGGGTTCTTTTTCGTAAAAAAGAAAAATGGCGAATTAAGACCATGCATTGACTACCGTGGTTTGAATAAATTAATGGCAAAAAACGCGTACCCAATACCACTCATCACCGAGCTTTTTGACAGGCTTAAGGGCGCTTCGATTTTTACCAAATTGGACCTACGGGCCGCTTACAATCTGGTTCGCATTCGAGCAGGTGATGAGTGGAAAACTGCCTTTAACACTCGATCTGGGCACTAAGAATATCTAGTGATGCCATTTGGGCTGTGTAATGCACCCGCAGTTTTTCAGGAACTGATAAACGATGTTCTGAGAGATATGTTGCAGTCATGTGTCGTGGTGTATCTTGACGATATACTGATTTACTCCCAAAACATGGCACAACACATCAAAGATGTATCCGCAGTATTGCTACGACTTCATGAGAACAAATCATATTGTAAATTGGAGAAAAGTGAGTTTCACAGAACCAGCGTGCCATTCTTGGGGTTCATAATTGGCAATGATGGCATTGCTATGGACAAGGACAAGTTGTCAGCTGTCCTACAATGGCCACAACCCAAGAGTCTTAAAGCCATACAGCGTTTCCTGGGCTTCACTAATTATTATAGGAGGTTTATTAAGAACTTTTCTTCCATTGTCAAACCTCTGTCCGATCTTACGCACAAGAGTGCTAATCCTTCTTGTTGGCCGGCATCAGCTGGGGAGGCCGTTGAGAGATTGAAGTTGGCATTTGCTGCGGCTCCTGTGTTATCCCACACCAATCCTCTACTTCCATTTACGTTAGAGGTTGATGCCTCAGATATCGGGGTTGGGGCAGTACTTTCGCAACGACACGAGAAAGGTGGAACACTCAGACCTTGTGGTTTCTTTTTGAAGAAGTTGACTGTCACTCAAAGCCACTATGAGATAGGGGACAGAGAATTATTGGCCATTATCCTCGCTCTTAAGGAATGGCGTCATTTACTTGAAGGTACTAAGAATCCTGTCTTAATCCTAACAGATCACAAAAATCTGACTTATCTTTCGGAGGCCAAGAGACTGTCCTCTTGTCAGGCCAGGAGGGCACTGTTTCTGTCCCATTTCAATTTCATTGTATCATATTTACCAGGATCTAAGAATGTTAGGGCTGATGCACTGTCAAGACAATTTGAGGCCGACAGTGACAGAGTGGAATCACCAGCACCTATCATTCAACCCGATGGAATATTGGCTACTATAAGTATCACTTCTCCTCTAGGGGAAGAGATCCTGGCTTCTCAGGCGTCTGCTCCCCATGAAAACCCAGTGGGCAAATGTTTTGTCGCAGAACCACTTCGTACTAGGTTGCTCGAAACGTACCATTCCTCTAAGGCTGTGGGACACATTGGTAGAGACCAGCTGTTATGGTCCCTTTCTCAGTTATTTTGGTGGCCTTCCATGAGAAACGATTGTGCCGAGTTTACTAATGCCTGTGCCACCTGCACCCGTGCTAAGACCCCTAGACATCTCCCAGTGGGCTTGCTTCAACCGGTGCCTAATGGCGAACGCCCCTGGTCTCATGTTTCCATTGATTTTATGGGAGAATTGCCTATGTCTAAAGGGTATTCCTTTATACTTATGGTGGTGGACAGGTTTTCTAAAATGGCTCATTTCGTGCCCCTCCGTGGCCTTCCTTCAGCTAAGGAATTGGCAATTGTGTTCGCCAGAGAAGTATTCTGGTTGCATGGAGTGCCCAGGGTACTGGTGTCCGACAGGGGGAGCCAGTTCGTGTCTAGGTTTTGGAGGGCATTTTGCCAACAGATGGGCATACAGCTGTCCTTTTCCTCTGCCTACCATCCCCAGACCAATGGAGCCGCTGAACGAGCTAATCAGGGTTTGGAACAATTTCTGCGTTGTTTCGTTACTGACCATCATGATAATTGGTCCGACTTGTTGCCTTGGGCAGAGTTCGCCAGGAACTGTGCAGTCAATTCGTCATCTGGGAGCTCCCCGTTTCTTATTAATTACGGGTTTCAGCCCTGTTTGCTTCCAGATTCATTTCAGATGCAACAGATTCCAGCTCTGGATGAGCGTATCGAGCAACTCCGTTCCACATGGGCACAAGTTCAGAGGGCACTTGGTCAGTCATTTCAGCGTCATCAGCGCCATGCCAATTGCAGAAGGCTTCCAGAGGTTTCCTTTCAGGTTGGGGACAGAGTATGGCTTTCCTCAAGAAATCTCAAGTTGCAGGTTCCGTCTAATAAGTTGGCTCCCCGGTTCGTTGGTCCATACAGTCATTCGCAAAATTAATCCTGTCTCCTACGCACTAGACATACCTGCATCCATGCATATCCATAATGTGTTCCATGTGTCCCTTCTTAAGCCTCTGGTTTGCAATTGCTATACTACCACACCTGTGGTGCCAGGGCCTGTTGAGGTTGAGGGTCAGGAGGAGTACGAGGTTCAGAGCATTATTGATTCCCGAAGGCTTAGAGGAAGGGTACAGTACCTGGTACATTGGAAAGGATATGGTCCTGAAGATCGATCATCAGTGGATATTAAGGACCTTCATGCACCCAGGCTAGCTAGGGCCTTTCATGCTAAATACCCACAGAAACCTAGACCCTATTCTAGGAGAGGGGGTCTTTGAAAGGGGGGTACTATCACGGTGCCCGTGATTGCTGCATTTCCTTGTCTATCACCAGCAGGGGGCTTCCATTGGCTGCCTGCCTTTAGCCCGCCTCATATTGCCTATTTAAACCTGGATTGGGCACCCTTTGGGGGCCCTTTCGTGTTGTTTCTGACCTTTATCGCTATCACTATGTCCAGTGATAGTTGGACCTCTTTTCCTGTGTTCCTGAGTTCCTGATTGCAGCTGTTCCAGTACCTCCTGTATGCTGAGTTGTTCCAGTCCTGGTTCCGGCCTAGTCATCTGGGGTTGCAGTTCCTGCTGACCATCTTCACTGCTGTTTCCTGACCTGACTGATCGTTCTGCTGGTTCCTGTCATCTCCTGGCCTGTCTCCTGTGATCCTGGCGACCTTCTGCTTGGTCGCGTCGGCGACATTGTTTGTCAGCCCCAGCATACGGATGCTGGTTTGCTCCAAAGCCTTGCGGCTATACGATTCCTTGTTGGTCCAGTGTGCAGACACTGGTTTGCTCCAAAGCCTTGCGGCTATACGATTCACTTGTTGGTCCATTGTGCGGACACTGGTTTGCTCCACAGCCTTGCAGCTACACGATTCAGTTGATGGTCCCAGCGTGCGGACGCTGGTTTGCTCCAAAGCCTTGCGGCTACACGATTCAGTTGTTGGCCCAGAGTGCGGACGCTGGTTTGCTCCAAAGCCTTGCGGCTACACGATTCAGTTGTTGGCCCAGCGTGCGGACGCTGGTTTGCTCCAAAGCTTTGCGGCTATACGATTCCTTGTTGGTCCAGTGTGCGGACACTGGTTTGCTCCAAAGCCTATCGGCTATACGATTCACTTGTAGGTCCAGTGTGCGGACACTGGTTAGCTCCAAAGCCTTGCGGCTACACGATTCAGTTGTTGGTCCCAGCGTGCGGACGCTGGTTGGCTCCAAAGCCTTGCGGCTATACGATTCACTTATTGGTCCAGTGTGTGGACACTGGTTTGCTCCAAAGCCTTGCTGCTATACGATTCACTTGTTGGTCCAGTGTGCAGACACTGGTTTGCTCCAAAGCCTTGCGGCTACACGATTCAGTTGATGGTCCCAGTGTACGGACACTGATTTGCTCCAGAGCATAGTGGGCATCCGATTCCCTTGTTGGTCCCAGTGTGCGGACACTGGTTTGCTCTTAAGGTCTTAGTCACTACTGTCACTATCATCCAACAGCTATTGGTACCACTGGGCTGCCTTGCCCGGTATTGGTAAGGCCGGTAGAACCTTGCTCCGCATTCCTCTTGAGGTTGCCTTACCCGCTATTGGCAAGGCCGGTAGAGCCTACACCGCAGGTTACTGGGCTGCCTTGCCCGGTATTGGTAAGGCTGGTAGAACCTTGCACCGCATCCCATCTGAGGTTGCCTTACCCGGTATTGTCAAGGCCGGTAGAGCCTACACCGTGTATTTATTGGGGATGCCTTGCCCGGTATTTAGGTAAGGCCGGTAGAACCTTGACGCTATTCTATCTGCAGGGTGCCTTACCCGGTATTGGCAAGGCCGGTAGAGCCTATTATCCCATTGTCCCAGACTGTCCTGTCCGGTATATTGACAGGACCGGTAGAGTCTGTATATTGTCATTGCCATTCACTCTTGGTATATATGTATGTAATTGCCATTCTAAGTGATAATTTTAATAATTTCAATAAAGTTGTGTTTTTGCCTAAAACTTGTGTCTGAGAGTCATAACAAACCGTGACATTCTTGTTCACTTAGACCCTGAATGCTTATCATTAGTGCTTGTTCAGTGCTTTACTTAAAGTAGGGATTGGGCTGGGCAATACTTTATTGCAGTTACATGGTGTTCCACTATACTTCTAGCAGGACTTAGTCAGCTGGGGGAGAAAAGGTGTCCGGTATGCTCGCTATCTTCTTTTACCTACTGTTAACCTATGTTGAACTATGATCCCTAGAGGGAATGTATTTGACTGGCTATTAGTTGGTGTGGCTCTGACTCTAATTTAGACAGCTGGTATAAAGGAGAAAAAGCAAAACAAAAAAAAATGCCTTAGATGATGAGTCTAGCATTAGTATTATCCTATGCACACACTAGGGATCAGTAAGGGTAACAGTAGACACTAGTCTCTCTTTTGTGCCGATTAGGCATGTTCATATCTTTTAGGCCATTTGAAATTTTTTTAGTCGGGTTGATACCATGGTAACATGTTTTCTATTTTAGAATCTACTTTAACCTCTGTAAATGAACAGGCTAGCTTTTGATCACATACACAGTTTAGCCATGTGTGCCTTAATACGTCTATGTATTTTGTTAGATTATGTGAGTTAGTGGGGACTCTGCGGGTATTGCTCTTGGATTGCACTGCTCTCGGTCCTTTGACACCTAGTCTCAGTGGGGACATTTCCCAGGGTCGAATGATTCCGGAATTATTCTGACTCTCTTATCACTGTCACCTTCATGTGTTTCTCAGGACACGCTTTAAATTTCCCCGACAGTTTTGAGAGTTAAGGGGTTGGAGGGGAGAAAAAAATATATAACACATGCAAATAGATTGCTGGAATACGTATAAAGTGGCAGGTGTGAGAGCGGTACCTGTTTGAGTCTCTGTACCATCTTGTCTATTATATTGAAATGTTACTGATACTGTTATTTGAGTTCTGGTCCACTCTGTATCATTATACTATAGTCTGTCTACATTTACTGTCAATCGTATCTCTCTCTAACTCCTGGGACTTAAGTACAACTCTTTAAAATGTTGTTTGGCTGTTGGTATGTTATTTTTTATGCATATAATTGATTTTGATCCTTGATGACAGGGGTGCTTTGTCTAGCCGGTATTTCATTTTGGCGACACCACTTTTTTTGGTGTCAGGAAGGGAATTAAAGGGCTGAAGCCCCTGCCTTGCTCTTTTGTAATTACATTTCTAGGGAATGGGTTACTGCCCTGCTTATTCCCTGGAATGAGCACACCTTCTCCTCCTCCTCTCCTTCTCTTATTCTCAACTCTCATCCCCTCTTTGCCTATTCTTTCCCCTATCTTACCCTTGCGAATGTCATCCTATTCTTTCACATCTCTTAAACACGAGCCTGGGCATTCCCATTTTTTATTTGTCCACTGGTACAAAATGACTGCATTATTCCTCTTTCAAGGTTTGAAACTTTCATCACATCCAAGTATTTTTATCCATGATGGCTCCTTCATGTGATCAATCTCTGCGCATTCTTACACAGAATGTTAAGGGACTTAATTCACCGAGAAAGAGGTCTTTAGTATTGAGAGAAATACATCGAATGAAGGGGGACATAGTTATGCTGCAAGAGACGCATTTTAAGAAATCGACATCTCCTATCTTACGTAGTAAATATTATCCCTCATCATACCTGAGTTCCAATTCAGTTAAAAAGAATGGCATAGCAATTCTATTTCATAAAAACCTTGCTTTTCAACATCATTCAACTTTCTCAGATAAGGAGGGTAGACTCTTGTTTGTAAAAGGAATTATTGATGGATGTTTATACACTTTTGCTTCTATATATGCTCCTAACACACGTCAAACTTCATTTATTCTAAATGCTCTTGATTCCTTATATATTTCAAGAGGGTACCTTGGAACTTGGAGGTGACTTCAACCTCCTGATGGTCCCCGCCGTGGATTGCTCCTCAGGGTCCTCATCTTATAGACAGTGTATAATTAGTTGCTTTGCTAAAATTATTCACTCCTTCCAACTTATAGATACGTGGCGTATACTTAACCCCACCACTAGGGATTACTCATTTTTCTTACACTCTCATACACACTATTCTCGAATAGATTATATTTTTATAAATCATTCCTCTATTCCATCCTTGTTAGAGGCCCATCTAGGTAGTATCACGTGGTCTGATCACGCTCCAGTTATAATATCCTTACGCAGACGATCCCCTTCTAAAACCCTTCGCTTTATGGAGACTGGACAAATTTTTATTACAACATACTGACTCTGTGAAGAAATTAGCTAAGACCTTACAATATTATTTTATAGAAAATGACTCGGACGACGTTTCACCTCTCACCATCTGGGAGGCTCATAAAAGTGTCATGAGAGGTGAAATAATCAAACTGGCCTCTAGAAAGAAAAGGAATAACACCAAGAAGTTGAAACCATATTAGCAGAAATACAGTCTCTTGAGACTGCTCATAAAGCTTCCCGTTTAACCGCTTTGCTGACCAAATTACTTACTTTGCGCTCTAAATTGAAAAACCTCTTGCAAGCAAAGGTAGAACAGACATTTTTTAGGGTTCACCAAACATACTTTGACATGGTAACAAACCGGGGAGATTGTTGGCGAGACAACTTAGGCATCGCCTCCAAACCCATTACATCTCTTCCATCAAGTCCTCTAAATCTAACTTAGTTCACTCGTCCTCAGACATAGCTTCTGAGTTTCGGACATTTTACTCGTCTTTATATGATTTAGCGAAGTCCTCTCCTCATCCCCTCAATCATCCCCAGTTGGTTGATAAATATCTTAGCGAAGCTCATCTTCCTTCCTTGAGTAGAAAAGAGGCTGAATCTTTAGAGTCTCCCATAACTGAGCAAGAGGTGTTGGATACGATAAGATTACTTCCGACTGGTAAGAGTCCAGGACCTGATGGTTTTTCGCAAGCCTACTACAGAACTTTTGACACCATTCTCTCTCGATTCCTCACTAGAGCTCTGTCATCCTTACCAGAGGCTATCGCTTCCCACCCACAGATGGCTGAGGCGCATATTACCGTTATACCCAAACCAGGTAAAGATACCCAACTGTGCCAGAACTACCACTCTATATTTCTTTTGAATTTGGACCTAAAAATTTATGCTAAAATACTGACAAATAGGCTAAAAGTCTTTTTACCCGCTCTTGTTCATTTAGACCAGGCTGGCTTTATTCCGAAAAGAGAAGTGCGTGACAATACTTAGAAACTCCTGAATTTAATCCACCATGCGGAATCCAATAAGCTTTCAGCCATCTTGCTGACGGTTGATGCCGAGAATGCTTTCGATCGTGTAGATTGGTGCTTTTTAAGGTTAAAGTCAATGGTCTTCTTTCGCAATCTTTCCCTATAATGAATGGCACCCGACAAGGTTATCCACTTTCACCCCTTCTCTTTGTGTTAACGATAGAAGCGTTGCCGCAACATATACGTTGTAACCCCTTAATTCCTGGAATATCTTTTCCCACCTTATCCGACCCAGTGAAACTATCCATGTTTGCCGATGATGTTCTACTCTCTACCACCGACCCGGATACTGCCCTACCGGAGTTTCTATCTCAACTTGAGGTTTTCTCGATAGTCTCTAACTTTAAAATGAATACTTCCAAATCCCATGTCCTGGCTTTAAATCTGTCTAATGCTCACTCAAATAGTTTACAACGGGTCTTTCCTCTCCAATGGTCCACAAAATCAATTGATTACTTAGGAACAGTGTTAATCCCCTCTGTTGATCAGATTTTCTCGTCCAACTACCCGAAAATTTTGCGATCACTTCGATCTGACTTCAACAACTGGAAATCTCTCTACATTTCATGGTTTGGGCGAATTAATGTGATCAAAATTTCCATTCTCCCGAGATTTCTATACCTTTTTCAGACCAGATCAGAATACCGCCTTCTTTCTGGTCTGAAGTGTCGAAACTTCTTTCGTCCTTTCTCTGGGGTGACAAACGCCCTAGACTCCAGATGCACATCCTATGCTGTAACCCGGATAAAGGGGGCCTTGGCATACCTAACTTGAGACAGTACTAACTTGCTACTATTCTAGCTTCCATTCCAGATTGGGGTACTAATTTCTCCAATAAATTATGGGTCACTATAGAACGAGGACACACTTCTCCTTTGGATCCGTTACGAGAATCTTTACTTCCCAAAGAAGTGCGAACTTCCTTCCGCTGTTTTAATCTGATAGTGCAGAATGGGCTTTCTTGTTGGTCATCGAACCCCAAGGCCTCTTCTCTTATTTCCTTTCCTTCCCCTTGTTCTCTATTCTTCCACGATCGTGATACTCCATTCACTCTTCCAAAATCTCAGTTCCCGAACTGGAGAAAATTTTATGATCACAGATTACGAGATTTTTATGAGGAGAACACTGTTATAGATTTCCATGCATTACAAGTTGACATGGATTTACCCCACCGGGAAATCTGGAATTATATTAGGATTAAGGGAGTGTAATCCACCCAGGAGGTGAGACACAGTATTTCTAGAGTTTTTTCTCCATTTGAAGACCTATTGATGGTTCGTCCTAAGCCCAAGAAATTTCTGGGAACAATACATCAGCTTCTTTCAGAATTAGACAGTTCTCACAAGCCACACTATGCTTTAGCTTGGAAAAAAGACCTCGGTCAACATCTATCATTGAGTGAATGGAGGAGGATATGGAACCACACGCGATTCTCTTCCATTTCAGCTCAGATGATCGAAATTAATTATAAACTGCTCTTTCGCTGGTACTACACCCCTCATAGACTGCATAGTTTCTACCCAAAGATCCCTGACGTTTGTTGGAGATGTGGAAATGCAGCAGGTACACTACTGCATATTTGGTGGACATGCCCTTCTTTTGCTAGCTATTGGAACTCCTGTCTGATGCATATTTGTAACAGTTTAGGTATTTCTCTTACAAGAGATCCCTGGCAGATACTTTTATATAGGGACTTGCCGAGTATCTCCAAACTGCAAAAAATGATATTATACACTATGCAGAATGTAGCTAAAGCCTTAATGCCCCTTAGTTAGAAATCGGATATACCTCCTTCAATCTCCACATGGCATAAAACAGTTGTAGATCACCTTTTATTCTTAAAAATTGCCTGGAGACACAGTAAGTTAGATATAACCCAATTAGATCCCTGGCTATCGAACTTTTTAGCCATACTAATTACTTAGTCTGATTGCCTTCTTTTCTTTTTTTTTCTAACACACCCTCTTTCTATATGGCCCAGGTCCGTATTTCCAGTGTGTTCGTGTTTTCAGTGTTTCCAATGTTTCTTCGTGTTTCTAGGGTTTCTACTTTCTTACTTTCCTTCTTTCTCTTCCCTCCCCTCACTTTGTCTTCCTCTGCCTATTCTCCTGCTCTATGGATGCCTATCCATTTTCTTGCCTCTTCTCTACTGCTCCATCTTACATTGATCTCATAGAGATTTTGCCCCTATGGAGAATGGGGTGCGCTAAGTGGTCCTATGTGAGACCAGGACTTTTACCCCTACCTTTCCTCTACAGTAGACTTTCTTTCTTCTTACTTTCTTATTTTCTTCTTTGTTTCTTTTAAAAATTGGAGCCTTTACAGATATGAAGCTTCAGGTCAAGCTAGGACACTCACATGTTACTATTGGACTTGAATTATATCCCAACTTGTATGATCATGATATGTGAATGTCTTTTGATTGGATCTTGTAATGTATATTCTTTGATCGGTCTGTACCATACTGTTTCTACTGTACGGTCTCCTTAATAAAAACTATTTGAAACAAAAAAAAAGGATTTTCAGAAGCTCTTGAGAAAGTAAGCTGGACTTAAGAAACTCGTAGAACATTGCATTCTGTTTTTATATTGTTGTACTAGCATTGCTATTTTAATTTATTTTACACCAGTAGTGTGTTATATTCTGGAATAAAAGTATTTTTATACATTATTACCTACCAGTGCCTTGGTACTAGTAAGAGCCTTAAATACTCTAATACACCCACTGCAAAAGAGGCAGATCTATATTCAGTGGAGGAGACTATATCCTGTGAGAGGAGGAGATGATCCCACTGAAAGATTTTTGACCGGAAGGGGGAGACCTGAGGTGGAACCCTGGAAAGCAGAGAGGTGTAAACCGATCTGGGGTTTAAACCAGGGACGCTGATATCGCTGAGAGGCAGTTCAAAACCCTCTCTGAAGAGTGAGTACCTTTCTTTGAGCACGTGGTGAAAGTGAAGGGAAAAGTATTGGAAAATACTATGGTTAGAGGAGACTGTTTGTGCTGTTTTCTCATCTTTTTTCTATAGTTTTACTGTTGGGAGCCCCCACCCATATGACAGCTGCATAGGACCCTCAGAATCATCGTTGAAAATCTTTTTCGTACCCATTAAATGGACTATAAGTGAGGATTTTGTATTGTATATTGTTCATTATAATTGTATGTGTTGGAATATTATCACTGACTCTTTGTGGTGCTTCCTGTAATATCCCTTAGTGGGCACTTGTAGTAGTGCCAAACTTTAGGGATATATCCTTGAAGTAGCAATGTCAACATGAACAGAAGAATGGAAGATGGTATTGGAATCCCCAGCTACAATATGACATGTCCCTGGAATGGATGATGTTTGATGGAATGGGTGGGGGCTGCATTTATCGTCCAATAGTCTGGTGTTTTGGAGAATTGCACATGCCAGGATTATGTCGCAAGCCTTGCCTGGTGCATATTGTAGTGCTCCCCCTGAGTGATCCAGACATCAAAATCTACTTTTTAACAGGAATGTCCTCTCAGTGGCATTCCTCGTTCTCGCATGATCCAGATTGTATTGTTCCTGGGCATCATTTTGTGGGTTTCCGACCTGCTTGAGGAGCCAAGATTTACATCCAAAGCCAGAATCACCTATGGAAAGTGAGTGACATGGTGAGACAGGGAACACATGTTGTGTGGATGATGTTGTATGTGGTGGACGTACTTCCTGTGAGTCAAGAGCATGCTGAGCAGTGTTGTGTGTATATCTGTGGATGTGGTGTGATTTTGTATTGTTAACTCACCCACAAGCCAGCCCCCCATTCTCAAAGTCTCTGTGTACAGGTGAGTGTTGGAGAATGAAGGAATCATGACAGCTCAGGCGAAATTTAGCACAGACATTGGTGATCCTCATGTTGGAGTCACACACCATCTGCCTGTTTATGGAGTGGAAGTTCTTCTTGTTGATAAATAGATGTCCCTCATGTGTTGGAGCTTTGATACGTACATGGGTGCAATCTATTGCACCCATGACCCTGGGCATGCCTCCCCTTGTGTAAAAGTCATGCTTTACAGATGTCCACTCCATATCGGTGGGGGGAAAGTGGATGTACCTGCTGGCCTTGCTTTTGAGGGCTGGAAACACCTGAACCAGTACCTTAGAAAACTTGGGCTGTGACATTCCTGATGCATAACCTCCTGTTGACTGGAAGGCTCCACTTGTCATAAAATGTATTGCACACTTGAGTTTCTGCAAGCCAGATAGGGCATGGCTGTGGATGTATATTGGATCGACCTAATCTTTGATGACCTCATATAAGGCAATGATGCTGTGCGGCGTCAAACTGTAGCGGTCTATCACCCCATCATCGGTCATTCCCAGAAGCGTGACCCTTGTGCGGTATACCCTGGACCTTGGTGGTCATCTGTGGACCCTACACTGCTCCAGGGTTCCCTGTGGCAGCTGGGGAGCATCCTGTTGCTGTAGCTGGGGAGCATCTTGTTGTGGCAGCTGGGGAACATCCTGTTGCTGTAGCTCGGGAGCATCCTGTTGCAGCAGCTGTGGTTCTGCAGGCAGGTGTTGTCCTCCAGGTGGGGATGGACTCCTGCGTGGCTCTTGAGCCAGAGCCTTCTCACTGTTGAACAGGTGTGCATGGGAGTTGCCGGTGTTCCCTAGCCGCGGCCATCGCAAGCCTTCTGTGCAGACTTCCCATCAATAAGTTTGTGAACATACTTATTGCTGTCTCACTCTCTCTCTTGCTTTGTCTCTCTCTATCTCTCTCTCCCTAAGTGGTGAACACGCCACATGTGAGTATGGTTGAGCTGTCCCTTTAAGACAGTGTTGGGGCATTGTCCAGGTGTGGTCATGAGGTGAGTGATGACCAATGGGAAGGTGTTTGTTGTCCAGGTAAGTATTTGCAAGTGTGTTTGTGTTTTAAGATCTGCTGTGTTCTGATTGCTGTGTCACTGTCAGTTGCGAGTGTGATGTTGTAGGGTGCAGGTTGTGTCTCGAATGGCTGGTGAGGTTGCACAGGTGAGCTTGGTTTGTATTGACAAGTGTACCTGTTTTGTGTTAACCCCCATTGTTCCTTGCTATATTGTGATGTCTTGTGTTGGTCTGTTTTTTGAAGGCCTTGTGGCGTTAGTAGGGTTTTGTGTTTTGTGGGCATTGTTTGAGTGTTATTTTGGCTTTGCTAGGGTCTGTGTTGCAATTGGCATATTTGTGCTATATGTAGTGTGAACTGCTGTTTCTCTGTTTTATTGTATGTGACAATGTTTTTTTTTTTTTTGCTGGTATGTGTTTTAGAGGTCTTAACTTTTGCCCTTTAAATGTATCATTTTATTCCTCGCTAGCAGTACCACACTCCTTTAGATGGCTTTGGAGAGTCTCGTTCCATAGGTCTCATTACATGTAACTATCATCCGTAATTATTTTAGAACTGCCATTAGCTGTGCATAAGATGGACCTTTAAATGGCTTATTGTACTTACAAAACACCTGATGGTGTTTTTTTTTTTTGCTATCGCCTACATTTAAATCTGGCCCTTAGTGTCTTACATATACTGTATGAAAGACCAATGCATATCGAGAATAAATATATACAAAATATTCATGCATGTAAAGCCCGGTGCAATAATGTGTGGTATACAGGAGGAAGTTATTGAATATGAATGATTAACATCAAATCCCTGCATGTTGATTATCAGTAGATATTTGTTTATCAGAATAATCATTTATCTCCTAGAATCACTTCATACCTGTCAATAGTGTCTTGCGCTCTGATATATTTATGTGTTGGTTAAAGACAACTGACTCACCAACACAATGCAGATAATTTATGGCAAACTTAATGTTGCAAAGTAAGTATAAGTCAGGCGCAAGTATACAAGGGGCAGTATGATGTGTTTAAAATTACTAGACGGAGTAGTGTATATAACGATCCAACACATAACATATTAGTTCCTTGGGTAAGATGTACCAGCCACATTTATGAACAAAATGTAAAGGACCAGACAATTTTGGAGGGTTCCATGGAGCTGGGGGATGCCCCCAGTAGTTGTTGTATTAAATGTGTAATGTCCCCTTTACATTTCTGGAAACTGGGAGTCTATCCCACCCTGGGGGGTGATTGGCTAGGCAAGGGCAACCTCACGCCAGGTAGGCTTTCAGGGCGGGAAGGACTGGTATATAAACCCCTGATACAAGATTATGCAGGAGTTGCATAGAAGAGCAGTGGCGAACGGTGACTGCTCATGGTTGAGGGACTGCCTAGGAGTGGTTTCGTTGCCATCTGTTCCAGTTCCAGCAAGTTCCCCCCTAGAGGCAGAAGGAGCAGTTGTGGCTCATTGGAAGAAGCAGGCTGACAGCAAGGCAGCATGGAATTGCCTGCACCATTACCGCCCAGAGTGGAGGAGGATCTAGAGGGCGGAGCTGAACGTCAGCCTCATGTTAATGGAATGCAGTCATCGGTCTGTGTTCCAAGACACCCAATTGGAACCAGGAAGAGGACTTCAAGGTGAGTTTACTCACCAGAAGACGCCATGGATGAATGCTGCCGCCAAGGGAAGAGAGAAAAGAAGACAGACAGAGTTGCTGCATCTACAGCTTCATCAACAGCTAGGCAAATATTACCTGAAGAAAGACAGCAATCAGTAGACCATGATCAGATTGCAGAGGGGTCTAGTGAGTGTAACATGGAGAATGCTAGTAATGTGAATTTGGGGGTAGTATTTATCTCCCTTAATGACATTTTAAAACAGTTGAAACCTAATTTTAATGAGGTAACTAGATTTTGGGAGGTTAATAAGGTAGGGGATAGTGTCAGAGAGGAGGCTATAGCTAACACACCATCACATAGCACAGGCATAGAATCAATAAGACATGAGAATGTGCACAGAGAAGGTGAATCCTGTCTGAGGGAAGTACTGACATGTAACTCGTAACCCCTTGAGTTTCACTTGCCCAACTTTATTAAAGACATATTTTGGAAGGGAGAATTTCTTGATTCACTGTTTCTTCTCCCAATATGTAAATATTTTATTGCTTACAAAGGAGATGATAAATTGGAGTTGGACAGGAGAAGGCCTATTCCAAGGACCTTTTTGGAAATCGGCTGCAGGCTTTCTGCATTTTTGCAGCAGTCATGGGTGAAAAGCATCCGGAAAAATAGTCAGGGATGTTCCAGCAAATACAGATTGTATTAGAGGCCTTTAAAAGATTTGGGGGCTTTGCGTGGTTCATCTATGATGAAAATTTTAGACAGAAGCTGGCAGTTCATCCCACAGTAACTTGGGGACAAAAAAATGTGGTGCTCTGGGTCTCGTTGATGTCCCAGCAAGCTACAGGCAATTTGCAAAGGAACATATGTAATCAGCTGGTCAGATGAATAAGAAAGGCACTTGCTGGGCCTTCAATGAGTCCCATTGCAAGTTTCCTAACAATTGCAAAATTAAACACGAATGCATGACATGCAGTGGTAGCCACCCTAATTTCTGCAGCTTCAGAAAGCAATCCCCAGCAGGACAGCAAGGGACTGGGGGGGGGGATTTTTAAAGGCAGCAACCCCAGTGATTTTAAGAAACATGCCAACTTGGTCAGGGCACTACCCAAAAAAGGGGAAGGCAGCATTAATTATGCAAGGTTTTGAGAATGGTTTTGTTTTGCCGTCTTATTCACAAACATTTCAGTGGGTGGATAATTTAAAAACAGCAGATCACCCAGATATAGTGTTGGAAAAAATGAATAAGTAGCAGCGGGTAGGGTGGAAGGTTAATTTATTAAGGCTCCATTTGTTCATCACATATGTGATGTGAACATCTCCACTCTATATTTTAAACCACAGAGCCTCTTTTAATTACAAAGCTTTTTTACACTTTTTTTATGTGTTATCAAACACATTGTGATATTTATTTATAATTTAATTTATTGCAACTTGTTTGTTTCGTAAACCCAATGTTGTTATACTGGGATGTATATATATAATGTTTCAAAGGCAATGTCCTTTCTATACCCCTGTAAAAGTGGAGTCGGAGCTCCACGATATGCATTGGGTCCTTTTAACTATACACTCAGTCAGAGCTGGGTCCCGCCCACACCCCCCTGTGAGAACCCGCTCTCCCTCCCGGCCACAGCTGTCCTGAATCCTTAGAGTGTTGGCCTATACACGTGGAGCTATTCACTCCCACTGCATATACTACGGTCTCTCACTGTGACATCTTATTGGAGACCTCTGTTTTACATCTATTTTGGTGAACTTTTCCTCTTGCTATCCAGAGGACTCCTACAGGCATAAGAAACATCTGGATTTTCCAACAAGGAAACAGTCCTGGGCACCAGATACAGAGGCAACAACTAGTGAACACAGCACGTTGGCTACAAGGGGCTGGGACCCTTTATATGTACAAGCCTAAGATGGGCAACATGTGAGTGCATTTCTTTATTTTTACATTGTTTCCTTCAAATAAATATTACACTTAGATATTTGTTACTGTTTTCTCCTGTCTTTGCACTCTTACTCCATTAGAAATAGTGACTTCGTTATATGGACAAGGCCATAGAGGTTTGTGGCAGCATCAGGATACCACAAATTTGCTTCTTTAAAATACCTCTCATCTCTCTTCCATCAATCACTCATCTGATCCATATTCATATCTTCTCCATCTCATCAATCATTCCATCATTTTTCTGGTCATTTTTTCATCTTAATCATAAGGTACTGTTTTCAATTTTTCCCCTGGAGACATCTGTCCCTGGACTACTGTTTATTACTATTTATATTCATATTGTGGATGATAGGCACAGTATTACTTTTGTCTACAATTTCTTGCGCAAGTATTTGAATATTTTGAATCCATACAGATTACCTGAAAAAATTATAAGCCCTGTGTAATGTATATTACATACTGATTTGTGCATTTAATTCAAACAAATGTATCTTCCTTGTAAACAGGAAATGTTTTGCAATAGGCAGGTGAAGGCCCAAAGAGGAGTGAAAACTGCACCATCCTCCTTATATAGGTCTATTCCACCTGCAAAATACCTATTGCCTGTATATTTCATTAAAGGGATACACCAGTGGGAAAGCTATTGAGCAGATGGCCACATACTATGTTACAAAGAAAACGCCCTTTTAAGAAAATGTGTATGCATTTAAGTAAAAAAAAACCTTTAAAAAGATGTGCATATTTAATTTATAAGTGTATCTTGAAACATAGTATGTGGGGGCCATGCCATCACTTCTAGTACTCTTTGTTCTCCTTTACTCTGAAGATCATTCTTAATGACTTTGGCTGTATGTTTGGGGTCGTTGTCATGCTGCAGAATACATTTGGGGTCAATCAGATGCATCCCTGATAGTAATGCATGATGGATAAGTATCTGCCTGTACTTCTCATCATTGAGGAGACCATTAATTCTAACCAAATCCCCAACTCCTTTTCGCAGAAATGCAGCCCCAAACTTGCCTCACCATGCTTCACTGTTGACTGCAGACACTCGTTCTTTTACTGCTCTCCAGTCCTTCAGCAAACAAACTGCCTTCTGCTACAGCCAAATATTTAAAATTTTGACTCATCAGTCCAGAGCACCTGCCACCATTTTTCTGCACCCCAGTTCCTGTGTTTTGCTTCATAGTTGAGTCGTTTGGCCTTGTTTCCATGTCGGAGGTACATCTTTTTTGGCTATAAGTCTTCCATGAAGACCACTTCTGGGTGTACCCCAATCCCATTGCTTTCTGATAATTCTGAGCTGATGGCACTGCTGGATATCTTCTGATTGTTAAGGGAAGTAAGCATGATGTGTCTTCATCTGCTGCACTAACGTTTCCCATTTCTTTAAGCTTCTTCAGAAGAGCTTGGACAGCACATCTGGAAACCCCGGTCTGCCTTGAAATTTCTGCCTGGGAGAGACCTTGCCATTGCGTATGACTTGATATTAAAATGTCTTCAGCAAGCTCACCTTTTTAGCCGAGTTTGACTGTTCCTCACCCAGTTTTATTCCTCCTACACAGCTGTTTGTTTCGGATAATTATCATGTTTCAACCCACATATTAAGTTGATGCTCATTAGCACCTTTTTAGTATAATTCTATAATCACACACCTGACTATATGCCTACAAAATCCCTTACTGTGTAAGTGTACCTAGAAGAATTTATACTGTTTTGAAGGCAAAAGTTGGTCACACCAAATATTGATTTGATTTAGATTTAGATTTCTTCTGTTCACATACTATGCATTTTGTTAATTGATAAAAATAAACTATTAACATGTCTATTTTTGAAATCACTTATTTACAGCATTTTTCACACCTACCAAAGACTTTTGCACAGTACTGTATATATATATATGTGTATATATATATGTAATTGCTGCAGAAGTTTTTTCCATTGTCATGTGCGTATCAAATGTAAATTATCCTTCTCAGATTGATGCACATTACTTATTGGTCATAGCAGTGGTCTCAAGTTTGGTAGATGGTATCATTACCTCTTCACAACCCTCCTCCTCATCTGTGCTGTTGTTAAAACATATAGCCATGCTTTCTCCATCATGTATGGTTTCTGCTTCCTGTTGCTCAGATGGTATGAGATATTAGTTCATGTTTAAGAATGTTAGTCTCCCAACATTACTGCTTGATAGCAGCATCCTGCAGCCATTGACAATTTAACCAGCTTCACTGAAAACCTGCTCAGACTCAATGCTTGCTGAAGGACAACTAAGGGTATCTGCTGCAGTACGTGTCAATGCTGGCCACACACTGCTTTGTTTGCCAGTAGTCCATGGGGTATTGTTTCTGCTTGGAACGTAGCTATCCTGCAAGTATGAAGAAGCCATCTCACATGCAGTGGGACCACTTCTAGGAGCTACTGTGTGTCAGTTACAAACCCATACTCAGGAAGTAAGTGCCAAAGAGATGTAACGCCACCAATGTTGGATTTTTGCCACCCCTGCTGAGATCCATGAATTGCCCTGTGTTCAGAATGGGATGTTCTGGTTGATGCTGTAGGTGTTTCTGCTGTTTGAAATGTTTTTCTGACTTCCTTGTCACTATGCTGCCAAGATGTTTTTTGTGCCCTCACTTTCTCCCTCTCATCCGCCACAATGCAACCCTCTACTCAATTAATTAGCATATCTTGATATTCCTTGACAGAATCTGATTCCTCAGTGTTTCTCAACCTTTTTTTTTTCTCAAGGCACCCCTAACATGCAATCTGGGACTTTCAGGGCACCCTGAACATGTTAAATGTAATTTATCAAGATAATATTAAAGGGTACAGTTGATAAATATTCAGATATTATTAGGTATGACATCATCCTGGTTGAGAATCAATGCCTCAGAGTTGCTGCTAATCATCATGACTTCTTGTTGTGACAAACTGCTGATTGCCCTTTGGCAGAAATTATGAAATTTTTTGTTTGAAGCGGGGGTCCAGAAAGGTGGAAAGAATGTATTCCTCACTGCTTTTAATGGACGCTATGCAAGGATCTTGGTAAGAATCCTCAGCCATGCTCCTCATTTTTTATGTAATAAAAATAGTGGTAGAATTTCACCAATTCCTGCCCATAGGGGACTCACTAGCATGGTTGCCTCCTCAAAGGGTTTCAGCAGCTCACATACATTCTACATTAGTTGCTATTGGCCAGGTGACAAAGGCTCCCTCCAAAGCCCTCGAGTTTTTCATAGTGTACTTGCTAATGGCCTTATTCTGCTCGTACAAGCACTCTAACATGTACAGTGTGGAATTCCACCTGGTAGGGAGCTCCATTTTCAGTTGGTCATGGGGCAGGTTATTAGACTCTTGTATGGAATATAGAGTGTTGCGTGCACTGTAGGAGCAACTAAAATGGGTACAGGTTTTCTGGGCAATAGTAAACATCTGAGGGTTTCGGATTCTACCAGAAATCTGGTCACAACTAAATTTAGCACATGGGTAAAGCATGGCACATGCACCATATCCCCTATTCAAGGCAATGATTATGTTGGAGCCATTATCAGCTGACATAAAACTAGATTTTAAGTAACGGGGTACAAGCCATTCCTCTATCCCCTGCTCTAGCTTACGTAAAACATCTACGGCTTTGTAGGACTGTCTCTCAAAACTCTGCATGCACAAGGTGGTGTGCCAGTGGTACCGGATAACTGTGCACAAATCTTTGGTCGACCCCCCAGGTCGACCTATTGTATCCAGCATAGGATCTCTCAAAGAGCCTTTGTCTGACTTGTACCTTCGGTCGGTGATGAATATCAGGATCTTTACAGGATACCAAGCAGGTATTACAGCAAATGGCGGACTTGGAATGGCTTAGTGGATGTATATGGCTGACGGCAGATGTCACAGCACTGTGCTCTTCTATTCCCCATAATATGGGCCTTCAAGCTCTGAGGGTTCAGCTGGAACGTTTTTCTAATTATACTGAGGACTTGATCTCGTTTTTGTGTTGTGCTGTTGAGTACCACCTAACTGTCACAGAGTGACTTGAGAAATAAAGACACTTGACGAGCACAGATAAAATTAAATAAAATTTATTTAAATACAGTAGCAGCAGCAATGATAATACACTTTCACGAGACCAGGGAAAAACAGTTCACTCACTTCCTTCACCCTTCACTAGGTAAATGTGATATGGACCCACGTCTGTACCCTAATGCTAGGGTAAACCCAGGCAACAGGAGCGAGAAACTCCAAAACACTTGAGCACCACAGTAGCGACTCTAACTCCACCACCTTCTCGAGGCCAGGTGTAAGGACAGTGCTAAACACTTCCTCAACCCTTCACTAGGCAGATGTAGCTAGTATTTTACGGCCCTTAGTAACCTTCACAAGACTAGATAGGATGATAGTGCATGGCACTTCCTCAATCTTTCACCAGGCAAGTTAAGAATAGCGCAACTATACCCTACCGCTAAGGTTTACCAGAGGCAAGGTAAATAGCACCTAGAATGCTAGGTGAGGCAACAACCAAACCTTAGACCAAGGGAGGTCAGTGACACGGACTAACCGACAAGCACTGCTAAAGGGGTAGCAAGAGCGGTGAAAATGGTAGGCTCAGGCAGCAAGGATATCAATAGCCAGGGCTGGGTAGCCGAGGCTGGTAGCAACAAGCTGGAACGCAACAGAGGGAGAGTAGTTAGATGAAGCCAGGAGTCAGAGCTGGATCAGGTAGTTAGACAAAGCAGGAGTAATACACAGGAAGTAGCAAATGGACCAACACAGCACTAGGCTCAGGTACACCACGGAAGGGCACTGGTAACTGGGAATGCTGAGGTCTTTAACCCTTTGAGTGCCAATGCATTCCTTACCACTCTGGCACTCAAAGGGTTAAGGCCTAGTAGGTGAGCGGAGACATGATATCAATTACCAGTGACTAGTGTTGAGCGAGCATGCTCGGCCGATGCTCGGATCGGCTCGAGCATCGCTCTGCTCGTCACATGGCGGTACTCGTACGAGTACCGCATGTGCTCGCCCGCCATGTTCGGGTCTCCTCCCCGCACGTTTTGCGGCTGCTGCGCAGCCAATAAACGTGCAGGGAGGCTCTAACATCGGTGTAATGCCAGCAGCCATGTTGGCTGCTGGCATTACACTGATTGGCTGGCCAGAACCCGTGGTCGGGTGCTGTATAGCACCTGACCAGCGAGTTCGGCTCAGTCTTAGCCAGGGAGAGATGAGGATAGGAAGGGAAACTCAGTGTAGGGAGAAAAAAAGCAAAATTGTGAAAAAAAAAGAACCAAAAGTCCTTTTTAGGACTACTGTGTGTGGGGGCAGCAGGTTATTTTGTGTGGGGGGAAAAAAACAAAAACAAAAAAATTTTATATATTCTGTTTAGTGTGCAAAGTTGCAGATTAGAGCACATTCTGTTTAGTGTGCAAAGTTGCAGATTAGAGCACATTCTGTTTAGTGTGCAAAGTTGCAGATTAGAGCACATTCTGTTAAGTCTTCAAACTAAAATATCAAAGTCACATATTCCATTCAGTGTGCGTCGCCGCAGTTTAGCAGCACATTCTGTGTACTGTGCAGAGTTGCAGAATAGGAAGAAATACTGTTAAGTCTTCAAACTAAAATATCAAAGTCACATATTCCATTCAGTGTGCTTCGCCGCAGTTTAGCAGCACATTCTGTGGACTGTGCAGAGTTGCAGAATAGGAAGAAATACTGTTAAGTCTTCAAACTGTAAAATATCAAAGTCACATATTCCATTCAGTGTGCTTCGCCGCAGTTTAGCAGCACATTCTGTGGACTGTGCAGAGTTGCAGAATAGGAAGAAATACTGTTAAGTCTTCAAACTAAAATTTCAAAGTCACATATTCCATTCAGTGTGCGTCGCCGCAGTTTAGCAGCACATTCTGTGTACTGTGCAGAGTTGCAGAATAGGAAGAAATACTGTTAAGTCTTCAAAGTAAAATATCAAAGTCACATATTCCATTCAGTGTGCGTCACCGCAGTTTAGCAGCACATTCTGTGCACTGTGCACAGTTGCAGAATAGGAAGAAATACTGTTAAGTTTTCAAACTCAAATATTAAAGTCACATATTCCATTCAGTGTGTGTCACCGCAGTTTAGCAGCCTATTCTGTGTACTCTGCACAGTTGCAGAATAGGAAGAAATACTGTTAAGTTTTCAAACTCAAATATTAAAGTCACATATTCCATTCAGTGTGTGTCACCGCAGTTTAGCAGCCTATTCTGTGTACTCTGCACAGTTGCAGAATAGGAAGAAATACTGTTAAGTTTTCAAACTCAAATATTAAAGTCACATATTCCATTCAGTGTGCGTCACCGCAGTTTAGCAGCCTATTCTGTGTACTCTGCACAGTTGCAGAATAGGAAGAAATACTGTTAAGTTTTCAAACTCAAATATTAAAGTCACATATTAAATTCAGTGTGTGTCACCGCAGTTTAGCAGCCTATTCTGTGTACTCTGCACAGTTGCAGAATAGGAAGAAATACTGTTAAGTCTTCAAAGTAAAATATTAAAGTCACATATTCCATTCAGTGTGTGTCACCGCAGTTTAGCAGCCTATTCTGTGTACTCTGCACAGTTGCAGAATAGGAAGAAATACTGTTAAGTTTTCAAACTCAAATATTAAAGTCACATATTCCATTCAGTGTGTGTCACCGCAGTTTAGCAGCCTATTCTGTGTACTCTGCACAGTTGCAGAATAGGAAGAAATACTGTTAAGTTTTCAAACTCAAATATCAAAGTCACATATTCCATTCAGTGTGCGTCACCGCAGTTTAGCAGCCTATTCTGTGTACTCTGCACAGTTGCAGAATAGGAAGAAATACTGTTAAGTTTTCAAACTCAAATATTAAAGTCACATATTCCATTCAGTGTGCGTCACCGCAGTTTAGCAGCCTATTCTGTGTACTGTGCACAGTTGCAGAATAGGAAGAAATACTGTTAAGTTTTCAAACTCAAATATTAAAGTCACATATTCCATTCAGTGTGTGTCACCGCAGTTTAGCAGCCTATTCTGTGTACTCTGCACAGTTGCAGAATAGGAAGAAATACTGTTAAGTTTTCAAACTCAAATATTAAAGTCACATATTCCATTCAGTGTGTGTCACCGCAGTTTAGCAGCCTATTCTGTGTACTCTGCACAGTTGCAGAATAGGAAGAAATACTGTTAAGTTTTCAAACTCAAATATTAAAGTCACATATTCCATTCAGTGTGTGTCACCGCAGTTTAGCAGCCTATTCTGTGTACTCTGCACAGTTGCAGAATAGGAAGAAATACTGTTAAGTTTTCAAACTCAAATATTAAAATCACATATTCCGTGTAAGATGAAGAAGGCGGGTAAAAAGGGACGGGGAAGTGGACGTGATCCTGATAGTTCAGGGCGCGGGTCAGGACGCGGAGAAACTGTGCCTGGTGCCAGAGCACAAGTAAGAAAGACATCCACCATACCTAGCTTCATGTCTAATTTTACAGGGCGTCGCAGGACATCACTCTCGAGGTCCGACCACTGCGAACAGGTGGTCGGTTGGATGACAGCTGATACTGCTTCCAGTCGGTTAAGCACCACCCTGTCTTCCACCAAGTCCACTCTCAGTAGCCAAGAGTCTGGTCAACATAATCCTCACTCTGATCATCCTTCCTCCCACCATAGACGGTCTGGTCAAAGAAGTGATCCCACACTGGGATATAGTGAGGAGCTCGTCTCATCACCAATCCTTCATTTGACCCTCTCTCCAAGCACGCTTGCAGAGGAACATGACATCTTGTGCCCTGATTCACAACCTCTAGAGGGTACCCAATCACAAGAAGATGACAGATGTGAACGGCATTTAAGGTCAAAGGAAGTAGTGGATGATGATGATGATGATGAGACACAGTTGCCATTAAATCAACCACTATTACTGTCTCAAGACCTTGTTGAGGAGAATGTTATACAGTTGTCAATGACTGAGTATGTGGTGGGATCAAGACATGGGGAGGATGATCAGAGTGAGGAAGTGGAGGAGGACTTGGTGGACGATGAGGTGACTGACCCCACCTGGGAAGGTGTAGAGCCGAGCGATGACAGCAGTCCTGAGGGTGAGCCATCTGCAGCACCGCAACAGGCTGGAAGAGGCAGTGGTGTGGCTACAGAAAGAAAGCGGACCGCACCAAACCGGCCCGCAAATGTTCCACGGAGCACCCCCTTGCGTAAATCTCCCTTGCCAAAGGGTAGGTGTTCCGCGGTATGGCGTTTTTTTAAGGAAAGTGCGGACGACAAAAGAATTGTAGTTTGCAACCTGTGCCACACCAGAATGAGCCGAGGCATGAACACTAGAAACCTCACCACCACCAGCATGATCCGACACATGGCATCCAAGCACCGTAGTAAGTGGGAGGAACGCCTGGATCGCTCATCTGTGTCTGCAGGCCACACCACTGCCTCCTCTTCCCCTGTTTTCGGTGCCGGCCAATCGCCTGTCGAAGGCGCAGGCCCGCATACCTCCCGCCCTGCACCTGTACCATCTGAAGCACCATCAGCGACCACATCCACTTCCCTGTCCCAGCACAGCGTCCAAATGTCGTTACCCCAGGCATTTGAGCGCAAGCGAAAATACCCAGCCACCCACCCACAGGCCATAGCACTAACCTCACACCTTTCCAAATTACTGGCCATCGAAATGCTGCCATTTAGGCTTGTGGACACTGAGTCCTTCCGCAGCCTGATGGCAGCAGCTGTCCCTCGGTACGTGGTCCCCAGCCGCCACTACTTTTCCCGGTGTGCCATCCCCGCATTACACCACCATGTGTCCCGTAACATCACCCGTGCCCTGACCAACGCAGTTACTGGGAAGGTCCACTTAACGACTGACACATGGACAAGTGCTTGTGGCCAGGGACGCTACATTTCCCTGACGGCACACTGGGTGAATGTCGTGGAGGCTGGGAGCGACTCGGACCCTGGGATGGCACGGGTGCTACCCACGCCAAGGATTGCGGGCCCTACCTCCATCAGGGTTTCCGCCAGCACCTACGTTATTGGCTCCTCCTCCTCCGTTTCCACCTCCGAATTCTCTACACGCAGCGCCACTCCCCCATCAGCCAGTAGCTGGAAGCAGTGTAGCACTGCAGTGGGGAAGCGTCAACAGGCCGTGCTGAAGCTGATCTGCCTTGGGGACAAACAGCACACGGCCTCAGAGCTGTTGCAGGGGATTAGTCACCAGACCGAGCAGTGGCTCTCGCCACTCAACCTGCAACCAGGCATGGTTGTGTGTGATAATGGGCGTAACTTGGTGGCGGCTTTGGAGCTCGGCAAGCTCACACACGTACCATGCCTAGCGCATGTATTTAATTTAGTGGTTCAGCGATTTCTAAAAACCTACCCCAATGTGCATGATCTCTTGACCAAGGTGCGCCGCGTGTGTGCACATTTCCGTAAGTCATCTACAGCTTCGGCCGGCCTGTTGAAGCTGCAGCAGCGCTTACAATTGCCAGCTCACCGGCTGCTGTGTGACGTGAGCACGCGCTGGATCTCCACCTTCCACATGTTGGCCCGGCTTTGTGAGCAGCAGAGGGCAGTAGTGGAGTACCAGCTGTTACACGGTCGTCGCCTCTCCGTTCAACTTCCTGTAATCAGAAGTGAGGAGTGGGAATGGATGTCAGACCTCTGCGAGGTTTTACGCAATTTTGAGGAATCGACACAGATGGTGAGCGGCGATAACGCTATTATCAGTGTAACCATCCCACTTCTGTGTCTACTGAAACGCTCGCTGCTCACAATTAAAACAGACGCTTTGCATGTGGAAGAGGTGGAAATGGGGGAGGAAGAGCTTACACAAGGTGATAGCCAGAGCACCCTCACTTCGTCTTCTCAGCGACAATTGGAGGAGGCGGAGGAGGAGGAGGAGGAGGAAGACACGGTTGCCTCCGCTACAGAGGGTAGCCATGGAACTTTAGTTCCATCTCTTCAGCGTGGGTGGGCAGAAGAGGAGGAAGAGGATGAGGAGATTGAGAGTCATCCTCCTGGTGAGGACAGCGAAATCTTGACTGTTGGTACTCTGGCACACATGGCTGACTTTATGTTAGGCTGCCTTTCCCGTGACCCACGCGTTGTACGCATTTTAGACAACACGGATTACTGGGTGTTCACCCTTCTGGACCCCCGCTACAAAGAGAATTTCTCATCTCTCATTCCTCCGGTGGAGAGGACAAGCAAAATGGTGCAATACCAGAAGGTTCTTGTTGAAAAATTGCTCCAAAATTTTCCATCTGACAACGCTGGCGGCAGAGTACGTGCTACCTTGGCCAACCGAGAAGGGGAGAAAAGGGGAGCACACAGCAGTTCCGAGAAAGGCAGGGCAACACTCTCCAAGGCGTGGGACACCTTCATGACACCCCGCCAGCACCCTCACCCTGATGCGCAGCCTAGTGTCACAAGGAGGGAAAAGTTTTGGAAGATGGTGAAGGAGTACGTAGCAGACCGTGTCAGCGTCCTCAATGATCCCTCTGTGCCTTACAACTACTGGGTGTCCAAGCTGGACACGTGGTATGAACTGGCACTCTACGCCTTGGAGGTGCTGGCCTGCCCTTCCGCCAGCGTTCTGTCTGAGCGGGTATTTAGTGCTGCTGGTGGCATCATAACAGATAAGCGTATCCGCCTTTCCACCGACAATGCTGATAGGTTGACACTTATAAAAATGAACAAGGCCTGGATTTCCCCTGACTTCTCCACTCCACTGGAGGAAAGCCCCGGGGGAACATAAACTCACTTTACATATATTATTTACAATGATGGGAATACTCTGTATTCCCATTCACCCCTTCCACCCAAAAAACGGGTATATGGTTGACTCTTAATCTTCTCATCCTCCTCCTCCTCTTCCATATGCCCTGTGCTATAATTTTTATATAGGGCCAGCTCACCAGCGGGCCCTGTGATATAATTTTTATATAGGGCCAGCTCACCAGCGGGCCCTGTTTGACAATTTTTATATAGGTCAGCTCACCAGCGGGCCTTCTCATATAATGTTTTATTGGGTCAGCTCTCTAGCGGGCCCTCTCATATAATGTTTTATAGCGTCAGCTCACTAGCGGGCCTTCGCATATAATGTTTTATAGCGTCAGCTCACTAGCGGGCCTTCGCATATAATGTTTTATAGCGTCAGCTCACTAGCGGGCCTTCGCATATAATGTTTAGGATGGTCAGCTCTGCAGCAGACCCTCACCCATAATGTTTTAGATGGTCAGCTCAGCGCACGTTTCCCTCTTAATCATGGCCTCAGTTCAATAAAATCAAGGAAATTTTTGGGATAATTTGCCTCTGCGCACGTTTCCCTCTTAATCATGGCCTCACTTCAGAAAATCAAGGAAATTTTTGGGATAATTTGCCTCTGCGCACGTTTCCCTCTTAATCATGGCCTCACTTCAGAAAATCAAGGAAATTTTTGGGAGAATTTGCAGATGATATACAAGTAAATATACAGCAAATATTGTTTGGTAACAATTTTTCGCCTAAAGTCGTTTTTATTTTCCTTTTTGTGTGTTTTATGGTCAGTCTGTAAAAATGGCGTACTACGGGCGAAAGATCGTTCCCAGCAGCGATGTTGGAGTCCAAGATGCATCCAGACATCCTCCCTATGCTGTCCCTGAACCATTTCTGTGGTGTTTCCATCATTTTCTGCCCTTTTCCTATGGACCAGGCACCCTCCCCTCATCAGAGCAGGGGGTGCCTGGTGTAATGCTCGAGTCCTCCCATTGACTTCAATGGGGCTCGGGTGCTCGGCCGAGCACTCGAGCCTCCGGGGGTGCTCGGTCAGAGCACCCGAACACCCGAGCATTGGGGTGCTCGCTCATCACTACCAGTGACCTATAAGAACAGAGACTTGCATAGAGCGACAGCCAGGATGTATCAAGATCGCTGTTACAGCAACTGAACACTGGAGGCAATCACAGTCACCGTGATAGTACCCCCAACTCAACGATCTCCCCCCAGCGGAGGAGACCATACCTTATTGGGAAATTTCGTATGAAATCTGCACAGCAATCTAGGAGTGTGACTATCACACTGATTTACCCAGGATTGCTCCTCAGGACCATAACCTTTCCAATGGACAAAATATTGGATGTGCCCCCGGACCTTGCGGGAGTCCAGAATGCTTTGAATCTCATACTCATCCTGGTTTTGAATGCGCACAAGACCAGGCATTACAGGAGTGGATGAGTAGTGGTTACAGACCAACGGCTTCAGGAGTGAGACATGAAAGACATTGTGAATGTTCCTAGGAAGGTCTAAAGCATAAGACACAGGGTTTATTCTGCGAAGCACCCGGAAAGGTCCTATGAAAAGTAGAGCCATCTTTTGACAGGGTACTTGCATGTGCAGGTTTTTGGAGGCCAACCAGCCTCTATCCCCCACTTGAAAGACAGGAGCAGGACACCTTTTGCAATATGTATGTCTCTGATAGCGCTCTGAGGACCTTCGTAAGGCATTCTGAACCTGTGCCCATGTGGAGCTGAGCTGCCAAATATGCTCATCCAGAGTCCGAATATCCTGTGCTTGAAATGAATCCGGGAGCAGAGATGGTTGGAACCCACAGTTAATCAGGAAAGGAGAGCTCCCGGACGAGGAGTTTATGGTACAATTCCTGGCAAATTCAGCCCATGGCAACAGGTCCGCCCAATTATCAGAAGTGAAGCAGAGCAGGAATTGTTCCAACCCCTGGTTGGCTCTTTCCACAGCACTATTAGTCTGGAGGTGGTAGGCAGAGGAAAATGACAGTTTGATGCCCATCTGGTCACAGAAGGCCCTCCAGAACCGTGATACAAACTGACTTCCACGATCAGAAACCAAGACCCAGGGTACCTGAATACCTCCCTGGCAAATACCATAGCCAACTCCTTAGAGGAAGGTAGTCCCTGGAGCGGGACGAAATGCGCCATTTTAGAAAATCGGTCCACTATAAATAGTATGCCCGTACAGCCCTTGGATCTAGGCAGTTCCACCATAAAATCCATGGAAATGTGTGACCATGGGCGCTCGCCATTTGGAACTGTCTGGAGCAACCCTAGAGGAAGATGCCTGGGAGCTTTGGCACAAGCACAAAAGGAACAAGCCCTCACAAAGGTTGCACAGTCCGCTCTTAAACTAGGTCACCAGAAGAGCTGTGAAATTGACCAAATTAATTGGTCCCGACCAATGTGTCCAGCTGCCTTGAATGATAGGTTTTGAGTAGCTTAGTATGGAGATTGTCCGCTACAAAACATTTGCCACTGGGTTTCTCTACTGGAGCATTACCTTGAGAAGCCAGAATTTCATTGCCCAAGGGAGAAGTAATGCTAGTTCGTATAGTGGCCAAAATGTGATCTGGGGGAATGATCGGAATGGGTTCATTCTCTGTCTTACGCTCTGGGCCAAACTGTCTAGAGAGGGCGTCCGGACGAGTATTCTTGGAACCAGGGAGGTACGAAACCACAAAATTGAACACCCGTCTGGATTGCCTTGGTGATAGTCTCTTGGCCTCCGACAAGTATGTCAAGTTTTTATGATCCGTTAAGATCAGGATAGGAGCCTTAGTCCCCTCCAGGAGGTGACACCATTCACGAAGAGCAAGGATAATGGCTAGCAGTTCACGGTCCCCTATATCATTTAGGCTCTGAGCTTTAGTCATCTTTTTAGAAAAGAATCCACAGGGCATTAGAGTCTTGCCAGGCTCGAATCTTTGAGACAGTACTGCCCCTACACCTGTCTCAGATGCATCCACCTCCAGGGTAAAAGGCAATACGATGTTAGGATGTACCAATACTGGGTCCACCGAAAAGGCAGATTTCAAGACTTCAAAAGCATTGTTGCCCTCAGGGGACCAAACAGATGGGTTAGCTCCCTTATGAGTTAAATCAGTTAAGGGTTTGACCAAAGTAGAGAAATTTGTAATATTGTTTATGAACAATAATAATAAAAGACCGCTGGGGCATTGCATAGCTCAAATGGCATGACCAAATACTCATAATGGCCACTACGAGTGTTAAAAGCGGACTTCCACTCATCGCCTTCCTTGATTCTAATCAAATTATATGCCGCCCTAAAATCAAGTTTCGTAAACAAAGAGGACCCCTTCAGACGGTCAAACAATTCTGTAATTAACAGGATGGGCTACACGTTTTTCACCATCAGTTTATTTAGTCCTCTACTGTGTAGTCGATGCAGGGTCTATGCTCCCCATTCTTTTTCTTGACAAAGAAAAATCCAGCCCCCGCGGGCGAGGAAGATTTCCTGATTATGCCTCTGGACAACGCATCAGTAATGTATTCCTCCATGGCCTGGTTTTCTTCTACCGACAGGGGGTAGGTGCGGCCTTTAGGAGGTATTGAGCCTGGCGTTAAATTAATAGCACAATCAACCGGTCTATGTTCCGGCAGAGTGCTAGCCTCCCCCTTACTGAACACGTCACTGAAAAACTGGTACTCTGAGGGTAAAGAGGGGGAGGTACACAATATCTTAATAGGTTGCTGTAGACAGGCCCCTCTACAATAGTCACACGTCTCCCAGTCCACTTTGGGATTATGCCTCTGGAGCCAAGGGAATCCTGAAATGACGGCATGGTGTGGAGACTGAATAACCTGAAATTGTAGAGTCTGGACATGGAGAGCTCCTACCCTCAGGGATATTGGAAATGTCTCATGTGTGACATGGGATGGTTCTAGTGGACGACCATCAATAGCCTCTACAGCCAATGGAGATTAACGGAGCATCACGGGAATATTATGTACCTTGACGAACTTGCCATCAATAAAATAGCCTGCAGCACCAGAATTGATCAGGGTTGCGGTAGCCACTGAGGAGTTAGCCCAAGAAATAGCCACCTGTAAAATAGGCTTGCTTTGATCCTGATCTGGGGACCAACTGACTCCACCTAGGATCTGTCCCCTCGGAGATCCTAGGTGCGTGCATTTCCCAGACGTATCAGACAAGCCCGCAACATATGTCCAGCCTTCCCCCAGTATAGGCATAGACCCTCTCTACGATGGAAGGACCGCTCCTCCCTGGAAAAACGTGTAAAGCCAACCTGCATAGACTCATCCTTACTGACCTCCACACTAGGTGGCAAGGGAGGTGAGGGAAGCATGGGTGGGAACTCCCAGTTTGGTGCCAATCGCAATTCATGCCTTCGCATGTGGTTCTTGTATGTGGACCTTTCTCTTATACAGTTGTCAATCAGTATGATGAAGGAAATCAACTGATCTAAATCCACTGGCAGCTCATGGGCTGTATTTCATCTTTAAGCGCATCATTCAGCCCTTGCGAGAAGGCTGCCACCAGAGCTTCATTGTTCCAGCCTACCTCTGCCGCTAGTGTATGAAATTCTATATCATATTCTGCTACTATACGGACGCCCTGTTGAATTATCATCAATTATTTTGCGGCAGAGATTGACAGGCCTGGAATGTCAAAAACCCTACGGAAGGCCTCAACAAATTGAGTGAAACTAGAAGTTATGGGTTTAGCCGTCTCCCACAACGGACTGGCCCATGCCAATGCTTTGCCATTCAACAAAGAAATCATCAAACCTATTTTGCTTCTCTCGGTTTGAAACGCATGGGGTACCAGTTCCAAAAAAATTACGGGTTGGTTAAAGAACCCACGACACAACAGGGGATCCCCAGACAACCCTTTATAACTCGCATTCTCCACCTGAGTGGTAGTTACTGATGCTGATACTGAGGAGGCCATCAGAGGTTGCCCAATCTTGTCAAGATGCACAGTTCAGTCTAGGAGTGTCTGCAACACTACCGACAACTGCGCAAGACGTTGTTCCTGCATATCCATCCTGGACATGATATTAAGCAGCTGCCCACTACTAGTATCTGTACCGTCAGGGTTCATGGCCCTTTCGTACTGTCATGGAATGACTTGAGAAATAAAGACACTTGACGAGTACAGATAAAATTAAATAAAATTTATTTAAACACAATAGTAGCAGCAATGATAATACACTTTCACAATACCACAGAAGAACAGTGCACTCACTTCCTTCACCCCTCATAGGCAAGTGTGATATGGATCCATGTCTGTACCCTAACGCTAGGGTAAACCCAGGCAACAGGAGCGAGAAACTCCACAACACTGGAGCACCACAGTATAGACTCTAACTCTACCACCTTCTCGAGGCCAGGTGTAAGGACAGTGCTGAACACTTCCTCAACCCTTCACTAGGCAGGTGTAGCTAATATTCATACGGCCCTTAGTAACCTTCACAAGACTAGATAGGAGGACAGTGCACGGCACTTCCTCAATCTTTCACCAGGCAGGTTAAGAATAGCGCAACTATACCCTACTGCTAGGGTATACCAGAGACAAGGTAAACAGCACCTAGAATGCTAGGCGAGGCAACAACCAAACCGGACTTAGAACATGGGAGGTCAGTGACACGGACTGACCGGCAAGCTCTGCTACAGGGGTAGCGAGTGTGGTGAAAACGGTAGGCCCAGGCAGCAAGGATATCAATAGCCAGGGCTGGGTAGCCGAGTATCACGGTGCCCGTGCTATTCGACGACATTCTGTCAGTTTCCACTCCTGCCTAACACCTATTGGCTGCACTGTTATTGTCCTGCCCAGTATTGTCCTTAAATACTGGGTTCTGGCACTTCTCCTGTGCCCTTTCGTGGTATTCCAGTACCAGCGCCTGTTCCTGATCCTTGTGAGCTCTCAGTGTATCGACCCGGCCTGCCTGACTACTCTGCATCTTGTTTCCTGCCTGTGCACCGACCCGGACTGTCTGACCATTCTGCTTCTCATCTCCTGTGTACCGACCTGGATTGGCTGACATTCCTGCTCCGTGTACCGACTTGGATTGGCTGACGTTCCTGCACGGTGTACCGACTCGGACTGTTCTACGTTCCTGTTCTGTGTGGATCCTGCCCGGTTGGGCTGCTGTGGGGCCGTGCCTCCTCTGCATGCTCTGACCGGTCTCCAGTTAAGGGTAGTGCTAGTCCCTCGCTGTCTCTGGACAGCTCTGCAGATTGGTCTCGGTTGCCTCCGTGTCGCCCAGGCGACATTCCTTTTTGTCTACCTTACGTGCAGTTCCAAGTTGGGTGCCTCTCAGGGTGAGTTGCTCAGTTTTCCATTACTGCTATGGCAGTGCTCACGCTGACCAGATTCCGTTACTGCTACGGCAGTGCTCAAGCTGCTCATGTCTCCGTTACTGCTACGGCAGTATCCAGTTGCCTAGTCTCCGTTACAGCTACGGCAGTGCTCAAGTGGCTCAGTCTCCGCTACTGCTACGGCAGTGCGCCTATTGCTCAGTCTCCGTTAATGCTATGGCAGTGTCCAGTTGCGCAGTCTCCGTTAATGCTATGGCAGTGCTCAAGTTGCTTGGTCTCCGTTACTGCTACGGCAGTGTTTAAGTTGCTCAGTCTCCGTTACTGCAACAGCAGTGCTCAAGTTGCTCAGTCTCCGTTACTGCTATGGCAGTCCACAATTGTCTGGTATCCATTATCTTGGGCGTTACTCGAATTAAAGCTCTCACCTCTGTTTGAGCTTCTTAAAAGGCCTTGCACTATTAGGGCCTGTCAACATTCTCTGCCTAATATTAACCCATGCATTACTGATAAACTGGGACTCACACAAGATCTGCCTGACCTGTGTCAGTATATTGTTCTATGGACTCTCTACTTATACTGGACCTGTCTAGGCTTACCTCTGTATAACCTGTCTAGTGGCTGTATTATATTACATATATATTACAGGACCTGTGAGGGTTATTGTATTCTTTATTGTTCAATAAAATTGTGTTTTAGCCAAACCTACTGTGTCTGTGTGTCGAACAAACCGTTACACTGAGGCTGGTAGCAACAAGCCAGAACGCAACAGAGGGAGAGTAGTCCGACTAAGCCATGAATCAGAGCCGGACTGGGTGGTGAGACAAAGCCAGGAGTCAGAGCTGGATCGGGAAGTCAGATGAAGCCAGGAGTCAGAGCCGGATCAGGTAGTCAGACGAAGCCAGTCATCAGAGCTGGATTGGGTAGTCAGGTGAAGCAGGAGTAATACACAGGAACTAGCAAATGGACCAACACAGCACTAGACTCAGGTACACCTCGGAAGGGCACTGGTAATGGGAATGCTGAGGCCTTTAAGGCCTAGTAGGTGGGCAGAGAGATGACATCAATTACCAGTGACCTATAAGAACAGCGACTTGCATAGAGCAACAGCCAGGAAGTAGCAAGGTTGCTGTTACAGCAACTGAACACTGGAGGCAATCAAGGGCACTGTGATACTCTCCCACAACTACTTCTCCTTTGAAGGAGTCTTCTACCTCCAGAGGTGTGGTGTTGCTATGGGGGCTAGTTTTGCCCCCTTTCTCACCAATCTCTATATGAGTTGGTGGGAGAGCATCCACATCTTTCGGGGGGGTCCCGGTCGGGAGTCGGTGTTGTAGTATGGGAGGTACATCGACAACCTGCTTTTTATATGGCAGGGGACAAGTGATGAGGCCAGTGTCTTTATGCAAGTTTTAAATGAGAACCAGCTGAAACTCAGGTTTACTCACTCCTGTGGGTCTCCATCTATTTCTTTCCTGGATCTGGTCCTCGTAGGAGATACTGTCTCCCATTCAATATCTACGGTCAATTACAGGAAGCCTATAGCAGGCAATAGTTTACCACATGCCCAATCATTTCATCTCAAGTTCCAGGTCAGGAATATTCCCAAAGGACAGTTTCTGCGATTACGTAGGAACTGTTCTACGGATGAGGCTTTTGAGGTAGCATCCAGGGATCTTATATCCAGTTTACAATCAGGATCTGGTGATAAGGGCATGTGAGGAAGCTAGGTCCACTTCCAGGGAGGATTTGGTGAGAGCGGTGAGGAAGGATCGGGCAGCCAGGACAGAAGATCATAGAAGTGTCAGGTTCATCACTACTTTTAGTCCCCAATATAAGGGCATTTGTGATATCATAAAAAGGAACATTCCACTGCTGAAAACAGATGAAAAATTAGCAATGACTATAGAGAGGGGATGCAAGTTTGTGGCCAAAAGAGGTGTCACAATAGGTAATGTTGTGTCACCTAGTCTATTTGTTAGCCACAAACCTGCCCCCACCTGGAATCGGCAATAGCCAAGAATATTTTGGAAAGTCGTGGGGGGTGGGACCTGGCCATCTTTGGGTTTTGTGGCATAGAAAGGGTGAGGCTACCATGGAGATGTGGTGACATTTTGAAATTAATCAACCAACGTGAGCCTTTTTATGCTAAAAACGAGGTTCCCTCTGGGTTTAAACCTAGAGTGGGACATTAGTCATATTTTTTTAACTAATTCCAGATTTGCCTCTTGTTGTGTTTGTTGGTTTTGTTTTCTGGTGGCTGACACCTCCCTTGGGTTTGTTTCTTTGCCCTGGTGCCACTAGTATTGGGATGGTTTAGGTCCCTCCCCATGGCATTGAGTCTTTTAGGTAGTCTGGATTTATGACATTTTGCCTGTCCTGACCCCTGTCTGTCTGTGATGTGTCCCTGATATGCTAACGTTTGAGGGCCAATAATGATGGTTTGTCTGATGTGTATAGTCCTTTTTTTTTTTTTTTTTTTTTTTTTTTTTTAATGGGATCTGTCTGTGTTAATTTGAATATAATATAAATAAGAAGATACATGTCATGAGCACCCAGGAATGCTCAGAACTCAGTACGGTAATATAATGCAAAATATTTATTAGAATAAATCACAGCGATAAATAAGTGGTACAAAAAGCAAAGGGTTACTAGCTGACGACACTACTACCAGAAATAGTAGGCCTCTCGCTAGACCACAATGCGAGAGACTGGGCCGAAGCCCCTGTTAGTCTCAGCAGGATACAGGAACGCCAACTCTTGATCCGTCGACTAGAACACAGGAACAGGTGACCACCTTGAACACTGGCTCGGCAATCTTGATCCGATGAACAGAAACACAAGGACTGCTGGACTTGAGAACTGACCCACGTCTGCAATCAGTCAAACCAGCAACACCACACCTTTGCAGCAACCCGGTGACCCACGCCTGCAGTCACCGCTAAGAGACTCTGTGACTCTGCCTGCAGTCACTATATCAGATCCCTGTGACTCACTCCTGCAGTCACATATAAAGACCCTGTGGCTCACGCCTGCAGCCACCACACGAGACCCTGTGACTCCCGCCTGCAGTCACTACACCAGACCCTGTGACTCTGCCTGCAGTCACCAATCAGACCCTGTCCACAACAGTGGTCTGTCTTAAGCCAATAGCACAAATTGATCACAGTAAGGGATACTCGTGATCACTGGGTCATACACAGAGAGGGTTCTCTTACTTAGCTGGGTCATACACAGAGAGGGTTCTCATACTTATCTGAGTCATACACAGAAAGGGTTCTCTTTCTTAGCCGGGTCATATACAGTGCGGGTTCTCATAAATAGCCAGGTCATACACAGAGTGGGTTTTCGTAGATAACCAGGTCACACACAGAGCCCAAGTACTTCACCTAATAACAACAACGCAAGGGCAACTGAGTCAGGACTCAGTCTGCCTTTTAAACCCCTCCACAGGAAGTAGGAGGAGCAGCTCAGAGGGAGGAAGTAGGAAGTAGGTAGGAGGAGACTACAGGAAACAAACAGATACAGAGGCCTGCTGCATGCTAGAAGCCTCGTGTCTGTAGATGCTGCTGCAAACAAGGTAAGCTGTAAACTGTAACAATACACTAATTAGTATTATAATTGTTGCCATTATCGTTTTCATTTAACACAGATTATTTTGAGTTTTTCTTGGTTCACTTTTTTCTTCTTTTTTCAAATATATTCATTAGTACTAAGTATTAATATATAATTGTGTATTTTTCTTTTCTTGAGATATATGGGATTCTATTACTCACTGAGGAGTCATGCATCCATCCAACATTTAGTCCGTTCCTTTTTTGGTTGAGACTGATTTTTTGATTGACGTATGGGAATCCAGAAGTCACCACTGTTGTTTTTGATACTTTGTTTTAACCAATCATATGTATGTTGGCGTCTTTAAGTAGTATGGGATTTCCGCTCTTGCGCTAAGTCTATGATTAAGAGCCCGATGGCGCAAAACATGTAAGACGTAGTAGTGGTGTATGGGGTCACTATCTGTGTGATGTCTGTCTTGTTTCAATTGGTGATCATATGTGTTTTTTATCAAGTAATAAAGTTTCAAGTTTTTTATTGATCACTGTGTTTTTCAAATTTGGATATGCCAACATGGAGCTACACATGACATCAGTTCTCTAAAACCTCGGTTTTCTACAAAAGAATACAGCAGCATGTCCACTGTCAACACCTTGGCAACCTTTCAATTCCACAGACGTACTTTGGAATTTTGTGAAGTGGTGGTGGAGGTAGAGGCAGCATGTGTCAGCAGTCTATGACTCTTGCCATCTCCTACAGCAAAGCCAGAGTCATCATACTCCTCTTCAGCAGAGGCCATAGTTGTTATTTGGAATGAATTAACTGTTGGCAGTAGCACACTCTGACACATAAATAACATCACTACTTCCCTTATCTGCCCCAGAGCACTGGGAACATTTTGGAGTGCTTCTGCTAGTTATGGCACCTCTGACCTGCTGACAGTGTGTCTCCCAGTCAGACCTGTGGTTGTACTTCAGGTGGGATCTCTGATAAGGTCCCCCTGCTTGCATGCTTTTTGCACAGACAACAGATAGCAACATGCTTAGCTTTAGGATCCTGATTGAAGTATCTCCATACTGTGGACTTCATGGACTGAGGGGTTCCTGAGGTGCTGCAACTACTACTGGGGCTAGATGTTGATACAATTCTACTGCTGCTACTACTACTACTACTACTAGGTGTCAAAGGTGCGCAACTCCAGCATCAGCAGAGTTACTCGTCATATCTAGATTGTAAGCTCCTTGGGGCAGGGTCCCTTTCCTAGTGTATGATTCCCTTGCTGCACTTTCCCTCACAAATAATGTAATGATTGTACTTAACCTTAATGCTCTTAACCCCAGTTCTGTCGTTTTTGTATTGTATTATTTCAACTTCTGTTAAGCGCTGTGTACATGTATGGCCCTATATAAATAAAGATACATACATACATACATACATATCTAACATTGTGAATGTTAATAACCAGTGTTGCTGTTGTTGTTGTTGTTGTTGTTGAGTGGGACTTGGAAGAGGCGATGATGACTGAAAGGGTGACTGTACTTTTTGCCATGTTTACTCATCCAGGGTCAAATTTTCCAGTGGGTTTCTTAAATAGTTTATAGACAGGAACAGTGCTCCTTTTCAGTGCTGGAAGATTCAGCCTTTGCCTTTTTGCTAACTTTATGGTCATGTCATCATCTCTCTCAATTTCATCTGTATCTGAACAAGAGGGTACTGTAGGGATGTATTCTACACTAGGTACACCTCAATTTTTGCTACGTTTAGTTATTGCCATATAACTTGACAAAAACATTAGAAAAACATTTAAAAATATTTGACACATCTACAAATGCTAACAAAAACCCTGCTAAATAGATTATAATATTTGTCTTCATTTTAGAAATACCCAAAGTTGACATGTTTTTCTAATGTTTTTGTCACGTTATAGGACAATAACTAAAAGTAGCAAAAATTGAGGTGTCCCAAAACTTTTGACCTGTAGTGTAGATTTGTATCAGTCAGTCATCATTAAGTCATCCTCAGCATCACCTGCCACTACCCTTAAATTCCTCTAAGCTTTTAGAGGTCTCAAACAATTTCTTTTTACTTTAACATAGTTCGCTACTACTTTGAGGATAGGTTTTTTTTGGTGCTTGTCTGTCTCACTCTGATGCAACAGATGGTTCAGCCGCTATGCCTTCCTCCATTATGCTATTGTCGTCATCAACACTAGAATGCGACTTGTTGTAGTCTTCAGTGTTTTTTTTATATGGTTCTCTTTTTGTACTGGCACTGGTGGTGCTGGAAGTTTTGGTGGGACCTTGACACACTGCATCCTTCCTTGGAGGAGAGGGTCATCACCATTTATTGCACATGCTGCAGCAACCATTGCTGCAGTCAGTTTTTGAACTACCACTTTACTCCCATGTCCCTGAACTGATTCACCATTCCCCTCCCCCTTTTGCATTTGTTGGACATTACTCAACTGTGTTTTTACTCTGTACTATGCAACATATGGAGTTTGATATCTTGCCTTAGCCCTCAACAAAACTCTGAATGTCGTCTGCTGTCTATCAATTCTTCCTTAGCCACACAGCTCATGTCAGGCTTCCAGTCAGCTGTCCCCTAATTTATTTAGTTGTGGTCAATGTTTATGGCTGGGATAAGGATGATACTATAGATAATGATATTTGTAAGGGAAGTCTGATGTGGGAGTAACTAGAGGACACTGTGGACTGAGATGAGAGTGTGGCTAAAACCTGGACACTAAGCCCAGGCTTGAACAGCAGCAGGCCTGATTAGAGGCCAAAAATGTAAAATGAGAGTAGGAAAGAATAATGGGTAAGGGAAGAGGGGGCAAGCCTAATTTTGTGACGGGGATCAGGGAGGTATTTGGAAAAACAGAAAGTGTTACGTTTGTAGTGGAGGTGTACTCACTTTTCAGAAGCAGGAACCCAGAGGCAAGTCATCACCCTTGCTGAAGCAGCACACAGGAAGAGGGCTGAGTCAAATTATAGACCCCTTCCTAGAGTAGTCTGCGAGCATGGGCAACAGAAAGGTGGAAGAAGGTCCGTTGGCCCAGCTAGGGTCTGGATACCAGACAGTGGCAGAGTCCAGAGGGTCAAGCCGAGGTCAGGATACCGGAGAGCAGCGAAGTCCAAAGGGTCAAGCCGAGGTCAGGATGCCAGAGAGCAGCGGAGTCCAGAGGATCAAGCAGAGGTCAGGATACCAGAGTGCAGTGGAGTCCAGAGGGTCAAGCGGAGGTCAGGATACCAGAGAGCAGCGGAGTCCAGAGGGTCAAGCGGAGGTCAGGATACCAGAGAGCAGCGGAGTCCAAAGGGTCAAGTGGAGGTCAGGATACCAGGGTGCATCAGCATCCAGGTGTTAAAGCTGGGATCAGGATACCAGAGAGCTGAACCTGGTAAGAAGCCAGAGAGTCAGGAGGTCAAAGGTCAAAACCAGATCTAGGACTGGGGAGCCGCTGGCAAGAGGCAAACTGCAACACATTGAAGCACAGTGTGACTGAGCAAAGCCCCTAGTGAGCTCTGGGCTTTTATAGTCTAGACTGGGGGCGTGTGGAGGTAGCAGGGAGGCAGAGCCGAACGCAGTGTTGCCATAGCAACGCCCTGGGAACTTTATTACCACCAGCAGGACGCGCACACTATGGAGGCTGGATGTATGCATGTTGTGACCCTCTGCTGTGGCGTGTTGGGTGATCACCGGCCAGTGGGGAGCAGTGGGGAGCAGAGAGAGGTGACTGCCATGGTGGGCGGCTGACAGGCGGGAGCCGCCCTCCAGCATTTACTTTCGGGGAACAGCAGGGAGCCAGGAGAGGCAGCCGCCGCGCCGGACGGCCATAAGATATGATCCGCCCGCCCGCACTAGTATGTGTGCGGCGGGTGTTTAGTCCGCACTGGGCTGCTTGACAGAAAGACTGCCAGTGGCCTAGTTTTTGAATAATATGTGCTGGAACTCTGTTTTTTGAAGCAGAGGAGGCAGCACCTATTACGGAAAGAGTGGCCAGAGCAGTAATGAGGGTTAAGACCAAGTCTTTGAAGAAGTAACCTGAAATATTTAACAAAGGTAGATGTAGAAAGAGGGCCGTTGGGCTTGGGAAAAAGTGGTCTGGCTTCTGAGGAATTAGCTGTAAGTGAGGTTAGTTTGTCTAGAGCAGACACTGGACACCAAAAATCAGAGGTGGTGTAGAAAGGAATAGTGACACCCATGTGAAGTTGGTCTGTATTGAATTGCGGGAGGTGAAGGGAAATGTAAGTAGATTGTCTGGTAAGATTGGATTTTTTTAAGAAAGGAAGAATGACTGTTAGAGACAGTGATTTCTTCAGGTTTCAAAAACCTGAAGAAAACCATGTACATGGCCACTGAGATAACTATACATGTATGGTGTTCTATTGGCAGGGATGACAAAAGATCGGATAACTGTCTGAAAATGGAACCATCAATAGGAAGGCAGGGGGCTAGTGGATTATGTGAAATTTTTAGTAAACCATTGAAATAAAGTTTAATTTGAGGGGAGGAAAAGATAACGGGAGGACATGGAAGCAACATAGACAGCTGATACTGAATGCCAGCAAAGTATAATATAACCTTGAGTGCCAGAGGGGTACACAACACATTGCTTTGCAATGCATTGTGTACCCTTCTGGCACTCAAAGGATTCATTTTAACTGGAGAAAGATGAGTGTGTCCACACAGTAGGAGCCAAAGGCTGAGTATGGCTGAGGAGGTTTGCATATAGTGATGAAATAGTTGAAGCAACTCGATGCTCTATAGTAATTTCTTTGAGTATTTGGAGCGAGGGCCTGTTGTATGATTCTGTTGGCGTTGTTCAGGTAAAAGTTCATTGCATCGTCAGGTCTTTGAAAGGAGATGAGATTGATGACCGGGGATTGGCAGATGGGTTAGCGGTGAGTAAATCCTGTAATTTAAAGAAAGACAAGTCATTGGCTGCAGTATTTTCTATACTAGGAATAAATGAGCAATGAATGAAAAATGAGTAAAACAGGGAAAGACAGGTGAGTGTTAGGGACCAGGAACCAAACAGACACAAAAATATAAAGTGCAAAACACCTTTATTAAAATAACAAAATCAAATAAAGCAAAATCGTGATCCAGAAGCATAAACCAAAAGACAAGCCGGGGTCAGGAACCAAGACAGGTACTCAGCCAATCCGGGGTCAGGAATACGGAGATCAGCGATGTCAGGAACAAGCCAGAGAGTCAGGAACCAGAAGGGATGTCAGATTAAGCCAGGTCATGCACAGGCAATCAGGAATGCAGTAGAACACTCTTGCAGCCATAAGCAAACAAAAGGGCACCAGGAAGTGAGCCAAGCTGCTTTAAATACCCTGGGAGGGTGGGCTGATAGCAGTCAGGTGAGCAATCACAGATAGGTCAGCTGATTCAGCCAGACTCAGAACAAGGAAGGAAGTAGCAATAAATAGCAGAGCACTAGATAAGCTCAGACAGTAGAGTCAAGCAACAGAGTTAGAGCAGCTCAGCCAAACCTTGACAGTACCCCCTCAACGACCCCAACCCCCCCACAGGGCAGGACCAGGTTTTAGGGGAAAGCGCACATGGAAAGTACGGAGGAGGGCAGGGGCATGCACATCTGCAGCTGGAACCCATGAGCGCTCTTCTGGACCGTACCCCTTCCAGTGGACCAAATACTGAAGCCTCCCTCGGAACCTAGGAAAGTCAACTATGGAGCGGACCTCAAACTCCTCATGGCCATCATGGGCACTGAATGGGGTCGAGGAGTGACCGTAGTGAAACGATTGCATACTAGGGGTTTCAGCAGCAAGACATGGAACACATTGTGTACCCGCATATTGGGAGGGAGGTCTAGGGTATAGGCCACAGGGTTCATATGTCAGAGCATATGGAAGGGCCCCACAAAGTGGGGAACTAGTTTCTGAGAGGGCACGCGGAGGTGAAGAGTTCTGGAGGACAACCAGACCCTCTCCCCGACCTGGTAGGAGGGTGCGGATAAGCTTTTACGAATGGCCTGGAGCTCCTGGGATTGTTGTGAGCATCGCAATGACTGTTAGACCTGCACCCACGTGGAACGGATTCGCTGGAGATGATCCTCCAATGCCAGAATTCCCTGGGGAGAGAACGAGTCTGGAATAATGGAGGGTTGATACCCATAATTCACCATGAAAGGGGAGAACCAGGTAGAAGCAGAGACAGCACTGTTATGAGCAAACTCCACCCAAGATAGCAGGTCTGACCAATTATTCTGATGCTCTGAGATGTAGCACTGCAGGAATTGCTCCAAGGCCTGGTTAGCCCTTTCTGTGGCCCCATTTGATTGCGGGTGATAGGAGAGGGAGAGTTGGATAGCTAGTTGCGCACAGAAGGCCCTTCGGAATCTCGAGACAAAATGGCTTCCCCGGTCAGAAACTATGACTTTGGGAACCCTGTGTAGCCAATAGATCTCTTTGACAAAGACCGTAGCCATCTCTTTAGTGAATGGGAGTTTTTTGAAAGGTATGCAGTGAATCATTTTAGAAAATCGGTCAAAGACCACGAGGATGACTGTGTTACCATTAGACAAAGGGAGGTCGATAGTGATGAGCGAGCGTGCTCGGCCGATGCTCGGATCGGCTCGAGCATCGCTCTGCTCGGCACATGGCGGTACTCATCGAGTACCGCCATGTGCTCTCCCGCCATGTTCGGGTGGCGGGGATCTGTGCCGGAAGAGGCACAGATCCGAAGACGCTCTGCTGGACCACCAGGGACTGGAGGTACGGGGGCATTGCGGAGATGAAGGGGGCATTGCGGAGATGAAGGGGGACATTGTGGAAGAGGGGCATAGACTCTATGCCCCTCTTCCACAATGTCCCCCTTCATCTCCGCTATGCCCGTCTTCCACAATGTCCCCCTTCATCTCCGCTATGCCCCTCTTCCACAATGTGCCCCTTCATCTCCGCTATGCCCCTCTTCCACAATGTCCCCCTTCATCTCCTCTATGCCATAGAGGAGATGAAGGGGGACATTGTGGAAGAGGGGCATAGCGGAGATGAAGGGGGACATTGTGGAAGAGGGGCATAGCGGAGATGAAGGGGCACATTGTGGAAGAGGGGCATAGCGGAGCTGAAGGGGGACATTGCGGAGCTGAAGGGGGCATTCGGAGATGAAGGGGGCATAGCGGAGATGAAGGGGGCATTGACCAGGCACCCTCCCCTCATCAGAGCAGGGGGTGCCTGGTGTCGCCCCATTGAAGTCAATGGGGCTCGGGTGCTCGGCCGAGCACTCGAGCCTCAGGGGGTGCTCGGTCAGAGCATCCGAGCACCCGAGCATCGGGGTGCTCGCTCAACATTAGAGGTCGACTATGAAGTCCATGGCAAGGTGTGACCATGGCTTCTCCCAATTGGGTATGGGTTGGAGAAGGCCCACTGGAAGGTGATGGGTGATTTGGTCTGCGCACAGACTGGACAGGAAGCGACAAAGGCAGCAATATATTTGTTAAGTTCTGGCCACCAGAAAAGATGGGAAACCAACCAGAGTTGCTGGTTTTTGCCAGGATGCCATGCTGACTTCATATTATGGTATGTGGAAAGTACCTTGGTATGGATGTTACTAGGTACAAAACAGTACCCAGAAGGGGTCTCAGCAGGTGTATCTATTTGGGCAGCCTGTATTCTCTCCCCGAGGGGATATGTAATACTTGTACATATGGTGGCAAGTACTCATTACGGAGGGATAATAGGACTAGGAGGGCTCTCCTCCTTAGTGCCCGAGAACTGTCTGGATAGGGCAGCAGCCCAGATATTTTTTGTGCCCTGCAGGTACGAGACCACATAATTAAAATGGGACAGAAATAAGACCCATCGGGCCTGTCTTGGAGTCAAACGCTTAGCTTCGAACAGGTTGTGAGGTTTTTATGATCAGTGAGGATTAGGATTGACACTGAAGTTCCTTCGAGCAAATGCCTCTATTCTTTAAAAGTGAGTCTTATAGCCAACAACTCACGGTCACCAATTTCATAGTTGCTCTCCGCAGGACTTAGCTTCTTCGAGAAATACCCACACGGGTGCAACTGGCTCTCAGGAGTAGGACGTTGAGACAGGGGGGCTCCTGCTCCTGTCTCAGACGCATCAACCTCAAGTATGAATGGAAGCTCGGGATTCGGGTGTGCCAAAATGGGTGCTGCGGCAAAGGCAACTGTTATTGCCTCAAATGCTTTGATGGCCTCCGGAGACCTGTGCGTGGAGTTACTGTCTTTTTTTGGTCATGTTGGTAAGGGGTTTTACAATCGAGGAAAAATTGTGGATACATTTCCTGTAGTAATTAGCAAACCCAAGGAAGAGTTGAAGGGAGTGGAGACTTACGGGTCACGGCCACTCGAGAACAGCCAAGAGTTTCTCAGGGTCCATAGTGAAAATGACCTCTAAGATTACGTACCCCAAAAATGTGACCTGTTTGCGGTGGAACTCACATTTTCCTAATTTGCAAAACAGATTATTATCTCTTAATTTTTGCAGAACTCGGGCTACATCTGAGTGGTGGCTTTCCATGGAGGCGGAATGAATCAGAATGTCCTCTAAATATACCACCACACATAGCTGAAGCATGTCCTGGAGGATGTCATTTAAGAATTCCTGGAAAACCGCGGGAGCATTGCAGAGACCGAAGGCCATTACGAGGTATTCGTAATGCCCGATCCTGGTGTTAAATGCGTTTTTCTACTAGTGGCCCTCCTTCATCCGTACAAAATTGTACGCCCCTCACAGGTCTAGCTTGGTGAACACCTTGGACCCTTTTAATCGATTGAATAGCTCAGTAGTAAGAGGAATAGGGTAGGCTTTTTGACTGTGATATGGTTGAGCCCCCTATAATCGATACAGGGTCTCAGTTCTCCACTCTTTTTCTTCACCAAGAAGAATCCGGCCCCAGCAGGAGAGGAGGACTTGCGGATGAACCCTCGGGACAGAGCATCCGCAACATACTCCTCCATGGCCTTATTCTCTGTGACAGAAAGAGGGTAGACTCGACCTCGAGGAGGTATGGCATCCGGATGCAACTCAATGGTACAATTGTATGGATGGTGAGGAGGGAGCTCACCAGCACGTCCCTTATCAAATACATCCCAGAACTCTTGGTACTCTTCAGGCAGTGAAGAGACCGGGGATGTGGTTAGCACTTTGACTACTTTTGCTAGGTATGTCTTGGAACAGTTAGGTGATCATGCCATGACTTTGGCCCTTACCCAATCGAATGTGGGATTGTGTCTGTGTAACCATGGATAACCCAGGACCACAGGATAGTGAGGAGAGTGGATCACCTGGAATTGCAAGGTTTCGTGATGGAGAGCTCCTACAGCCATAGACAAAGAAACAGTTTTGTGGGTGACCTGTGGACGCTGTAGGGGTATGCCATCAATCGCCTCAATGGCAAGTGGAGTGGTCTAAGGCACTGTCGATAAAGAGGCCCGCTGCACAGGAGTCAATAAGTGCCTCTGTAATAATGGAACACTTGCCCCAAGAGAGCCCATTGGAGACTAGAGGTTTATCCTTCTGGATATCTGGGGAAGCTGAGATGCCACCTAAGGTCTGTCCCCTATAGGACCTTAGGTGCGGGCGTTTTCCTGGATGTGTGGGGCAAGTTCGCAGCATATGCCCTGCCTTACAGCAGTAAAGTCACAGGCCCTCCCTCCTCCTAAAGGCAACTGAAAGGCGAGTGAACCCAAGCTGCATGGGCTCCACCTCGCCTGAGGTCTCGAGACTAGGAGTCACAGGAGGAGAGGGAGGCACGGGTGGGGACGAGAAGCTTGGGGCTAAACTGATGGGATGCCTCCACAGGTGCTCCCAGAAGGCAGGTCGCTCATGGATACGGGAGTCAATCAAGATGCAATATGAGACCAGTTCCTCTAAATCTCTGGGGAGTTTCAGGGCTGCAATCTCATCTTTAAAAACTTTATTCTAAAAGCTTTCAAAAAGCACTCTTTTTTTCAAAATCGTTGAGATTGTGGCAATTGTGCCGACATCTATGAAACTGTCCAATGGGTACAATTGTTAGCCATTTACAATAAAGTCCACTATCTGCTCTAATATACTGGTTAGAGACTACAAGCTTACAATATATTGTACTATTAATTTTGTTTGCTTCCCCAAACAGTAACATTAAATCCAGGAATTTGTCTCTCCTCTATTTGAACTGTACATTTTAAGCCCCTATCCTTATTCTTAAAGTCCTCAGTCATAATCTTCAGAACAATTTGACTTCTTTCCATATTATGAGGATATCAATATATCAGCCATAGAAAACAAGATTACCTTCCCCCTATTGGTAAGCCATATATTATTGGCCTCCCATTGGAAAGTGGAAAAAATGATAAAACATATTCTGCACACATCAATAGGAAGCCTTAGTGATGCTGGTATATTCGGATCTTGATCACAGAAAAATGCTAAAGCTTCCATCCCTTTGCCATGTTCAATATTGGTGTATGTCCATGGTTACCCAGCAATAATTCATGTTTAATTGTTTGTACTTGTTCTAAAATTTGCTGCAAATCTCTATTGTAGGGCGAAATACAAAAGCGCAGATAATTTGATGTTGCATTTTTACCCGCTATGATGGGGGTTCCTGGGGGTTCCATAAGACTTTACAAATTTTTAGCAAAGTATTTAAAAAAGCTGCATCTTAGTGTTCTATGCAAATATACTTATGTTCATGTTTAGAGATTATCCCCCTTTCAAATACTCCTTGAAGTAGAATCTGTAGAATGCTATGGTAGGGTTTGCTTTTATCATATTTTAGGAATTTATAGGATTTATTATCTCCCAGTAACTTTATCCTTCAGACATATATTCATAAAATGTTTTGCACAACTATAGAGCCACCTTTAGCTGCTTTACTTATTGTAATATCCAATATTGTTTGGTAATGCTTTCAGTGCTACTTTTTCATTCTTAGTAATTTAAAGTCTTGTGGCCTTCAATATTATAATCCTCAAAGACTAGCTAGAAAATGTTTCTATACATGGGCCCTTCGTATGTGTCTAATAAAATAGTGATTTGAACCTAAAGTTGAATGTACTATAAAAATCTTCATTTCCAGCTATTTCCTCTTCATTCTTAAGTTCTAAATCAATGTAGGATAAGTTGTATCCACCATGACTGTAAGCATGTGCTTTAATTGTTATGTCTTGCTTTTCTTTGTGGTGTTCATTTAATGTTCTGCCTTGTTCTTCCTCTGCAACCTCTTTCTTCTTGCTTTTTGGGGTATAGTTATCCAACCAGAAAATAGTTTCAGTCCCTTCCCTTAATGTAAAAAAGGGTATGGCAGTGAGGTCTTGGACACAAAAGTGCCCACAGTAGAGGTAGAGAGTTCCATGATAGGCACATCTGGTTCTTTCCTTCTAGTAGTGTTGATAGATTCCTTACATTTTTCTGTACTTTTTAGTCTTGCTCTGAGTTGGATCTTGTTGTATTAGTTCCTCTCTCTAATTTCTTCCTCAAAGACACAAATTTGTTTTTACAAGGAATTTTGGTTTATTTACAAAACTAAATGTAGTTGGTAATCCTTCAGTCATTTTCTAACTACTCCCCCCCCACACACTTTGAATTTTGGTACTACGTTACTACTTTTAGATTGATAGATTATAACAAATACAACCTAAGTAGAAACTATTTGATCATATCTATTACCTTTGTTTTCATTAGTGTTATAAATATGTATCTTCATCAGATGTTTTCTGAAATACTACTTGTGCCATTCACAAGTGCAGGTAGGCAGAGGGAGCTTAATGCATGGCTCAAGTATTGGTGTAGCAAGGAAGGTTTGGGGATTTTAGAGTACTGGGCTGACTAACTCTTGGATACAATCTAAATGGAAGTGATGGATTGCACCTAAATGGTAGGGGAGCCACTGTGCTAGGGGATAGAATGCTAAGAAGTTTGGAAGCGCTTTTAAATGAGGAAGGGAGGGGAGGGTATAGATGGCAAAAATAGGGTACAGAAAGTAAATAGGAACTAAATCCAATGAAAGGATCATGGCAGTGGAGAAGGGGTGGGGATAAATGTAATCAAAAGGGAGGCACTTCTATTAAATGAGGATGTAGAAAAGGCAAGTAATAGGTAAAATGTACAGACATCAAAATTAATGGTATGTTGTCAAATGCAAGAAGTAAGGTAAGTAAAATGGGATAACTAGAATTGATGGTGGTGAATGAGCATTTGGACATAATTGGTATAACTGAAACATGATGGGAAGATACACATGACTGGGCTGTAAATATAGAGTGTTATTCCCTGGGATTAATAAAAAGGGGGATGTGTATTTGAAATCAGATTTAAATCCAATTTTAAGGGGTGATATTAGTGAGGAAAATGGAGACCGCATAGGGAACCAATCGGCAAACGGCCCATGAAGTGGGCGTTTATGGAAAATGTAGTTTTCCCAATACAGAGTACCAAAAAAGCAGAACCGAATTCCCCCAAAGCCCCCCAGACACTGAGAGTGACCACAGAATAGTTAGGCAAGGGGAGACAAGATGATTGATCTGTCTCTCAACTCGGTACATGGAGCGGTTGCAAAGATATGTCCCAAAATGTCTGAGATCATTATGTGGTAAAGCGCGCCCTTAAAGGCACAGTATTTAAAAATAACATGAAAAATAAAAAGTTACTAAAAAGTGTTAAAACGCATATAGAACACCCATAAACATAAATTAAACAAATGAAAAGTGAGAAAAAAGTCCCCCAACTGACCAAAAACTGGCAGGGAAGGGGTTAAATGCCAGCCCAAAATGCTCCAAAGATCCCCACAACAGCAATGAATACTACCTATCATGAGTGCAGGAGTTAAAAGAACCCCAAGCAAACGCTTGTGGGACAAGATGACCATGGAACTCAAAGGGTTGTTCACCTTTATTTTTGCAGGTCTTTCTTCTTTCTTCAGATTACCATTGTAAGGAAGAAGTCTCAGTGAGGCTCCCTCTAGCGAGAGAGACATGGGCTACATGGTTCTCTCCCAGGGCTGTAAACTGGGCAATCCACTAGGGGAAGCCAGTAATGGTAATCCACCTAATCTGGGAATTGGGACACCCCATATCTAAGGAAAATTAATAAAATACCTAAAAGCTAAGCAGAACTGTTCACAACCTTCCTACCAGAATGAGGAACAAATCTTAACTGGAGAGGAGTGGCTAGGTAGCCTGCTATGGAGGAGAGGGGGCTCCACCCCTGCACTTCTTTGAAGAATTTATTTAGCCTACTGGGAGGAGCTGTTGCCTCCCCATGGTACCTGTAAACTATATTGGATGACAGAGAAAGTAAATTTAGGTTGCAGGAATGTATTCATTAGTATATACCAGTGGGGACCAAATGCAAAAGAAGTAGATCACAGCCAATGTTGTTAAATAAAAATATAAAGAAAGAAATGGTAAGGAAAAAACAAACAAACAAAAAAAAAAAAAACACATGACATTTAACCCTTTGAATGCTAGAGAGGTATGCAACATATTGAATACCCCTTGGCACTCAAAGGGTTCAACTATTTAATTAAATCAAAAGGAACACAAATATTTCTTGAAATACAGGTGCAACAAAGATGGCAAAAAGGCAATTATGTTAGTAAAATTAGATAATGAATCATGAACTGCAAGGGAGGGTGCATTGGACCAATGAGATGGGCGAGTTGATTACAGAGGATAAAGAACTGGCTGATATTCTAAGCACTTTGCATCGGTATATACCAGGGAACAAGAAATGGTAGAAGAGCCTTAACAAGTAACAACTAAAAGCATACCATTATCAGATACTGGGTTAACACAAGAGGTCATGGGAAGACTGAACAAAATTAAGAAATCACCAGGCCCTGAGGGTATACAACCAAGGGTTCTTCAGGAACTCAGTGCAGTGTTAGCAAGACCGCTCTTTTAACTCTTTAAAGATTCTCTCACCACAGGCTCAGAACCACAAGACTGGTGAAAAGCCAATGTAGTTCCTTTTTTTAAAAAAGGGAACAAAAACAGCACCTGGGAATTACAGACCTGTGGGTTTGACCTCTGTAGTGGGAAAACTGCTAGAAGAGATAACTGTGTTAGCAGTACTGTGTTAGCCACAGAAAATGCAGAGACTAGTAGAGTAAAAATTATACCGTTATTGACTGAGTAGCTTTGCTTGCAAGTTTTTAAGACAACTAGGTCAATTTTTCAGGCATGATAATAAGGCTGCATGCATAATACATGACTTTAAAACTCATGCACATAAGTTTATCATCTAACTCTTTGACTGCCAGAGAGGCATCCAACACTGAAACAATGCACTACATACCTCTGTGGCACCCAAAGGGTCAAATTCCACTATCAGAATATACTTATCAGTGGTCATACAGCTCTTTGAAGTGGACTAGAAAATGCAAACAAGATTAATTCCCTTTTTCAGAGATGGCTAGGTCTAAATGGGTTACATAGTATTACATAGTAATTTAGGTTGAAAAAAGACTTGTGTCCATCTAGTTCAACCCTTTTCCTATTCCTGTTTACCATCATTGATCCAAAAGAAGGCAAAAAGGAAGAAATTTATTACCAATATTCCCTTTTCTTCTGTGTATCTCCATGGCACCGGAAACAACGGGCTTTATCTTCCGCCCCCAGCTGGTAGGACCGATTATTTTTTCCTATATCTTCCTTCTCCACCCCTTCCTCCTTAGTTATCATTTTGGCCGAGCAGAGTGATCTTTAAAAACATCTTGAATCTAGGAATAAACCATAATAGTTAAGGGTGGGTGTGCTGTGGAGATACACAGAACAAAAGGAAATATCGGTAATAAATTTCTTCCTTTCTTCTGTGTACTCCACGGCACCGGAAACAACGGGATATCACAAAGTCTCTTGTTGGGTGGGCTAAGTTTAAGCTAACATCCCTATACCAATACATATACACATATACCTTAAAAATACATATATATATTTCCATATATCCCCATATATACAACTGCCCTTACATCTACATATATGAATCTCAAACACCTTAATAATGTGAAGAGAGTCTCCTACCGTGATTCATGTCGGAATTGCTGCTTGCAGAACTTGGAGTCCGAACTTGGCCTCGGCTGAAGAGCCTACATCCAACTTGTAATGTCTAATGAAGGTAGACACAGACTTCCAAGTTGCAGCTTTACATATTTCAGCAGGAGTCGCATTGGCTTTTAAGGCCCAAGAGGTGGAAACTGCCCTTATTGAGTGAGCCTTGACTTTAATAGGCGGAATTAAGTTTGCCTCCTTGTATGCAGATATTATACATTGCCTAATCCATCTAGCTATTGATGGTTTTGAGGCTGCTAGTCCCTTCCGTTTCCCTTGGAAATGAATAAAAAGGGCATTCGAGGACCTAAACTGTTTGGTACTTTCTAAATAAGCCTCAATACACTTTACCAAGTCTAATGAGTGAAGTCTCGCTTCCTTATCCCCTGAAGGATTCTTACAGAAAGAAGGCAATATAATTTCCTGATTGAGGTGGAAATCAGATACTACTTTACCCCTAAAGCCGGGTTTCATCTTTAAAACAACCTTATCCTGATGGAAAATTATGTATGGACTTTCACATGACAGGGCTTGTATTTCATTAAACCTTTTGGCAGAGGTGATAGCTGTCAGGAACACTGTTTTCCATGTTAGATGTTTAATGGAAATCTGATCTATAGGTTCAAACAGCCTTGAGTCTATCAGCTGGTTCAATACAATATTTAAGTCCCAGGATGGTACCACGTCCCTGATCCTAGGACGAGATTTTTCAATCGCTCTTATAAATCTCTTGACTAGATCCTTTTCCACCCAGTGTTTGACTAGTACGGCCAACAGGGCTGAAATCTGCACTTTTAGGGATGCTGGGCTGAGACCCATATCAAATCCATTTTGCAAGAACTCCAACACTGTTGCTGTAGAGACTTCTTGTTTCGAGATCTTGTTTTTGATGCACCAGCATCTAAAGGTCTTCCAAACCCTATCATATATTTTGTTAGTGGGGGCTTTCCTACTTGAAATTATGGTACTTGCCACCTTGTCCAAACAGCCCCTTTATTTTAAGTGCTACCACTCAACCTCCATGCTGTTAGGTGAAAAATGTCTGAATTCTGATGAAACAATGGCCCCTGATTCAACAGATCTTTTCTCCTCTGGAGTGGGATTGGTTCCCGGCATGACAGCCTTACCATCTCTGAGTACCATGTTCTTCTGGGCCACTTTGGAGCTATCAGAATAACCTCTGCCTTGTCCATCTTTATTTTCCTTATCACTTCCCGCAGTAAAGGGATGGGTGGAAATACGTATGCCAAGGCGAATGTCCAGGGCTGTTTTAGGGCATCCTGAGCTTCCGCTTGACTGTCTTTCCATCGGGAAAAAACCTCTTGCATTTTGAATTCCTTTGAGTTGCCATCAGGTCTATTATTGGCATCCCCCACTTTCTTGTGATCTGATGGTATTCTTCCTGATTTAGAGACCATTCCCCTGGGTTGACTTTTGTCCTGCTTAAGAAATCCACCTGGCTGTTTAGTACTCCCACTATGTGAGAGGCCGATAGTGCTCTTAGGTTTCTCTCTGCCCACTGGAATATTGGATAAATCTCCTTGTTTAGCCTCAGACTCCTTGTTCCTCCTTGGTTCCTTATGTACTGTACTGCAGTCATATTGTCCGATCTTACATGGACTGCCCTGTTTATCAGTAGCTTCTGAAAATGAAAAAGCGTGTATTTTACCGCCCTTATTTCTAGAATGTTTATATGTAACTTTTTCTCTTCTGGGCTCCATCTTCCTTGAACTATATTGGTGTTCCAAATTCCTCCCCATTCTACTAAACTTGTGTCCGTGTATTTAATTTCACAGTGAAGATCTGATAATGGGGTTCCTCTTTTTAGATTTTTTTTGTTTATCCACCAATTTAGACTTTCCTTGATCTCTGATGGGAGGTGTATTATTTTCTGGGGGTTCTGCTGATATGTCCAGTGTTTTAAGAAGTATACCTGTAAACTTCTGGAATGATACCTTGCCCATGGCACTATCTGGATTGCTGATGTCATTGATCCCAGAGATTCCATAATCTCTTGAGCTGTCTGTCTTTTCCTCTTTTTGAATCTTTGAATCTTCTTGATGATGTTGGTGATCCTTTCCTCTGATAGAGATGCCACTGCTTGTTCTGTGTTTATTTTCAGCCCCAAGAATATTATGTCTCGTGATGGCATTAATTGGCTTTTTTCTGTATTTATTAGCCATCCACGATTTGTTAGGTGTCCTCTTACTCTCTCTGTATGGATTTCTGATAACTCTTCTCTTTCTGCAATAATCAGAATATTGTCCAGGTATGGGATGATAAGGATCCCCTCTCTTCTCATCTGTTCTAGAGCTGCTGCTAATACTTTTGTGAATGTTCTTGTTGCAGTGAACAGTCCAAAAGGAACGCATCTGAACTGAAAATGCTCCTGATTCATGCTGAATCTGAGATACCTCCGATCCTCTATTCTGACTGGTTGTCACAGTTTTTTGATGAACACTCAGACAGGATGGTAAGGTTAAAATAACTTTAGTAGACTAAAGAGCATACACGAATATAGGCCCTGGGGCCCACAATACAGATCGTACAGATATATATATATATATATATATATATATATATATATATAGACAGCAGAATACAGCCAGAAGGACCAGTATAGGTAGACTGGATGGACAGGGGAAGGACTGGTAGTGAGGATTCTGGCAGAACCGTTGCGGTTGGAGGTACACCTTTCAGGAGCTGACAACAGGAGAGCATACACCGGAGGTGCACTATAGGAGGACTGGCACAACCCAGACGCCTGGGTACCGAACCAAGAGGAGCGAGGCAACACTGACCCAGACTGAATGCCACAGGTAACGAGACAGCTGTGACCCAGGCTGTATGTCTCAGGTAACGAGACAACTCTGACTCAGTGTAACGGTTTTATAAGACACTCAGACTAGCAGGTTAGAATAAAACACAGTTTTATTAAAACAAAACAAGAAAGATCTCCCTCTATAGGCAATACAGAATAATAGAGAGATAGTGGCTTACAGATGCCTTCTCAGGCCCAGTATACAGATGCAATGAATATACATATACTGTCACAGGACAGGCATAGAAACATAAGGGTACTCAATGGTTAAAGTACATGTAAATCAATCAGTCTCTGTTGTGGTGTTTGACACGCCCAAGGTGGCAATGGAACAGTAAGTGGTGCTAGATGAAACAACACCGTCAGTCTATAGAACAGAGATCGCTGCTTAGGCTAAGCAGGAACTGAGGCCAGGACACTGCAGAGTTGAGCTAGAGCCAATAGCCCCCACGGGCGTAGCAATGTAGATAACCTCACTGCTAGAGCTTGAGCCAATAGCCCCCATGGGCGTAGTAAAGGAGACAAACTGTACCGCAAGAGCTTGAGCCAATAGCCCCCACGGGCATAGTAACGGAGACACACTACACTGCAAGAGCTAGAGCCAATAGCCCCACCGGGCGTGTAACGGAGAGCAAACACTGTACGATCTAGAGCCAATAGCGCATCCTACGGGCGTGGTAACGGAGACCGACTACACTGCAAGATAGACAGGATGAGCCACTGCCAATACAAGGCTCTGAAACGTAACCGGCTCAGCAAGTGTAGCGGAAGATCTCGGCAACGGCTCCATGTGAGGAGGCTCAGTGAATGGAGACAGCAGCTCTGCAAGTGTACTGGAGGCTCGGTGAACGGAGACAACGGCTCTGCAAGTGTTAACGGAGACTCAGGGAACGGACACACAGCTCTGTAAGTGTAAACGGAGGCTCAGGGAATGGAGATAACAGCTCTGCAAGTACAAACGGAGGCTCAGCAAACAGGCACGGCTCTGCAAGTGTTAATGGATGCTATGACATGATCAGCCCTGCCACAAGCACAGCGGAAGTCAGACTGTCGCCTCGGCAACACCAACAGCAGGCAGCAGGAACGGAGGCAGGGTCAGTAGCAAGCCGGTTCAGGTCACGGAGCAGGAAGTCAGCCAGGCCGGGTCAGATCACAGAGCAGGGTTCTCAGACAAGCCAGATCAGGTCACAAGCAGGAACGTCAGCCAGGCCGGGTCAGATCACGGAGCAGGAAACCAGGAGCGTCGTCAAAACAAGCCAAATCGTTACACAGGAAGCAGGAACACTGGAACACAGCAACATCAACATTGGCTCAGGAACACCACGAAAGGGCGTCTGACAGGTGCCAAAGGCGAGGTATAAAAAGGCCACAATGGGCGGGCCAAACAGGCTCAGCCTATGGGAGCGCCCACAACCAAGAGTGACAGTTAAGGATCACAGGCACGGTGATACCCAGGCTCAGACCGCATATAAAAAGGCAACCGTGTAATGGCAGCACTAACCCTAGAGAATGGTTACCAGAGACCAAGGCAACTGCTAACAGACAAACCCTATAATGCTAGGGGTAGATGGAGACAACAGAAAGCAAATGTAACGCAACCAGTGTCCCCTCAACCTGCAGACTGGTAAGTGCAACTCTGGCTCTAGAGCTCAAGGCTTCTGCAGTGAACAGTACACACCCTTACCTGGATGATCTAGGTACTCACAGGGTTAATGGTCAACACCCAGAGAATAACTACAACTCCCAGAGGGAGTGAACCCAGCGCTACTAGGAAGGAGGACACAGAGAGGGATCCGAGTAACACAGTCAATGGTAGAACACTGAACCGGTACTTCGATTGTGCACACCGCCAGCAACGCTTACAAGAGCAGCTTAAGCACAGGTTTAGCCTTTGGTCGACAAGGAACAGCACCACACAGTGCACACCGACAAAGATGTACAAGGCCCAGTAATCATGGGGACCACAAGGGGTCGCCAAAGGGTACAGCCAGACACGTCGGTACCGGAGCCGGTACTACAGCCAGAGGTAGGCAGCAACGGAGCGGTTCACGGCTACCAGCGGTCAGCAACAGAGCGGGATCTCCTGAAGATCTATTTTTCTCAGGAAGTTGCCTGGACAAATTGATCGTATGACTGAGTTCACAGACTCCATCTTGTAATGCCTTTGATTCATCTGACTGTTGAGGGACTTTAAATCCAAGATTATCCTCCATGCTCCAGATGTTTTGGGTACAGCAAACAAGATTGAGTATATCCCAGACCTATCCTCCTCCTTTGGGACTGGTTCCACCACTCCTTTCTTGACAAGCTGTTCTATTTCCTTCTTGAATAATCTTGCTTTCATTGTATTCTTTGGGAGTCTTGATCTCTTGAATATCTGTAACCTGGGGGTCTTCTTGAAATCCAGCGGATATCCTGTTTCCAGGACCCTGTTGACCCACTTTTCTTCTGTCTTCCAGTTTTGAATGAATCTCTGCAGGTGTCCCCCTTCCTCCACTGGAGACAGGACCCGCTGCACATCAGAACTGTTTTTTGAATGATGTTTTCTTTGGCAAATCCTTCCTGAAGGCACCCCTATTGTTCTGGGTATAATGCTGTCTTCTACCTTCTGTCTGTTTACCCTGGTATCTCCCTTGATTACGAGAAGGATAATTTCTGGATATAAATTGAGAAGAACGGACTGGGGATGACTTGGGCTTCCTGCCCTGCGGTAAAAATGCACTACGTCCCCCCGTTATCATTTTGATTATCTCCTCCAGATGTTCGATGAATAATTTTTCTCCCTTAAAGGGTAAGTAAATTAATTTATTCTTTGAAGGGACGTCCGCTCCCCAGGATTTTAGCCATAAAGCTCTTCTGGATGACACAGATAAGACTGAAGCCTTTGCTAATAGTCTCACAGAGTCGAGGGATGCGTCACATAAGAAACTGTTTGCTTCCTTAATAATTGCTACTTCCTTCAAGAGCTTTGATCTGGAGACAGAAGAGTCAATTTTTTCTTCTAGGTTATTTAACCAGATTCACATTGTTCTGGAGACTGATGCTACTGCAGTAGAGACCTTAAGATTATTACCTATTAACGCATACTGTCTCTTTAATACAGACTCTATTCTTTTCTCCATTGGATCCTTTAGTGCTGATCCATCTTCCAATGGGATTGTAGTGTGTTTTTCTAAGCAGGAGACTGCTGCATCTATTTTTGGAGGGTTGGACCACCATTTTACATCTTCCTCTAAGAAAGGGTACATCTTTGCAAATCTCTTTGTCACTGATGTTCTTTTATCTGTCTTTTTCCATTTGTCTTGAATAATACTATTGATGGAGTGATGCACTGGAAAGGTAGGAGTACTCCTTTGGTTACTTAAGAAGGCTGCGTCTATTATATTTAATTCCTTTTGTTCGTCAGCAATACCTAAGGACTTTCTTATGTACTTTATGAAGCTGTCAACTTTTTCCAAAGAAAATGTGCCAATTCCTTCAATGATTTCACCTTCTTCCTCCTCAGATGTATACTCACAAGGCCCCTGACTGTTTGATTCCTCCATCTCTATGTCTCTAGGTGATGATGTACCTTCTTCCGGATCTTCCACCCTACTTCTCTTTTTAGGGTTTGCTGACTCCTGCATTAATGCAAAGGTTTCTTTCGTAGATGATTGCATCCAGGCCAGGAAATTCTGGAATTGATTGGGAATATCCTGCCCTGATGCCTTCTTCAGACAGTCCATACATAGCTTAGATCCCTCCACTGGGTTAGCTTTCTTGTCACAGCCAACACAGACTTTTGTGTTAGCTATCTTGGTCTCAGAGTTATTACTTTCTTTAGGAGTCCCTGTCTCCACTTTTTCCTTTGAAGACCCCCCTTTAGATGAGGTGGACATGATAATTGCCTCACTAATTAAGCCTTAAAAACCTTAACCTTAATAATCTATTTTAAAACTATACTCTATATCTCAATAAAGACATTTACTCACCTTGTCTTCCTCTGGTGTGTCTTTATAAATCCTCAGCGTTTCAGGCTGACACGCACGTCGTTTGGTGCCCAACTTGGACCGAAGGGATAAAAACCTCTCTGCATAGCCCTTGCTGTCAGTCATTCACTTTCCCAGTAAGACCGATCCTGCTTCCTCTCACGCGGTTTGGCTCATGTAGTGATGTCATTCCACCGCGACCTGCCGATGAAGCAAGACCCAGGACTGGATGGACACGTTTTAAGGTACCAATGGCAGATAATGTTTTTTTCTGGTACCTCCGCTGCTTCTTAGCTCCTGCGGTTTCTCCTTTCGACATGTTAAAAATGGAGGAAGGAGTACTGGGTCTTGCTTAGGGGAGCTAATGCTCGTTCCCTCTCTTTTCTTTGCCATGGCATATGGAGGCTACTCGCCTCACGTCTACCAGCTGGTAGGACCGAAATAACTAAGGCGGAAGGGGTGGAGGAGGAAGATATAGGAAAAAATAATCTGTCCTACCAGCTGGAGGCGGAAGATAAAGCCCGTTTTTTCCGGTGCTGTGGAATACACAGAAGAAAAAAAACAAAAAACCCACAATATAGCAATTTCAAATTCTACCCTGAATGGGGGGAAAAATCCCTTCTTGATTCCAAATGGCAATCAGATTTCTTCTTGGATCAACAAGCCCTAACTAAATATTAATCCCAATACTAACATACATAGCCCTCTATGCAATGCGCTTTTAAATAAGTATCCAGGCCTTTTTTAAAGGCATCTAATGTATTCAATAGCACCACCTACTCAGGCAGTGAATTCCATACCTTTATTGTCCTTACTGTAAAGAAACCCTTCCGCTGTTGTAGATGAAGTCTTTGGAGAGCCCTTTGTATGGGCCCTGAACATATTTATATGGTGTTATCATATCCCCTCTAAGACGCCGTTTTTCTAGTGTGTACAAGATTAACTTTTCAAGCCTTTCTTCATAACTAAAACTTTCCATTCCCCTTACTAGTTTTGTAGCCCTCCTCTGCACTCTCTCTAGTTCCATAATGTCCTTTTTCAGAAAGGGCGCCCAGAATTGAACAGCATATTCTAGGTGGGGTCTTACCATGGACGTTTAAAGAGGCATAATATCTTCCTCCTTTGAGTCAATACCCCTTTTATACATGCCAATATCTTATTGGCCTTTGCAGCTGCCAGTAGGCACTGCATGTTACTGCTAAGTCTATTGTCTACCATTACTCCAAAATCGTTTTCATTAGTAGATTTCACCATTTAAACTATATGTTGCATTTTTATTATTATACCCAAACTGCATAACTTTACATTCATCTCATTTGCCATTTGCCTGCCCAGTTACACAATTTGTCCAAATCCTCTTGTAATGAAGACACATCCAGTTCAGACTTTATTACCTTTTTTAATTTTGTGTCATCGGCAAACACTGACACATGGCTCCCTATGCCCTCTGGGAGGTCATTAATAAACAAATTAAAAAGAAAAGGACCCAGGACAGATCCCTGAGGTACTCCACTTATCACGTTTATCCAATTGGAGAACTTGCCATCTACTACCTCTCTTTGCATTCTATCTTTCAGCCAATTTCTAATCCACATACAAACGTTTTCCCCTAGGCCTATTTCATTCAATTTGTACAGTAACCTTTTGTGTGGAACTGTATTAAATGCCTTGGCAAAGTCTAAATAGATCACGTCAACCACCACTCCCTCATCTATATTTGTACTTACTTTTTCATAAAATGCGATCAAGTTAGTTTGACAAGACCTGTCTTTCACAAAGCCATGTTGGCTCCTGCTAATGATATTCCTGTTCAAGCTGAATTCTTGAATATCTTCCCTTAGCAACCCTTCAAACAGCTTCCCTACCACAGATGTCAAGCTCACAGGTCTGTAGTTTCCTGGCTGTGACTATGATCCCTTTTTAAATATGGGCACCACATCTGCTTTACTCCAATCCGTGGGCACCATACCTGAAATAAAAGAATCCCTGATAATCAAATATAATGGTCTGGCCAGGGCCTGGCTTAGCTCTTTAAGTACCCGTAGGTGTATACCATCTGGCCCCGGGGCTTTGTCTACCTTAACACCATTCAATTGTTTTAACACTTTTCCTTGTGTTAGACATTCTTGCTTGCTGTGACTGTTCTGTAAAAGTAGTTTGCAGATTCTTGTCCAGTGGTTCTTCCTTGGTAAAAACAGAAGAAAAGAAATTATTTAAAATATCGGCCTTCTCTCTGTCCCCCTTGACCATCTCACCCGTTTCAGATAACAAGGACCCAACATTATCAGACTTTAATTTTTTGCCATTAATATACTTAAAGAAATTTTTGGGGTTGCTCTTGCTCTCCTTAGCAATATTTTTTTCATTCTCCAGTCTAGCTAATTTAATAGCCTTTTTACAGGTTTTGTTGGCATTTTTGTATTCTGCAAATGCCTCTGCTGATCCCTCAACTTTATAATGTTTAAATGCCGCTTTCTTGTTATTTATTTCATGAATTACTTTACTGGTTAGCCACATTGGTTTTAATTTGCTTCTTTTGTATTTGTTTCCAACAGGGATAAATTTACATGTATATTTTTGCAATGTTATTTTGAAGGCATTCCACTTACTTTCTGTGTTTTTTCCTGAAAATATTCTATCCCAGTCAATTAGGCCAAGGGATTAATTAAACCTGCTAAAGTTGGCCTTTTTAAAATTCAGTGTTTTGGTGGAACCCATACCAAAATGCTTTATTGAATTAATCACAAACGATACCATGTTATGGTCAGTGTTCCCCAAGTGCTCCCTTACTTGGATGTTAGAGATAAGTTCTTCATTGTCAGTTATTACCAGATCCAGACATGCATTCCCTCTGGTTGAGGTCTGCACTAGTTGAGACAAAAAATTGTCATTCAACAAGTTCATAAACTGACTGCTTTTAGCAGAATTAGCTGTTCCATGTTTCCAGTCTATTTCTGGATAATTAAAATCCCCCATAATTATAGTTCTCCCTATTTGAGAAGCCTTTTCTATTTGCATTAACAGCTGTGATTCTTCAAGGTCACCAATGTTTGGTGTTTATAACAAACTCCCACTAATATTTTCTGGGCAGTTTTACCCCCAGTGACTATTTCAACCCACAGGGATTCCACATGTTCACTACTGTCATCACATATATCTTCCCGTAAATGAGGCAATAATGCTGGTTTGACATACAGACAGACCCCACCACCTCTTTCGTTTGACCTATCTTTTCTAAATAACATGTAGCCCTCCAAATTGATTGACCAATCATGTGTGTCATCCCACCATGTTTCTGTTATGCCTATCAAGTCATAGTTTTCGATTTCAGCTACCAGCTCCAGTTCCCCTATTTTACCAGTTAAACTTCTGGCATTTGCAAGCATACAATTTATGCCACTGCTATGTTTCATTTGTGATTTAATTTTGATGTGGTTTGTAGGCTTCTCCCTATCATCTGTATTAACCCCACCACCAGATCCACCCACCTGGTTATTAACTACATCACCTTCTCTTTCTATACTATCTAGCCCAGTATTTATTGACCCCTCCCCCCTCCTAGTTTAAAATCTCCTCCATCCATCTAGTTATCCTCTCCCAAGCATTTCAGACCCTCTTGCATTCAGGTGCAATCCATTCCTACTATAGAGATTGTACTCCAAAGCAAAATCAGCCCAGTGCTCTAAAAACCCAAAGCCCTCCTTCTTACACCAAGACTTCAGCCATGCATTGAGCTCCCTAATCTTCCGCTGTCTCTCTGATGTATTGCATGGCACAGGTAGTATCTCTGAGAATACTACCTTGGAGGTCCAGTTCCTAATCTTCCTCCCTAAATCCCTAAAATTACCTTTTAGGACTCTCCACCTTCCTCTTACTTTGTCATTGGTACCAATATGCACCAAGACAGCTGGATCCTCTCCAGCCCCTCTCAATAATCTGTCCACCCTGTCTGCAACATGCCGAACCCGGGCACCCAGGAGACAGCAACCATTTGGTTGCTGCGACCAGAGCCACAGATTACCCTATCTGTTCTCCTAATAATAGAGTCCCCTACTACCACCAAAACCTGCCTTGGCTTCACTTTCATCTGGATCCCCTCTGTGCTAGAGGAGCTGTTCTCCCGGATGTTAGGGAGAACAGTCTTCTCAGGCAATTCCACTTCTGGGTTTGCCTCCCCAACATCTTCACTTAAATGAGCAAATTTGTTTGGATGGAAAAACTCAGGACTGGCTGCCCTCTTCCTCTTCCCTCCCCCACTGCAACCACTTCTGTCACCCAACTATGTGCATGGGTCCCTTCTAGCTGATCTCCTCCCTCTTTGCTAGGTGACCCAGCTAGACTCTGTTCAGTTAGCAAGAGACTCCTCTCAAGGTTGTCAATATCTCTCAGTGTTGCAATATGACTCTCTAGAGCTCCAATCTGAGCTTCCAGAAAGGCCACTTGCTCACACTTGCCACAGTGGTATGGATCCTGGAACTGCTGTTCCAAGCATGCATACATATGACAAGATGTGCACTGAGTGAGATCTCCAAGCTTGCTCATCATGTATGGTGCAGATGTGAGTTCTTAAAAATGTAAACAATTAATTTACCTTTGTTCCACTAACTGCTGTGTTTCCCAAACTGTACACTTATTACAGAGCACTTAATAAAGAGCACACTGTATTTGTGAGCAAGCTCTGTGAGTCCTGTACCTAGATTTATACAGGCCTACACAGGTTATAGTTCACAAACCCCATCCTTAATTAACTACTCACACTCCGAGAACAAACAACCCTTTGAACTTTAACCCTTCTTACTGCAGGTTAGTATGTAAACCCAAAATCAGTATATTATAACACTTTTCCAATGCTGTGATGTCCAAACTGTTCACTTAATCCAGAGCACACTGCAATTTGTGAGCAAGCTCTGTGAGTCCTGTACCTAGATTTATACAGGCCTACACCAGAGGGCTGCACAACCCATCACTTACAATGAGATGTGCAGGTACCTAGAATCCAAAGGGACCAAAAATATTTTTATTTGGTGGAATAATATGAGAAATTCCTTATCATGGTTCAAGCCACAGTTTAGAGTGTTAAACCCTGTTTTCTGTTTATACTCCCAGATCTTTCTGACTCTGTCTTAAAGTTCTCATCAGTACAGTCACTTTTGAGATATTTAATGATATGATCTGTTCTGCAAAAATGTTGATCAACTGGAAAAAGATCATGCCAATCTAATTTTGAACATCTATAAGTAGCAACCTAGATAATGGTAAAGCAGAAGATGTAGTATATCTAGATATTGCAGTGGAAGTGCCACATAGGAGGCCGCTGTATAAAGTAAAAAAATGGAAAATTCTCCAATACAATTAAAGTTGCATGTATATTTTTATTTATATAGAGACAACGGGTATACTTAGCACTTTACATTTAGTACAGAGGGGGATACAGTAAGTGCAGCGAGACAATTACAGCTTAGCAAAACACATAGAAAGGGTGCCCAATAGTGCTATAATCCAGATACATAATGCATAAAATGTATTTGAATATACTCACAAATATCGTGGTTGAAGGGGGCAAATACCATCTCCCAACTGAGAGAGCCTCCAAGGAGCAGGTTGTAAAAAAAAAAAAATAAAAAAAAAATAATATGCGTTTGATGAAGCAGTTTTATGCTGTGAAACATTAAACTATTATCACCATCATAAACAAAATCAAAGGCCATTAATTGGCAGTTGACCATCCATACTATAGCTGGGGCAGTAAAACATAGCCTCCTGTATATCTACCCTTGTTAGGTGTGGTTTTATTCCATCTAAACAATATTGTACTAGAAGGGCCTCCTTTCTTTTGTTTTCTCAATACATTAGGTTAGGCCCTTGCCCCAAAAAGCTTACAGTCTAAGTATAGGATGTGTTACCCACAGATACAAAGAGGTAGACTAGGAAGTGCAATTTGATAGTTCAGATAATTAATATGAGATTTGGTTTACATATTACAGTAGTGCTACATTTAAAATGTGCTATTTTAGCTTGAAGTTGAGGGTTAAGACTTGGTAAATGCTGGGTGGTAGGGAGCAGCAAGGCAACAGCCTTCAGTTATGATACAGTGATAGAGGTTAAAGGAGCAGAGAGTTGCCCACCACACATAGTGAGTAGAGGACGTGCAGGTGTATATCAATGATAGGACGAGGACGAGTGTTGAAGAACCTTGAAGTAATGAGGAGGATTTTGAATGTAATACATTGATATATGGGAAGCATGAGAAAGATTTTAAAAGTGGAGGGTTAAGTTCTGGAGGTGAGGAAGAGTAATGCTGGTGACAGAGTTAATAGATTGTAAAGCAGAGATATGGATAGCAGGCAGACCAATAAGTAAAAAGTGTTTCAGTAATCCAGGCGGGAAAGGATAAAAGCATGCTCGAGAGTTTGTTGTAGAACAAGAAAGAAATGGGTGAATTTTTTGTTGTATTTAGAAGAAATCAGCAACAGGTTTTTGTTATTTCATTAATGCCACAGGGTTACTTGTGGAGCCCTCGACAGTTATGGAAAACTGAGGTATTGTGCAGGATTTAGGAGGAAATATAAGACATTAAGGGCTCGATCCAAATGTTGGCGTTAAAACCAACGTGAAGAGAAAAACTGCCTTCGCGAGTTCAGTGTGCGTCTCCATTCAGGGGACAATGTCGACGAGTGAGGAGGGGAGAGAGGTATCAGAGGAAGTGGGCGGCAAATACAAGCTTGCCACCCACTTCCTCCGATGCCTCTCTCCCCTCCACCCGCTTCCTCCAATGCCACTCTTATGTCCCCAGCCTTCTTTATGCTACGTTTGACCTGGGTGACTGATTGAATGATGGGACCGTAGCGCTCCCTTAACCTCAATTCATTGATTTCTTGGTGCTGCAGGCGGCTGTAAAGCCCACAGCATCAAGAAAGCATTAAATGCCTTTGGGGTCACCCCATGGATCATCTATCATTATGGATAGATGATCCATGGTAGGGGGGCTATCAGGAGAGGTCCTGGTACCCCTCTTTGAGGTCTGATCTTTTACTGTATCCATAAAAGAGCATATAAGCTATGTTTCACATAGCTTATATACTCTTAATGTAATTAACACGCATTTGTCGGCCTCATGTTAGGTGGGTGTCATGAGGTGTCATGATATCCCCCTTGAGGTATAATGTATATAATGTTAAAGTTAAACACATTTGGCGACTGCCGAGGAACATGGCCGCATAATCCTTGAGCTCCGTGCCTCGGCAGCTTATAATTAGCACTCACTGCGTTGTTTTGCTATTTTCTTTTCTATTATTACTCACTTTGACTGACTAGATGTCCACGAGCTGGTTACTGCCACAAATGAAGAAAAAGACCGCAAAAACCCGCAAATCGGGGCCTTCAAAAATCACTAACTACCTACCAGTGCGCCATTGCCCTCAACAGGTTTTCCCGCCATTGGAAAAATCATCGGACGGCCCTACAGTCAAGAGCCCTGAAATCTCTCTACAGCTGACACACTTGGGCAAACCCGATCTCCCTTCTCCCATGTCTGTGGCTGCAGGGGCACTATCGCCGATCAGTGAATCAGGACACATGGAACCTGTGGTGATGTCTCCCCCTGTGGCAGCCTCAACGGCCTGTGTTACAAAAGAGGATCAGAGACAACTTGCGTCTGAGATTACCTCGGTGGTTAAAGATTCAATCTCAGACCTTCGCAAAGATATCTCCCAGTTGGGCACAAGAATTTTCCAGCTAGAACAAGAAAAGGACAACCTTTACCAAGGCCAACATGATCTTGAACAACTTTTGGCTCAGCAGGACGATACTATTCAGTTTCTCACATACAAACTCGATGACCTAGACAACAGAGGTCGTCGAAATAATTTCAGACTACGGGGGTTACCTGAATCGGTTCAACCCAAAGATCTGTTCAACACACTCTACACTATTTTTCATGATGTCCTGGGATTACCTAAATCACCTAAGATCGAAATAGAAAGGGCCCACAGGGCACTGCGGCCTAGGAGGTCTGACGCGGAGCCACCCAGGGATGTGATATGTTGCACGTTACGTTTTCAGGATCGAGAGGCCATACTACGTAAGGGTAGGGAGATGGGAGATATTCCCTTCATGGGCTCCTCGCTCCAACTGTTTCAGGATCTCTCCCCGTATACCCTACAATTAAGGAGAGCGTTTAAACCGCTCACAGAACACCTTAGACGTTTAGACATTCGTTATAGCTGGGGCTTACCCTTCTGCATTACCACCCTGCATAAGGGATACCCGATCTCAGCGAGATCCTTGGAAGAAGTGCCCTCCTTCTGCAGAGAGTTGGGCATTGAAGTACCGGAGATGATACCTGGAAAGGACGACCGCAGAGTTGGGACCCCGGGAGCTCAGAAGGGCGCACGGGAACAACGCTCGAGATGGATGGAAGTACCTGAGCCAAAGAAGAGGAGACATAGAGACTCGGGCACTGACTCACCTGCTGGGGCTGAGGCCCCATCGGACTGGGCCGCTTGACTTCTCCTGTTACCATCTGCTGTTTTGTTGCTATGGACTTTCCTCCCCCGTGCTCCTCTTGAGGCACTTTCTCACTCATTGCTGTTACTATATATCCGTATGATTTAACAACGCTCGAGGTGGATGGAAGTGCCTGAGCCAGAGAGGAGGAGACATAGAGACTCGGGCACTGACTCCCCTGCTGGGGCTGAGGCCCCACCGGACTGGGCCGCTTGACTATATTTTCGTATGTTTTGGCAACGCTCGAGGTGGATGGAAGTATCTGAGCCAAAGAAGAGGAGACATAGAGACTCGGGCACTGACTCCCCCGCTGGGGCTGAGGCCCCGCCGGACTGGGCCGCTTGACTTTTCCTGTTGACATCTGCTGCTTTGTTACTATGGACTTTCCTCTCCCATGCTCCTCTTGGGGCAATTTCTCACCCATTGCTGTTACTATATAATCGTATGATTTAATACCAGGTATTATATTTATATGTCTTATCTGGAGATGGTGGTGGGGGGGGGGTTTATGTTGTGAACAGGGGATGCTCCCGGGAGCCTCACCCCTCTGAGCTTGGTTGTGCTACGCAGCACTGATGGAGGGGGTGGCTGTCTGGACTGTCTCGGGACACCGTATCCGGGGCTCTGTGCTAATGACCTCTGTATGGGGGGGGTAACTCGCGGCCCGGTGGGGTGGACCTAGTGCTGCGCGGACTTGAATGTTCCCGTTCAGCACTGGGCCCTCTCGGAGATACATACTGCTGGGAAGCTGGGAGTTCAATATTTATTTTGCATGCAGTTGGTGGGGCTGTCTGTACCTCCCTGCTGGCTGTGGTTCTGTTTTTTTTTTTTTTTTTTTTTTTTTTGTTTTATTTATTTTATGCGGATTCTGCAGCCAACTGGCGGGGAGGGTATGTGACTGTTTCTGTGGGATGCCCGGGTCCCGGAGATCTGACTTGATGTTCTATAACCCTGGTACCCTGTAGTTCGGGTCTGGTCTTCGGGGCGTGGGATTCTTAGACTTATAGGGGTGATGTATGCCCAATTTTTTTTTTTGTAGCCCTCTGGGCAGTGGGCCACTGGGTCTCGTCATGTGCGGTACCCAGGTGGTCCACATCTGGGGGACTGATTAGAATGTCCTGGGAGGGTGTCTTCTCCCTTTTGGTATATGGGTTACGGTGCTCTTGCGCCCAAACACAATAGTTCATCACTCTTAGTGGTTATGGTTACGCCCCTATGGAAAGTGGGAGGTCGATAGTTGACCTCTTGTTGCTTCCCTTATGTTTCTCTATGTTTGTGGTTCTGTAAGGTACTGTTAGTTTTATTATCTAGTCTATATGTCAATATCTGATCGACGGACCCCCGTGGCGTCCCTTCGCCTGCTTGGGCGGTGGGTGACATTGAGGTTCGTTGAGCTATACAATAATTTCATATGCGCAGTGGTTGATGATGTGCATATCTACGAGGCTGCTCGAGGCACGGGGATCGGATTTCCTGTACACTTCCTCTCCATCCCTTAGTGGCTGTGCTGCCGCTGACGTGTATACTCGCTTACCCTAGATGGATACACTCCACTTGGGGTTAGCTCACGTACATTCCTTTTTCTTATCTCTCTTTCTCCTTTTTCTTTCCCCCCTCTCTCTCTCTCTTTTTCTCAAATCTCTGGTGTCATGTGTCATCAATGCCGATGACTGGTCTTTGATGATGTGGGGGGTCTACGGTCTCCTGCTGAGAGATCCATGGCGTTATGTATATTATGCATAGGACGAAAACTCAGGTCCCACTGAGGGTGCTCTCTGTTAACGCAAAGGGTTTCAATATTCCCGAGAAGAGATCCCTAGCTCTGAGGGAATTCACTAGACTGAAGGCGCATATAGTCCTTATACAAGAGACCCACTTTCTGCAGTCAGCGCCCCAATCTTTAATAAATAGACAATTCTCTAATGTTTGGTTAGCTTCCTCAAGACATGACGCGAAACGCTGTGGCGTGGCAATTTTGTTACACAACTCTCTGTCCTGGCAACTCCAAGATGTCTGTAGAGATGAAGAGGGTCGTTATATTTTTATAAAGGGCCTGTTATTTGGCATCCCTTGCACCATTGCCTCGATATATGTACCGAACAGGAAACAGGTCTCTTTCGTCTCCAAGGCTCTATCTGTGCTTATGCAGTTTAAATCAGGTCGGCTCTTTTTAGGAGGGGATTTTAATTTACCTACAGATCCTGAACTTGATTGCTCTATGGGCACTTCATCCTTATCTCCCTCAATTTTACGCAGATGGAAAGATGCCATCTCCTCTCATAATCTCATTGACATCTGGAGATTGCTTAATCCCTCCTCTAAGAATTACTCTTATTTTTCTTCAGTTCATAGTAGATATACTCGAATTGATTACCTGTTTCTAGAACAATACCTGGTTCATATGGTTGTGGATGCGGCTATTGAACCTATCACCTGGTCTGACCACGGGCCGGTCTGGTTGGATTTCCAGTGGGAAGCTACTTTGCCAGGTGCTCCAACATGGAAAATGAATGACACCCTTCTTACAGAGGCTGAGGATCTTGCTTCCATATCAATGACCCTAGACAACTATTTTAAAGAAAATAACGGAAGTGTTTCTTCTTGCGTGTCCCTCTGGGAGGCACATAAATGCGTAGTACGTGGAGAGCTCATCAAGCTGGGCTCCCACAAAAATAAACTTCGACGACAACAGATCCAGTCTCTTTGTGACAAAGTTCGGAAGCTGGATGGCAGACATAAACAAACATTATCAGCGGCCGATTTAGCGGATCTCTCCAAATGCAAAGCCGAACTAGCTAAAGTCTATAAGGATCGCATTCTTAAATCGTTTTACTGGCATAAATATGAGAGGTATCTACTAGGTAATAGATGCGGGAAGTTGTTAGCGAGATTGATTCGCATTAAGAGGAAATCTAACTATATCTCATCTATTAAGGATGCTTCGGGTACTCTTAGACAATCCTTCCCGGATATTGCTTCAGAGTTTCTTAAATACTATACCTCTCTGTATAACTTATCCACTTTACAACCCCCAGTGCATCCTCCCACCTTCCATACTCTTGTTACCTCCTTTCTTGACCGTGCAGGCACGGTACGTTTGCCAGAGTCGCTCCTTACCGATTTGGAAGCCCCTTTCACGATGGCAGAACTGGAAACTGCTATTAAACGAGCACCTCAACATAAATGCCCAGGTCCAGATGGATTCCCTGTTACGTATTACAAACGGCTATTTTCTGTTCTTGCTCCGCATCTTTTATCAGCCTTTAACTCTATTGCCCAGGGTTCCAGTTTTCCTGCGGACAGCTTAATGGCACATATCACTCTTATTCCGAAACCTGACAAAGATCCGTCCCTCTGCTCTAACTACAGACCCATATCACTATTGAATACGGACGTAAAGCTATTTGCAAAACTTCTGGCGGAGAGGTTGAAACCAGCCCTACCCTCGTATATCCATTTAGATCAATCCGGATTTGTACCAGGGCGTCAAACGAAAGATAATACTACAAAGGCTATGGCCCTAATTTATCTAGCGGTGTCACGGAACCTGTCAACTGCCTTGATATCGATTGACGCAGAGAAAGCCTTTGACAGGGTGCATTGGTTATATTTAGAAGATCTGTTGCGCTATATGGGATTGGGCCCCAGAGCTTTACATTGTATCTTGAGTCTGTACACCTCCCCGTCAGCTCGTTTAATTATAAATGGCTTTCTATCAGATCCTTTTCATATTTCTAATGGAACACGACAGGGATGCCCCCTTTCACCCATTCTTTTTATCCTCACACTCGAACCATTGCTTAGTGCCATACGGAATTGCTCACAAATTACAGGTATCCCGTTGCATGAAGGAGAGGAGAAGTTGGCCTGCTTTGCGGATGATATTTTGCTTTTTGTGACAAACTTACAAGCCTCCATACCTCCTCTTATGTCTTTATTGTCGGATTATAGCTTGATTTCTAATTTCAAGATCAACTACTCTAAATCCGAAGCCCTACATGTAGGAAGCAAGCACAACATTCCCCAATTAGTTGGGACCAGTTTCCCCTTTAAGTGGACAGACTCACACATAACTTATCTTGGAATTCGCATCTCACCGTCTCTTTCTAATATCCTTACCATTAATGTTACTAGACTCTTAGAAACTTTGGAAGCTGAATTGAGCTCTTGGGATTCACTGTTCATATCTTGGTTTGGGAGAGTAAACCTTCTGAAAATGGTGGCTTTACCACAGATTTTGTATATTTTGAACGGGATGGCATTACCCATTCCTCCTATGTCTATCTCCAAAATACAATCTCTACTCAACTCTTTCGTATGGAGATATAAGAGACCTAGACTACGATCAGCCTGGCTTTACCGTCAGGTACGGGATGGAGGCATGGGCTTGCCGGAAGTCTCACGCCTTTATGACTCCTCTTCTCTAGCTATATTGGCTGATTGCATGAACCCCATACGAAGAACCTGGTCGCACGTGCTAACTACTTTAGATCATACTATAGCTCCTTCTAATATTCTATGGCTGCCCAAGCTATCCAGACCTGCTATTTTAACCCGCTTCCCTATCACCCGCCGAGCATTGGAAGTCTGGGACAGAGTAGCTGTCCCCTCTCACTTATCCTCTTTCCCGTCCCCTCTTCTGTCAATTTGCGGCAACCCTGACTTCGCCCCTGGGTTAGGTAATGGTGGATTTCGGCTGTGGGAGACTCTCGGCGTCCACACTCTGAGTGTTTTGGTGGTAGACTCTGGTCTGTTGCCCTTTGAATCGTTATGCCGCAATTATTTTCTCCCCTCATCCCACGCGTGGCAATATCGCCAGCTGGACCATTACATTAGGTCACTCTTATCACAGGGATTTGTAGCGAGAACGTTGACTCCGTTTGAATCGGCAATATCGACGGGGAAATTACTGATACACCCGATTTCCAAACTAAACAAGCTGCTAAGCCCTGACCCCTTGACTTCTAAACCAGGTTTTTTAAGACAGTGGGAACGCGAATTACAAACATCTTGGTCGCTTAGTAAATGGCTGGGTGTTTTTAGATCTCTGGTTGCAGATGCCCCTGATATGTCGGCTAAGGAGGCTAATTTCAAATTAATAACCAGGTGGCACTACACACCTGTTACTTTATCCCGGATGTTTCCCACGTGCCCTTCCTCGTGCTGGAGATGTGGGAATTCCAGGGGTTCAACACTGCATATCTGGTGGTCCTGTCCTGCCCTGCAGACCTACTGGTCTGGGATTCAATCTGTGATTAACCAAATACTCCGAGCTACGTTACCTGGAGATCCCGAGGTACTCCTGTTTAATGTTCTCCCCTCGGGGGCAGGCCTTAATGTTACGCAAAGAAAACTTTTAGCTTTCATGTTAGAAGCAGCAAGACGTCTCATCCCGGCCAACTGGAAGTCAGATACCTCACCGTCATTACAGGATTGGCAACGTAGAGTCGATGAAGTGGCCTCCTTGGAAAAAACACGCGCATTGGTCTTTAGTCGCCTTTCGCATTATCATCAGATTTGGGATCCATGGTTGCTTTATAAGGGGAAGCTTCCTTTCCCTCAATGAAAATTCAGTTCGGTACGTACACCGACCAGGGAAACGGACACCTTGTTTACAGAGAGTACCACTCTAAACATGAGTTCTCCTGTCGCTCTTGATCTCTCGAACCGTGTAGGTGTTCTCCTGTTCTCTTGTTTTTAATGAAGACCATTACCTCACTAATTGAGACACCGGGTAGTAACTCCAGAATGCCGGCTCTCTGAGGCCCTTGACACCATTGATTACTTCTTCTTTCCTTTCTGTTACCTCCCTCCTTCACCCACTTGTTGTAGTTTTTCTTTCTCCCCTCTTCCTCTTCCCTCCCAGTAATGATTTCTTTTTTCTAACTCTTTTTCCTACTTCTCCTTTTTAGGCTAACTGTTTCTGCACACTTGAGGTGCACACCATCCGATCCCTAAGTCTCAGTGCTCAACTTCCTCTATTTGTGAAATTCAATTTAACATTATCTGTTTTTATATCTTTCGATGTTACTTACTGCATAGACGCATTCTATGGCTGCATTGCTCTTTCTGTTTTATATTCCAACTTTATAAGGTATTATGTCATTGCTATGTAGCTTTGTATTGACTAATTTTTTTCACAATAAAGCTTTTCGGAAAGAAAAAAAAAAAAAAAAAAAAAAAAAAAAAAAGTTAAACACATTTCATTCATAAAACATAACTTATTCACATACACACACATATACAGGTATATCTTGCCTATTAACCCTTTGGGTACCAGAGGGGTAGGAAACATGCGGAGCAATGCTTTCCCTCCTCTCTGGTACTCAAAGAGTTAAGTGTTGAATAAAGGACAGATTTGTTGACTACATGGCAGTCCCTGAGGTGAATGTCTGATGGAGTTAGTATGTCGAATATATGCAATATAGGTCAACATACTAAGGGGGGGGGTGTCGAAGGGGGGGCATTGTGTAGTGCTTGGTGTACTATTTCTGTTTATTGTAAACCTTTGAATACCACAGGAGTGAGCAGTGCACATCCCTATGGCATTCAGTGCTGTCAATGGTGCTGAAAGCCTTCTCTGTGTTCCCCTACTGGCTGAGTAGGGAAGCGCAGACTCATGTTATCCTTAACTCTCTGTCGACGGTGGTTTTCTACTCTGAGTTGTGTGATGTTCGCTAAAAAAATGGGTGTTAGATTTCTGGAGGAAAATGTTGCAATTAACTCGCATTAGACCTAACTCCAACATTTGAATGGCTCTGGGCTTCACTTCTACAATTTCCTCTATGGGCGAGATTTTGATGTTTTGGAGACGGGCCATGTGTGTTTCAGAACTTCCGTTATTTCTTACTAGTGGGAACATTTCCATTGCTTACTTGACATACAAAACCCCCGTCGCCAGTTTTTTCTGCCGACGCCAACATTTGGATCGAGCCCTAAGTTTCAAGCGACAATGAACCATCCAGGAACAATGAATATGTTTCTTCATATAGTACCACAAGTGTATGTAGAGGTTTACAAACAATAGAGGGTTACAAGCGCTTTGCAAAGTTAAACACTGTAAGTGAAGACCCTGCCCGAAAGTTTTCAATCTAAAATTTTAATGTGAGATATACAGAGTATGTAAGGGTTAAATGCTGAATACAGTCATAGAGATCTGCACTGTGCTAGAAACAGCAGAAAAGCATTCAGAAATCCACTGCTGTATTTCAGGTGATAGTGAGGGTGAGATGAGATAGATTTGTATATCATATGCATAAAGATGGTAGTTAAAGCTGAAAGACTAGCAGCTGCCCCAGAGAAAGGGTATATAGAAAGATGTGAAGGGGACCCACAACAGAGCATTGGGGTACCCCTACAGGGAGGGGGATAGGAGGTGAAGAGTTGTTGGCATATGACAGAACAATGAGAGAGATTGGATAGAAACCAGGAATGTGCCAGGCCACAGATGCCAAAAGAACTGAAAATCTGGGAAAGGAGGGTATGGTTGACTGTCAAATGCAGCTAATAGGTCAAGAAGGATAAGAGAAATGCCCTTTGGTTTCTGCAATATGCAGATCATTTGTTACCTTCATAAGAATAGTTTCTTCAGAGAAAGTGGGTCAAAAGCCAGACTGCAGTGGGTCCAGAGTGTTATGGGAGTTGAGAAAGGTAAGTAGATTAGAGTAGACTAGGCACTGAAGAAGTTTGAAGGCAAAAGTGCAAGAGTGATACATGGCGGTAGTTGGTGGGAAAGTGGGATCTAATGAGCTTTTCTTGAGAATTGGAGATACAAGGGACTGAGGACCCACCTCATCAAATGAATGCTCCCTAGGCTTAAATGTTGGAAATGACACACACAAAGGTTCCTGTTATGATGACTTATCCTCAACAGGTTACAACCACAGTAGTTTGATGTCCTCCACTTTATTAGAGTGGTGAATATAAAATAAAATATAGGTGGTTAGTGCCACTCTACAATGATCTTGAGAACAGAGAAGCACAATCCAAATTTCCCAACGTTTTTAGTGTTGATCTGAACATTTTGTCAGGGGATTAAAGGAGCAGTAAACTTTTTTTATGAAAACACATATTTTATAGAGCATTTCCTGCTGAATAAAACAAGGTCACTCCCATCATTGTCAGATGCTTTATTCGAAATTTATAGCAGTTTAAATAATCAGGAAGTGAATTTACTGTGTTTACTTCCTGATAGTTTTAACTGACAGGAAGTGACAGGCAGTTTCTATCACATTCTATGGAGAACTGTATGTGTCTGACTTTTCTGACTTTCCTCTCCATTAGAATCTAACAGGAAATCTAATTAGAATTTGACCACTAGAGGGTACTGCTAATGTAAAAAAACATGAGTTTAAACTGTAATAACTCTGGAAATATAAATTTCTCGGCAGTGGGAGTACCCTCATTTTACTCAATAGGAAAATCCCTACAATATATATTTTTTCATAAAAAAAGTTTACTGCTCCTTTAAATCTCTTTTATAAATAAATATTCCAACATCCATAAACATTAACATACATAATAAAGCTTTAAATACCTTTGTATCTTCCCTATGTTCCATCCAGATCTGTGCACTGTCCCAGTCTGACTGACTCTAGTGTATTACGTAATTTCCTCATGTCTCACAGTTCCACCCTTGGAAAGCATACCAGTTACGATCATAAGGTAACGCCTTATACTAAGATAGCATACGTTCCCATATATAGAGAGGAGCTGCTTGATTTCATTATACACTGAAATTGCAAATAAAACTAAAATATAAAACCATATAAATATATATAAATATATATATAATGATAAAATATATAAAAATAATAATTATGTACTGGCCGGAGTCTGAATCAGCTTGCACAGAATACCACTACCGAATGGATATTACCACATGGAATAAATTAAAATGAAAAACTCCATCTACATTATATAATACCATGTTAATCTTAAAGGGATAGTAATACTTCATTTTTACTATCCCCCATGTTGTAGCCCTTAAAAATTGGATTTAAATGAGACCAGCTGCATCTCTCAAACCTTTATGGTTTGAGAGATATCCGCATACAAAATTCCCTCTCCTCCTCTCTCCTCTGACGTCAGCATTATAGCTGACAGCAGGGGAATCCGGTCCCGGGACCAGCGGCTCTGCAGCAGTGTAGGAGTCATCTTTTGGGCGAAGGGTGCTCCAAGCTGTGGAATCTTATAGCCCACCATATTTTTTTTATATTTGTTACATCTTTATGATGTGCTGTTTGGGATGGCATGGAAAGGCTGAATTCTGACTTATCTGGGAATTCTTTTTCCCTGTCTGTCCCATTACAGCACACAGTTTCCCCACCCTATTAAACTATTGAGCATTTTTTGGTCTCTTGTCTTTTTTATTACACTGTGGAGGTACGGGATGGGAAGTAGTTAAAACCTTGTGCTGATTTCCTGTCCTGGGAGGGGAAGGGTCTCCATGGTGTGCTGTTATGGGACTGACAAGGAAAAGGAATTTCCAGGTAAGTCGGAATTCAGCCTTTCTAACTTAATATTGTTATACACTTCAGTCTAATTTCTTGCACCTACTGTGAACAAGAAAAACCAACCCAAATATCAAAAGAAACAGTTGCCATGATGAAAAAACAAGGAGAAATGAAGCAAAACAGTATTATTAGAAACAGGGTAGAATATGTAGAAATGTGCAAGACCATAAGGAAGCGCATAAAAGAAAAAACACACACGTTCAATGCGGAGTTCATCAAAAGGACACTGGAACAAAATCAAGGGCTAAAGAAAGCAAAATGAAAGATGGTTTAAAATAGTAGTCAGTTGTTTGCATTAAAGCTTGAAGATGGTACAACAGGAAATAAAAAAACAAAATTAAAGAATTTTATTTAAATCTTTTAAAGGATGAATGAAAACTGAATACAGTGTCATATGCTGAAGCTGTGCCAGAAATTGATAGAAGAAGGTGCAATAAATCAATGAAAAATGGCAAAGCAGCTGGACCTAATAACGTTACTATTGAAAGCCGGAGGTCAACCCTTATTCAAAGGCCTAGCTAAACTACTTCAAAAATATCTACTACTCAAAGTGCCTGAAACATGGAAAAATGCAAAAAAAAAAAAACCAAACACACTACAGACCAATAAGTCTATTGTCAATGGTCTGTAAGATTTTTCTTAAAACTACTATTAAGAATAAAGGCTGATATTTACTTACCAATATTTCCTTTTCTTCCGTGTATCTCCACTGCACCAGTAAATATGGGCTTTCTCTCCCCTCCTCCAGTTGGTCAATTTTCTATTTAAAGTGGTTCCACCCCCTTCTTCAATTTATTTTCTAGCTGAGCTGTAGTATACAATGAGATATAGTTTAAGGGCTGGTGTGCCGTGGAGATACACGGGAGAAAAGGAAACATCTGTAAGTAAATTTAATCCTTTCTTCTGTGTACACTGCACCAATAAATACGGGAAGTTCCCAAGAAATAACTGAGTGGGTAAGACCACATGCTCCCCTGTGACTAGGTTGATATTTAAGTGGCTACAAATACTATTATAACACCCACAGTGAAACATTACATTGAAAACCATACATCCTACCAGGTTATGGTGGGATGACTGTCTCCAGGACCTTCCTTCCATGCTTCACCTCTGCAGACGCAGTAACATCTAGTTTGTAGTGCTTTATAAATGTGGAAGCTGATGACCAAGTCGCTGCCTTGCATATCTCCTCAGGTGATGCATTAGCCTTGTACGCCTAAGATGTGGACATTGCCCTAGTAGAGTGGGCCTTGATTTTTATAGGAGGTTCCTGTTTTGCTTCTAAGTAGGTCGTTCTTATATACTGTATGATCCATCGAGCAATAAAGGCTTTGGATGCTTTGGGTACTGACGAACCTTTGAATTTACCTTGGAAATGAATAAATAATGTATCGGATTTTCTGAAATCCTTTTTTCTCTGTAGATAGGTAAAGACACATCTGACTAAGTCTAGAGAATGTAGTCTCTTTTCTTTAAGTCTGCTAGGTTTGGCACAAAAAGATGGGAAATTAATCTCTTGGTTTAGGTAAAATTCAGATATAACCTTTCCATGGAATTTAGGTTTCATTCTTAATACTATCTTATCTTGATTGATAGTTAAATATGGAGCCTGGCACAAGAGGGCTTGTTGACTCTTTTGCTGATGTAATGGCTGTTAAGAACATTATTTTCCATGTTAGATGGCAAATCTGTATTTGGTCTAAGGGTTCAAACAAGTGGAATCTGCCAGTTGATTCAGCACAAGGTTAAGGTTCCATGTGGGAATTACATCTCTTATCCTAGGACAAGCTTTCTCTGACAAAGAGTTTTATTAATACTTCATCTACTAACTGCTGTACCAAAATCACAGATAGAGCTGAAATTTGATCCTTGATAGAGGCTGGTTTTAATCCTAAATCAAAGGAAGGAAGTCAAGAATGAGTGCTGTAGAAATATTTTCATATGTGATTTGATTTTGACTGCACCAATTTGTAAACACCTTCCACACTCTATTGTACACTTTGAAAGTGGATGGTTTCCTTCCTGCTAGCATAGTTTTAATCACTGCGTCAGAGATGCCCTTTTCCTTTAGATACTTCCCCTCAGCCTTCAGGCTGTTAGATGGAAAAACCCCAGATTGGGGGTATTAGTGGCCCCTGAAATAACAGATCCTGTCTGACCGGAAGGATCCATGGTGGGACTGTTGACATCCTCACAAGTTCTGAGAGCCAACTTCTTCTGGGGCATCTTGGGGCTATTAGAATAACTTCTGCTCTTTCCAATATGACCTTCATCAGTACTTGCCTTATTAGAGGAATGGGGGGAAAAATGTATCCCAGGGAGAAATTCCAAAAATGCTTGAGTGCATCCTGCCCCTATGCTGCTGGGCTGTACCACATTGAGAAAAATTTCCTGCATATGGAGTTGTTCCGTGTTGCCATCAAGTTGATCTCTGGATCCCCCCATATTGATGTTTGTTGATAAACTTCCTGATTCAGACACCATTCCCCGGGTCTATTTTGTCCTGCTCAGAAAGTCTGCTCTTATATTCTGAACTCCTGAGATGTGAGATGCTTTTATGGCTAGTAGGTTCTTTACTGCCAAACTGAATATGGGAGCTACTTCTATGTTTAGAGGAATGCTCCTTGTTCCCCTGTTTTTTTATGTAGATAACCGTGGTACTGTTATCGGATCGTATGTGAACCATTTTTCCTTTCAGGCATGGTTGAAAGTACCTCAGGGTATTTGCCACTGCTCTTATCTCCAGCCGGTTTATGTGCAGCTTTTGTTCTGATGGTGACCAATTTCCTTGTACTGTTTTTGTGTCCCAGATTCCTCCCTATCCTGATAACCTGTCATCTGTCATGATTACTACCCAGTGGGGATCCAGTAGGGATTTTCCTTTGGCTAGATTTTCTCTCTTTTTCCACCAGGACATCTGATTCATGATGGTCTTGGGAATGGGTATTTTCTTTTCTTATTTTTTTTTCGTAAGAAGCTTTATTGAGATTCAAAAATGTACAAGGTTTGAAAGAAACAGATGTAGACATGCCATCACTAAAGATTACACAATCAAATCTCATAAAGGAACAATAAACTAGTACATTGTATTTGAGAAACAAATGTTAAACTCGACTAACATACTATTACAAATTGATTCATAAATGGCAGCCAATCATCATTAATTTACCAATAGAGACACTTTATAAGGAGAGTCAAATAATCCGACACATGGAAATGAAAGGGCTAGAAGAAAAGAGAAAAACAGGCAGACAATTACAGGTAAAGAGTGTAAAATAATAAAAAGAAGTGGAGAAAGTGAGGAAAGTTTGCACAGGGCCCTGTATAGGGGAGGGGGAGATGCCCATCTGGGGGTCTGGAAAGGAGTAAAAATGGGGGGAAGGTATATTAACCGATAGCTCACTTAAGTGAGATCAGAGGATATTTGATTGGTCACAGAGCCAATCAACTCTTTCTTCCGGGTCCGAGGAGAATAGGGAGGACTTGAATGAGATCTGGGTGGAATTACTAAAAGATAACCAGATATTATTCATCCATCAGGGGACACACCCCACCTACCAGGAGTACTAGCTAAGTGTCAATCAGCCAGAGCCATGTAAGCAAACCACCATCAGTGCATGAGAAAGTATCATCAAACCAAATGCATCCAAAAGTCTAAGATGTGGGCCTAGCTTCCCCATGGTTTCGTCATAAGGACCATGCCTCCTCAAAGGAGCCCAAAGAGTCTTTGGAAAGAGCATGCAATTTTTCAGGTTCGTAAGACCCGTTCACCCCAGCCAGCCATATTTTTATTGATGGAGGAGAGGTTCTTTCCCTTTATTTTCCACCCTGTATCTTAGAAAATATACTATGGCTAAACCCGAAGGATAGCTCACGAGCTTATCGTGCACCCTGTCCTTCACCACTTATTGAGCTTGGACTCATTCAACATCTCCACTGTTGCTGCTCCTTTCCTGTCACCACTTCTGCCTATTATAGGAAACCCCGCTTTCCCTCCAGGGTTACACACTCAACCCTTTCGCCTGTGGAAACGCAGGGGTATCCACACCCTAAAATCCTTACTGCCAGTTTCTGGAATACCTTCTTTTGAATCCCTATCTGCAGACCACTCTTTACCGTCCTCCTCTAAGTGGTAGTACCTCCAAATTGCACACTATATGAGCTCCTTGATAGCTACAGGCTACACCCATAGGGGTCTCACTGCTTTTGAGCAGACCTATGACTGAGGGTCCCTAGCCACCAAAACCTTGTCGAAAATATACCAATTTTCACTTGGTGGCACAAATCAGAACAAACCCGCTTTCATTCTAGCATGGAAAGATGACCTTCAGGTCTCATACACTGCGTTGAGACATACACTGCTTTCAGACACCTCCAACACTCTGATGAAAGAATCTAGTTACACATTTTTCACACAATGATGTTACCCCCCAGTGCGGCTCCACAGAATTTCACCCACAATCTCCTCTTGTTGTTGGAGGTGCTCTGCAGCTGAGGGAACTCTTTTCCACCTATGGTGGACCTGCCCATTGATTACAGGATACTGGTAGGAGGTGATATCTCATATTAATTCTGTACTCTCAGTCTCCCAGAAAACTGAGCCCCTCACATGTCTGTTCCTTGTCCTGCCAAATCCTTCTAGTCTTAAACCCTTGCTTAAATTACTTCTGCATCACGCTAGACACTTTATCCCAAAACTCTGTGAATGGGTATTTTCTGTATTGGATTCTTGTAGTCTTTGTTCCAAGTTTTCAAGAACTGGTTCTGTAATGGTCTCATGTCGAACCTTGCCCAGGGAACGACTTGGACATTTTATCACTGTCTGGGATGAATTAATCTTCTTTACCTGGAACCTGGAAACCGTATGCTGTATGTTTCTTACCCTCTGGGATGATAAGACAACTTCTGCTTTCTTGGTGTCTATTGTCATTCACAGAAAATATATTCTGTGGGATGGTAGTAATTTACTTTTTCTCTGATTGATTACCCAACCTAGATCTGTTAGGTGCTGTACGACCCTTGTTGTTTGTAATTTTGCTAGATGATATGATGAAGCTAGGAGTAATAGGTTGTCTAAGTATGGATGGATGCTTGTTCCTTCCTCCCTTAAATCTTCTATTGCAGCTGCTAGTATCTTTGTAAAGACTCTTGGTGCTGTAGCTAGGCCAAATGGCAGGATTCTGAACTGGTAATTAAGATTTTTTACTGCAAACCAAAGAAACCTGCAATGGTTTATTCGAACTGGAATGTGACAATATGCATCTTGTAAGTCAATTTTCATCAGAAAACTGTTTGGGAATAAGGCTCTGATCACAGATATAACTGTCTCCATTCTGAAATGTTTTTGGTCTAGAAACCTGTTGATCCATTTTAGGTCTAGTATGATTTTGTATTCCCCTGAAGGATACGGAAGAGCATTTAGAATAGAGTATATCCCCTGATGTATCTGGGATACTGGGACTGGTTCGATGACCTGTTTGTCTAGCATCTGATTTAGTTTTTGGATTTGGAGAAAATATTTGCCTTCCTCTTACTTGCAGGAAACTTTGATCTCTGAAACTTTTGAATCTGGGGGTCAGATATCCCGACTGCAGTATCTGTTGGACCCACATGTCTGATGTTTTCCAGGCCACCCGGAAATGTTGTAGGAGACCCCCTACCTGCACTGGAGGCAGGATCCGCTGTAGCTCAGAACTCTTTTTTGAAGTGATCCTTCCTGGGGTAATCCTTTCTGAATCCCCCTTTGACGTTATGTGAAGAAGGCTGTCTTCTTTGTTCCTGTTGTCTTGGCTGAAACCTTCTGGTGTCCTGAAAGGAATAGTTTCTTGGTTTGTAACCAGAATATCTTGTCCGTCTATCCTGTGGAAGGAATGTGCTCTTTCCTCCAGTGATTTTCTTGATTAGCTTTTCTAGCTGTTCCCCAAACAATCTTTCTCCAGTAAAAGGAATAGGCATAAGCTTGCTCTTTGATGAGCCATATGCTCCCCAGGGTCTTAGCTACAAGGCTTTTCTTGCTGTGATGGACAATGCTGATGATTTCACTGCTACTCTTAGCGAATCCTTTAATGCATCACAGACAACGTTATTGGCCTCTTTAATACCTTCTAAAACAGAAAGCCAGATGCACATTGTTCTATCTATGCATGCAAAAACAGTTGCCACCTTCATGCTCTAACCAAATAAAGGGATAGTAATACTTTGTTTTATCTTTATTTTATTTTGTAGGTATTAAAAAAACATGAAGAACGATATAAGTCTTATCTCTCAAACCTTTATGGTTTGAGAGATATTCACAAGCAAAGTTTCCCCCTCCCGCCCCTTTTACCTAGTGTAATCAATCTCTTCTCAGATGAGGAATGCAGTCCATAGACCAGACAGATAACAGCAAGGGACAATATTCTTCCTATCAGAACAATGAAAGCCCTTCCCCCCTTGATAAGCTTTTCAGCTTTTTCCCTTATCTTAATTGAAGATTGTCCCTCTCTGCAGTCTTCCTGGGCACCTCCCTTCTGTCTGGCTGAGCAGTGTTACATCAGTAAAAGGGGAGGGAGGGGGACACTTTGTCATTGAATTGCTCTTGAACTAAAACTCTGACAGTATTGAAATAACACACTCCAAAGTCCAAATACTATGATGATTAATTAGAGCTGCTTTTATTATGAAACATTACTATCCCTTTAAGGAATATTGTCTTTTTAAAGCTGACTCCATACACTTATCTACTGGGTCTTTAAAGGCTGCTCCATCTTCAAGTGGGATAGTTGTATGTTTGGCTATTCTGGGAACTGCTGCGTCTACCTTATGAGGGGTAATTCAGGTAGCTACGTCACTTTCTTAAGAAGGCTACATTTTTGAGAATCTCTTGGTAATGGTTGATCTTTTGTTCGATCTTTTCCATTTCCATGATGGAAACTGACCAACAAATGCATTTTTTTATAGCAAACATTTCAAAAAACGTTGTATTGTCTTTAATACAAATTTACCACTCAGGCGAAAGTTTTGACCAATGTGTCCTCCAAGTTCTTAAGTGTGGCTGAAAAATGGACACTGAATGTCAAAGTTGTTACATAGAGGTATGGAATGTCAAATTCTGACCATAACAAGAAAGACAAATGTGTGCATGGATTCATCAGCAAACAAAGGTTTATGACATCATTGTAAGAGTAAAACACCTACAATGGAAATGGACAGGACACATATCAAGAAGAGCTGACAGTAGATGGACCAAAAACATTTTGGATTGTTTTTCAATTTGTGGTCAGGGCTTCCGGAGTATGATTACCTGTGGGATTGCCTTTCCCCTGGGTTACCGTAATCCTCCAGGGGATGAGCGACGACAGCTACCTGAAGAAAGGCAGCCTAGGTATCCCTGAAAAGAGGGGTGTTGGTGGGGGGGCGCAAGTGACGATGCGTCCCGTGGGAGAGGCTGCTGCCCGTCTTATAGGCCTGCAGCCCCTCCCACAAATACGGGCTCTTAGCCCTTCACTTGTGGTCAGGGCTTCCGGAGTATGATTACCTGTGGGATTGCCTTTCCCCTGGGTTACCGTAATCCTCCAGGGGATGAGCGACGACAGCTACCTGAAGAAAGGCAAAGAGACTAGCCATAAAGGTTCCTTTATTGAATTGCGAAAGAAGACATTATTTTGTTAAGTTAGTGAGGGCCCTGCGGATTTCTGAGTCCGGATTGGGTATGTATCTTTGAAAACATGCTGAATGCCATCTCCCTAACCTCTGGATGATGTGCGCTGGAACTTGGTTCTTGGAGGCTGATGATGCAGCCCCTATGCGGAACGAATGACCTGAGTAATGATTCGGGTTGTAACCTAGTCGTGAGAGAATTATGCGGGTATAGTACGTGAAAGTGGAAGTAGTCAGTGGGCCAGAAGGTAGGGGAAGGAGTGGACTATTGTTAGGCTGGTGTTGAATGAGGTTAGAGAGCCGGACTAGCGCTTTGTAAGGGCACCATGGGTCATGAGTGGCGTAAAAAGGAATGAAGTGGCCAGAATGAGATTGATCTGTTTTAGAGTGAGATATAAAGAGGTAAAATGGTCTGAGTGGCTAGAGAGTTGTTCCTTCCGCACAAATCCGTCTGACCTGGAGCGACAGGAGAACTCTCCTGGCCGGAGAAACCCAAAGAAAGCCAGACAAACCGCTGCCTGCAGAATGATATTAGTTTGCTTTTGGAATGGGTTTGTGTCAAGGAATTCGTAGATGCGTCTAAACATAAGCCCTGTAATGGGCAGACGCGTGCGTGGTGGATGTATGTGATAGTTGGAGATACCTCGAAGGAATAATTTAACGCTATACATGGATAGCAAGGATGGATTAAATGGGTAGTGTAAGGCGTAGTGATGTTGGACTCCGGCTAGGTATACTTTAATGGTAGCTGCGGATAGTTTCAGACCTGAATGGCAGTGTGCTGCGAATGCTAATATGGTAGATTGAGAATACAAATTAGTGGGTTTTGTAACGGAAATGAAGTGTTTGAATATGTTCCAAGCTCGACTGTATGTCTTCCTGGTGTTAGAGGCTAGCGCTAAGTTGATGATGTTAGAGGCTTCTGTAAGGAGGGAGTCTATAGCGTCATTAGTTCCGTGTAGGTGGGGGGAGTTGATGGAAGTTCTGCAGCTGTAGGGTTCAGGCTGAGGAAGTGCTGAAATTCAAATTGTGAGAGAATGTTAGCTGATTAATTATCTTCGTATGAAATTAAGGTGACGTGAACTATGAATTTATGTATTAGTGAAAGCCATGTCAGTTTCCTAAGAAGTTGATTTAGATGGGGAGCAGATGTTCTACCTTTATTAATGATTGTGCTAGTAGCTTGTCTAGTGGGGTGGAAGGAGACAGCTTGGTTTGACCATTGATTTCCCCAGAGACTGGCTGCTGCCACTATTGGGTATATGTCTAATAGATTTTGGTTAAGATCGTGAATATTGGCTATTTGTTGAGGCCATGGTTTGGAGAACCATTGATCTCTGTATATTGCAGCAAAGCCTGAACTTTTTCCTGCGTTTGTGAATATTTTAGGGCTGTCTGGGCTGAGAGCGGGGGGAAACATGGACCTGCCGTTCCAGTGATTTAGAAATTTAAGCCACATGTACAGATCTGAGCGAGCTGCTTGGTTTAGTGAAATGATGGAGCTTGGCTGAGATGCTGAAGGGAGTTGGGAGATGAGGTGAGAGATAAATGAGCGTCCTTGAGGGATTACTTTCATGATGAAACTGAGGTAGCCTATTAAGGATTGAAGATCCACTTTAGACAAAGCGGGTTTGGCAAGAGTGTCTTCTATAATAGATTTAATTCTTAGCAGTTTGTCTGAAGGGATGCGGGTCTCTAGAGAAGCTGTATCTAGTGTAATGCCTAAGAATTCAATGACTTTGGTAGGGCCGCAGGTTTTTTGGATGGATAGTGGGATGTTTAATGATTTAAAAAGATCTATAAGTTTTTGGATGCTGGAGGGGTTAGATGCAGAATTGTCTATGAGCAGGAAATCATCTAGGTAGTGAATCACTGCTGGACATCTGCTTTGATTAAGCAGGATCCAGCAGAGAATGTCAGCAAAGTCGTCGAATATCTTAGGGCTGCTGCGGCAGCCAAATGTAAGTGTAGTAGCGAAATAGTATAGTCCTTGCCATTTCATACCTTGAAGGTGCCATAGTGAGGGGTGAACGGGTAGGATCTTAAAAGCATTTTGAATATCTGTCTTTGCTAGCCAGCAATCTGGTAAAGCTTGCTGAATAAGGGTGATGGCGTGGTCTATGGTGGCATATTGAAGTGAAAATGAGTCTGGGGGAATTAGTGAGTTTATGCTGGGAACTAGCGTTGAGTATGGGGCTGAGAGATCTAGAATGAGTCGTTTTTTGGATGAGAATTTCCTAGAGGCGAGACCTAATGGATTAATGCGCCATATGGGGAAAGGGGGGGAAGGAAATGGGCCTAACAGAAAGTTGTTCTCTACTTCTTTTGCTAGTAGGGCTGATACTTCTCCCGGGTCGGATAAGGCTGACAACAAATTGGGGCATTCTATGGAGGTAGATGGATAGGCTGTAATGCCTATGTGAAAACCTTCTTGGAGTCCTTTTAAAATGTATTCTGTGGCTAATGGATCTGGGTGAGAAATGAGCAGAGACTGTAACAAGGAGAGGTAGATTCCGCCTAGGCTTTTATTAATATGGTTGAAACGTGGGCAAATAGAACGGGAGTGGGCTTTTTTACAGTTGGAGCATGTGTGCGACAGCCGACATCCACTAAAGAAGCAACCCCTAGAGTTAAAATTGTTACATATGGGGGTGTTACCATTGTAGATGATTGGCCGGCCGAATTTGTCGAACGCTGGGGGGGGTGATGAGGTGCTGGGCTGTGGTGAAGGTAGTTGAGAGGGGTTAATGGCCTGGTAGGGCTGACTGTGAGTAGAGGGTGGAGCTGATGGGCAAAGGGCGGAGGAGTGGTAAGAAGATTGGCAGTGTATACACAGTGGGGTTTTGAGGCCAGTGAAGTGCCTACAGAACAACTCTGTATCCAGGCTACTCCAATCGGTCACGAAGTTGAACTGAGCCAGTGCAGCAGCCGACTTGGCTGCAAAGGACCGGTGATAGTCGTAAAAGGCACTGCCACCATACCTGTGAGCCAAGTCGACTACTAGATGGAGATAGTGGTCCAGTTCCTGGCGTCTATGAGGGAAAGCTGAACATAGAATATCCCTGTAAATACCAAATGCCAGAACGAACTCCGTGACCGTGAGTTTTTTGGAGAGCCTGGGGTCCTTGGATTTGAGTGTCACTGAAACGTCGCCACAGTTTATGACCTTATTGTCGGATAAATCTTGGGAGGAAATTAGAATGGAGACTAAATTAACCTCCTTGCCCTCTATAATATCTTTCCTTAGCTGGGGTGGGATCATGTGAGCTGGAGATATTTTGGGGCAAACCGAGGGGGATGTACCTGGTTGGATAAATTCTGCTGGCTGGGGCATGTTATGTGAAGGGCGGCTGTTTTGTTCCAGGGTGGATACTCTCTTGTGGATGTCGGATATGGCTGACCCCATTTCTGTAAGTAAGTGGGTAATATGAGCAAACTGTTCGTTGGCTGACGGAGACTGAGGAGGGGAAATTGAAGGAGAGGGGGGTTGTAATAGGGCTGGAGTGGAAGATGTCATCAGTAGTCTATATAACTCCGCTTTCCTTGCAGATGCTGGAAATGGAATATGGCATCTAGTCAGTTCTGTCATGAGTTTTCCTACAGTCCATCCTCTTAGTGAAGGGCTACGTGGAGGGGGAAAGGCTGGGCTCTCCGATTGGGGGGCTTCAATATCGGAAACGGTTTGATTGTCGACATGATCCATGATATCTGTACAATAAAGAGAGTTGAGAGGTCTTAGTACGATATGGTAATAGTACCCTGGATCTACAATGAGGGGGGGGGACCTTCTCTACTGGACCTAGCGCTTGCGGGAAGGGACTGACTATGGCAACCCCTGATTGCGAGGTAGCTAACTAAGGGACCTCCGCGAGGAGGTGAGGTATCTGACTATGGGGCCTCCGGCCTCCGCGAGGAGGTGAGGTGTCTGTCTATGGGCCTCCGGCCTCCACGAGGAGGTGAGGTATCTGTCTATGGGACCTCCTGCTTCCGCAAGGGGGTGAGGTATCTGTCTATTGGGACCTCCGGCCTCCTCGAGGAGGTGAGGTATCTATCTATAGGACCTTCGGCCTCCGCGAGGAGGTGAGGTATTGTCTATGGGACCTCCGGCCTCCGCAAGGAGGTGAGGTATCTGTCTATGGGACCTCCGGCCTCCGCGGGGAGGTGAGGTATCTGTCTATGAGACCTCCGGCCTCAGCAAGGAGGTGAGGTATCTGTCTATGGTACCTCCGGCCTCCGTGAGGAGGTGAGGTATCTGTCTATGGGACCTTCGGCCGCCGCGAGGAGGTGAGGTATCTGTCTATGGGACCTCCGGCCTCCGCAAGGAGGTGAGGTATCTGTCTATGGGACCTCCGGCCTCCGCAAGGAGGTGAGGTATCTGTCTATGGGACCTCCGGCCTCCACGAGGAGGTGAGGTATCTATCTATGGGACCTCCGGCCTCCGTGAGGAGGTGAGGTATTTGTCTATGGTGATATTAGGATTGAGGTGCAGACTAGTATGATGGAAAAGGAATATGTAGAAGAGGGGAGGGAAGTGCGGAGTGACGGTGGTGGTCTTGAACAAGTAGTGCATGATCTTGCCATGACTGAATCCTGCACCACTTGACTGAAACCTGCTTGAATGCGACATGCATTGGCTGGATCGTCTGATAGTGTTGGACCAGACACGTTGTATATGATCGAGAATGGTGTTGTAGTGGCTAGCAAGAGACGTGCCTCATGCCTGAGCTGCACTATTTATGTGCTGCATGTGGCATAGGTATGTTTGTCGTGCCTTCACTACTAAAATGGTGATAGTGCTTGAGGAGAAAGCTCTCCTGGCAGTCAGTGCTTAGTAGATAGCTTCTTACCTGCTGCGGGATGAAACGGAATGCCTGTAAGTGGAAATAAGTTTAGTTGTCTGTAGAGTGTGGGCACACATACATACACATATATATATATATATATATATATACACATATATAAATACATATACACATACACACATACACATACACACACGCACTTTTTTTTTTTTTTTTTTTTTTTTTTTTTTTTTTTTTTTTCAGTACCTTAGAAGAGTGAGTGAACTAAGCAATTTGATTGATTTCTGAATGAATGACTTGTTGAATTGTCCAGGATCTTGCTACTGAATTACTTGAATATGATATTCAGACCAGAGATCTGTGGATGATATTTAGAATGTCATTGGAATGTGATTTGTAAGAATGCTTGACCTGGGGAATGGGTATAGGGTAGTGACGTAGGATGCCTGCTAAGAGATGACTGATGAGGACTAAAAACCCTGGTCCTGTATTGGTCTGGGCTGATAATAGCAGGAATTGCAATGCTAAACGAGAGGAGTAGCATGAGTACAAATGAACAGATATACACCTTGAATATGACAATCTAGTATATGACTTAGATGCTTAATATGACATGATAAAGGTAAATGATGGCTCAGACATAATGTACTGTAGGGAATAAGATTGAACGTGACAAGCTTGAAATTCATGGGTGCTGTATACTATAACATACTTAGTCTTAACAGCCTTGTATTAGTATCACTATACCCATATAAAATTTAATGAAGCAATGAAACGGTGTTCAGAAAGTGGAACTAACATATGCATACTAGATAGAGCAGGCATTGCCTATACCATATGGAGTAGACCATCCCATCACAGCAAGGTCTCAATATTCTACAGTGTATTGCCCTGCGTAGTATTATAGCCAACAGTAATGGAGCTTAATGAATACCCAATGTGAGGCAGTAGAACTACAGGGCACATGTGTAGCTTAAATGAACTAGTAGCCGTCATGACAAGAGAATGGATCTTCACAAAATGTAAATGCACTAGACATGTAGAGTCATCATTGAACTGCATTATTGTATATGGAGGAGGGAACGGACGTGGACTAGCCTACACCCAGCACTCGATGGTGCTGTCATGTAGGGAAGTCCGGTACCTTAAGAGCTCGGTGCTCCTGTGCTGCTGATCGGGATTCCAGCGGGGGTAGGCTGCCGATGCTACCTCTCGCGCCGGACGAAAAAACCGGAAGTGAGGTTACTTCCGGGTCCTGCCGACGTAGGGACGCGCAAGTGACGATGCGTCCCGTGGGAGAGGCTGCTGCCCGTCTTATAGGCCTGCAGCCCCTCCCACAAATATGGGCTCTTAGCCCTTCACTAATGCTAAATGTCAAAGTAAAAGACCATAGACAAGATAGGTTGATGAAATAACCAAATTTGATGGTACACAGTGGCAACAAACAGCACAAGCTCAGAGTTGATGTAAACTTCCTGAGGATGCCTTCATCCTGAAGTGGATCAACAACAGCTGGAGATAAATACTATATATATATATATATATATATATATATATATACTAGCAATGTGGGACGGCGCTGCCCGTCAGAATATATAGGGAATTAATGCACACACGGATGCAAGACAAACACACACAGAGACACACACGCAAATGCACACTCATGCACTGAGATGCATAAAGAGCGACACAGTCATACACACATACATTCAATTCACAACATGCAGACACAGAGTGTGATACAGACATGCAACACACACAGTGAGGAGCTCAAAGGCACACAGAGAAACACGCACACACAGAAGTGAGTCATAAGGGGGTGACTTATGTGTCATTATAATGAGTTTGTGTTTGTACTTATGCCTCCACTGTGGCATTCATTCATGGAGTTGAAATGCATGTGGTAATTGCACATACTATGGTGGAAGGCGGATCGTGCTGGCTCCCGGGGTGTGAGTGAGTGTGTGTGAGTGAGTGGCATTCATTCATGCAGTTGAAATGCATGTGGTAATTGCACATACTATGGTAGAAGGTGGATCGTACTGGCTCCAGGGGTGTGAGTGAGTGTGAGTGAGACTATGGTAGAAGGTGAATCGTGCTGGCTCACGGGGTGTGAGTGAGTGCGTTTGAGTACGAGAGTGAGTGATTGCATGTGAGTGATTGCATGAGTGTGTTAGTGAGTGTGTGTGAGTGAGTGTGTGTGATTGAGTTAGAGTGTGAGTATGAGAGAGTGTGAGTGAGAGGGTTATGAGAGTGAGTTAGAGAGTGTGAGTGTGTGATTGAGAGTTTGAGTGTGTGAGTGTGTGTGATTGTGTGTGTGAGTGTGAATGAGAGTGTGAATGAGAGAGCATGAGTGTGTGTGATTGAGTGTGTATGAGTGTGAATGAGAGAGTGTGAATGAGAGATTGTGA